>AP027105.1:51306693-52506693 GCA_028142955.1 Pinctada fucata
TAGAATTAGAGTCGGATGATTTTATTCTTTTATTTCTGCATAAAATGACTTTTTATTTCTTCATTAAGGATTACAACCGCATTCAGATGCATTATATGTGACATTGTCATAATTAATGCGAGTTCACATACCTATATGAAAATACGTCCTACGGAGGGGGGTAAGGGTCCTAAATTTCTCATAAATGCTATAAAAACCGTGCAATTATAACAAATTTGCATGAATTGTATTCTTCATTTAATAAAGAATGTAAAATGAGTCGATACATGTACATAACATTAAACCCTTTCCTCTGAGAACGGAATAAAAGAGAAAAACTAGAAAAATTAAAATGCGAATTTTGGCGCCTTTTTTCAATGCCGACATACACGCAAAAATCTCAAATATCTCCCATACCACGTACAGTAGAAAGCTGAAACTTCGGATAAATTTTATTGATATTCAATGCCTTTATTATACCAAAAAATTGTATTAATCAAAGAGGGGGTTATATATGTCTATAGGTCAGAGACCACTAAAAGGCCGGTTCTGATTGGAGAAAAACCTGTAGGGTGAGGGGCCTGTTATTTTAAATGTGACAGAAGATGTGATTGGCTATCAATTATATTTTCTTTTGGTATATTGTTTGAATATGATATATATAAGTAAAAAATAAGTGCAATTAAAATGTCGATACCCGGATTTTTTCCCTAGCTCCCGATCCGCTAAAGGGAACGGGCGCGGGAAAATTTGAAAATTCTCTGCGGGTACCTTGTGACGCAAATAGCGCGAAAAAGAGCAGGTCATGCTATATTTTTTAATTTAGTTTCGTATCAAGCTTGAATCAATGAACAAATCGGTATATAACATGCATGGCCAGCAATGTTAGTATAGACGTTATAAGGCATTTCGTTAGCATTACGGCCTATGGAAAATGATTTGGTTGTCTCTGACCTAGAGGGAAACACGTGCTATACTGAAATAAATGCAAAATATCAACACCAGCCTTGTGTAGCGTTTTGTTTTCTTGTTATTCGTACCATTTATGTACTTTTCTATATTTTCATGCCAAAAAGTGTTCAATTAAACAGTTTTCATGGAAATTTATGCATATGACTGAATTTATGGGCAAATGGGGATTTCGCGCCAAAAGCGCGATGTGGGCATTGTCATTCTTTTTTAAATTCAACACGTTTTAACCGCTCTGTATCGCCATATATGCATTAAAACCATTGTTTTATGCACGGACATCTAGTTTAACATTAAAAACAAATTATTTCTTAAAATTATTCGTTGGAGATACACAAAAGTATCCTCCATGGCATCACAGGCAAAATTTTCTATGATATTGCTACACATATAACCATATAGAATTAGAGTCGGATGATTTTATTCTTTTATTTTCTGCATAAAATGACTTTTTATTTCTTCATTAAGGATTACAACCGCATTCAGATGCATTATATGTGACATTGTCATAATTAATGCGAGTTCACATACCTATATGAAAATACGTCCTACGGAGGGGGGTAAGGGTCCTAAATTTCTCATAAATGCTATAAAAACCGTGCAATTATAACAAATTTGCATGAATTGTATCTTCATTTAATAAAGAATGTAAAATGAGTCGATACATGTACATAACATTAAACCCTTTCCTCTGAGAACGGAATAAAAGAGAAAAACTAGAAAAATTAAAATGCGAATTTTGGCGCCTTTTTCAATGCCGACATACACGCAAAAATCTCAAATATCTCCCATACCACGTACAGTAGAAAGCTGAAACTTCGGATAAATTTTATTGATATCAATGCCTTTATTATACCAAAAAATTGTATTAATCAAAGAGGGGGTTATATATGTCTATAGGTCAGAGACCACTAAAAGGCCGGTTCTGATTGGAGAAAAACCTGTGGGTGAGGGGGCCTGTTATTTTAAATGTGACAGAAGATGTGATTGGCTATCAATTATATTTTCTTTTGGTATATTGTTTGAATATGATATATATAAGTAAAAAATAAGTGCAATTAAAATGTCGATACCCGGATTTTTCCCTAGCTCCCGATCCGCTAAAGGGAACGGGCGCGGGAAAATTTGAAAATTCTCTGCGGGGTACCTTGTGACGCAAATAGCGCGAAAAAGAGCAGGTCATGCTATATTTTTTTAATTTAGTTTCGTATCAAGCTTGAATCAATGAACAAATCGGTATATAACATGCATGGCCAGCAATGTTAGTATAGACGTTATAAAGGCATTTCGTTAGCATTACGGCCTATGGAAAATGATTTGGTTGTCTCTGACCTAGAGGGAAACACGTGCTATACTGAAATAAATGCAAATATCAACACCAGCCTTGTGTTAGCGTTTTGTTTTCTTGTTATTCGTACCATTTATGTACTTTTCTATATTTTCATGCCAAAAAGTGTTCAATTAAACAGTTTTCATGGAAAATTTATGCATATGACTGAATTTATGGCAAATTGGGATTTCGCGCCAAAGCGCGATGTGGGCATTGTCATTCTTTTTTAAATTCAACACGTTTTAACCGCTCTGTATCGCCATATATGCATTAAAACCATTGTTTTATGCACGGACATCTAGTTTAACATTAAAAACAAATTATTTCTTAAAAATTATTCGTTGGAGATACACAAAAGTATCCTCCATGGCATCACAGGCAAAATTTTCTATGATATTGCTACACATATAACCATATAGAATTAGAGTCGGATGATTTTTATTCTTTTATTTTCTGCATAAAATGACTTTTTATTTCTTCATTAGGATTACAACCGCATTCAGATGCATTATATGTGACATTGTCATAATTAATGCGAGTTCACATACCTATATGAAAATACGTCCTACGGCAGGGGGGTAAGGGTCCTAAATTTCTCATAAATGCTATAAAAAACCGTGCAATTATAACAAATTTGCATGAATTGTATTCTTCATTTAATAAAGAATGTAAAATGAGTCGATACATGTACATAACATTAAACCCTTTCCTCTGAGAACGGATAAAAGAGAAAAACTAGAAAAATTAAAATGCGAATTTTGGCGCCTTTTTTCAATGCCGACATACACGCAAAAATCTCAAATATCTCCCATACCACGTACAGTAGAAAGCTGAAACTTCGGATAAATTTTATGATATCAATGCCTTTATTATACCAAAAAATTGTATTAATCAAAGAGGGGGTTATATATGTCTATAGGTCAGAGACCACTAAAAGGCCGGTTCTGATTGGAGAAAAACCTGTAGGGTGAGGGGGCCTGTTATTTTAAATGTGACAGAAGATGTGATTGGCTATCAATTATATTTTCTTTTGGTATATTGTTTGAATATGATATATATAAGTAAAAATTAAGTGCAATTAAAATGTCGATACCCGGATTTTTTCCCTAGCTCCCGATCCGCTAAAGGGAACGGGCGCGGGAAAATTTGAAAATTCTCTGCGGGGTACCTTGTGACGCAAATAGCGCGAAAAAGAGCAGGTCATGCTATATTTTTTAATTTAGTTTCGTATCAAGCTTGAATCAATGAACAAATCGGTATATAACATGCATGGCCAGCAATGTTAGTATAGACGTTATAAGGCATTTCGTTAGCATTACGGCCTATGGAAAATGATTTGGTTGTCTCTGACCTAGAGGGAAACACGTGCTATACTGAAATAAATGCAAAATATCAACACCAGCCTTGTGTTAGCGTTTTGTTTTCTTGTTATTCGTACCATTTATGTACTTTTCTATATTTTCATGCCAAAAAGTGTTCAATTAAACAGTTTTCATGGAAAATTTATGCATATGACTGAATTTATGGGCAAATTGGGATTTCGCGCCAAAAGCGCGATGTGGGCATTGTCATTCTTTTTTAAATTCAACACGTTTTAACCGCTCTGTATCGCCATATATGCATTAAAACCATTGTTTTATGCACGGACATCTAGTTTAACATTAAAAACAAATTATTTCTTAAAAATTATTCGTTGGAGATACACAAAAGTATCCTCCATGGCATCACAGGCAAAATTTTCTATGATATTGCTACACATATAACCATATAGAATTAGAGTCGGATGATTTTATTCTTTTATTTTCTGCATAAAATGACTTTTTATTTCTTCATTAAGGATTACAACCGCATTCAGATGCATTATATGTGACATTGTCATAATTAATGCGAGTTCACATACCTATATGAAAATACGTCCTACGGAGGGGGGTAAGGGTCCTAAATTTCTCATAAATGCTATAAAAACCGTGCAATTATAACAAATTTGCATGAATTGTATTCTTCATTTAATAAAGAATGTAAAATGAGTCGATACATGTACATAACATTAAACCCTTTCCTCTGAGAACGGAATAAAAGAGAAAAACTAGAAAAATTAAAATGCGAATTTTGGCGCCTTTTTTCAATGCCGACATACACGCAAAAATCTCAAATATCTCCCATACCACGTACAGTAGAAAGCTGAAACTTCGGATAAATTTTATTGATATCAATGCCTTTATTATACCAAAAAATTGTATTAATCAAAGAGGGGGTTATATATGTCTATAGGTCAGAGACCACTAAAAGGCCGGTTCTGATTGGAGAAAAACCTGTAGGGTGAGGGGGCCTGTTATTTTAAATGTGACAGAAGATGTGATTGGCTATCAATTATATTTTCTTTTGGTATATTGTTTGAATATGATATATATAAGTAAAAAATAAGTGCAATTAAAATGTCGATACCCGGATTTTTTCCCTAGCTCCCGATCCGCTAAAGGGAACGGGCGCGGGAAAATTTGAAAATTCTCTGCGGGGTACCTTGTGACGCAAATAGCGCGAAAAAGAGCAGGTCATGCTATATTTTTTAATTTAGTTTCGTATCAAGCTTGAATCAATGAACAAATCGGTATATAACATGCATGGCCAGCAATGTTAGTATAGACGTTATAAGGCATTTCGTTAGCATTACGGCCTATGGAAAATGATTTGGTTGTCTCTGACCTAGAGGGAAACACGTGCTATACTGAAATAAATGCAAAATATCAACACCAGCCTTGTGTTAGCGTTTTGTTTTCTTGTTATTCGTACCATTTATGTACTTTTCTATATTTTCATGCCAAAAAGTGTTCAATTAAACAGTTTTCATGGAAAATTTATGCATATGACTGAATTTATGGGCAAATTGGGATTTCGCGCCAAAAGCGCGATGTGGGCATTGTCATTCTTTTTTAAATTCAACACGTTTTAACCGCTCTGTATCGCCATATATGCATTAAAACCATTGTTTTATGCACGGACATCTAGTTTAACATTAAAAACAAATTATTTCTTAAAAATTATTCGTTGGAGATACACAAAAGTATCCTCCATGGCATCACAGGCAAAATTTTCTATGATATTGCTACACATATAACCATATAGAATTAGAGTCGGATGATTTTATTCTTTTATTTTCTGCATAAAATGACTTTTTATTTCTTCATTAAGGATTACAACCGCATTCAGATGCATTATATGTGACATTGTCATAATTAATGCGAGTTCACATACCTATATGAAAATACGTCCTACGGAGGGGGGTAAGGGTCCTAAATTTCTCATAAATGCTATAAAAACCGTGCAATTATAACAAATTTGCATGAATTGTATTCTTCATTTAATAAAGAATGTAAAATGAGTCGATACATGTACATAACATTAAACCCTTTCCTCTGAGAACGGAATAAAAGAGAAAAACTAGAAAAATTAAAATGCGAATTTTGGCGCCTTTTTTCAATGCCGACATACACGCAAAAATCTCAAATATCTCCCATACCACGTACAGTAGAAAGCTGAAACTTCGGATAAATTTTATTGATATCAATGCCTTTATTATACCAAAAAATTGTATTAATCAAAGAGGGGGTTATATATGTCTATAGGTCAGAGACCACTAAAAGGCCGGTTCTGATTGGAGAAAAACCTGTAGGGTGAGGGGGCCTGTTATTTTAAATGTGACAGAAGATGTGATTGGCTATCAATTATATTTTCTTTTGGTATATTGTTTGAATATGATATATATAAGTAAAAAATAAGTGCAATTAAAATGTCGATACCCGGATTTTTTCCCTAGCTCCCGATCCGCTAAAGGGAACGGGCGCGGGAAAATTTGAAAATTCTCTGCGGGGTACCTTGTGACGCAAATAGCGCGAAAAAGAGCAGGTCATGCTATATTTTTTAATTTAGTTTCGTATCAAGCTTGAATCAATGAACAAATCGGTATATAACATGCATGGCCAGCAATGTTAGTATAGACGTTATAAGGCATTTCGTTAGCATTACGGCCTATGGAAAATGATTTGGTTGTCTCTGACCTAGAGGGAAACACGTGCTATACTGAAATAAATGCAAAATATCAACACCAGCCTTGTGTTAGCGTTTTGTTTTCTTGTTATTCGTACCATTTATGTACTTTTCTATATTTTCATGCCAAAAAGTGTTCAATTAAACAGTTTTCATGGAAAATTTATGCATATGACTGAATTTATGGGCAAATTGGGATTTCGCGCCAAAAGCGCGATGTGGGCATTGTCATTCTTTTTTAAATTCAACACGTTTTAACCGCTCTGTATCGCCATATATGCATTAAAACCATTGTTTTATGCACGGACATCTAGTTTAACATTAAAAACAAATTATTTCTTAAAAATTATTCGTTGGAGATACACAAAAGTATCCTCCATGGCATCACAGGCAAAATTTTCTATGATATTGCTACACATATAACCATATAGAATTAGAGTCGGATGATTTTATTCTTTTATTTTCTGCATAAAATGACTTTTTATTTCTTCATTAAGGATTACAACCGCATTCAGATGCATTATATGTGACATTGTCATAATTAATGCGAGTTCACATACCTATATGAAAATACGTCCTACGGAGGGGGGTAAGGGTCCTAAATTTCTCATAAATGCTATAAAAACCGTGCAATTATAACAAATTTGCATGAATTGTATTCTTCATTTAATAAAGAATGTAAAATGAGTCGATACATGTACATAACATTAAACCCTTTCCTCTGAGAACGGAATAAAAGAGAAAAACTAGAAAAATTAAAATGCGAATTTTGGCGCCTTTTTTCAATGCCGACATACACGCAAAAATCTCAAATATCTCCCATACCACGTACAGTAGAAAGCTGAAACTTCGGATAAATTTTATTGATATCAATGCCTTTATTATACCAAAAAATTGTATTAATCAAAGAGGGGGTTATATATGTCTATAGGTCAGAGACCACTAAAAGGCCGGTTCTGATTGGAGAAAAACCTGTAGGGTGAGGGGGCCTGTTATTTTAAATGTGACAGAAGATGTGATTGGCTATCAATTATATTTTCTTTTGGTATATTGTTTGAATATGATATATATAAGTAAAAAATAAGTGCAATTAAAATGTCGATACCCGGATTTTTTCCCTAGCTCCCGATCCGCTAAAGGGAACGGGCGCGGGAAAATTTGAAAATTCTCTGCGGGGTACCTTGTGACGCAAATAGCGCGAAAAAGAGCAGGTCATGCTATATTTTTTAATTTAGTTTCGTATCAAGCTTGAATCAATGAACAAATCGGTATATAACATGCATGGCCAGCAATGTTAGTATAGACGTTATAAGGCATTTCGTTAGCATTACGGCCTATGGAAAATGATTTGGTTGTCTCTGACCTAGAGGGAAACACGTGCTATACTGAAATAAATGCAAAATATCAACACCAGCCTTGTGTTAGCGTTTTGTTTTCTTGTTATTCGTACCATTTATGTACTTTTCTATATTTTCATGCCAAAAAGTGTTCAATTAAACAGTTTTCATGGAAAATTTATGCATATGACTGAATTTATGGGCAAATTGGGATTTCGCGCCAAAAGCGCGATGTGGGCATTGTCATTCTTTTTTAAATTCAACACGTTTTAACCGCTCTGTATCGCCATATATGCATTAAAACCATTGTTTTATGCACGGACATCTAGTTTAACATTAAAAACAAATTATTTCTTAAAAATTATTCGTTGGAGATACACAAAAGTATCCTCCATGGCATCACAGGCAAAATTTTCTATGATATTGCTACACATATAACCATATAGAATTAGAGTCGGATGATTTTATTCTTTTATTTTCTGCATAAAATGACTTTTTATTTCTTCATTAAGGATTACAACCGCATTCAGATGCATTATATGTGACATTGTCATAATTAATGCGAGTTCACATACCTATATGAAAATACGTCCTACGGAGGGGGGTAAGGGTCCTAAATTTCTCATAAATGCTATAAAAACCGTGCAATTATAACAAATTTGCATGAATTGTATTCTTCATTTAATAAAGAATGTAAAATGAGTCGATACATGTACATAACATTAAACCCTTTCCTCTGAGAACGGAATAAAAGAGAAAAACTAGAAAAATTAAAATGCGAATTTTGGCGCCTTTTTTCAATGCCGACATACACGCAAAAATCTCAAATATCTCCCATACCACGTACAGTAGAAAGCTGAAACTTCGGATAAATTTTATTGATATCAATGCCTTTATTATACCAAAAAATTGTATTAATCAAAGAGGGGGTTATATATGTCTATAGGTCAGAGACCACTAAAAGGCCGGTTCTGATTGGAGAAAAACCTGTAGGGTGAGGGGGCCTGTTATTTTAAATGTGACAGAAGATGTGATTGGCTATCAATTATATTTTCTTTTGGTATATTGTTTGAATATGATATATATAAGTAAAAAATAAGTGCAATTAAAATGTCGATACCCGGATTTTTTCCCTAGCTCCCGATCCGCTAAAGGGAACGGGCGCGGGAAAATTTGAAAATTCTCTGCGGGGTACCTTGTGACGCAAATAGCGCGAAAAAGAGCAGGTCATGCTATATTTTTTAATTTAGTTTCGTATCAAGCTTGAATCAATGAACAAATCGGTATATAACATGCATGGCCAGCAATGTTAGTATAGACGTTATAAGGCATTTCGTTAGCATTACGGCCTATGGAAAATGATTTGGTTGTCTCTGACCTAGAGGGAAACACGTGCTATACTGAAATAAATGCAAAATATCAACACCAGCCTTGTGTTAGCGTTTTGTTTTCTTGTTATTCGTACCATTTATGTACTTTTCTATATTTTCATGCCAAAAAGTGTTCAATTAAACAGTTTTCATGGAAAATTTATGCATATGACTGAATTTATGGGCAAATTGGGATTTCGCGCCAAAAGCGCGATGTGGGCATTGTCATTCTTTTTTAAATTCAACACGTTTTAACCGCTCTGTATCGCCATATATGCATTAAAACCATTGTTTTATGCACGGACATCTAGTTTAACATTAAAAACAAATTATTTCTTAAAAATTATTCGTTGGAGATACACAAAAGTATCCTCCATGGCATCACAGGCAAAATTTTCTATGATATTGCTACACATATAACCATATAGAATTAGAGTCGGATGATTTTATTCTTTTATTTTCTGCATAAAATGACTTTTTATTTCTTCATTAAGGATTACAACCGCATTCAGATGCATTATATGTGACATTGTCATAATTAATGCGAGTTCACATACCTATATGAAAATACGTCCTACGGAGGGGGGTAAGGGTCCTAAATTTCTCATAAATGCTATAAAAACCGTGCAATTATAACAAATTTGCATGAATTGTATTCTTCATTTAATAAAGAATGTAAAATGAGTCGATACATGTACATAACATTAAACCCTTTCCTCTGAGAACGGAATAAAAGAGAAAAACTAGAAAAATTAAAATGCGAATTTTGGCGCCTTTTTTCAATGCCGACATACACGCAAAAATCTCAAATATCTCCCATACCACGTACAGTAGAAAGCTGAAACTTCGGATAAATTTTATTGATATCAATGCCTTTATTATACCAAAAAATTGTATTAATCAAAGAGGGGGTTATATATGTCTATAGGTCAGAGACCACTAAAAGGCCGGTTCTGATTGGAGAAAAACCTGTAGGGTGAGGGGGCCTGTTATTTTAAATGTGACAGAAGATGTGATTGGCTATCAATTATATTTTCTTTTGGTATATTGTTTGAATATGATATATATAAGTAAAAAATAAGTGCAATTAAAATGTCGATACCCGGATTTTTTCCCTAGCTCCCGATCCGCTAAAGGGAACGGGCGCGGGAAAATTTGAAAATTCTCTGCGGGGTACCTTGTGACGCAAATAGCGCGAAAAAGAGCAGGTCATGCTATATTTTTTAATTTAGTTTCGTATCAAGCTTGAATCAATGAACAAATCGGTATATAACATGCATGGCCAGCAATGTTAGTATAGACGTTATAAGGCATTTCGTTAGCATTACGGCCTATGGAAAATGATTTGGTTGTCTCTGACCTAGAGGGAAACACGTGCTATACTGAAATAAATGCAAAATATCAACACCAGCCTTGTGTTAGCGTTTTGTTTTCTTGTTATTCGTACCATTTATGTACTTTTCTATATTTTCATGCCAAAAAGTGTTCAATTAAACAGTTTTCATGGAAAATTTATGCATATGACTGAATTTATGGGCAAATTGGGATTTCGCGCCAAAAGCGCGATGTGGGCATTGTCATTCTTTTTTAAATTCAACACGTTTTAACCGCTCTGTATCGCCATATATGCATTAAAACCATTGTTTTATGCACGGACATCTAGTTTAACATTAAAAACAAATTATTTCTTAAAAATTATTCGTTGGAGATACACAAAAGTATCCTCCATGGCATCACAGGCAAAATTTTCTATGATATTGCTACACATATAACCATATAGAATTAGAGTCGGATGATTTTATTCTTTTATTTTCTGCATAAAATGACTTTTTATTTCTTCATTAAGGATTACAACCGCATTCAGATGCATTATATGTGACATTGTCATAATTAATGCGAGTTCACATACCTATATGAAAATACGTCCTACGGAGGGGGGTAAGGGTCCTAAATTTCTCATAAATGCTATAAAAACCGTGCAATTATAACAAATTTGCATGAATTGTATTCTTCATTTAATAAAGAATGTAAAATGAGTCGATACATGTACATAACATTAAACCCTTTCCTCTGAGAACGGAATAAAAGAGAAAAACTAGAAAAATTAAAATGCGAATTTTGGCGCCTTTTTTCAATGCCGACATACACGCAAAAATCTCAAATATCTCCCATACCACGTACAGTAGAAAGCTGAAACTTCGGATAAATTTTATTGATATCAATGCCTTTATTATACCAAAAAATTGTATTAATCAAAGAGGGGGTTATATATGTCTATAGGTCAGAGACCACTAAAAGGCCGGTTCTGATTGGAGAAAAACCTGTAGGGTGAGGGGGCCTGTTATTTTAAATGTGACAGAAGATGTGATTGGCTATCAATTATATTTTCTTTTGGTATATTGTTTGAATATGATATATATAAGTAAAAAATAAGTGCAATTAAAATGTCGATACCCGGATTTTTTCCCTAGCTCCCGATCCGCTAAAGGGAACGGGCGCGGGAAAATTTGAAAATTCTCTGCGGGGTACCTTGTGACGCAAATAGCGCGAAAAAGAGCAGGTCATGCTATATTTTTTAATTTAGTTTCGTATCAAGCTTGAATCAATGAACAAATCGGTATATAACATGCATGGCCAGCAATGTTAGTATAGACGTTATAAGGCATTTCGTTAGCATTACGGCCTATGGAAAATGATTTGGTTGTCTCTGACCTAGAGGGAAACACGTGCTATACTGAAATAAATGCAAAATATCAACACCAGCCTTGTGTTAGCGTTTTGTTTTCTTGTTATTCGTACCATTTATGTACTTTTCTATATTTTCATGCCAAAAAGTGTTCAATTAAACAGTTTTCATGGAAAATTTATGCATATGACTGAATTTATGGGCAAATTGGGATTTCGCGCCAAAAGCGCGATGTGGGCATTGTCATTCTTTTTTAAATTCAACACGTTTTAACCGCTCTGTATCGCCATATATGCATTAAAACCATTGTTTTATGCACGGACATCTAGTTTAACATTAAAAACAAATTATTTCTTAAAAATTATTCGTTGGAGATACACAAAAGTATCCTCCATGGCATCACAGGCAAAATTTTCTATGATATTGCTACACATATAACCATATAGAATTAGAGTCGGATGATTTTATTCTTTTATTTTCTGCATAAAATGACTTTTTATTTCTTCATTAAGGATTACAACCGCATTCAGATGCATTATATGTGACATTGTCATAATTAATGCGAGTTCACATACCTATATGAAAATACGTCCTACGGAGGGGGGTAAGGGTCCTAAATTTCTCATAAATGCTATAAAAACCGTGCAATTATAACAAATTTGCATGAATTGTATTCTTCATTTAATAAAGAATGTAAAATGAGTCGATACATGTACATAACATTAAACCCTTTCCTCTGAGAACGGAATAAAAGAGAAAAACTAGAAAAATTAAAATGCGAATTTTGGCGCCTTTTTTCAATGCCGACATACACGCAAAAATCTCAAATATCTCCCATACCACGTACAGTAGAAAGCTGAAACTTCGGATAAATTTTATTGATATCAATGCCTTTATTATACCAAAAAATTGTATTAATCAAAGAGGGGGTTATATATGTCTATAGGTCAGAGACCACTAAAAGGCCGGTTCTGATTGGAGAAAAACCTGTAGGGTGAGGGGGCCTGTTATTTTAAATGTGACAGAAGATGTGATTGGCTATCAATTATATTTTCTTTTGGTATATTGTTTGAATATGATATATATAAGTAAAAAATAAGTGCAATTAAAATGTCGATACCCGGATTTTTTCCCTAGCTCCCGATCCGCTAAAGGGAACGGGCGCGGGAAAATTTGAAAATTCTCTGCGGGGTACCTTGTGACGCAAATAGCGCGAAAAAGAGCAGGTCATGCTATATTTTTTAATTTAGTTTCGTATCAAGCTTGAATCAATGAACAAATCGGTATATAACATGCATGGCCAGCAATGTTAGTATAGACGTTATAAGGCATTTCGTTAGCATTACGGCCTATGGAAAATGATTTGGTTGTCTCTGACCTAGAGGGAAACACGTGCTATACTGAAATAAATGCAAAATATCAACACCAGCCTTGTGTTAGCGTTTTGTTTTCTTGTTATTCGTACCATTTATGTACTTTTCTATATTTTCATGCCAAAAAGTGTTCAATTAAACAGTTTTCATGGAAAATTTATGCATATGACTGAATTTATGGGCAAATTGGGATTTCGCGCCAAAAGCGCGATGTGGGCATTGTCATTCTTTTTTAAATTCAACACGTTTTAACCGCTCTGTATCGCCATATATGCATTAAAACCATTGTTTTATGCACGGACATCTAGTTTAACATTAAAAACAAATTATTTCTTAAAAATTATTCGTTGGAGATACACAAAAGTATCCTCCATGGCATCACAGGCAAAATTTTCTATGATATTGCTACACATATAACCATATAGAATTAGAGTCGGATGATTTTATTCTTTTATTTTCTGCATAAAATGACTTTTTATTTCTTCATTAAGGATTACAACCGCATTCAGATGCATTATATGTGACATTGTCATAATTAATGCGAGTTCACATACCTATATGAAAATACGTCCTACGGAGGGGGGTAAGGGTCCTAAATTTCTCATAAATGCTATAAAAACCGTGCAATTATAACAAATTTGCATGAATTGTATTCTTCATTTAATAAAGAATGTAAAATGAGTCGATACATGTACATAACATTAAACCCTTTCCTCTGAGAACGGAATAAAAGAGAAAAACTAGAAAAATTAAAATGCGAATTTTGGCGCCTTTTTTCAATGCCGACATACACGCAAAAATCTCAAATATCTCCCATACCACGTACAGTAGAAAGCTGAAACTTCGGATAAATTTTATTGATATCAATGCCTTTATTATACCAAAAAATTGTATTAATCAAAGAGGGGGTTATATATGTCTATAGGTCAGAGACCACTAAAAGGCCGGTTCTGATTGGAGAAAAACCTGTAGGGTGAGGGGGCCTGTTATTTTAAATGTGACAGAAGATGTGATTGGCTATCAATTATATTTTCTTTTGGTATATTGTTTGAATATGATATATATAAGTAAAAAATAAGTGCAATTAAAATGTCGATACCCGGATTTTTTCCCTAGCTCCCGATCCGCTAAAGGGAACGGGCGCGGGAAAATTTGAAAATTCTCTGCGGGGTACCTTGTGACGCAAATAGCGCGAAAAAGAGCAGGTCATGCTATATTTTTTAATTTAGTTTCGTATCAAGCTTGAATCAATGAACAAATCGGTATATAACATGCATGGCCAGCAATGTTAGTATAGACGTTATAAGGCATTTCGTTAGCATTACGGCCTATGGAAAATGATTTGGTTGTCTCTGACCTAGAGGGAAACACGTGCTATACTGAAATAAATGCAAAATATCAACACCAGCCTTGTGTTAGCGTTTTGTTTTCTTGTTATTCGTACCATTTATGTACTTTTCTATATTTTCATGCCAAAAAGTGTTCAATTAAACAGTTTTCATGGAAAATTTATGCATATGACTGAATTTATGGGCAAATTGGGATTTCGCGCCAAAAGCGCGATGTGGGCATTGTCATTCTTTTTTAAATTCAACACGTTTTAACCGCTCTGTATCGCCATATATGCATTAAAACCATTGTTTTATGCACGGACATCTAGTTTAACATTAAAAACAAATTATTTCTTAAAAATTATTCGTTGGAGATACACAAAAGTATCCTCCATGGCATCACAGGCAAAATTTTCTATGATATTGCTACACATATAACCATATAGAATTAGAGTCGGATGATTTTATTCTTTTATTTTCTGCATAAAATGACTTTTTATTTCTTCATTAAGGATTACAACCGCATTCAGATGCATTATATGTGACATTGTCATAATTAATGCGAGTTCACATACCTATATGAAAATACGTCCTACGGAGGGGGGTAAGGGTCCTAAATTTCTCATAAATGCTATAAAAACCGTGCAATTATAACAAATTTGCATGAATTGTATTCTTCATTTAATAAAGAATGTAAAATGAGTCGATACATGTACATAACATTAAACCCTTTCCTCTGAGAACGGAATAAAAGAGAAAAACTAGAAAAATTAAAATGCGAATTTTGGCGCCTTTTTTCAATGCCGACATACACGCAAAAATCTCAAATATCTCCCATACCACGTACAGTAGAAAGCTGAAACTTCGGATAAATTTTATTGATATCAATGCCTTTATTATACCAAAAAATTGTATTAATCAAAGAGGGGGTTATATATGTCTATAGGTCAGAGACCACTAAAAGGCCGGTTCTGATTGGAGAAAAACCTGTAGGGTGAGGGGGCCTGTTATTTTAAATGTGACAGAAGATGTGATTGGCTATCAATTATATTTTCTTTTGGTATATTGTTTGAATATGATATATATAAGTAAAAAATAAGTGCAATTAAAATGTCGATACCCGGATTTTTTCCCTAGCTCCCGATCCGCTAAAGGGAACGGGCGCGGGAAAATTTGAAAATTCTCTGCGGGGTACCTTGTGACGCAAATAGCGCGAAAAAGAGCAGGTCATGCTATATTTTTTAATTTAGTTTCGTATCAAGCTTGAATCAATGAACAAATCGGTATATAACATGCATGGCCAGCAATGTTAGTATAGACGTTATAAGGCATTTCGTTAGCATTACGGCCTATGGAAAATGATTTGGTTGTCTCTGACCTAGAGGGAAACACGTGCTATACTGAAATAAATGCAAAATATCAACACCAGCCTTGTGTTAGCGTTTTGTTTTCTTGTTATTCGTACCATTTATGTACTTTTCTATATTTTCATGCCAAAAAGTGTTCAATTAAACAGTTTTCATGGAAAATTTATGCATATGACTGAATTTATGGGCAAATTGGGATTTCGCGCCAAAAGCGCGATGTGGGCATTGTCATTCTTTTTTAAATTCAACACGTTTTAACCGCTCTGTATCGCCATATATGCATTAAAACCATTGTTTTATGCACGGACATCTAGTTTAACATTAAAAACAAATTATTTCTTAAAAATTATTCGTTGGAGATACACAAAAGTATCCTCCATGGCATCACAGGCAAAATTTTCTATGATATTGCTACACATATAACCATATAGAATTAGAGTCGGATGATTTTATTCTTTTATTTTCTGCATAAAATGACTTTTTATTTCTTCATTAAGGATTACAACCGCATTCAGATGCATTATATGTGACATTGTCATAATTAATGCGAGTTCACATACCTATATGAAAATACGTCCTACGGAGGGGGGTAAGGGTCCTAAATTTCTCATAAATGCTATAAAAACCGTGCAATTATAACAAATTTGCATGAATTGTATTCTTCATTTAATAAAGAATGTAAAATGAGTCGATACATGTACATAACATTAAACCCTTTCCTCTGAGAACGGAATAAAAGAGAAAAACTAGAAAAATTAAAATGCGAATTTTGGCGCCTTTTTTCAATGCCGACATACACGCAAAAATCTCAAATATCTCCCATACCACGTACAGTAGAAAGCTGAAACTTCGGATAAATTTTATTGATATCAATGCCTTTATTATACCAAAAAATTGTATTAATCAAAGAGGGGGTTATATATGTCTATAGGTCAGAGACCACTAAAAGGCCGGTTCTGATTGGAGAAAAACCTGTAGGGTGAGGGGGCCTGTTATTTTAAATGTGACAGAAGATGTGATTGGCTATCAATTATATTTTCTTTTGGTATATTGTTTGAATATGATATATATAAGTAAAAAATAAGTGCAATTAAAATGTCGATACCCGGATTTTTTCCCTAGCTCCCGATCCGCTAAAGGGAACGGGCGCGGGAAAATTTGAAAATTCTCTGCGGGGTACCTTGTGACGCAAATAGCGCGAAAAAGAGCAGGTCATGCTATATTTTTTAATTTAGTTTCGTATCAAGCTTGAATCAATGAACAAATCGGTATATAACATGCATGGCCAGCAATGTTAGTATAGACGTTATAAGGCATTTCGTTAGCATTACGGCCTATGGAAAATGATTTGGTTGTCTCTGACCTAGAGGGAAACACGTGCTATACTGAAATAAATGCAAAATATCAACACCAGCCTTGTGTTAGCGTTTTGTTTTCTTGTTATTCGTACCATTTATGTACTTTTCTATATTTTCATGCCAAAAAGTGTTCAATTAAACAGTTTTCATGGAAAATTTATGCATATGACTGAATTTATGGGCAAATTGGGATTTCGCGCCAAAAGCGCGATGTGGGCATTGTCATTCTTTTTTAAATTCAACACGTTTTAACCGCTCTGTATCGCCATATATGCATTAAAACCATTGTTTTATGCACGGACATCTAGTTTAACATTAAAAACAAATTATTTCTTAAAAATTATTCGTTGGAGATACACAAAAGTATCCTCCATGGCATCACAGGCAAAATTTTCTATGATATTGCTACACATATAACCATATAGAATTAGAGTCGGATGATTTTATTCTTTTATTTTCTGCATAAAATGACTTTTTATTTCTTCATTAAGGATTACAACCGCATTCAGATGCATTATATGTGACATTGTCATAATTAATGCGAGTTCACATACCTATATGAAAATACGTCCTACGGAGGGGGGTAAGGGTCCTAAATTTCTCATAAATGCTATAAAAACCGTGCAATTATAACAAATTTGCATGAATTGTATTCTTCATTTAATAAAGAATGTAAAATGAGTCGATACATGTACATAACATTAAACCCTTTCCTCTGAGAACGGAATAAAAGAGAAAAACTAGAAAAATTAAAATGCGAATTTTGGCGCCTTTTTTCAATGCCGACATACACGCAAAAATCTCAAATATCTCCCATACCACGTACAGTAGAAAGCTGAAACTTCGGATAAATTTTATTGATATCAATGCCTTTATTATACCAAAAAATTGTATTAATCAAAGAGGGGGTTATATATGTCTATAGGTCAGAGACCACTAAAAGGCCGGTTCTGATTGGAGAAAAACCTGTAGGGTGAGGGGGCCTGTTATTTTAAATGTGACAGAAGATGTGATTGGCTATCAATTATATTTTCTTTTGGTATATTGTTTGAATATGATATATATAAGTAAAAAATAAGTGCAATTAAAATGTCGATACCCGGATTTTTTCCCTAGCTCCCGATCCGCTAAAGGGAACGGGCGCGGGAAAATTTGAAAATTCTCTGCGGGGTACCTTGTGACGCAAATAGCGCGAAAAAGAGCAGGTCATGCTATATTTTTTAATTTAGTTTCGTATCAAGCTTGAATCAATGAACAAATCGGTATATAACATGCATGGCCAGCAATGTTAGTATAGACGTTATAAGGCATTTCGTTAGCATTACGGCCTATGGAAAATGATTTGGTTGTCTCTGACCTAGAGGGAAACACGTGCTATACTGAAATAAATGCAAAATATCAACACCAGCCTTGTGTTAGCGTTTTGTTTTCTTGTTATTCGTACCATTTATGTACTTTTCTATATTTTCATGCCAAAAAGTGTTCAATTAAACAGTTTTCATGGAAAATTTATGCATATGACTGAATTTATGGGCAAATTGGGATTTCGCGCCAAAAGCGCGATGTGGGCATTGTCATTCTTTTTTAAATTCAACACGTTTTAACCGCTCTGTATCGCCATATATGCATTAAAACCATTGTTTTATGCACGGACATCTAGTTTAACATTAAAAACAAATTATTTCTTAAAAATTATTCGTTGGAGATACACAAAAGTATCCTCCATGGCATCACAGGCAAAATTTTCTATGATATTGCTACACATATAACCATATAGAATTAGAGTCGGATGATTTTATTCTTTTATTTTCTGCATAAAATGACTTTTTATTTCTTCATTAAGGATTACAACCGCATTCAGATGCATTATATGTGACATTGTCATAATTAATGCGAGTTCACATACCTATATGAAAATACGTCCTACGGAGGGGGGTAAGGGTCCTAAATTTCTCATAAATGCTATAAAAACCGTGCAATTATAACAAATTTGCATGAATTGTATTCTTCATTTAATAAAGAATGTAAAATGAGTCGATACATGTACATAACATTAAACCCTTTCCTCTGAGAACGGAATAAAAGAGAAAAACTAGAAAAATTAAAATGCGAATTTTGGCGCCTTTTTTCAATGCCGACATACACGCAAAAATCTCAAATATCTCCCATACCACGTACAGTAGAAAGCTGAAACTTCGGATAAATTTTATTGATATCAATGCCTTTATTATACCAAAAAATTGTATTAATCAAAGAGGGGGTTATATATGTCTATAGGTCAGAGACCACTAAAAGGCCGGTTCTGATTGGAGAAAAACCTGTAGGGTGAGGGGGCCTGTTATTTTAAATGTGACAGAAGATGTGATTGGCTATCAATTATATTTTCTTTTGGTATATTGTTTGAATATGATATATATAAGTAAAAAATAAGTGCAATTAAAATGTCGATACCCGGATTTTTTCCCTAGCTCCCGATCCGCTAAAGGGAACGGGCGCGGGAAAATTTGAAAATTCTCTGCGGGGTACCTTGTGACGCAAATAGCGCGAAAAAGAGCAGGTCATGCTATATTTTTTAATTTAGTTTCGTATCAAGCTTGAATCAATGAACAAATCGGTATATAACATGCATGGCCAGCAATGTTAGTATAGACGTTATAAGGCATTTCGTTAGCATTACGGCCTATGGAAAATGATTTGGTTGTCTCTGACCAATAGTCAAACTATTTCATCATGGTCTATAAAGATCGATCCTCAAGAAAAACTTATTCTAAATTGATTTTTTCAAACAAAAAGACGACTAGACTAGCGGGCATCATATTACTTCCAGCATATTTTAGCGGTCATTCGAATTTTAACGTCATGCAGATTTTTTTTTTTTTCATCATATGGCATTGGTAACTTTGTTTTTTTCTAAAATTCCATCAAGACGAACATTGCCCAAACGTAAAAGCATCTACTGTCTATTTCCCAACAAATGCCTGTCGTGGTCTAATTTGTTGTTCACACCTTATACGGGGGTCAAATATTACGCAATCTATAGGCTTGTCTGTATATGACACGCCTGCAATCACTCTGATTTGAATATACAACCTCTATATATGAACTGACACTTATACCCGGCTAACTAAGGCCATCACTCAATGATAGGTAAAAGTCATACTTGGCTGTAAAGTCGTTTTTGAAGAACCCCCCCCCCCCCCCCAAGAAGAAAAAAAAATAACGAATAAATAACATATGAAAATAAATCAATCAATCAATAAAACGTATTTGGTACCGATTTGTTTTTATCTATCTTCAAGTAAACAAGATATAGGAGTTTTATCCCTCACTGCCTTCAGATGGCCTCTAACACTCGCTTGGGTGCACATGACGTCACACAAAGGGGCAGATAATTCAGTCGCGCCGCTTCAACGATTAGACTTTTCAGGTCGATTTACAGGAAAACGGACGGTCGGAAAAATATAATTCTTTTGAATTTTTTTCTCTAGTATGAATAAGTAAAAGAAAATATAGGTTTTTTAGCATTTAAAAACCTTTAGAGGTGACCTTTAAGCTTGTTTAGTTAAGTGAATTTAACAAAACAGCCAGTAGAGCTTCAGTCTCATCAGATACTTCTGGTTCATTCATACATTCTGCAAACTTGGTACTCAATATTTGAAAGCATAAGCACCAAAGAGTTCCGACTTATAAACTTAAAGTAGACACATTGTAAAAGAGAATAGTAGTAGGTGCTTTCAAATCGTATAAACATTCCCCTTTGACAACTGTCCTTTGACAATTGGGTCTTCCCAACTGCAGAATATATTGAGAGCATATTCACATACCTCATATGTGTATGTATACCATGTATTTCAAGTGTGCGATAAACAGTTTACAAGCTTTATGGAAGATATCAATATCATATGAACAGAAACTATGTTTTCATGCAATATTTATTCTCTTGCCATACTGTAAAAAACTATCACGATCACAATAGACAAGTGTCACCGAATACATTTTCCTACCGTAAAAAAGTGTCGCAACATGAAACAAGTGAACATATTTAAACAAGAGTTAAGATAAAATAAAGAGTTTTATATATTTTGTTCAGATATATTTCCTATATGACAACATAGCACTAATTTATCTTATAACGTCAGTATTTTCATTTGATACTGATTTTTTTTAGACATAAACACTAAGAATTGCTAGAAATTCATGTTTGTGGCGGTTTGTATCTTAGATACGCGATTTGGATTGCTTAAATACCCAAAAACGTGTATGTATTTGATAGCCTTAGAAAAGAATAAGAAATCAATTTTTGAAATTAACTTAAGAAAAGGTCGGAATCTGTAATCTATCACCCGATCTCTCAATAAAATGAAAGATTTACCCAAAAAAAATTGTTGCGATTACCGTAGAAAATGAATTCTCACAGTGGCACGTTATATATAGTATTTATATTTAAGGATTTCAGTGTAACTAAATATTTCAAAATCGTCATGAAAATTTCTTGCTATCATCCCTCACTAATGGAACCAGAATTAAAGTTGAAGATGGGGCCTTTTCTGATTTTCAAAGTTTGTCAGTTTTCTTATTTGATATATGCAGAGTTTGCTTAATTTTTGTGTTGCCTGCAAAGCATAATGACACTAAGGGATCACTTTGTTCGTCCGTCCGTCCGTCCGAATGTCAGTCCGTCTGTCTGTCACACTTTGGGTGTCACAGCCCATAACTTTTGATTGGTAAGTGATAGGGCTTTGATATTTCACATGTGTATTCCTTGTGACAAGAACTGCTACACATAACATAAATTTTGACCTAATGACCTTGACCTACATATTTGACCTACTTTTCAAAAAAATTAAGAATGGATATATCTTTTGATTGATAAGTGTTAGGACTTTGATATTTCACACGTGCAATCCTTGTGGCAAGACCTTTCTACACATAACATATTTTTTTTAGCTTGTGACCTTGACCAAGATATTTGACCTACTTTTGAACAAAAGATAAGATTCGCTGTATCTTTTGATACTTGACCTACTTTTGAACAAAAGATAAGATTCGCTGTATCTTTTGATTGGTAAGTGATAGGGCTTTGGTATTTCACATGTGTATTCCTTGTGACAAGACCTTTCTACACAGACCATAATATTTGACCTTGTTACCTTGACCTAGATATTTGACCTACTTTTTAAGAAAAGTAAAATTGGCTATATCTTTTGATTGGTAGGTGATGGGGCTTTGATATTTCACATGTATTTTCCTTGTAACAATGCCTTTCTATACATACCATAATTATTTTACCTTTTGACCTTGACCTAGCTATTTTACCTTCTTTTCTAAGAAATTAAGGTTGTATATATCTTTTAATTGGTAGATGATAGGTCTTTAATATTTCTTATGATGAGACCTTTTTGTTACCAATTTTTACGTAGTGACCTTGACCTAGATGATTGATACTCTTTTCTGAAAATTTGAGAATGACCATATCTTTTAATTTGTAATTAAGAGGTCTGATATTTCAAATGAATTTCATTTGACAAGACTTTTCTACTGATACCAATGATTTTAAGGAGGTATTGAACACTTTGACGCCAAATTCATTTTTTCTCAAAATTTCTGAAATTATTCATTTCTTGTCTGTCCTTCATCATACAAATTTACATTTGATTCTATCCACAGGAAAATTTTCTATGAGACTTTGAAATATGCATTTTTCAACGTATCCGGGAATTTCTTAATGACGTCATAATATTAAAAGTGTCATTCCGGTTCTCTTAATGCTATTGGAAATTAATTTTGAATTAACTTCCAAAATATTCATAAATGTATTGCTCTTACATAAGGAAAAGATTAAATGAATTGTGTTATAAACAAGGGCAGGATATTGGAATAATAGTTAACACAGTCGCTCAAAAAAATTCAATTTCGAGCCAATTGACTTTTGTTGATAGGTGATTATTAGGAATCCTGTGGATCAATCCTTGTCAAAAACTAAAAGAATGATCAACAATGTACAGAGATGATTTCATGAATAAAAGAGAAAAATTAAATTTGGGATAAAAATTTTACGAAGCTTTTTATTTTCCAATTTTTTCTTCCAAATTCGTCCATTTTCAATTAAGTGACATCCGCTTTCTTATTATGTAAATTTGTCAATGTATACGCTAAAATAAAATTTGAATTTTCTATTTTATACATGTAAAGTTTCAATGCAATACGTTTTGTATTAATGTTTTCATTGCCTTTTGAATGCAATCGTTTGTGACGCCATTTTCCCCCGATAACGTCAAAATGACGTCGTGGTTGCCTTATGAATAAAACTCCCCAAATCCACAATTTTGAGAATCGCTATAATTTCTTCAAATTACGTCGGAAATTATTCAAACTTCATCAGGATACTCAAATATGTATATCAATCAATGTATCATATGTTTTAAGGAAGTAAGGACTGTGCTTTTCCAAGGAAGTGAGAAAAACAAATAATGCCGCCGCCATCTTGGTGTTGAATCCCTCCTTAATCCACTTTATAGAATAATTATCAACCCGCTTCGCAGGCGACACAAGCATTCCTTTAATAGATTGCTACTTTTTAATTTTCAGTTGATGTGATGAATGCATTGAATTACTTCAAACATAAAGATACTGTTCGAATGGTTCTTAAGGAGAATGGAATCAAAGGTATTTGTAAAAAGTAAAAGAAGTTTGATTTTATAGTTATCTCTGAGTGCCCATTGAATTTCAATTAAAACAAATTTAAATGTAAAATTGATGTCTGCAGGAATGACTCAGATCTGCCAAAACATGTTGCTGAAAAACTATAAGTGCTACATGTTCCAAACTTACAAATTGGATGTATCTTTAATCAAACTTTCACTAAAATAATCTTGACCTACTTTTTTTGCTTCAGTGATTTTGCTTTTAAAAGCCAATATCGAGCAAACTATAGGTGCTACATGAGTATCGCTTGTGTATAATTATGTACATTGGGGAAAAAAGTGAGCTTAAGAAATTGGCTGTCATGAAAGACATTATGCTATGCAGTTGCACATTGGTGACTCTGGCAACTATATTTATGTCTCCCCCCCAACGGGGAAGAGACATATTGGTTTTGCCTTCGTCGTCCGTCTGTCTGTCCGTCTGTCACACTTCGTGTCCGGGCTATATCTCCTGAACCGTTTGCCCGATCACTTTCATATTTTAGTATGTTGTTGCTTATGACCCGAAGGTTTCACATCACCTTGACCCAAGGTCATGTGACCAAGGTCAAGGTCACTTAGTGCATTTTTAATGAAATTATGCATACATTCCTGTCCGGGCTATATCTCTTGAACCGTTTGCCGGATCACTTTCATATTTTAGTATGTTGTTGCTTATGACCCGAAGGTTTCACATCATCTTGACCCAAGGTCATGTGACCAAGGTCAAGGTCACTTAGTGCATTTTTAATGAAATTATGCATACATTCCTGTCCGGGCTATATCTCTTGATCCGTTTGTCGGATCACTTTCATATTTTAGTATGTTGTTGCTTATGACCCGAAGGTTTCACATCATCTTGACCCAAGGTCATGTGACCAAGGTCAAGGTCACTTAGTGCATTTTTAATGAAATTATGCATACGTTCCTGTCCGGGCTTTATCTCTTGAACCCTTTGCCCGATCACTTTCATATTTTAGTATGTTGTTGCTTATGACCCGAAGGTTTCACATCACCTTGACCCAAGGTCATGTGACCAAGGTCACTTAGTGCATTTTGAATGAAACTGTACATACATTCCAGTCCGTGCTATATCCCTTGAACCGTTTGCCAGATGACTTTCATATTTTAGTATGTTGTTGCTTATGACCCAAAGGTTTCACATCACCTTGACCCAAGGTCATGTGACGAAGGTCAAGGTCACTTAGTGCATTTTTAATGAAATTATGCATACATTCCTGTACGAGCTATACCTCTTGAACCATTTGCTGGATCACTTTCATATCTAAGTATGTTGTTGCTTATGACCCGTAGGTTTCACATCACCTTGACCCAAGGTCATGTGACCAAGGTCAAGGTCACTTAGTGCATTTTTAATGATATTCTTGTCCGGGCTATATCTCTTGAACCGTTTGCCGGATCACTTTCATATTTTAGTATGTTGTTGCTTATCACGTAAAGGTTTCACATCACGTTGACTCAAGGTCATGTGACCAAAGTCAAGGTCAATTAGTATATTTTAAATGAAATTGTATTTGTTACATGTATTATGTCCAGGCTTAATCTTTTGAACCGTGATCAGCTCACGTCATATTTTAGTATGATGGTGCTGATGACCCAAAGGTTTCACACCTCCTTGATCAAAGGTCATATGACTAAGGTCAAGTATTACATTTTTTAATGAAATTGTAAATGCTACTATTATTACTAGTATTGAGTCTGTGCTATATCTGTGGAATCGTATACTGGATCACTCTTATACTATAGTATGCTGTTGCTCAGGATTGGAGGGTTTCTTATCATCTTGACCCAAGGTCATGTGCCCAAGGTCAAGATCATTTAGTTCTTTTTAATGAAATTGTACATACTAATATTGTCTGGGTTATATCTCCTGAACCCTTCTTACAATTGTTTTCATATTTTAGTATGTTGTTTCTAAGGACTAAATGTTTCTTATCACATTGTCCCAACATCACATGGTTAAGGTAGCTTCTTACTTTGGTAATGAAATTGTATATGCTAAGCATGTCCAGGCTGAACTTGTCTATGCTAATAATGTTTAGGCTTTATATTTTGAACCGTGTATCCAATCACTAATTCAGTTTTTTGTTGCTCATGATCCATACAATGTTAAACGTCTTCAAATTCAATAGCATCATTTAAAAGCAGATAAGTTTGCGGCATGGACCAGACATGCATGTTTCGGGTACTTAACCCTCGTCAGTGAGTGTAGGTTTCAGATCACCTATATCCAAGGTCATGTGACCAAAGTCAATTTCTTTAAATATGCTTATAACGAAATTGTATATGCCAATCATGTTTGGCCTTTACCTCAAACAATGTAATGAATCACTTTCATGTTTTAGTATGATGTTGCCCATGACTCAAAGGTTTCACATCATTTTGCATTTTGGCCTAAGGTCAAAGTAACTTAGAGGGAGGGGGGAGACATCTGTTTTTTTATGAAAAACATTTTGTTTAATTTCATGGTGTATCTTATCCAATAAAAAAAACAAAAAACAAATTAGAGTGTTTCCTGAGAATTAAATTTTCTTCCAACAAGTTCAGATTTTTTTTTATTCATCTGTAAATCCTTCACTTTTTTTTCTTAACTTTTGAAAATAAATGTTGACTGTGGTGACATCGCAAATGTGAAATTGTGGGACATAATGCTCCTATAAGTTTTTTTTTAAGTTACTGTATTAACCAATTCAAATCTTTATTTCAACGAAAAGTAAATGGTTATTAAATGAAGGCAATGCTGTTCAAAGAATGCCATAAATCAATTGTTTGGGATCCTGACAGCAAGAATTTCTAATATTTTAAAATTCTTCTTTCCAGAGGAGGCCTTGTTTAATAGAATACTTATGAGTTTCCGTCATTATATTCGCAATAATATAAGAGGACTGCCACCGGATCTTCATGTATTACTAAGTGATCTAACAATCCACCAAAAAGGTATGTTTGTACTTATCCGAACTCATGTAATTAATTTTTGGCCCGAAGTGTGAAGCATAATCCGCCTTATGAAATGGCAATGTCAGTCTGTTCATCCATTCGTCAGTCTGTCTGTGTAAACAATTTGGTTTAGCAGTTGTGTTTAGGTAAGTTGCGAAAGAATGATAAGGGGTACAATATTTAAACTTGGTACAAAGATAAAGCATGGTTAGAGGATATGGACGCAGGTATTGTTTTTGACCTTGACATTGAGGTTTTACCTCGACCTTGAAAAATGTCATTAGGTTAGTTGCGAAAGAATTTTAAGGGGTACAATCTTCAAACTTGGTACACAGATAAAGCATGGTGAGAGGATCTGAACACAGGTATTGTTTTTAACCTTGACACAGAGGTTTGACCTTGACATTGAAAATGTAAGTTTGCATTTAAGCAGGTTGTGAAAGAAGTATGAGGGGTACAATCTTTAAACTTGGAACAAAGATAAAACATGGTGAGAGGATCTGAACACAGGTTTTCTTTTTGACCTTGACCTTAAAAAATATGTAATTTGCGCTAAGGTTAGATGTGAAAGAACTATAAGGAGTGCAATCTTCAAACTTTGTACTCTTAACACAGGTATTGTTTTTAGCTCTACTGGTCATCGACCAGTCGAGCTTATGCGATACCCTATCGTCTGTCCGTCTGTCTGTCCGTCTGTCCGTCCGTAAACAATTCTTGTGCTCGCAACTCCTCTGAAACTATAAGAGATAGAAATGTAATTCTTTTTGCATTACACTTGGTCTGTGGTCTAGTTGTGCACTTGACATTTTGTTTGAGCCCCTGACCCCCAGGGTCTTAAAAAAAGGGTGTGGTCATTTTCTCCTTTGTAAATCCATGTAATCTTGTGCTCGCAACTCCTCTGACACTATAAATGATGGAGACTTAATTCTTTTTGCAATATGATGGGTCTGTGGTCTAGTTGTGCACCTGATACTTTGTTTGAGCCCCTGACCCCGAGGGTCTGAGAAAATGGGTGTGGTCATTTTCACCTATATAACTCTATGTAATCTTGTTCTCGCAACTCCTCTGACACTATAAATGATGGAGACTTAATTCTTTTTGGAATATGATGGGTCTGTGGTCTTGTAGTGCACACTTGATATTTTGTTAGAGCCCCTGACCCCAAGGGTCTTAGAAAATGGGTGTGGTCATTTTCTCCTATGTAACTCTATGTAATCTTGTTCTCGCAACTCCTCTGACACTATAAATGATGGAGACTTAATTCTTTATGCAATATGATGGGTCTGTGGTCTAGTAGTGCATCTGATATTTTTTTGAGCCCCTGACCCCCAGGGTCTTAGAAAATGGGTGTAGTCATTTTCTCCTATATACAATGTAACTCTATGTATCTTGTGCTCGCAACTCCTCTTACACTAGTAGTAGTGCACCTAATATTTTGTTTGAGCCCCTGACCCCCAGGGTCTTAGAAAACGGGTATGGTCATTTTCTCGTATATAGTTGTGCTCTCAACTCAAAGCTATTAATGATGGAAACTTAGTTGTTTTTGCAATATAATGGATCTGTAGTCTTATTGTGTCATTGATAGTTCATTTGAGCTAGCAGCCCATGACCCTTCGAAAATGGTTATGGCATTATTTTTTGAAATCCTTTATCTCGGATATTAAAAATTATATGAGTGATATTCTAGTTGCAGTCTAATGGATTTGTTATTTCGTTGTGCTACGTATAATTTGTAAGAGCGCCTGCTCGCTATGGTCTTTGGTTTAAAAAAAAATGGAAATTGTTGTTTATGTATATGTTTATGTATATGTATCTTATTCACTTGTCTATGAGTGAATAAAATAAAACAACCAGGAGAGCTACAGTCTCGTCAGAGACTTCTGGTTGACCTTGAGATTACGGTTAGGGTTAGGGATTTGACCTTGGAAGGGTAGTTGTGTAAGAACTATTAAGGGGTACAACTTCATACTTGTTACAAAAGTAAAGTATGTTGAGAGGATCTGAACACAGGCATTATCCTTGACCTTGAGGTTTGACCTAGGGGGGGGGGGGAACAATATTCAAACTTGGTAGTGAAATAAAGCAGAGGGAGATGATCTAACCACAGATACTGTTGGGTTTTTATTACCTTGACCTTGATGTTTGGCCATGACCTTGAAAAGTGTAATTTTGTGTTTAGATTAGTTGTGAAAAAACTATGAGTGGTACAATCTTCAAACTTTGTACAAAGATAAAGAATGGTGAGAGGATTAGAATGAAGGTAAGGGTTTTGACCTTGAAAAATGTAATTTTGATTTGATCTCTTGTTCAAGTACTAAATGGAATTTTACATTAAAACTTTGGTTAGAGATGGGAAATAATTAGTTGACTTTATTTCACGTATTGACTTTGACCTAGCCATTTGACCTTTATCTTGAAGATACAACTTTGAATTTGACTTTACCAAAGTAAGGTACCAACAATATATCACATTTAAACTTTGCATGGAGATAGATCTAATCAAGTGGACCTGATTTCAGGTATTGACCTTGACCCTAATATTGACCTTGACCTTGAAATTAAGATTTTGAATTGGGCTATGTTGTACCAATATTACTGTATGAAACCAAGAGTAAGACTTTATTGTACTATATTAGATAGCAAATTAAAATTCTACTTTTGGAAGAACATGATAACTGGACTTGATTTCAGGTATTGTCCTTGCCCAGTTTTATTATGAATTGGATATACGACATTATTCTATGAAGTATTACTTTAAAACTTGCCTTAGAGGTAGAACATGGTGAGGGGAATTGATTTCTGGCACTGAAGTTAACCTTGAGGATTGACCTTGACCTTGAAGATATAATTTTGAATTAGACTAAAGTGTGTCAAAACTATAGAATCTCACATTGAAACTTTGAATGGAGATTTTAATATTGCACTCTTTTGCTTTTAATGGACATAGTGTTTCAAAACAATCTGCTGCCAGCAATCTGGTCATTGATACCGTCTTTAGCAGTGTCTTATTAGGATGAAGAACTAAGAAGTTACAAATGAAAATATCAAAGCACTGATGTAAGATAACACTCAGATGAAAAATATTATGATATTAACATAATAGAAGAAACATTATCATTTTATCTTCTTTTCAATGAGAGCTAAGAATTTAGTACTTCACAGATGGTAAGTGGAATGCATCTTAATAGCATATCTTTTTTCTTTCTCAAATTTTCTCAGGTAGTGTAGATGGTTTGGTGCCATATTTTCTAAATCATGCCTTAGAAATATTTCCTCATCTGGAGTTTATGGACGATCTGAAAAACACATCTGACCTATCAAAGCCAGCAAATTGGTAAGATAGGATGTGTAATGCTACACATGTAATGGATTCTATTTACTGATTATACATGACTGCAGCTGTACAGTTCAGTACTGAGAAAAATGTCTATGTAGGCTTTGCTCAGAATGTAGAGAAATGTAGCTATTTGGATAGAGAATACATTTACTAGTAAGTGTTTTGATTTTGCAAAAGGTAAATTTTTTTATTGTACACAAAATTAGCAATTTATTTACCTTTATATATGAAATTTCATATGAAGGTACCTCATATGAGGATTAGGACTAAAAGTTTAGACTGAAAAAAAAACAAAACATCTGGTGAGGATAAGACATCCAAACGTTTTGTTAATCTGTCAAGTCTACTAATTATGTCTCCCCCCCAACAGGGAGGAGACATATTGGTTTTGACTTCGTCGTCCGTCTGTCTGTCTGTCCATCTGTCCGTCTGTCACACTTCGTGTCCGGGCTATATCTCCTGAACCGTTTGCCCGATCACTTTCATATTTTAGTATGTTGTTGCTTATGACCCGAAGGTTTCACATCACCTTGACCCAAGGTCATGTGACCAAGGTCAAGGTCACTTAGTGCATTTTTAATGAAATTATGCATACATTCCTGTCCGGGCTATATCTCTTGATCCGTTTGTCGGATCACTTTCATATTTTAGTATGTTGTTGCTTATGACCCGAAGGTTTCACATCACCTTGACCCAAGGTCATGTGACCAAGGTCAAGGTCACTTAGTGCATTTTTAATGAAATTATGCATACATTCCTGTCCGGGCTTTATCTCTTGAACCCTTTGCCCGATCACTTTCATATTTTAGTATGTTGTTGCTTATGAATCGAAGGTTTCACATCACCTTGACCCAAGGTCATGTGACCAAGGTCAAGGTCACTTAGTGCATTTTTAATGAAATTATGCATACATTCCTGTCCGGGCTATATCTCTTGAACCGTTTGCCGGATCACTTTCATATTTTAGTATGTTGTTGCTTATGACCCGAAGGTTTCACATCACCTTGACCCAAGGTCATGTGATGAAGGTCAAGGTCACTTAGTGCATTTTTAATGAAATTATGCATACATTCCTGTCCGGGCTTTATCTCTTGAACCCTTTGCCGGATCACTTTCATATTTTAGTATGTTGTTGCTTATGACCCGAAGGTTTCACATCACCTTGACCCAAGGTCATGTGACCAAGGTCACTTAGTGCATTTTTAATGAAACTGTACATACATTCCAGTCCGTGCTATATCCCTTGAACCGTTTGCCAGATGACTTTCATATTTTAGTATGTTGTTGCTTATGACCCAAAGGTTTCACATCACCTTGACCCAAGGTCATGTGACGAAGGTCAAGGTCACTTAGTGCATTTTTAATGAAATTATGCATACATTCCTGTCCGGGCTATATCTCTTGATCCGTTTGTCGGATCACTTTCATATTTTAGTATGTTGTTGCTTATGACCCGAAGGTTTCACATCACCTTGACCCAAGGTCATGTGACCAAGGTCAAGGTCACTTAGTGCATTTTTAATGAAATTATGCATACATTCCTGTCCGGGCTATATCTCTTGAACCCTTTGCCCGATCACTTTCATATTTTAGTATGTTGTTGCTTATGACCCGAAGGTTTCACATCACCTTGACCCAAGGTCATGTGACCAAGGTCAAGGTCACTTAGTGCATTTTTAATGAAATTATGCATACATTCCTGTCCGGGCTATATCTCTTGAACCGTTTGCCGGATCACTTTCATATTTTAGTATGTTGTTGCTTATGACCCGAAGGTTTCACATCACCTTGACCCAAGGTCATGTGATGAAGGTCAAGGTCACTTAGTGCATTTTTAATGAAATTATGCATACATTCCTGTCCGGGCTTTATCTCTTGAACCCTTTGCCGGATCACTTTCATATTTTAGTATGTTGTTGCTTATGACCCGAAGGTTTCACATCACCTTGACCCAAGGTCATGTGACCAAGGTCACTTAGTGCATTTTTAATGAAACTGTACATACATTCCAGTCCGTGCTATATCCCTTGAACCGTTTGCCAGATGACTTTCATATTTTAGTATGTTGTTGCTTATGACCCAAAGGTTTCACATCACCTTGACCCAAGGTCATGTGACGAAGGTCAAGGTCACTTAGTGCATTTTTAATGAAATTATGCATACATTCCTGTCCGGGCTATATCTCTTGATCCGTTTGTCGGATCACTTTCATATTTTAGTATGTTGTTGCTTATGACCCGAAGGTTTCACATCACCTTGACCCAAGGTCATGTGACCAAGGTCAAGGTCACTTAGTGCATTTTTAATGAAATTATGCATACATTCCTGTCCGGGCTATATCTCTTGAACCCTTTGCCCGATCACTTTCATATTTTAGTATGTTGTTGCTTATGACCCGAAGGTTTCACATCACCTTGACCCAAGGTCATGTGACCAAGGTCAAGGTCACTTAGTGCATTTTTAATGAAATTATGCATACATTCCTGTCCGGGCTATATCTCTTGAACCGTTTGCCGGATCACTTTCATATTTTAGTATGTTGTTGCTTATGACCCGAAGGTTTCACATCACCTTGACCCAAGGTCATGTGATGAAGGTCAAGGTCACTTAGTGCATTTTTAATGAAATTATGCATACATTCCTGTACGAGCTATACCTCTTGAACCATTTGCTGGATCACTTTCATATCTAAGTATGTTGTTGCTTATGACCCGTAGGTTTCACATCACCTTGACCCAAGGTCATGTGACCAAGGTCAAGGTCACTTAGTGCATTTTTAATGATATTCTTGTCCGGGCTATATCTCTTGAACCGTTTGCCGGATCACTTTCATATTTTAGTATGTTGTTGCTTATCACGTAAAGGTTTCACATCATGTTGACTCAAGGTCATGTGACCAAAGTCAAGGTCATTTAGTATATTTTAAATGAAATTGTATTTGTTACATGTATTATGTCCAGGCTTAATCTTTTGAACCGTGATCAGATCACGTCATATTTTAGTATGATGGTGCTGATGACCCAAAGGTTTCACACCTCCTTGATCAAAGGTCATATGACTAAGGTCAAGTATTACATTTTTTAATGAAATTGTAAATGCTACTATTATTACTAGTATTGAGTCTGTGCTATATCTGTGGAATCGTATACTGGATCACTCTTATACTATAGTATGCTGTTGCTCAGGATTGGAGGGTTTCTTATCATCTTGACCCAAGGTCATGTGCCCAAGGTCAAGATCATTTACGGTAGTTCTTTTTAATGAAATTGTACATACTAATATTGTCTGGGTTATATCTCCTGAACCCTTCTTACAATTGTTTTCATATTTTAGTATGTTGTTTCTAAGGACTAAATGTTTCTTATCACATTGTCCCAACGTCACATGGTTAAGGTAGCTTCTTACTTTGGTAATGAAATTGTATATGCTAAGCATGTCCAGGCTGAACTTGTCTATGCTTATAATGTTTAGGCTTTATATTTTGAACCGTGTATCCAATCACTAATTCAGTTTTTTGTTGCTCATGATCCATACAATGTTAAACGTCTTCAAATTCAATAGCATCATTTAAAAGCAGATAAGTTTGCGGCATGGACCAGACATGCATGTTTCGGGTACTTAACCCTCGTCAGTGAGTGTAGGTTTCAGATCACCTATATCCAAGGTCATGTGACCAAAGTCAATTTCTTTAAATATGCTTATAACGAAATTGTATATGCCAATCATGTTTGGCCTTTACCTCAAACAATGTAATGAATCACTTTCATGTTTTAGTATGATGTTGCCCATGACTCAAAGGTTTCACATCATTTTGCATTTTGGCCTAAGGTCAAAGTAACTTAGAGGGAGGGGGGAGACATCTGTTTTTTTATGAAAAACATTTTGTTTAATTCTGATTGTTTTAGTTTAAAGGACTTTTCTTTTCATTGTTAAATACATGGATACAACTTGTTTTATAAACTATAACAGTATCTTAACTTTTGTAATAAATAAACAGTATCTTTACTCTTATTCCTTCCAGGTACATGGCTGCCAGAGAATTGAATCGCAAAATAATCTTTCATGCAGGGCCTACAAACAGTGGGAAAACTTATCATGCCTTACAAAGGTTCAAGGAGGCTGAACGGGCGTTATACTGTGGTCCTTTACGTATGTTAGCCCAGGAGGTCTACAAGAGAACCAATGAAGAGGTTTGCACGAATAGTACAGAACTTTTCGTCCCCATCACAACAATGTTCAACAACCTCTTCATTTCATTATAAGCAAAGCCTTTTACGAATGTCTTTATTATGATGTCAATGACACTGTAAATTATAATTTCCCCGTGAACAGTATGAAAAATATTTGTACTCCATCTAAGGTTGTATAGATCTCCTTAGTACAATAAGAAAATATATGGTACATGTACTATCAAATAATCATACCGTATGTTGGGTAATTTTGGCATCGGGAAGGAGCTGATAAGATAAGGGCTGTATATTAAGCCCTGAATGTCATCAAGTGTTTTTTCTACACAATGATCTATACACAAGAAAAACTTGATCATTACTTAAATGTAATGTATTTGGAAATTACTCATACAACTTTTATTTTGGTAAGCTTATTTCAAGACACTTAAATTATAGTCCAAAGAGAAGGAGAAAGCATGTTGAAAAGAAGCTAATATTGATAAAAAAAACCTTGAAAATTAAGAATTATCTGGCTAATATGGATATCTATAAACTTTAAACATAGTTTTAGTCTAAACAAGAGGGTCCCTTTAAAGTACGAAACGAAAACGAAACGAAATGAAACAAAACGAAACGAAAACGAAACGAAATGAAACGAAACGAAATTGAAAAAATTTGCATGTTCAGAAACATTTTATAAACGTAAAATAATTAATATCGACAATATTTAATCTTCCTCTTCTTCTATGTATGACCCTACGCTTTGTAGTGGTTCCGGTAGTAGCAGGTACCAATAGTTCGGTACAAGTTCTAAGACTGAGTTGTTGGAATGTCCCTTTAGCTCAGTCGGCAACGAGTCTGACTGTCACCCGGACTGTCAGGGTTCGACTTTCGGACCGGGCACCTGCGATCTTCTTCACCTTACTCGGAGCACTCCCAAATGGACATATGTGCATACAGAACATGAAAACCCCATTCTTTATCTCCCCCCGGTTTTTTTTTTTTTTTTTTCTTTTGGTTGTTGTTGTTTGTTTGTTTGTTTGTTTTCTTGTAAGAAATTTTGGGATGTTGTGCCCCTCCACTTTTTCATGCAGAGCTACGCTGTTGCTGGTAATACTTTTTACAAAAAGTTAAGTAGGAATATGATGCCGCATGGGCGGATCCAGGATTCTTTTCCAGGAGGGGCCTTAAAATTCATTGGTTCTAAATTTTTTGAAAAGCAAAAAAAAAAAAAAAAATAAGCAAAAAGATTGAAATCTTGAATTTTCACCGCATTGTTCTTGATTAATAATCAAATGTGAAATAGTAGTCCTCGAAAATTTGTCAGAGTTGGAATAAAAAGGACAGACTATAATACCGTTTGTATCCTCTATTACTGTATTTTTTCAGTTATTTGTCCTTGTTTATTGACGAAGGTGTGCAATGTATAAGGGTTGCAAAGGTAAGCATCATTTAAAATTGATATGTATTTGCAATAAAATCTGGCGAACGTAAGCGAGCCCGGGAAAAATTTGAAATGTGGACAAAAAATTAATAAAATTGAAAGACTTTAAAAACAAATTCATGTCATTTTTCAAATGTTATGACAAAAAAAGGAAATCGGGACTTAATCTTATGAAATATGTATATGCATAAGCGTTATCAAACTATGCTTCGAAAATTCCAGGGGGGCCCGGACCGCCCCCCCCCCCCCCCCTCTGGATCAGCGCTTCCCCCCCCCCCCCCCCCCCCCCCCCCCCCACTTAGTTTGCGGGGGATTTTGATGAATCCTGATGATTTTGTTACACTGATGTACCACAGGAATATGATAAAGTACGATTACTAGTATGGTTGCGATTCGACTATTTTTGACAGAGTTAAAAAAGGAGGGGATCTCCAACAAGACTCGGTTGCAGCAACACACAGCAAGAGCCATAATAGAGACTATATAAAAGCAAGCAAAACATCAAACAATTTAAAAGAGCACACATAAACGAACGGGACCCATGGGCAATCCGTGCCGACATATAAACCAACGGGACAGCACAACGCCAAGCAACACAGAAGCACTGAAAGCATTCATATGACCTAGCTACCGTGCAGGGTGAGGGTGTTAAAGGTTTATCAACAAATTCACATTGTCACCTCCCTCCTCTTCTTGACCTGTCCTCTCCCTCGACTACTTATTAGTTCCTTTTTATTCCTAGGTAATGCCACACTCAAGGAAGGGTGCTCCTTATGCAGAGTAGGGAATTCCGTGCCTACATAGATTTCCGAACAACAACATACAATCTGACTTTTGCGTTTTGGCTGTTTGAATTTTTCCATTTCGTTTCGTTTCATTTCGTTTCGTTTTCGTTTCGTTTCGTTTCATTTCGTTTTCGTTTTGTACTTTAAAGGGACCCTAAACAAGATACTAGAAATCAAAGGGCAAGGGGCGGTAAGGGCCAAAATCAGCCCAATTTCAAAACTGGGACAAACATTGATCATTGAAAATAAGGGATTTACAGACTATAAATCAATTTAAATTTTGAGAATAGGACATCCTGTTGCGCTTCTACACTAATTTGAAGATAGGGTGGTCAGCTATATTTTACACTGATTTTGACGTCATATAACGTTACAATCACATTGTAATGTAACGTTTGAAGGTAATTTGCTGCTATATTCTAATACTATTTATGATATTAATTGTGTAGATATACTATCAATATCACGATATAATACTAGTTTATGTACATGGTAGGTTTCACTATAATAAGGGGTAATTTGGACATCCCTTTGTTGACTAAAGGAAATCTTAAGTGACATATTAATGTTATAATGATACTTTTCACCAAGGCCTTAAAAAGTATGTGTATTTCCGGTAACCCGGCAGACCCTATTTTAACCCCCCCCCCCCCCCCCCATTTCTGGCTAGGCGACAAGCGGCTGAAGCCCAGATGAAGCAGAAAAACGAAGCCCCCTCCCTTCGCACAAAGTCATTGATTCAGAATTGTTTGGCACTATTTGATGATTTTTTCAGCTTGCTTTGCATTGTGATGTCCTTACTAATGTGTTTTAATTGCAAATTTAGAGGGGTATGAGTGAACTCCGATCCCCTCTTTGTGGTGGTCAACATTGTCTTTTCTAATAGAAATCTTTTTTTTCTATTTTAAAGAATTCGTTGGCTAGCTACCGCTCGCCAGTTTCAAAAATTGCCTCACATGTCCAACCTTTTGATGCACCCCTTATCAAAAAAAAAAAAATAGATAAATGAAATATTGCAATAAATAAATAATTCAATTATGCATTGGCTACAGTACCACTCAGTAAGACTTTTCTTGAATCTTATCTGAGACTCCCTTTTTTCTATAAACAATGTTCTGTAAAATGTGTTTTCGGCCCCCCATTCTCTGAGACCCTAGATCCGCCACCGCATGATTATATAATTACACACATTGTTTTTACATAGAAAAGGGATTGATTAAGAAATTCAAAAGTATGCCAATAAAGTTTATTAGTAATCAATGATTTAAACATAAAACTGTTTATCATAGCGCCACCTATAATACTTTCTAGTTCAGCACTCAATAATTTCTACTGTACAGTCTAATTAAAATTCAGCTCTCTTTATTTCGTAAACTACTTAGATTAGTCATTACGAAATAAAGAGAGCTGAATTTTAATTAGATTAATTATTTCAGTATGTACATTTTGCTGTTCGTAAAGTAGGGATATTTCCACAGGGGTGAGGTATCATCGCTTGGTCACAAACCCTTTTCTCAATGCAAACCCTTTCTTCTATATGTCTATATATTTAATATATATAGACATATAGAATAAAGGGTTTGTATAGAGGAAAGGGTTTGTGACCAAGCGATGGTACCTCACCCCTGTGAATATTTCCTACTTTCTAAACACCCTGATTTTATTCTGACAGAAATTATCATTATATGTTAAAATAAATCTCCCTGATTTAAGATGATGATTCTTTATTAGTCCCCTACCGGCTCGTCCGAGGGGATGTATAGTTTCCACCCCATTTGTCTGTCCATCCGTCTGTCCGTCTGTCTGTCTGTCTGTCTGTCTCTCTGTCTGTCTCTCTGTCCGTCACGCTTTAGTTTTCCTGACTTTTTTTCGCTATCGTTGCATATATTGAACTCATTTTTGGCATGTGAGTTTATCTCAATGTGATAAAGTTCAAGTTTCAGTTTGGTTTGGATTCACTTATTTTTAGCTCTACTGGTCTCAGACCAGTCGAGCTTATGCGATCACCCTGCGTCTGTCCGTCTGTCCATCTGTCTGTCTGTCCGTCTGTCCGTAAACAATTCTTGTCCGGACAACTCCTCTGAAACTGTTAGAGATAGAAACTTAATTCTTTTTGTATTTTACTTGGTCCATGGTCTAGTTGTGCACCTGACATTTAGTTTCAGTCCCTGACCCCAAGGGTCTTAGAAAATGGGCGTGGTCATTAAATTCTATGTAATTTTGTCTGGACAGCTCTTCTATCACTATAAATGATAGAGACATAATTCTTTTTGCAATATGATGGGTCTGTAGTCTAGTTGTGCACCTGATATTTTGTTTGAGCCAATGACCCTCAGAGTCTTAGAAAAGGGTGTGGCCATTTTCTTTTATATTATTCCATATAATCTTATGCTTACAGCGCTGACACTATAAATAATGGAGACTAAATTCTTTATGCAATATGATGGGTCTGTAATCTCGTTGTTCACCTGATATTTTGTTTGAGTCTCTGACCCCAAGGGTCTTAGAAAATGGGTGTGGTTGTTTTCTCTCTATTAAACTACATGTGATCTCATGATAGCTAATTTCCCAGAATTTATGGATAATAATTAATTGATTTATTCCAAAATATTATTGGTTTGCAGTTTAGATGTCATTGCAGTATTTTACTTGAGTCCCTGTTCCCTAGGATTATGGAAGATGGGTATATGGCTATTTTCTCTTACCCTTTCTACATGCATTTAGAGTACATAAGTGACAGAAACTATAAATAAACAAAGATATTGCCATTTTACAATATTATCATAGATGAGTCTGTAATTTGGTTTTTCTCATATTTTATTTGGGATCTGACCCAGGATTTTATCTTCAGTTCTATAGAAACGCTAGGGGATAGTTTCGGAATTTCCTCTGATCAATCAATCAACATGAAAATCTTTTCTATAGTGTTTATATAGTGCAAGAAAGATATCAAATTATCAAAATGCATGTATTTCTCACTAATTTTTTATTTTTTTAACATGTTTAAGGTGTAAGATTTTTGGGGAGAGTAGTGAGAATTTTTGTTGCTAGAGTAGAATTTCCTAAGTGATCACAGACTTGAGCTGTGCTTTCTGTTACATGGGAACACCAGAATCACAAAGATTGATCAAATAAAATAGCAATAATGCATCCTTCACATTGCCAAATGAAAGGAATATTGTGCTTGTGTAAGTTTTTTTTTTTGGGGGGGGGGGGGAAGAGGGGGGAGGTAACTCTTACATCTTTCTTCTTATAAACTCCTCCACTGCTTGGAGTACCACCCCCAATGGGATGTAAAACTGTGTGGTTTGATGAAATTTTCATAATGTTTATATTAAAGCAAGTGACACATGTTTTAATAGTAGAAAATATAACAAGAGATGCCTTATAGGCATATCTACTATGTGTTAATCAAATTGAAAAAAAAAAATAAAAAAAAAAAAATACTAAAAAATTCATTTGTAAAAGCCAACTCATACAAAAATATTTCAACCCAGGAAAACTTCTACCAACATCTTCCTTTATTGCCATTTTACAATATTATCATAGATGACTCTGAAATTTAGTTATTCTCATATTTTATTTGGGATCTGACCCAGGATTTTATCTTCAATTCTATAGAAACGCTAGGGGATAGTTTCGGAATTTCCTCTGATCAATCAATCAACTTGAAAATCTTTTCTATTATGTTTATACAGTGCAAGAAAGATAACAAACAATCAAAATTCATGTATTTCTTACTAATTTTTTAATTGTTTAAGGTGTAAGATTTTTGGAGAGAGTAGTGAGACTTTTTGTTGCAAGAGTAGAATGTCCTAAGTGATCACGGACTTGAGCTGTGCTTTCTGATAAATGGAAACACCAGAATCACAAAGATTGATCGTTTTATCAAATAAAATAGCAATAATGCATCCTTCACATTGCCAAATGAAAGGTGCTTGTGTAAGTTTTATTTTACAAAATTCCAAATTTAGTATTTATAGAAGTTAAATTTGTAACAGGAGAGGGAGAGATGTGACTGGACCGGGAATCGAACCCGAGATCTTCTGCTATCAGGGCAGACGCTCTTACCAACTGAGCTATCTGGGCACGATGCCCATTCCTGCCACACTCCTCTCAACCAATTTTTCAGGTTTGCATGCACTGGAAACCTCACACAAAACTCCACTTCACCTTGAGTCATTTAGTTTGGCGCCAATTCTGTAACAGGAGAGGAAAAGATGTGACTGGACCGTGAATCGAACCCGAGACCTTCTGCTATCTTTGCAGACGCTATTACCAACTGAGCTATCTGGGTACGATACCTGTTCCTGCCATAAATTACTGGTTATAAACAAATGTTTCAGGCCTTTTTGTCAATTGGACCTCGAGTCATTTTGTCCTTTTACAATTTGACCAATCAAATATACTTTTTTCACTCGGTAAGCCACATGTCCTATTATATTTAATTTCAATCTGAAACTGTCTGATTACTTGATCTAAGTATTTTCACTGGTCAGTATAAGAAAGAAGGAAATATCTTTATAGAGTATCCAATGCAATACTATTTCAGCTCAAATGAGAGGTTATTTATGCCTTTAGTCTTAATTTTATCAAAGGGCATATAGTGGTAGGTATGTCTGTTCATCTGTTTGTCTATCCATCCGACTGTCAGTATATATTCCATTCAACTAAATTCTGATGAAAGGGTATTAAAGATAATATAGCTGTCATATATTGCATGTCTATGTATCTTGAGAATGCTCATCTTTTGGAGCCAAATTTTTAACCTTTGACCCCATCCCTGACCTTTGACCCACATTTTTCGAAAAATAAAAACATCTGTGATTTTAGTTTTGATACATATGGTATGTTATATATACACATTTTTAGAAATTCTCTCACATTCTAGAGAAATCTAATTAAGGCACGGTCCATTTGATATTCTTGGGGGTGGGGGGGGGGGGGGGGGAAGACACCGGGTTTTTTTTGGAAAAAAATTTTTTTTGCTCTGAATTTTGATGAAAAAAATTAATTAGAAATTGATGGATATGCATTGGCATGTGCTTGTTGGTTCTCATAAAAAAAACTTGATATATACATTTATCCCGCCTCTGGCAAATTTCTTGCAATCTGATTGGTCGAGAAGAACCAAATATTATGTTGTATTATTTTACTAACAGGATATTATTTTGATATCCTGCTTCTACTAAGACCCTTTATGCTTTTGACGTCACCAAAATGCTTTAAAATATGTTGACGTAAGATACACAAACCAAAAGCGATTCAGCGGGATAAATTTGTTATACAGTGTTTTCAGGGGGGATACAGAAATATATTGGGTCGATGAAAAAAAGTGGTATTAGACGAGGTGAAGCCGAGCATTCATTCTCTTGAGTGTATATGTACAAATCAACGAGGAGAGCTTCAGTCTCATCAGAGACTTCTTGTTACAAGAGTTATGGCCCTTGGACTTAGCAAATTTCATGAAATTCTCAGTTTTCCAGACTTGTCTTCCAAGGTATTCTTATTTGAAATAATCTTTTATATTTGAATACATTTTAGTGTTATACAGCTCAAGTTTGAGTTTGGTTCCAATTGACCTATTTTTACAAGAGTTATGGCCCCTGGACTCAGCAAATTCATGAAATTCTCAGTTTTCCGGACTTTTCTCGGCTGTTGATGTAGATATTGAAATAATTTCTTATATGTGATTACATCTTGGTGTTATACAGATCAAGTTTTGAGTTTGGTTTCGATTGACCTATTTTCCCAAGAGTTATGGCCCTTGGACTCAGCAAATTTCATGAAATTCTAAGTTTTCCAGACTTTTCTTCCATGGTATTGCAGATATTGAAATCATTTTTGGTATGTGAATATATCTCTGTGTGATACAAATCAAGTTCGTGTTTCAATTTGATTGACCCATTTCTACAGGAGTTATAGCCCCTGCACTTAGCAAATTTCATGAACTTCTCAGTTTCCAGTCTTTCGTGTCTGTTGTTGTAGATATTGAGCTGATTTTTGGTATGCAGTTACATTATAGTATGATAAAGAATAAGTTGAAGTTAGGTTTGATTCATTTGTTCTTACAAGAGGTATGGCCTCATAGCAAATTTCATTAAAGGACCTGTTAAGATAACGGCCCTAGTTAGCCCTAAATCTCGTGACTTATTTCTTCTTCATGGCGAATCGTATACAGGAAAACATTAATCATTATTGAAATATAATGTATTTGCAGACCTTTTACATGTTTTACATTTCGTTAAAGAAACCTTAAGATTCTAAAATTAAGGTCGAAAGAGGTAGGGGTGCACGCATAGAAAAACAGATAATACCGACAAAAAAACGTAGAAATTTAAGAATATTTTACCAAAAATGGATGAATATAAATTAAAAGACATCAAATATCTCTACATTGTGTATCAGGAATAGATTTCGAACGTTCCATCTCCTTTAATTGGTAAATAATGCAATCCGGAACTTAAAATACGGTCTCATTTTGTATTCAATGGCTACAATGTAAGCCTATTAGCGCAAAATAAACATTGGCGGAGAAATGAACATCATTCTAGCTTATTTCATTCCTAATTCTTGTATATTTCATTCAGTCATATTTAGGTTACATTTTTTGGTGGATTAAAGAGGAAAAATAGTCAAATGTGCTATATTTTATGGTCGAAAAGGTCGATTATTAAAAAATGCAGCCCCCTTTCCATTTTTGGTTTTTCGTCTATGGGGTTGTGTTCCCCCCGGAGATACAGAACCCCACTTTGCCCAAAAAATTGTATCATTGATATACATCTCCAGTAAGAGTGGCTTTCTGTATATCCGGGGGGAACAATGTTAAAAAAAAAGTTTCTGTTTTCTATTGATTTCTATGAGAAAAAGAGAAGTTTTGACTCCAAAATTAGCATTAATATGCAAAACAGATAAAAATTTACTTCATATTCTGATGGTATGCAGTATAGGTATACATTTTACATAAAAAAGTTCTTGAAATTTCAATTTTCAAAATTCCACTTTTCAGGGCTGATTTTACGCCTTATCTTAACAGCTCCTTTTCCTGTTTTCCAGACCTTTTTCTAATACACATATTTAACTTTTTTGCTGTTGGATTCATCTTTTGGTGAAAGTAAAGGTCAAGGCAGAGTTTAAGGACATGGATTAATGCCGGTGGGGGACTTATATCGCTTGCGATTCATAAATTTATTTTTTTATGCCCCCGGAATCAAAGATTCGGGGGCATATAGTTTTTGGCCTGTCCGTCTGTTTGTCTGTCTGACTGTTTGTCCGAAAAACTTTAACATTGGACATAACTTTTGAATGGGAAGTGATAGGGCTTTCGTATTTCACATGTTTATTCCTTGTGACAAGACCTTTCAATTGATATCAAAATTTTTGACCTGGTGACCTTGACCTTGACCTTTCACCTACTTTTCAAAAACTTTAACATTGGGCATAACTTTTGAATGGGAAGTAATAGGGCTTTCATATTTCACATGTGTATTCCTTGTGACAAGACTTTTCCATTGATACCAAAATGTTTGACCTTGTGACCTTGACCTTTGACCTACTTTAAAAAACTTTAACATTGGGCATAACTTTTGAATGGTAAGTGATAGGGCGTTCATATTTCACATCTGCATTCCTTGTGACAAGACCTTTCCATTGATACCAACATTTTTGACCCCGTGACCTTGACCTTTGACCTACTTTTCAAAAAACTTTAACATTGGGCATAACTTTTGAATGGTTAGTGATAGAGTTTTCATGTTTGACATGTCTATTCCTTGTGACAAGACCTTTCCATTAATATAAAAAATTTTGACCTTGTGACCTTGACCTTTGACCTTTAACCCAGTGACCCTGACCTTGACCTTTTACATACATGTACTTAACAGAAAATAGTGTTTATACTAACAAAGATGCCACCGGGGGCATTCGTGTTTCACAAACACAGGCTTTATTTATGTATACAAATTTCATGGATTGCACTTTTAATGATTTAAATTAACATCATTGAAAAAAAATGAAGGAAAAAATTATGAAGATACAGAATGTGCTACTGTAAATGATTTATGTACAACTACAGGGCGTGAACAAAATCGATATACATGTATGTACACAATACTGGCAGAATGTCTGTTACCGTGAAATAACGTGCTGTGTCCGTTTGGACAATTTTCGTTAATATTGACAACATATTTTCTATAAAACATTTTCAATAAAATAAAAAGATTTTTCTCAGTCGAAAATTAATCACAGCAGATATTTTTTCCCCTGAATTTGCAAAAATAAGTACATCTCATGGACGGCAAATCATACGCGGTGGTGTCTTTTTTACATGGCCTTCATTTCTCATTTCTAATTTTTTTTAGACGGAGGGTCGTATTTCACATCTTCATTTAATATAATAGTTTGTTAGGTTGATTTTTGTGTGTACTGGGAGTGTTGATGTTGTTTGTTTAGAATTTCTCCTTTTTCTTGTTCATTTGTTCAGGGTTTTTAGCTCACCTCGACGAAGTTGAGATGAGCTTATGCTATAACCCCGGTGTCCGCGTCCGCGTCCCCGTCCGCGTCCGCGTCCGGTTAAAGTTTTTGGGGTAACTCAGTATCTGACAAAGTACTGATGGTACAGTAACCAAACTTGCACCAGTGATTCATCTTGGGATGCTGAGTTGAACCCATGCATCAGATGCAGCATCTGACCTACATTTTCCGGTTGAATGACTTTGTCAATGTCTGGTTAAAGTTTTTGGGGTAACTCAGTATCTGACAAAGTACTGATGCAACAGTAACCAAACTTGCACAAGTGATTCATCTTGGGATGCTGAGGTGAACCCATGCATCGGATGCAGCATCTGACCTACATTTTCCAGTTGAATGACATTGTCTTATCTGGTTAAAGTTTTTGGGGTAGTTCAGTATCTGACAAAGTACTGATGCTACAGTAACCAAACTTGCACAAGTGATTCATCTTGGGATGCTGAGGTGAACCCATGCATCGGATGCAGCATCTGACCTACTTTTTCGACTTGAGTGATTTTGCCTTATAAGGCCAATATTGAGCAAAGTATAAGTGCTACATGTACCAAACTTGCATATTGGATGTATCTTTGATCAAACTTTCATAAAATGACCTTGACCTACTTTTTCCACTTGAGTGATTTTGCCTTTAAAGACCAATATTGAGCAAAGTATAAGTGCTACATGTACCAAACTTGCATATTGGATGTATCTTTGATTAAACTTTCATAAAATGACCTTGACCTACTTTTTCTGCTTGAGTGATTTTGCCTTTAAAGACCAATATTAAGCAAAGTATAAGTGCTACATGTACCAAACTTGCATATTGGATGTATCTTTGATTAAACTTTCATAAAATGACCTTGACCTACTTTTTCTGCTTGAGTGATTTTGCCTTTAAAGGCCAATATTGAGCAAAGTATAAGTGCTACATGTACCAAACTTGCATATTAGATGTATCTTTGATCAAACTTTCATAAAATGACATTGACCTACTTTTTCCACTTGAGTGATTTTGCCTTTAAAGGCTAATTGTGAGCAAAGTTTAAGTGCTGCATGTACCAAACTTGCATATTAGATGTATCTTTGATCAAATTTTCATAAAATGACCTTGACCTACTTTTTCTGCTTGATTGATTTTGCCTTTAAAAGCCAATATTGAGCAAAGTATAAGTGCTACATGTACCAAACTTGCATATTGGATGTATCTTTAATCAAATTTTCATAAAATGACCTTGACCTACTTTTTCCGCTTGAGTGATTTTGCCATTTAAGACCAATATTGAGCAAAGTTTAAGTGCTACATGTACCAAACTTGCATATTAGATGTATCTTTGATCAAACTTTCAGAAAATGACCTTGACCTACTTTTTCCACTTGAGTGATTTTGCCTTTAAAGGCTAATTGTGAGCAAAGTATAAGTGCTACATGTACCAAACTTGCATATTGGATGTATCTTTAATCAAATTTTCATAAAATGACCTTGACCTACTTTTTCTGCTTGAGTGATTTTGCCTTTAAAGGCCAATATTGAGCAAAGTATAAGTGCTACATGTACCAAACTTGCATGTTGGATGTATCTTTGATCAAACTTTCATAAAATGACCTTGACCTACTTTTTTCCACTTGAGTGATTTTCTTAATATACATGTACTTAGAGATATGTTTAAATTGAACTTTGCTGCCGTGAGGTGAGCCTGGTAATCTTTGATTACACTATGTTTTCAATTTTAAAATATTTTAATTCGTTGATTTTGGCTTAAAGTTTGACATATTTTATAAATGCCGACTATACCATTTTAGATACTCTTTCAGTTCGATTCAATATGCATATGAAAATATCACTTTGACTTTAAATTTTTTCGCAAAGTACAAGCAATATCAAAGTTGGGAACATATATGACGTCATATATTCATTATGACGTCATTCTGTCATCCTGAATATCAGTTACCTTATGAGGATAATAAACATTTTAAAGACAATTTGTCTGTATTATTTGATTTCGTGCATGTGGGAATAAATATTAATCAATATCATCAATAACAACAGAACATTGAATTGCATCGATTTTACTCAAATAATTCTTGTATTATAGAATTTAAAAGGTGTTTTTCTGTTTCCAAATTGACCTGCTCGCATGGTAACAGTCATTGATTTCCTTCCGTTTTCTATGTGGCCACATGAAAACAACATATTTATACTTTCACAGCATAAACAAAATACTTATACGGATATACAGAAAAAATATGATCTTATTGTTTTGATGTGGCCAAGTCTAATTTTGCTATCACATGTGAAAATATATTGATTTTTTGTTCATTTCCGGTTTCATAGATGATGTCAAAGAGGGATAACTCTAATGAAGAAATGAAATTAAACATTTTTCATGTTGAATCTATTAAAGACAAGCTTCCTTTACCAATTTTAGTATCAATTTCAATATTTTTAAATCTTTGGAATTAGCAACGATTTTGGGCCTAGAAACCCCCTTACCGCCCCTTGCCCTTTAAAAGACTGGTCTCAACTTTATCCATAATTTTAAAATCTTGAATCTGAAATACGGTTGTGTTTTGTATTAATTGGCTATAAGGCCATACAAAATTAATGTTTAGTTTGACGGGCACTTTTTGAGAAAAAACGTGAAATTTGATGAATGTAATTTATCTTTTAATCAAATTTCTAAGTCAAGTGTTTTGATGCTGAAAATACATTAAAACTTAAATATAGTATGAAGTGGTAATGTTGAGTGCATTTATTAACAAGATAACCCAACGTCTTCCTGTAATATAGTAATTGCATTTCCAAATCTGAAGTTTGCTAGATATTCTGTGATTTGGTCACACTTTTTATATGTATCATATGACAGACGATGTCCTATGACAGACCAGTATGAAGATGTAGACTAAATACATGTATGTTGTACATCTAATTTATGCTAAAAGGGACCACCAATCTCTAACCGTTGCCCTGTGTAAGGTTAAAACTTCAAATGACGTTAACATTTTGTGAACTACTTCTTTTAGGTGCAACTAAGTGAGTGAAAATCATAATTGTTGCTCAGTGCTTAGACCGAAAATTTGACCCTTGACGTCGGCAAAAGAGTAGGAAAAATACAAAGAAACATGTCAAGGGATTGGGAAGGCCCATTCTGATAGAAAATGGCCCATAAAATCGGCAACTCGCCGCGCCCTGGTGCCATTATTCTACGGCGTCCATTTTTGGTTTATAAATCTAAAAGTTCTGTTTTCGTATTTACGTTGTAACGTAGATCTACACCAGGAGCAGTAATACAGAGATCGCAGCTTTCTGTACATGGCCAGTCAGAACTCTGAAGCACAAAATTCTTCTGTTCACTGACAATTGAAAGGTTCTTTGCTATTTTGATACAATATTGATTTTTCTCCGACATTCTTTTTTATCCTCGTTCTGCGCCTGAGATTTAAATCTCCAACGTCCACTTACGTATCTTATCTACGTAAAAGTACTTGTGTACATGTATGCGTTTGTCCGTAAAATTATCATGTCATTTTTTAAAAGTGGTCAGTCAATGGGTACAATTGAAGTAATAAAATTTGTACAGAAATGTCAATTGCCTTCCCTAATATCAACAAAGCTGAAAATGAAACTGCCCATACGTGGACACGAAAAATTCAGGAAAGGTGGCTGAAAGTTTGGTCTTGGCTGTTTTGTGATCCATGCAAAAATGTACTGTTACAGTAAATTATTCATTGGAAATGGTAAAATTGGGAATCTCACGACAAAAAAATGTGCTAACGTCTGATGTATAAAACTATAATGCATGCATATGCAAAGCTTTTCAAAAATTGATCATTTTTGGAATGGCCCTTTCATGAGGAAAGATGGCACATCGTTTTTGAGAATGGCCCATTGAAGTCCAAGTGGTAGGGGCCATCTTCCCATCGAGCAAGTTTGCCTTCCCGATCACTGCATGTTTGACAATTTAGTTTGAATTTTAACAACGATTACACAAGGGTACCCTTATCGATTCGTCATCCCTTTTCACTGTCGGACTTGAGCAAGTTTCTGCAAATTTCAATTTCTATCCCGCGGAAATTTTGAAGTTTCTGCAATGTGTTTAGGGTTTTGAAATTGACCAGTTTATTTGTAACGAAATTAGGATCGCGTAATATTTCTGCCCCTCCCCTCGATCCCGTCACCGGCGTTTTCGGCTGATCAATCTGACGTAAACTGTGAGTTCTAAACAAAAACGTTTTCAAATATCTAATAAATTAAATAATTTAACTAATAAAGAATAATGATCTTGCATATTATCACAACAGAGTCAAGTATCATTTTACGTTACTTTACCTCGTCCGTGATATGGAATATAAGCGTGGTCGCGATTACTGTAAAAACAACAGTTGAATACGATAACTCGGGTAAATAATACTATTTTATGTAAACAAGTATTGAGTTACAGCTTTACATTTTATATATTTAGTGAAGTAAAGAATATGTAAACAAACAATTTGTATTAGCATGACAATGTTCAATTGACTACTTTAAAATTATGGTAAAACACGTGATAAAAATCGGAAATGCGGCGGGTTTTTAGGCAATGCAGCGGTGCCTGTCAAACGAAATTTTAATTTTTCTTGGCCTAACTGGTCATTTGGACCGGTACTTGTCCTGAATCAACTGGTCTGAAAACATTTTAACCGGTCCAACAAATTTAAGGGAGAAACATTGAAACAAATATCTCTGCAATAGCTAAATAAACTGTATTACTATGAAAATGTCAGACAAGTTTAAATTTAGTTTTGTGCTGTATCTCTCAGTCTGCCTGTCCAACTGGACTGTCCATTTGTAACCATTCAGGACCTGATACATGTATATGTTCTTGAAACCTGTACCTCAAAAGATGATCAAGTAACATGTTTCCCGGTAGACTGTACGTATCTGATAATTTAGTTGAATCTCCCGCAATTGCAACCTTGTAACCCATTGAAATAAGATGTTGCCGTCACCATCAAATCAAAAGTTGGCTAAAAGAGATAATGACCCTCAGAATTTGTCAAACGTGCTTTATTGCTGATACAGTAAAATTTGAGCAGGAACACCCCATCCCTTGACTGAACTATCCCTATCAGGCGGCCAGAGGCCTCTGGATAAATTCTGAATATGTGCGTGGTCAGTTTTGAAATCAATTTCATAACTCTTTGAATGTCTGTTTTCAAACTTCAAAGACCATTATTCAGAAATATTTACAGCTTACACAACTCAGGTAGCATCGATGTAAATATGTGTAAAATTATAAGCATTTTGGCATAACAAAACTGCATTCAGATGTTGACGATGCATCTGACAAAACTTAACGTTTAGATGCTTTAGTCATATTTTACCCCTTTTGTTGGTAAAGCAGATAAAAGAGAAGATAAAATAGAACCGCACCATTCAAATTAAATTAGACAATGCCATTTGTTGCATGACCTCCATGACATTATGATCTATGACCAGAACTCAAACATGTCTCCTATTGTGTTGAAGAGTACGTAAACATGTTAACTTTCTAGTACAATTTTAAATGGACAGAATGACAGTGGCTAGTTAGATTTGAAATCACCGTAACAATCGATCGAGAGTGATCTATTCTAAGGTTTTTAATAGAATAAAAAATACTTTGCCTCGGAATTTTTACCGGTCATTAGGACCCGTAAGTTGGCGTTTCCAACTGGTCATTTTAAATTTTAACTGGTTTTGCTGGTCGGACAGGACAATTTCAACATCTGCGCAATCAAAGCCAAAATATATCATAGCAGATGGCTATAAGCTGAATAAATCCCGCGAATGCATAAAAAAATTAGCGCTTTAAAATTTGGCGACTTCATTGCATCCGCCAACAAAGCCAAAATTTCCATTACGCCAAAATTGCCCGTTATACGGTATACCGGTATGTTTTATTAAACTGTAGACTTGAATCATATGTAATGTTGAATTATTATATGATATTGGTTAAAATGGACACCCATATTCAAAAGACAAATACCTTCAGTTCCTTAAGTGTCATTCAGCTCATTGTAATAAGTATTCTGTTATTTAAAGTTTTTTTTTTATCACAATTGTGTTTAACATGTCATGTTATCTGTGACGTAGTCTTGGATTATCAACCAAACATTCACAATGTACATTATGTATTATTTATTATAAGGGTATAGAATGTGACCTACTTACTGGAGAGGAGAGACTTTTTGTGGACCCAGATGAAAATCCGGCCAATCATTTGTCCTGTACTGTAGAGACTGCAAGTGTATATGCTCATTGTAAGTGTTTCCCTGATTAGGGACTTTCAGATTTATAATTTCATATATAAATCTTTTGACATGGTCAGTATGTCAGGAGTTGAAAGGGCAGATGTCAATTTATTTCAGTGCAATCTAATTTTAGCCGAAATAGGGCAAAGTTTGCAAATGGACATAACAGCTTATCATTAATAATCACACTTGACTCATTCTCCTTTATAATATTGTAGTGGGTGAAATATTAAGCATATTTTTAGCTCACCTCGACAAAGTTGACCCCACCCGGTTAAGAAGTTTGGGGTAGCTCAGTATTTGGGAAAGTATTGATGCTACAGTAACTAAACTTGCACAAGTGAATCATCTTTTGATGCTGAGGTGAACCCATGCATTGGATGCTGCATCTGACCTACATTTTCTGCTTGATTGACTTGGTTAAGAAGTTTGGGGTAGCTCAGAGTGGCTTGGTTAAGAAGTTTGGGGTAGCTCAGTATCTGACAAAGTACTGATGCTACAGTAACCAAACTTGCACAAGTGATTCATATTTGGATGCCAAGATGGACCCATGCATCGGATGCAGCATCTGACCTACATTTTCCGCTTGAGTGACTTGGTTAAGAAGTTTGGGGTAGCTCAGTATCTGACAAAGTACTAATGCTACAGCTACCAAACTTGCACAAGTGATTCATCTTTGGACCCCGAGATGGACCCATGCATCGGATGCAGCATCAGACCTACTTTTTCCACTTGAGTGATTTTGCCTTTAAAAGCCAATATTGAGCAAAGTATAAGTGCTACATGTACCAAACTTGCATATTGGATGTATCTTTGATCAAACTTTCATAAAATGACCTTGACCTACTTTTTCTGCTTGAGTGATTTTGCTGTTAAAAGCCAATATTGAGCAAAGTATAAGTGCTACATGTTCCAAACTTGCATATTGCACGTATCTTTGATCAAACTTTCAGAAAATGACCTTGACCTACTTTTTCCACTTGAGTGATTTTGCCTTTAAAAGCCAATATTGAGCAAAGTATAAGTGCTACATGTACCAAACTTGCATATTGGGTGTATCTTTGATCAAACTTTCATAAAATGACATTGACCTACTTTTTCCACTTGAATGATTTGCCTTTAAAAGCCAGATACATGTACTTAGAAATATGTTTGAATTGAATTTTGCTGCCACGAGGTGAACTTCGTAATCTGTGATTGCCTATGTTTGATTTAATACACTCTCAACAGTGCCTAATCTGCTCAGAGATTAATCAACAATTTGATCTTAATGGGTTCTCTGGACCTGTTGAAAATTAGCCTATAGGTCCCCAGCCAAAGCAGACATTTTAAAGAGTCCCAAAACTGTAAACCCTTTCTTTGCCGCTTCTTCAATTTGAAAATACAAGGGAGATGACTATTTTTTGGCATTTTATGTCTGCGAGATTATAAAAAAAATCTATCAAAAAACGTTCCTCATCCAACTTAAATTGGTGAAAAAAGCCTTAAGGTGGGTCCCTACCAGATGAATTTTGTATTTTAAGGCTACTTTCTATACATAATAGTAAAAATGACATAATGAACACAGACATAGATAGGTAATTTTGTTTTCCTTAAAGATACAGTACATTAAAGAAAGGTACTCTAACACTTAAAAATTGAGAAATATCAAATATCCATCATATGCTTTTAAACCCTCCAAATTCAGTGATGATATGAATATGTTTATTTGTTTTGTTTTATTTTATGATAACAAGTCATATAGAAGAAATACAACACATAAAATGATTTTGTAACATAAATCTAAGTATGATATATCTCCAAACATTAGGGTACCCCCTTATAATTTCATAACATTTTTTACCAAGAATCTGTACTAAATCCAACTTTTTGCATAAAAAAACAGATGATTTTTTTTCATTTTGTAATATGTCATAAAATTATGTATGTAGATGAAGAAAAAATCACATACAGATAGACAGTATTTGAAATGGTCAAGGTATGGCTCCAAACATAGGGGTACCCACTTATAATGTTATCATATTTTCGACAAATAATATATAGTATATCACATTTTTGTGCAAAAAACAACAGATGGAATTTCTTCAAGTTGGATCATTTTATACGATAATATATATAGATGGTGAAAAAATCGCATGCAGGCATACAGGTTTATAAATAATCAAGATATGGCTACAAACATAAGGGTACCCCCTTATAATTTCATCACATTTTCAACTAAGAAATTATACTATATGATTGGTGTGGACTTTGATAGATTGCACCATCTTTTGGCATTTAAGATCTTCTGTCTGTGTTTTTCAATGCGCTGGCTCGTCCCTCACCAGCCATTGTAAAACATTATACGCAGACTGCTGCAGATAAGGAAAAACCTATAACGGTTCGAGCTAGCAGCCTCTTGCCCCTCTGGGTCGTAGAAAATGGGTGTGGTCATTTTCTCCTATTTAACTCTATGTAATCCGGTGCTCGCAACTCCTCTGACACTATAAATGATGGAGACTTAATACTTTTTGCAATATGATGGGTCTGTGGTGTAGTTGTACACCTGATATTTTGTTTGAGCCCCTGACCCCCAGGGTCTTAGAAAATGGGTGTGGTCATTTTTTTTCTATACAACTCTATGTAATTTTGTGCTCGCAACTCCTCTGACACTATAAATGATGGAACCTTAATTCTTTTTGCAATATGATGGGTCTTTGGTGTAGATGTGCATCTCATATTTTGTTTGAGCCCCTGACCCTCTGGGTCGTAGAAAATGGGTGTGGTTATTTTCTCCTATATAACTCTATGTAATCTGGTGCTCACAACTCCTCTGACACTATAAATGATGGAGACTTAATTCTTTTTGCAATATGATGGGTCTGTGGTGTAGATGTGCACCTCATATTTTGTTTGAGCCCCTGACCCCCAGGGTCTTAGAAAATGGGTGTGGTCATTTTTTCTATGTAACTCTATGTAATCTTGTGCTCGCAACTCCTCTGACACTATAAATGATGGAGAATCAATTCTTTTTGCAATATGATGGGTCTGTGGTGTAGTTGTGCACCTGATATTTTGATTGAGCCCCTGATCCCCAGGGTCTTAGAAAATGGGTGTGGTTATATAATTGCGCTCTCTACTCTTCTAAAGCTAATAATGATTGAGAGTTAATTCTTTTTGCAATATTATGGATCTGTAGTATTGTTGTGTCATTGATAGTTCATTTGAGCTAGCAGCCTCTTGCCCCTAGGATCTTGGAAAATGGGTGTGGCATTCTTTTCTGAAATACTATATCTCAGGTATTATGAATTATATGAGTGATATTCTACTTGCAGTCTAATAGATATGTTGTTTTGTCGTGCTACTTATAATTTGGTAGAGCGCCTGCTCCCTATGGTCTTTGGTTTAAAAAAAAAAGGAAATTGATGTTTAAAAAAAAAAAAAACAACCAGGAGAGCTACAGTCTCATCAGAGATTTCTAGTTCATGCAGGGAGAATATACCAACATTAGATACATTTGACGCTGTTACAAGCAAAATGTACGATGTGCATGCAAATAAAAATGACCGAAAGTTAGAATAAATGTCATTTCTTAATTGTCACTGATAACATGTATGTAGTTTTGAACAATATTCTATTTGCCAGATGATGTAGCTGTAATAGATGAGATACAGATGATACGTGATTCTCAACGGGGCTCGGCATGGACAAGGGTTTTACTTGGGCTATGTGCCAATGAGATCCATGTATGTGGAGAGGCTTCAGCTATCCCCATTGTAAGGAATATAACAGAAACCACTGGTGATGAATTCGAGGTCAGTTCTCCTTACAGTATTGTGTATACTCAATAAAATTCACATGTTTAACAATTAAGTAAAATCAGCAAAATATGGTCAAGATTTGATTATTTTTAACTCCTGGGTTAACTTCTTCATCAAAAAGTTGTTAACTTTAAATTTGTATTTTGATTTTTGAGTTGGCAAAGCCAACTATTCATGGGAATCGAATGCCCGAGTTAGGGCCAGTACTAAACCGTGCAACAGTCAAAAATCTGTAGTCTTACCTAGTAAGAAATAGTACCACTATTATTTGGACAAAAACATTTTAAACGACACAATGAGTGCAAGTTGTAAATGATGATTCCAATGCAATTATTGGAGTGAAAAAATGGTCTATAGAGCTATTTGTAATGAATATTCGGAGTATAGTTCTCGTATCGCGTAGGAATTCAACTTTTTAAAAGTAGTCCAAAGTAGCACTGCACTATGCCAGCCATGCATTTTTTTTTGGGGGGGGGGAATTACCAGAGTTTAGGCCTAATGATATTTATTATAACCGTGTCGATTTATATTTCATTGATGAAAAGATAGATATAAAATAGTCTGTTGATGTCAATATAAATCGCTAGGGTTCTTGCGTCTTAAGATCAGAGGACTCTCGGAAGGCCATACGATGAACGGTGAACTGGATTTGTAGTAAGTTCTTGAAAATAACTGATAGAATATTTGAATATTTTCTTATCTGTTGTATAAAGGATTATAAAAAACCACTATTCGAAAGACTAGATCGTCTATTTACTGTATGTCGTTATCTGTTTATCAAAGTTCGATTTTTGGGAAGGAGGGTGGGGGGCGTGTTGTGTTTGATAAGGCTGAATAAATCTTCACCTAATGACTGCAATAAATGTATATATGTCCATGTACTACTTGTAGTATTCCAACACACTCACTTCATCACGTGTTATTACTGTGGACTTGGATATTCATGGAAACGCTGGGAAATTATATTCTCCCACTTGAGACTGAGAACTCTCAAATTTCCCTGGGGTGAGATAAATCGATCTCACCTCTGACGTCATTGATCTAACCCTCTGGCGTCATCGCTACCAAGGCGACGTTATGGAAGAAAGGCAAACTGGTGATTATAACAGACACTCTAGATAGTCGATAACGTGGGAGAAAAACAATCAAACACCACCACGAGGGAGGGATGGCTAATTCTCAGCCCTCGTGTAAAAATTTTGCTTGTCCATGACTTGGCAAGCCTCGTCATGGACTTGCAAAATTTATACATTCGGGTTGAGAAATGGCCATCCCTCCCTCGTGGTGGTGTAAGATTATATTATTCTTTTATCCCATATTTACAGAACTGACTACTCGTATAAAGCAAAATGGCAAATCGATCATCCACGTGGACTATGACGTTTAGTCTTGATAAGGCATAGGAAAAGTACTATTTTTGACGTTTTTGCACATACCAGTAAGGAGAAAAATAATCGACACACTGCGTCGCTTCAACCTTGATCAAAAGATGGCAGAAAAGTAAAGAAAACTTATCGAACGTCAATCACTTGGGTGTGATCATTGATAACGTCACAAGGAAATCATTTAATTTCTGTTGTTATTATTAAGAAACGACGATTCCGTTTGGCCAAGAAATTTTGTTGATACCTGTATCAACACAAAACGGAAGTACGTGCTTAGCAACGTCGTTAGCAACACGGTTTCAAAGCCGCAAATAAACGTTGGAAAGCAACAAAATGAAATGATAAGTAATCAATGTAATATGTTTTTGGTTGTGCATCTTGCGCTATGCGCACAATGCAGTTTTCCCTAAATTTTTGGTGTTGATACCTCGATCAACCAAAAAAATATAAGAATGATTCCTTAAATCTATACCTCTTGTCTGGGATTTGCTTTTGTCCATGACTCAGCAAGTCTTGTCATTGTACAAGCAAATTCTGGACATTCGGAGTGCATTTCCTTGTCAATGCTCACACCTGCTGATAGATTCTATAAGTCTTAACCCTATGGGGTAAGATTTCATTTTCACGTGCCTTTTAACTGTAATGTCAATTCAGACAATTGTGATGTCATTCATGAATGCTGCATTGGCTGATCAAAATATGAAAATGAATACCGGTACATAAAATTTTATTTTAAGCGCTTTTAGACAATGTGAGAAAAATAAGCTTGTACTTGTACATGTAAGACACACTTTAAAAGTTATGACTTAGATTTATGCTGGTAGGGGACTAATATCGCTTAGAGATTAAGAAAAAAAACCAAACTTCTTATGCACCCCGGAATCAAAAAACCAAACTTTTTATGCACCCCGGAATCAAAGATTCGGGGGTATATAGTTTTTGGCCTGTCCGTCTGTTTGTCCAAAAAACTTTGAATGGTAAATTATATGGCTTTTATATTTCACATATGTATTCCTTGTCACAAGATTTTTCCATAGATACCAACATTTTTATGCCCAGTTACCCTGACCTTGACCTTTCACATACTTAACAGAAAAATGGTGTTTATACTCCGCCGGGAGCATTCGTATTTCACAAACAAAGGCTTTATTCAATATTAGACTTTGCCAACTGGCAGAACTTTCAGTCCTTTGATTAATGACATGTAGATTTCAAATTAGGAAATTGTTTAAGAAAATTTTCATAATATGTATGATTGAAATTACAGATGTATGTTTGAGACAGATCTTTTCACTTTTATTGCCACAATGTATCTGATAAGACTTGGCACAAAATCTGAAGAAATTGATGCTTGAACTGCTAATGAAAAAATAATATTCATAAACAATTTTTGTGCCGTCATGTTGTAGATCAGCAGGCATATTTGTTTTTGTACTGATTGTCTGTCTGTTATACATCTGTCTAAAATTTAATCACTGATGCGTATTACGTTTGAAAGGCACATATAAGTGAAAACTTTTTCATACATGTATGTATTTCACAAGCATTTTCTGTGTGATGAATTATTTTTTTTATGTTACCAAGGTTTAACTATGCGACCTTGACATTACTTTGATCTAGCCTATACACAAAAAGATAGCTACTGATATGGATATAACTAGTGTTTGACAAACAGTTTTATTCTAATGCAGATTAAAGAGTATGGAAGACTTACAAAATTGGAGATGTCTGAAAAACCTGTTGGTAAGATACATTCAAGCATTTTAAGATTTCCCTGTTCCAATAAACTGAAAGCCCCTTCAACCTTTCTGGGGTATGACTACTGATATCTACAGACCGAGGTATTATACATATCTGTAGCATGTGAAGCTTTAGTTTGTGTGAGTTGTAGGTAGGGGAAGTTCAAAATTTTCTATATTTCCACTATGGATAAAATTGTCGTAGGGGAATTGTAGTGGGACTGTATTGATCTGTAGGGTAGTGATATCAACCCATAGTGCAATTCTGGTCAATCTGTAGCAACCCAGAACCATCATAATTAGTCCCCCTCCCGGAGGGGACTTTTAGTTTCCACCCCATTTGTCTGTCTGTCTGTCTGTCGATCACACTTCAGTTTTCCAGACTTTTTTCGCTTTTGTTGCATATATTGAATTCATTTGTGGTATGTGGATATATCTCATTAAGACACAGATCAAGATTGAGTTTGGTTTTGATTGACCTATTTTTAGCTCTACTGGTCTCAGACCAGTCGAGCTTATGCGATCACCCTTCCTCCGGCGTCCGTCCGTCCGTCTGTCTGTCCTTAAACAATTCTTGTCCGGACAACTCCTCTGAAACTGTTAGAGATAGAAAGTTAATTCTTTTTGCATTTTACTTGGTCCATGGTCTAGTTGTGCACCTGACATTTATTTTCAGTCCCTGACCCCCAGGGTCTTAGAAAAGGGGCATGGTCATTAGATTCTATGTAATCTTGTCCGGACAACTCTTCTGACACTATAAATGATAGAGACATAATTCTTTTTGCAATATGATGGGTCTGTGGTCTTGTTGTGCACTTGATATTTTGTTTGAGCCCCTGACCCCCAGGGTCTTAGAAATGGGTGTGGTCATTTTCTCCTATATAACTCTATATAATCTTGTGCTCGCAACTCCTCTGACACTATAAATGATGGAGACTTAATTCTGTTTGCAATATGATGGGTCTGTGGTCTTGTTGTGCACCTGATATTTTGTTTGAGCCCCTGACCCCAAGGGTCTTAGAAATGGGTGTGGTCATTTTCTCCTATATAACTATGTAATCTTGTGCTTGCAACTGCACTGACACTATTAATGATGGAGACTTAATTTTTTTACAAGATGATGGGTCTGTAGTCTAGTTGTGCACCTGATATTTTGTTTGAGCCCCTGACCCCATGGGTCTTAGAAATGGGTGTGGTCATTTTCTCCTATATCACTAATGTAATCTTGTGCTCGCAACTCCTCTGACACTATAAATGATGGAGACTTAATTCTTTTTGCAATATGATGGGTCTGTGGTCTTGTTGTGCACCTGATATTTTGTTTGAGCCCCTGACCCCCAGGGTCATAGAAATGGGTGTGGTCATTTTCTCCTATATAACTCTATGTAATCTTGTGCTTGCAACTCTTCTGACACTATAAATGATGGAGACTTAATTCTTTTTGCAATGTGATGGGTCTGTGGTCTAGTTGTTCACCTGATATTTTGTTTGAGCCCCTGACCCTTAGGGTCTTAGAAATGGGTGTGACCATTTTCTCCTATTTAAGTCAATGTAATCTTGTGCTTGCAACTCCTCTGACACTATAAATGATGTAGAATTAATTCTTCTTGCAATGATTGGTCTGTGGTCTAGTTGTGCACCTGATATTTTGTTTTAGCCCTATACCCCCAGGGTCTTTGAAAATGGTTGTGGTAATTTTTTCCTATATAGTCGCGCTCTCTACTCATTTAAAGCTATTAATGACAGGGAGTTAATTCTTTATCCAATATTATTGATCTGTAGTCTTGATGTGTCATTGATACTTCATTTGAGCTATCAGCCCTTGGCCCCTAGGATCTTGGAGAATGGATGTGGCATTCTTTTTTGAAATACTTTATCTCAGATATTATGAATTATATGAGTGCTATTATAGTTGTAGTCTAATGGATATGTTGTTTTGTCATGCTACTTATGATTTGTTAGAGCGCCTGCTCCCTATGGTCTTGGTTTAAAAAAAAAAAGAAGGAAATTGATGTTTTAGAAAAAAAAAAACAACCAGGAGAGCTACAGTCTCGTCAGAGACTTCTGGTTTAGCTAAGCAGATTTCATGAAATTTCAGTTTTCCAGACTTTCCTTGGATGTTATTGCAGATATTGAACCGATTTTTGGTATATGAATACATATTTGTGTGATACAGATAAAATTTGAGTTGAATTTTGATTGACTTATTTTTATACCCCCGTAATCAAAGATTCGGGGGCATATAGTTTTTGGCCTGTCCGTCTGTCTGTCTGTTAGTCTGTTTGTCTGTCTGTTTGTCCGAAAAACTTTAACATTGGACATAACTTTTGAATGGGAGGTGATATGGCTTTAATATTTCACATGTGTATTCCTTGTAACAAGACCTTTCCATTGATACCAAAATTTTTGATCTGGTGACCTTGACCTTTGACCTACTTTTCAAAAACTTTGACATTTGGCATAAATTTTGAATAGTAAGTGATACGACTTTCATATTTCACATGTGTATTCCTTGTGACAAGACCTTTCTATTGATACTAAAAGTTTTGACCTGGTGACCTTGACCTTGACCTTTGACCTACTTTTCAAAAACTTTAACATTGCGCATAATTTTGAATGGTAAGTGATATGACTTTCATATTTCACATGTGTATTCATTGTGACAAGACCTTTCCATTGATACCAAAATTTTTGACCTGGTGACCTTGACCTTTCACCTACTTTTCAAAAACTTTAACATTGGGCATAACTTTTGAATGGTCAGTGATAGGGCTTTCATATTTCACATGTGTATTCATTATTTTTGACCTTTCTATTGATACCAGATTTTGACCTTTGACCTACTTTACAAAAACTTTAACATTGGGAATAAATTTTGAATGGTAAGTGATAGGAATTTGATATTTCACATGTGTATTCCTTGTCACAAGATTTTTCTATCGATACCAAAAATTTTTAACCCAGTGACACTGACCTTGACCTTTCACATACATTTACTTAACAGAAAATGGTTTTTATACTAACAAAGATGCCACCGGGGGCATTCGTGTTTCACAAACACAGGCTTTATTACAAGAGTTATGGCCCTTGAACTTAGCAAATTTCATGAAATTATTAGTTTTCTGGACTTTTCTGCAATTCTGTTGCAGATATTGAACTCATTAGCTCACCTCGACGAAGTTGAGTGAGCTTATGCTATACCTGCGTGCGTCCACGTCCGTGTCCGCGTCCCCATCCACGTCCGCGTTCGGTTAAGAAGTTTGGGGTAGCTCAGTATTTCGCAAAGTACTGATGCTACAGTAACCAAACTTGCACAAAAGATTCATCTGTGGATGCTGAGGTGAACCCATGCATTGGATGCTGCATCTGACCTTCATTTTCCACATTAGTGACATGGTTAAGAAGTTTGGGGTAGCTCAGAGTGACTTGGTTAAGAAGTTTGGGGCAGCTCAGAGTGGCTTGGTAAAGAAGTTTGGGGTAGCTCAGTATCTGACAATGTACTGATGCTACAGTAACCAAACTTGCACAAGTGATTCATCTTTGGATGCCGAGATGGACCCATACATCGGATGCAGCATCTGACCTACATTTTCCCCTTGAGTGACTTGGTTAAGAAGTTTAGGGTAGCTCAGTATCTGACAAAGTACTAATGCTACAGTAACCAAACTTGCACAAGTGATTCATCTTTGGATGCCAAGATGGACCCATGCATCGGATGCAGCATCTAACCTACTTTTTCCACTTGAGTGATTTTGCTTTTAAAAGCCAATATTGAGCAAAGTATAAGTGCTTCTTGTACCAAACTTGCATATTGGATGTATCTTTGATCAAACTTTCATAAAATGCCCTTGACCTACTATCCGCTTGAGTGATTTTGCCTTTAAAAGCCAAATTTGAGCAAAGTATAAGTGCTACATGTACCAAACTTGCATATTGGATGTATCTTTGATCAAACTTTCTTAAAATGGCCTTGACCTACTTTTTCCGCTTGAGTGATTTTGCCTTTAAAAGCCAAATTTGAGCAAAGTATATGTGCTACATGTTCCAAACTTGCATATTGGATGTATCTTTGATCAAACTTTCATAAAATGACATTGACCTACTTTTTACGTTTTAGTGATTTTGCCTTTAAAAGCCAATATTGAGTGAAGTATAAGTGCTACATGTACCAAACTTGCATATTGGATTTATCTTTGATCAAACTTTCATAAAATGACCTTGACCTACTTTTTCACTTGAGTGATTTTGTCTTTAAAAGCCAATATTGAACGAAGTACATGTGCTACATGTACCAAACTTGCATATTGGACTATCTTTGATCAAACTTTCATAAAATGACCTTGACCTACTTTTTCCTCTTGAGTGATTTTCCCTTTAAAATCCAATATTGAGCAAAGTATAAGTGCTACATGTTCCAAACTTGCATATTGGATGTATCTTTGATCAAACTTTCATAAAATGACCTTGACCTACTTTTTCGGCTTGAGTGATTTTGCCTTAAAAAAGCCAATATTGAGCAAAGTATAACTGCCACATGGACCAAACTTGCATATTGAATGTATCTTTGATCAAACTTTCATAAAATGACTTTTTCCGCTTGAATGATTTTGCCTTTAAAAGCCAATATACATGTACTAAGAAATATGATTGAATTGAATTTGGCTGCCACAAGGTGAGCTTCGTAATCTGTGATTACTGATGTTTTTTGGTATGTGAACACACCTTAGTGTGATACAAACAACTTTGAGTGTGTTTTTTCAATTGACGGCCCTTGGACTTATCAAATTTCAAGAAATTATTAGTTTTCCAGCCTTTTCTTGGATGTTATTGCAGATATTGAACTGATTAGCTCACCTCAACGAAGTTGAGTGAGCTTATGCTATACCCCCGCGCGTTCGCATCCGCGTTCGCATCATTGTCCGCGTCCGTGTCCGCGTCCGTGTCCGCGTCCGTGTCCGCATCCGTGTCTGCGTCCGCGTCCAGTTAAGAAGTTTGGGGTAGCTCAGTATTTGGCAAAGTACTGATGCTACAGTAACCAAACTTGCACAAGTGATTCATCTTTGGATGCTGAGGTGAACCCATGCATCGGATGCTGCATCTGACCTACATTTTCCGCTTGAGTGACTTGGTTAAGAATTTTGGGGTAGCTCAGTATTTGACCAAGTAGTAATGCTACAGTAACCAAACTTGCACAAGTGATTCATCTTTGGATGCCGAGATGGATCCATGCATCGGATGCAGCATCTGACCTACTTTTTCCACTTGAGTGATTTTGCTTTTAAAAGCCAATATTGAGCAAAGTATAAGTGCTACATGTACCAAACTTGCATATTGGATGTATCTTTCATCAAACTTTCATGTAATGACCTTGACCTACTTTTTCCGCTTGAGTGATTTTGCCTTTAAAAGCCAATATTGAGCAAAGTATAAGTGCTACATGTACCAAACTTGCATATATGATTTATTTTTGATCAAACTTTCTTAAAATGGCCTTGACCTACTTTTTCCGCATGAGTGATTTTGCCTTTAAAAGCCAATATTGAGCAAAGTATAAGTGATACATGTACCAAACTTACATATTGGATGTATCTTTGATCATTCTTTCATAAAATGACCTTGACCTACTTTTTCCGCTTGAGTAATTTTGCCTTTAAAAGCCAATATTGAGCAAAGTATAAGTGCTTCATGTACAAAACTTGCATATTGGATGTATCTTTGATCAAACTTTCATAAAATGAAATTGACCTACTTTTTCCGCTTGAATGATTTTGCCTTTAAAAGCCATTTTCCGCTTGAGTGACTTGGTTAAGAAGTTTGGGGTAGCTCAGTATCTGACAAAGTACTAATGCTACAGTAACCAAACTGGCACAAGTGATTCATCTTTGGATGCTGAGGTGAACCCATGCATCGTATGCAGCATCTGACCTACATTTTCCGCTTGAGTGACTTGGTTAAGAAGTTTGGGGTAGCTCAGTATCTGACAAAGTACTAATGCTACAGTAACCAAACTTGCACAAGTGATTCATCTTTGGATGCCGAGATGGACCCATGCATCAGGCAGCATCTGACCTACTTTTTCCACTTGAGTGATTTCCCTTTTAAAAGCCAATATTGAGCAAAGTATAAGTGCTACATGTACCAAACTTGCATATTGGATGTATCTTTGATCAAACTTTCATAAAATGACCTTGACCTACTTTTTCCGCTGGAGTGATTTTGCCTTTAAAAGCCAATATTGAGCAAAGTATAAGTGCTAGATGTTCCAAACTTGCATATGAGATGTATCTTTGATCAATCTTTCATAAAATGACCTTGACCTACTTTTTCCGCTTGAGTGATTTTGCTCTATAAAGCCAATATTGAGCAAAGTATAAGTGATACATGTACCAAACTTGCATATTGGATGTAACGTTGATCAAACTTTCATAAAATGACCTTGACCTACTTTTCCTGCTTGAGTGGTTTTGCCTTTAAAAGCCAATATACATGTACTAAGAAATATGTTTGAATTGAATTTTGCTGTCATGAGGTGAGCTTCGTAATCTGTGATTACCTATGTTTTTAGTTGTCTGGACTTTTCTTTGCTATTCTTGCAGATAATGAACTGATTAGCTCACCTCGACAAAGTTGAGTGAGCTTATGCTATACCCCCGCGCGTCCGAGTCCGTGTCCGCGTCCGGTTAATAAGTTTGGGGTAGCTCAGTATTTGGCAAAGTACTGATGCTACATTAACAAAACTTGCACAAGTGATTCATCTATGGATGCTGAGGTGAACCCATGCATCGGATGCAGCATCTGACCAACATTTTCCGCTCGAGTGACTTGGTTAAGAAGTTTGGGGTAGCTCAGTATCTGACAAAGTACTGATACTACATTAACCAAACTTGCACAAGTGATTCATCTTTGGATGCTGAGGTGAACCCATGCATCGGATGCAGCATCTGACCTACATTTTCTGCTTGAGTGACTTGGTTAAGAAGTTTGGGGTAGCTCAGTATCTGACAAAGTACTAATGCTACAGTAACCAAACTTGCACAAGTAATTCATCTTTGGATGCTGAGGTGAACCCATGCATCGGATGCAGCATCTGACCTACATTTTCCGCTTGAGTGGCTTGGTTAAGAAGTTTGGGGTAGCTCAGTATCTGACAAAGTACTAATGCTACATTAACCAAACTTGCACAAGTAATTCATCGTTGGATGCTGAGGTGAACCCATGCATCGGATGCAGCATCTGACCTACATTTTCTGCTTGAGTGACTTGGTTAAGAAGTTTGGGGTAGCTCAGTATCTGACAAAGTACTAATGCTACAGTAACCAAACTTGCACAAGTAATTCATCTTTGGATGCTGAGGTGAACCCATGCATCGGATGCAGCATCTGACCTACATTTTCCGCTTGAGTGACTTGGTTAAGAAGTTAAGGGTAGCTCAGTATCTGACAAAGTACTAATGCTACAGTAACCAAACTTGCACAAGTGATTCATCTTTGGATGCCGAGATGGACCCATGCATCGGATGCAGCATCTGACCTTCTTTTTACACTTGACTGATTTTGCTTTTAAAAGCCGATATTGAACAAAGTATAAGTGCTACATGTACCAAACTTGCATATTGGATGTATCTTTGATCAAATTTTCATAAAATGGCCTTGACCTACTTTTTCCGCTTGAGTGATTTTGCCTTTAAAAGACAATATTGAGCAAACTATAAGTGCTACATGTTCCAAACTTGCATATTAGATGTATCTTTGATCAAACTTTCATAAAATGACCTTGACCTACTTTTTTCGCTTTAGTGATTTTGTCTTTAAAAGCCAATATTAAGCAAAGTATAAGTGCTACATGTACCAAACTTGCATATTGGATGTGTCTTTGATCAAGCTTTCATAAAATGACCTTGACCTACTTCCGCTTGAATGATTTTGCCTTCAAAGGCCAATATTGAGCAAAGTATAAGTGCTACATGTACCAAACTTGCATATTGGATGTATCTTTGATCAGACTTTCATAAAATAACCTTGACCTACTTTTTCCGCTTGAGTGATTTTTCCTTTAAAAGCTAATAGTTGCTACATGTACCAAACTTGCATATTTGATGTATCTTTGATCAAACTTTCATAAGATGACTTTTTCCACTTGAATGATTTTGCCTTTAAAAGCCAATATACATGTACTAAGAAATATGATTGAATTGAATTTGGCTGCCACGAGGTGAGCTTCGTAATCTGTGATTACTGATGTTTTTTGGTATGTGGATACATTATAGTGTGATAATGATCAAGTTTAAGTTGGGTTTTGATTTATTACAAAATTTAGCACCCCTTGACTTGGCAAATTTCATAAATTTTTCAGTTTTCCAGACCCTCTCCTTTACTGCTGATTATCAACTGATTTTTAGCTCACCTCTACAAACTTGAGTGAGCTTATGCTATACCCTCGTGCGTCCTTGTCCGCGTCCGCATCCGGTTAAGAAGTTTGGGGTAGCTCAGTATTTGGCAAAGTACTGATGCTACAGTACAGTAACCAAACTTGCACAAGTGATTCATCTTGGGATGCTGAGAGGAACCCATGCATTGGATGCTGCATCTGACCTACATTTTCCGCTTGATTGACTTGGTTAAGAAGTTTGGGGTAGCTCAGAGTGGCTTGATTAAGAAGTTTGGGGTAGCACAGTATCTGACAAAGTACTGATGCTACAGTAACCAAACTTGCACAAGTGATTCATCTTGGGATGCTGAGAGGAACCCATGCATTGGATGCAGCATCTGACCTACTTTTTCCACTTGAGTGATTTTGCCTTTAAAAGCCAATATTCAGCAAAGTATAAGTGCTACATGTACCAAACTTGCATATTGGATGTATTTTTGATTGAACTTTCATAAAATGACCTTGACCTACTTTTTCTGCTTGAGTGATTTTGCCTTTAAAAGACAATATTGAGCAAAGTATAAGTGCTACATGTACCAAACTTGCATATTGGATGTATCTTTGATCAAACTTTCATAAAATGACCTTGACCTACATTTTCGGCTTGAGTGATCTTGCCTTTAAAAGCCAATATTGAGCAACGTATAAGTGCTACAAGTACCAAACTTGCGTATTGGATGTACATGTATCTTTGATCAAACTTTCATAAAATGACCTTTACCTACTTTTTCTGTTTGAATGATTTTGCCTTTAAAAGCCAATATACATGTACTCAGAAATATGTTTGAATTGAATTTTGCTGCCATTAGGTGAACTTCGTAATCTGTGATTACCTATGTTTATGTGAGCATTGCATTCACCTTTTGATGCAAGTACAGGTCATGTTTGATAATAGTTTTATAATAATTGAAGCATTCTAGGCAGAGTTTCAGGACATAAAAGATTTATGCTGGTAGGGGACTCATGTTGCTCAGCGATCAAAGATTTAAGTTAACCATGGATTCAACTAGGAAAGGCCAAGGATAGCTACAGATAGCCACAGCTTGAGTCTGTCCACAAAAAAAAAAAAACAATGAAGAAAATATTAAATGTTCTTTGGCAAATCAATCAGTTTATACTTCAAGCATTGATTTTTACAAAATGATGTAAAGGCATGCATGTACATGAGACCTTGATACTGCTACAGAACAATTTAGACGTTATCATTTAGAAAGGGTCCTTTGGCAAATACAAATGTAATTATGTTATTGAAATACATAAGTTATTCAGACCAGTTTTACCAGTCAATCCCTAAGTAACACGATTGAAGTTGTGGCTATTTGTGCATGTGCCATTGCCATTCCTATAGTTAGCTATCTGTATGTGCCATTGCTATTCCTAAAGGTAGCTATCTGTATGTGCCATTGCTATTCCTATAGATAGCTATCTGTATGTGCCATTGCTATTCCTATAGATAGCTATCTGTATGTGCCATTTCTATCCCTAAAGGTAGCTATCTGTATGTGCCATTTCTATCCCTAAAGGTAGCTATCTGTATGTGCCATTTCTATCCCTAAAGGTAGCTATCTGTATGTGCCATTTCTATCCCTAAAGGTAGCTATCTGTATGTGCAATTGTTAATTCTATAGGTAGCTATTTGTATGTGTCATTGCTATTCCTATAGGTAGCTATCTGTATGTGCCATTGCTATTCCTATAAATAGCTATCTGTATGTGCCATCACTATTCCTATAGGTAGATATCTGTATGTGCCATTTCTATCCCTAAAGGTAGCTATCTGTATCTGCAATTGCTAATTCTATAGGTAGCTATTTGTATGTGTCATTGCTATTCCTATAGGTAGCTATCTGTATGTGCCATTGCTTTTCCTATAGGTATCTATCTGTATCTGCAATTGCTCATTCTATTGGTAGCTATTTGTATATGTCATTGCTATTCCTATAGGTAGCTATCTTTATGTGTCATTGCTATTCCTATAGGTAGCTATCTGTATGTGCCATTGCTATTCCTAAAGGTAGCTATCTGTATGTACCATTGCCATTCCTATAGGTTGCTATCTGCATGTGCCATTGCTATTCCTATAGATAGCTATCTGTATGTGCCATTGCTATTCCTATAGGTAGCTATCTGTATGTACCATTGCTATTAATATATAGATCGATATCTGTGTGTGCCATTGCTATTCCTATAGATAGCTATCTGCATGTGCCATTGCTATTCCTATAGGTAGCTATCTGTATGTGCCATTGCTATTCCTATAGGTAGCAATCTGCATGTGCCATTGCTATTCCTATAGGTAGCTATCTGTATGTGCCATTGCTATTTCTATAGCTTGCTATCTGTTTGTGTCTTGTAGCAATCAGTAGCAAAATCAGGATGCTGTCTTTAGAAGTCCTTAGTTATCTGTCCTTGATTCTTTTCAATCCATTGAAATCTGAGAGATGTAGTTTCATCATTCATTTAATATTTTACATTTATATTTAAGGAGAGGAATTTATATAAGCTTGAAGCTTTCTTTCCATTCCTTGATATTGTATATTTTCACCTGTCATTTCTATTGAATTTTGAAGTCAATAAATATGTTTAAACTAATATTTTGGGTCTTGATTAGCCATGTATAGAGGTATTTTGAAGTTGTAGCAAAGTTGGGGAACAACTCTTGAAAGGTGAAGGGGTCTTTAGTTTCCAGTGGACATCTTTTCTGAATGAATGATAACAAAGCTATATGGACTCCTTTGCCAAGACAATCATTTACATGTATATGTTGTACTTACAGTATCATTTTAAGACACATACATCAGAAGTTGTTAAGCCAGGCTTCCACTTTCAGGAATGCAGAGGCGATAGAGCTACGATTAGATGAATTTGTTTAGTCGTATTTGCATATTTGCTTATTAGTTGGGAATTGCGAAAAATTGTACTCGCGAAAATAAAGACACCCTATTTTACTACAAAATCGCTAAATTTGATAATCGCGAAAATTTCTGGCTATACGGTATTGTCACGATAGTACTACATACACACATGACAGTGACAATAATAATTATCTCAGAGGTGATGTAAAATTGTGCAGATCAATTGTTTTGAAAACTTTGACAATGACTTTCAAGAGAAAACAACATGGAAAGAGGTCAAAGTCAACAAAGGGTATTGATGCTCCTGGATATGTCAAGTGATTTTGATTTTGCTCTTGTCATGATCGCAGGGCTATCGGGTTAAAGTCTTGTCTCAATCTCCTGCATTCGCTTCTTATTCGCCTCAGTGTCTTTTTATCGTGGCACACTTGTGTCGCATTCTTCTCTCTTCTTATCACACTCGCCTCACTATCGTAGCGGATGTGTAGCATATTCTTGTTGCATTTGCGGCGCTATCATGTGCCTATCGCGCCAAGAAATACTTCATGAGAACAGACAAGAATATGACACGATTGTTCATTCGCCTCTGATCGTAGCTCATTCTCCTCTACATTGGCGACAGTAGAAGCCAGGCTTTAGTGAATAGATTCCTCAAAGGTTTTGTAACCCCTGAGCCAGACTGGAGTTTACACCAATTTAGTTTGTATCTTTTTACAGAATCATTTACAAATATACAGCCAGGTGATTGTATAGTAACATTCAGCAAAAAAGACATTTATGCAGTATGTCAGGAGCTAGAGAAAATAGGAAAGGATGCTGCTGTAATATATGGTGGTCTTCCTCCAGGTAATCTACATAAAGATACAATTTATGTATAAGAATTATACATATCTATAACAGTTATTTGCAGCTTATCTTAAAACTTAACTAGTATAGATATACATGTAAACATAGGAAAAACGGACCAAGATGGCATATTTGGCAAGCCATGATAAATGTCCATAGTATAGGTTATGTCATAGCCTGATCATCGGCCTTGGGTAAATGGACGAAAATTTGGCTATATCTCATTAACTACAAGGGGTAAGGCTTTGATATTTCATATGTAAATTCCTCATGACCAGACCTTTGACCTAGTGACCTTGACCAATAGATTTGACCTACTTTATAAAAATCTTTAACATTGAACATTTTTCATGAAGTTAAGGGGTAGGGCTTCGATATTTCACATCAAAATTCCACTTCACCAGACTTTTAATTGGGGACCTTGACTTTTGACCTAGTGACCTTGACCTTGGAGTTACTTTCTAACATTGTCTATATCTCATGAAGTATAAATGAATGGGCTTTGATATCTCACATGTACATGTATATTCCTCATGACCATACCTTGACTTTTGACCTCTTGACCTTGGGGTTTGACCTACTTTTCAAAAACTGTAACCTTGGCTATATCTCATGAAGTAAAAGCGATAGTGCTTTGATATTTCACATGTTGATTTCTCATAACCAGTCATTTCATTTTAACTCTTGCATTTTACCTAGTGACCTTGACCATGGAGTTTTTAACCGCATAACCTGGCCATATCTTACTTGCATATGAAATTGCCATTTCATTATCTAAAACCTACAAAGCAAGCAATGTTGTCTTCTTGTTGGATGAATATACATGTAATCAATATTAACAGATAGATGATAGCTTTGAAAATAGTTATGTTTTTCACTGGAAAATGCAAGCAATTTTATAACAAAACATAAAGGAAATTTGACAAATATAGGCTAGGTTGTGTTAAATTTTCTGCTTGCAGCAACCAAGCGAGCTCAAGCAGAAATTTTTAACGATCCAGACCACCCCTGTAAAATCCTCGTGGCCACAGATGCTATTGGAATGGGATTAAATCTGTAAGTATGACTTAGAGGTGTGTAAGTATAGTTTACAGTACGGTAAATGCGATATAAACGGCTCTGTCTTTGTAAAAATGCAACAGGGTTATTTTCACGTGGGGAGGGGGGGGGGGGTTGGGGGGGGGGTTCACAAAATCACTTAATTCAAAAATTTTATTTTCACATTTACAGTATTTGAAGTCTAAATAAACCTTCAAATTTTTTCTTGAATTTGAAGATAATTCAGGTACCATGAAATTATAATGCATGCAACCCTGTCTATTCTTCTTCATCATATTGCTTCTACTACCATACAATGTACACAATTTTTTTTTTAATAACGTCATAGATGATCTGCACATCTATTGAAAATCACATGAACACGCCACCATTATGACCGTGAATATATTTATGGCTGAGATGGGAGCGCATAGCAATAATGCATGTGGAATGGGTTGAGGGGAGGGTTGACTAGTCATGTGCTGTTGGAGAATGCAGCATTAATAGCGAGTAAAATGTTTACATGTACTCTGAACATTTTGTAGATGGCAAGCCTACTCTGCAAATAGAGTAGGAAGGACGGGGATGTGGAATCGGCACAAAAGTGCCGCCAAAGTGGGAAAGGGTATAATTGCATGTTTTCAATCATTTCAAAAATCTATTTCGAGTCTTCATAGTAGCACATGTAATGAAATCTTTTTACGTTATGAAATATCATTTAATTATTTCAAGTCAAAAACAGATTTACCTGACATTTTCAATTGAAACATGAGAAATCTTAATAATAGATGTTAATTACAGCAAAATCTAGTGCAAGTTTGGCAGTTTCTAATTTCAAGGCTAGGAGACCCCCCCCCCTCCCCAAACTAGGAAAAGAATTCTAGTGCCATATATGAAATTCAGATTTTTTTCTTTTTCATTCTGATTCTTTGATTCTTATGAATTCTTGTCTATGCATGCCTGCATAGATATGGGGTAAGTTGAATTCAAGTTTACACAATTTGTCGTAAAAAATGAATGCATTCAATGCCCCCTTTTGAAAAACTTGGATCTGTCTATCCCGGCTGAGTTTCAAGTTGAGCATTGGTTTCAGAGGTTGCAGGATGTCTTCAACAAAAGGAAGATCTAGCAAGGTGGATGTTAGAGGGGGTTTTAAATTGCATGACAAATTACGCCCGCTATAACTTCTTAAAATATCGTTATCGAACAACACTAATATAATAGGGCTGTGCGGTTTTATTGTTGTATCGGTGCACCGCGATATTTTCGTTTGCAATACGTACCGCGGTACGTTTTTCAAAATACCGATTCTGGTTCAGTATTTTACTTTACAGAGTAATCGTTGTATAAAAAGTATTCTAGTCAAAAACGACAAGCAAAAATATGTTTCAAAAATCAAACCATGCTTCGTTCAATAAAATATATGTTCTTATTGAGTGATCAGAAATTGATGCTCTCAGTTTTAGGAAATATGAGCTGACGTTATGATGGTCTCTCTTTTATATTCTAAATTGTTTCAATGATTTTCAAAATCTAATTCAAAACAACATGATTCTTCTTAATTTACTGAAATTGGTCTCCCATCTTTTGATATTTTTTGTTCGTACCAGTGTTTTTTTTTCTCCTTGTTTTGGGACCGAATTTCTGCCCCTTCCCAATGCCAAATTACCTTTAATCACTGAACTTTCCAAAGAGGAATTATGAAAAATCACATATGAGAAAATAGACTGCCAATTCTGGAAGTCAGCACAAAATGTCTACGTGCATTTTTATTTTCTATTCATCACTTGTTCAGTTCAAGCAAATCAATGGATCAAACATAAGCAGTGTTAATAAATGACACTTTAGGGTTAGACTTTGGTGACAGTTTGTACATCTATAAAAAAAAAATCAAATTTCAGCAGTTTTCCCATAGGGACAGGCACCTTCCCCAAAATAAATAAAAAGAAACCTGGGACTTACGTTTAACACCATTATGTTTCACAAGTGCTTAATGAAGCCTGGCAGATATTTTTTTCAAGTTTCAACAGTTCTTCAACTATTTTTCTTTTTGAAAGACATACAACTTTTATTTAACTGTTTACGGCTTTATTTCTCTATTTTCTGTGTTACCAAACTTGACCAAAGACAGAATAAGCAATGATATGATAATGAAAACATAAGTTGTGTCTTGTTTAAGTGTGTTTCTGTTAAAAAATGAAATCTATAAAAGGATTAAATATTGCAATAAATCGCAATATGAAATCTTGTATCGCAATATATCGCAATACGTTTTTTGGTCCGCAATACCCAGCCCTATAATATAATTCACATAATAATGTACATAATCATGATAATGATGGACAACATGAAGACAAAATATATATATATTTGGTTTTTAGCTCTACTGGTCAAAGACCAGTCGAGCTTATGCAATCGCCCTGTGTCTGGCGTCTGTCCGTCCGTTAAACTTTTCTCATGAATGCGAATCCTCTGAATCTGTAAATGGTAAGAAATTAATTCTTTTTGCATTATATTGGGCATATGGTCTAGTTGTGCACCTGATATATTGTTTGGGCCCCTGACCCCCAGGGTCTTGGAAAATGGTTGTGGTCATTTTCTCCTATATAACTCTATGTAATCTTGTGAACACCATTTCTCAGGAAAGGGAATGCAATCTTTTGCAATAAAATGGGTTTGTGGTGTAGTTGTGCACCTGATATTTTGTTTGAGTCCCTGACCCCCAGGGTCTTGGAAAATGGTTGTGGTCATTTTCTTCTATATAACTGTATGTAATCTTGTGAACATAAATTCTCAAAAAGTGAAAATGATAGAGAATGAATTCTTTTTGCATTATAATAGGTCTTTGGTCTAGTTGTTCACCTGATGTTTTTGTTTTGGCCCCTGACCTCCAGGGTCTTGGAAAATGGATGTGGCCATTTTCTCCTATATAACTCTATGTAATCTTGTGAACACCATTTCTCAGAAAGTATAATTGATAGGGAAATAATTCTTTTTTTTTCAATTTATTGAGCCTATGATCTTGTTGAGCACCTGATATTTTGTTTGAGTCCCTGACCCCCAGAGTCTTGGAAAATGGGATTGGTCATTTTCTTCTATATAACCCTATTTTATCTTGTGAACATAAATTCTCAAAAAGTAAAAATGATAGAGAGTAATTAAATTCTTTTTGCATTGTAATAGGTTTTTGGTCTAGTTGTGCACCTGATATTTTGTTTTGTCCCTGACCCCCAGGGTCTTGGAATATGGGTGTGGTCATTTTCTCCTATATAACTCTATGTAATCTTGTGAACACCATTTCTCAGAAACTTTATTTGATAGGGAAATAATTCTTTTTGTAATATATTGAGCCTATGGTCTAGTTGTCAGGCTTTCTACTGTTCCTACTTTTTCCTACTTTTCCTACTATTTTATTTTGATCCTAGTTCTTCCTACTTTTTCTTCAAAACCTCCTTCTATTCCTACTTTTTTCATCTTTTAAAAAAGTAAAAAAAAAATGCTATGTGATGTCAAATGAAAGTTGGAAGTAAATTTGAATACAATTAATTACTAAATTTTAAATCGTCTAAATTGTAGAAAGTATATCTATGTTTTCATCATAAGTGCTCACAGCTTGAACATGTTACTAACATGTTAACTAGTACAAAATTAAACTTGCACATAGACTTTTAACTGAGAAAAAGTTTTTAAGCCATGCCACAAAAAAGTGATGGGATGATCTATTGGCTATGAGAAGAGGAGCTGGCTTGCACCTGATTCAAAGTTTTAATTTGTGAAAAAGGGGAAAAAAATTTCAGGCTCGCTACGCTCACCCACTCATGGTGATTTAGATGAAAAAAAAAACTATTCGTCCTGATTTTCAGTGTTTTAATGGCATTCAGAAATAAGGACAAAAGCTGCTTGTAGAGAAGTACAAATATATTCATCCAGAGCAGGGACTCAGACGACATGATTTTGTACTTTAACACCAATGAACTCCCTGCAAAGTTAAATTAATGAAATGTAGAAATAATATATTCTAAGAATATGTATAGGATAAAGACTGAGTTGAGGTCTGTATGAAGGTTAGATGCCCAAGGAGAGAACAGGGTGGTGTTTAAAGACCGAGGCCGAAGGCCAAGGTCTTTAAACACCACCCTGTTCTCTCCAAGGGCTTCTAACCTTCATACAGACCTCAACGAGGTCTTTATCCGACTTACAAACCGCAGATTTTCTTTAATTTTCAGATAAAATAAAAATCTAAAAATTTAATTCACCCCTACTTTTCAAAATGAAATTGACCATGCAAATTATCTGGACGAAATATGCAACGGTAACGATTATTCGGCCATAGAAGTAAAACAGTTTGTTATACATCCCGATAATTTTCTGAAAGGTACCATGTATTCGGTCAGAGAAGAAAATAACAGTGTAACAATGAGTTATATCTCCATTCAAGTTTTTAATTAGGTGATTAAATTATAGAAATAGAGATAAGGAAAGATTTTCTAATCAAGTGAGGATAATATTTCTTTATTTTGTAAATCAAGTTCCTCAATATACATGTACATGTATTTGAAGAGCATTTAGAATAATTGGTATTTAAGAATCGCTATAGGGATCTAGATTGATTTGAAATGGCATTTTGAGCTTTTCGGGATAGAGGAATCTATTCTTCTTCTGTTATTATTTCTTATAAAAGGATGTCTTTAGGGGACTTGAAACACAATATTTTCTATACTATGACCGAATACTCATTCTAATCAAAACAATTCACACCCATGATTGAAATAATTTTCTTTTCTCCGCCCCTCATTGTTTTTATTTACCTCCACACTTCATTGAACATTCATAAAATCTTGTATATTTAGAATCGTCCGTGGTCTTTATGAAATAAAATGACCGATGAATAACAAAAGAATCACATTTGAAGGTTTGTAAGAGTAAATATTGCACAGCTCTGTTGTTTCAATTAAATTGCTGACCTAGAATTACTTGTACCTTTATAAGAAATGGATAATCTAGCAAGCTCTTGACCTTTCCTCTTTGAGATTCCTTCAAAGATCAAAGTGACTAACTGTTGACTTTGTTTGACATACTTACTGAAAGTTGTCACTAAAGGCAAGGTCACACTGTGCTTTATGGCTTGATCACGGCCAAAACACGTCCAAAAAAGGTCTTCAGTGAAGCAGACGTTGTTGTTCGCTTTTAAGACGCGCTACAGATTATTTGTAGACGTTGTAGGACACAATAAAAAATCTTAACGCCGTTGGACGCGGAAAGAAGTTTTTAACTGCTCAATATTTGATATCACAGTCAACTACGGATGGTGTATGTGGTAAAGATGTGAAACGCATGCGAAACACAGTTCCCGCAGTGATTGAAACTTGGGAAAGACGCAGAAGCTTACGCGGTCTATCACGTCCAGAGCAGGTCACTGCACGGGTTTTCCGCGTTGGTATCAGGGGTAAAAGCGTGTGTATAACGTCTTATCTCAAACGCTTCGACGTGGTTGGACGTGGTTAGCCGTGCTTCGGCAGTATTTTAGCAGTGGAACAGCCGCTGGTGGTCATACCCCGTACAAAGCACATTCATGGCAAACATCACCACATACGACCACGTCCAGCAGATTTTTGAACGTGATATGGACTTGGAGTGCAGTGTGGCCGGGGCTCAAAATGATGTAAAATCTCCTACTTTTTTCCTATTTATTCCTACTTTTTCCTACTTTTCTCCTACTATTTTACATTGGTTCCTCCTACTTTTTTCCTACTTTTTCATCAAGGTTGAGTAGAAAGCCTGAGTTGTGCACCTGAAATTTTGTTTTGGCCCCTGACCCCTAGGGTATTGGAAATAGGGTGTGGTCATTTTTAGCCGAGTTGCAAAACTCGGCTCTTAATTTGATGTGAGACGGGCGGGCGGGCGGGCGGTTGGGCGGGCGTCTGGGCGGGCGGGCGGGCGGGCGGGGAGGGCGTCAACAATTGGTTTCCGGACTATAAGTCAACTACGAAAGAGGCTATAACAATGAAACTTCATACACTTACTCACCATTAGTCAAGGATGAGCCCTATTGATTTTGGGGTCAAAAGGTCAAAGGTCAAGGTCACAGGACTCAGATGATTGAAAATGGTTTCCGGACCATATTTCAGCCTGTATTGCACCTATAATCATGAAACTTACCAGAAATGTTTCCCTTGAATCAAGGATGAGCCCTATTGATTTTGGGGTCAAAAGGTCAAAGGTCAAGGTCACAGGACTCAGATGATTGAAAATGGTTTCCGGACCATATTTCAGCCTGTATTGCACCTATAATCATGAAACTTGCCAGAAATGTTTCCCTTGAATCAAGGATGAGGCCTATTGATTTTGGGGTCATAAGGTCAAAGGTCAAGGTCACAGGACTCAGATGATTGAAAATGGTTTCCGGACCATATTTCAGCCTGTATTGCACCTATAATCATGAAACTTGCCAGAAATGTTTCCCTTGAATCAAGGATGAGGCCTATTGATTTTGGGGTCAAAAGGTCAAAGGTCAAGGTCACAGGACTCAGATGATTGAAAATGGTTTCCGGACCATATTTCAGCCTGTATTGCACCTATAATCATGAAACTTGCCAGAAATGTTTCCCTTGAATCAAGGATGAGGCCTATTGATTTTGGGGTCAAAAGGTCAAAGGTCAAGGTCACAGGACTCTGTTGATTGAAATTGGTTTTCGGACCATATTTCAGCCTGTATTGCACCTATAATCATGTAACTTGCCAGAAATGTTTCCTGTGAATAGAAAATGACCACTTTTGATTTTGGGGTCAAAAGGTCAAAGGTCAAGGTCACAGGACTCTGATGATTGAAAATGGTTTCCTGGCCATATTTTAGCCTGTATTGCACCTAAAGTCATGAAACTTGCCAATAATGATTCCCATGAATCAAGAATGACCCCTATTGATTTTGGGGTCCAAAGGTCAAGGTCACAGGACTCCGATGATTGAAAGTGGTTTCCGGACCATATTTCAGCCTGTATTGCAATTATAATCATGAAGCTTGCCAGAAATGTTTCCAATGGATCAAGGATGACCACTATCAATTTTGGGGTTAAAAGGTCAAAGGTCAAGGTCACAGGACTAAGATGATTAAAAATGGTTTCCCGACTGAATTTGAGCCTGTATTGCACCTATAATCATGTAACTTGCCAGAAATGTTTCCAGTGAATAGAAAATGACCACTTTTGATTTAGGGGTCAAAGGGTCAAAGATCAAGGTCACAGGACTTAGGTAATTGAAAATGGTTTCCAGACCATTTTTGAGCCTGTATTGCACCTATAATCATGAAACTGGCCATTAATTTTTGGGTCAAAAGGTCAAAGATCAAGGTCACAGGAAAATCTGTATCCTTGAAAATATATTACACGCTGATATAGAATAAAGAGAAGACCATTTCTTGATCCAGAAATGTTCATTTAGGACCACAAAATGTTGTTACAAACCATACACATTTCATGTTAGTCTGCATATTCATACTTACATTCCAGTTTTGCAACTCGGCATTTTGCATCTTCGATGCATTTTGAGCTTATCTCCTAAATAACTCTATGTTATCTTGTGAACAATATTTCTCAGAAACTACAATTGATAGGAAATTCATTCTTTTGCAATAAAATGGGTTTGTGGTGTAGTTGTGCACCTGATATTTTGTCTGAACCCCAGGGTTTTGAAAATGGGTGTGGTCATTTTCTTCTATATATGTCTATGTAATCTAGTGAACACCAATTCTCAGAAAGTATAATTGATAAAGAAATAAATCTTTTTGCAATATAATCAGTCTCTGGTCTAGTTTTGCACCTGATATTTTGTTTGAGCCTCTGACCCCCAGGGTCTTCAAAAATGGGTGTGGTCATTTTCTCCATATGAGTCTATGCAATCTAGTGAACTCCAATTCTCAGAAAGTGTAATTTATAAAGAAATAATTCTTTTTTTAGGCGAGTTTCGCGTAGCGATCTCGGCTATAGTGATCGCAGGATTTTGACGTCACACCACTTCCGTGACATCCCCGGGCCCCAAAATGTATAAATTGAGTGAAGATAAATATTTTCAACTCCGATCGTGAGGCCCGATGACCCTGGACCTCATTATTCACCATACATTGCATTCCGCGTTTTAACAGTTGTTTCATAATGTTTAAAAAAAAGTTAGAGATTATTTTAAAAAGGATACTTAGGATGCAGTAAACATCAACTGTCTCGTGTGCACGTGTGTTGAGATTGGGCTGTACTGCGGTACTAGGAATTACCGAAAAGACAGCATTTACCGAAACGACAGTGATATTTACCGAATAGACAGATATATTTATTTTTGGTTTTGGTGATACATTTAATTGTATAAACACATTTACAATCATAAAATGTGTTTAGTTTTGAAATTTAAGTGTCTTTTCGGTAAATACCACTGTCTTTTCGGTAAATACCACTGTCTTTTCGGTAATTCCTACTACCCTAGTATACTGTACCACGTGACACTATGTAAATAAAATGGAAGGCGCTGATGTTCAAGTCGTAGCAGTTCGAGTGTTTAAGCGATTAACGAGGAGTTACTGTCATACATTACACTTCTAGGCATAGAAATCAATTTAGAATTCACAGACAATCAAGCGTTCATAGCGCATTGGTCTGTCGCATCTCGCAAATAGAATGCACTGACTCACTGAACACCGAGCCAGGGCTGGAACGGACACGCTGAACAGCTAAATTCGAGTAAACAAAAACTAGGTCACTGAAGAAATGGTACTTACGATATCTCTGGAAGTACGGGGAATTTTTTAATGAAATTTGGTGACATAGTAGATAAAATATGTAGGTACAATCGTAGAAAGTATGATCTTATTGGAATCTCTATAGCGAATTTTGCAATGGTTGAAGTTAGAAATTTGACATGACTGTGTATCTGCGAGATACTAGCCTTAAACAATATATACACAGGTTATGTATAGAGGAAAGGGTTTGTGACCAAGCAATAATACCTCACCCCTGTGCTATACATGAAGAAAAAATAAATGTCTGTACTATCAGTGCGGATCCACCTTATTATTTAGGGGGGGGGGGGGGGGGGGGGGGGTAAATAATTGGCAAGGGGTCTGGGGTCTGGGAACGTTTCACGCTTATTGATGTACGTTATCAACGACAAAATGAGAGAGGGGGGGGGGGGGCTAGAACAATACACGGTTCATATAGATATTTTTAAAACGTCAACATAAGAGAGAGAGATGTAAAAAGTGAGTTTCTGGTCGGCACATTCATTACATATATTCGCGCCGTTATACCGTCCCCTATGGCATGGATTGAATCAGTTGAAATGAGATTTTGGGCGTAAATTTGGCGAACAACTTTAAAAGATTTTCGATAAATGAATTAAGAAAATTAGTTTTGATTTCGGCCGTGCAAAGTACCACTACCTTTCAATAAATCGGTAAACGTGTACACGAATGCTTTCGAAAACATGTACATTGTACATGCAGTAAGGCTGTGTCGTGCGAACAACATGCGGTAATCCAAATTCCAATTATCTTAATAGCAACTTTGAACGAGGGCTTCGCACAGTGACACGTGAGAAAACGTAAATTTCGCGTATGTAAACAGGTATGTACATGTATTAATATAAGCCCCTGATTTTAAAAGAGCTTCATTGACGAAGTATGGGGCCTAACATAGAAGCGAAAGAATTTATAATTAGATATGGACTATGTATTTTTATTTTCATTCGCCAAATGGGCGAGTAGGACATGATGTTTTGGGGGCCCAGCTAAAAATTTGGTCGCCATGGGCGACCGCCAATTTCTGTCCCTGCGGTTCATAAATGTTTTATTTCCGAACATTGGAAAATGGATTTGTTCTATCTGCTAATACAATATTTAAATAGTTTGATATCATTCTAAAATGAATAAACGAAACTCGCCGTCAGTTCCTTCAGAGCTTTGATTTATTATTATAATCAGTATTAGGTCCAGTTGTGTCCCTTATACTTTGTTTGAGCATCTGACCCCAGGGTCTTTATAAATGGGTGTGGTCATTTTCTCCTTCATATGTCTATGTAATCTAGTGAACACCAATTCACAGAAATAATTGATAGAGAAATAATTCTTTTCGCAATATATTTCAGTCTCTGGTCTAGTTGTTTCCTTGATATTTTGTTTGAACCTCTGACCCCCAGGGTCTTGGAAATGGGTGTGGTCATTTTATCCTATATAAGTCTATGTTACCTGTTGAACATCAATTCTCAGAAAGTATAATTGATGGAGAGATAATTCTTTTTTGAATTATAATCAGTCTCTTTTCTTCATTGTATATGTGTGCCTGCTATTTTGTTTCAGCATCTGAACACCAGGGTCTTTGAAATGGGTGTGGTCACGTTCTTCTATTTAATTCTTAGAAAGTATAACGGTAATTCATGGAGAGTAAATTCTTTTTGCATTATTATGTGTCTGTGGTGTAGATGTGCATCTGATATTTTGTGTGAGCCCCTGTCCCCCAGGGTTTGAAATTGGATGTCAATTCAGTGAATTTAACAAAACAGCCAGTAGAACTTCAGTCACATCAGAGACTTCTGGTCTCCTATACGAGTCTATGTAATCTAGTGAACACCAATTCTCAGAAAATGTAATTGATAGAGAAATAATTCTTTTTGCAATATAATCAGTCTCTGGTCTAGTTGTGCACCTGATATTTTGTTTGAGCCACTGACCCCCAGGGTCTTCCAAAAATGGGTGTGTTCATTTTCTTCTATACGAGCCTATGTCAGTATGTGATCTAGTGAACACCAATTCTTAGAAAGTATAATTGATAAAGAAATTTTTCTTTTTGCAATATAATCAGTCTCTGGTCTAGTTGTGCACCTGATATTTTGTTTGAGACTCTGACCCCCCGGGTCTTCAAAACTGGGTGTGGTCATTTTCTCCTATATAAGTCTATGTAATCTAGTGAACACCAATTCTCAGTAAGTATATTTGATATAGAAATAATTCTTTTTGCAATATAATCAGTCTCTGGTCCAGTTGTGCACCTGATATTTTGTTTGAGCCTCTGACCCCTAGGGTCTTCAAAAATAGGTCTTGGAAATGTTTGTGGTCATTTTCTGCTTTTTAAGTCTATGTTACCTTGTAAACATCAATTCTCAGAAAGTATAATTGATAGAGAGATAATTCTGTTAGCATTATAATCAGTCTCTGGTCTAATTGTGCTCTGATATTTTTTATGAGCCCCTGAACCCCATTGTCTTGGAAATGGGTGTGGTCATTTTCTCCTATATAGTCTATGTTACCTGCTGAACATCAATTCTCAGAAAGTATAATTGATGGAGAGATAATTTTTGAATAATCAGTCTCTTTTCTCCATTGTATATGTGTGCCTGCTATTTTGTTTCAGCATCTGAACACCAGGGTCTTTGAAATGGGTGTGGTCATGTTCTTCTATTTAACTCTATGTAATCTAGTGAACACCAGTTCTCAGAGAGTATAATTGATACTGTAGAGAGATATTTCTTTTCCAATTTCCATGAGTCTGTGGTCTGATTGTGTGCCTGAGATTCTGTTTAAGACTGACCCGTCTTTGAAATGGATGTGGTCATTTTCTACTATATAAGTCTTTGTAACCCTGTGAACACCAGATCTCAGAAAGTATACCGGTAGTTCATGGAGAGTAAATTTTTTTTGCATTACATGTATTATGTGTCTGTGGTGAAGATATGCATCTGATATTTTGTGTCAGCCCCTGTCCCCCATGGTCGGAAAATGGATGTCAATACAGTGAATTTAACAAAACAGCCAGTAGAGCATCTGCAGTCTCATCAGAGACTTCTGGTTATATCTTGTCAGGAAATCAGAAATTATGCATAAGGGGAAGGGGGGTTCAGCATATGAAGTTGTATATAGGATAACCTATTTGTCATTACAGAGTTATTATGGCACCTAGATTTTTTCAAGTGAACATAATAATTACAAATTAATTCCGGCTTATCTTGCTGCGTTAGTGTAGGCTTTATTTTATTTACCTTTTTACCGATTGACCAGAGGAAAAATGTTGAAAAACCGGTGAATTGTAATATTATATAGAATATTAGACAACAAAATTTAGGTTTGTGAAATCAAGACTGCATATTTACTATCAAGTTTATAATGGGAAATTTAAAACTTTCATTTTTATGAAGGGCAAAAATAAAACTGAATGAATTCAAAGATGTTTACTCTCTCCAATAAAGTAAAACCAGGCTATATATTTACTGCTTAATCCAGAAAACAGTATAACGTATATTCATGTAAATTCTCATTTATCTTTTACAGGAACATAAAAAGGATAGTATTTTATTCAGTAAAGAAGATAGATATAGCTCATCAAGAGGATGGTTCCTGTCTTCGCAGAATGGCAAATATAAGCACTTCTCAAGCTCTACAGATAGCGGGTAGGGCAGGCAGATTTGGCACTGAATATGAAGATGGTGAATACACAACATTCCATGCTGATGATTACCACAGACTCCAGGAAATCTTGAGTAAACAAGTCGAGCCATTATTAGTAATTATGCTATTACCTTTCCTCTTTGTGCAAGTTGTTGAAAACTTCTTGAGAACCGAAGCACACATCAACAAATTGAGAGCATTGGAATGATCTAGAGAGATTTTTATGGAAGATATGATTATTTTGTTTGATAAAAGCAGGTTTAGATCAAGGTCACCCTATGTAAAAACACCTTTAATAATTGGTTTCTTTTTATCAATCACATTTGAATGAGGGTTTATGCTTATTTATCAGGAGAGGAAATTTGATTTTGTAAATACATGTATATCAAAGGTCAGGATGACTTCTACTGTCCTGTTTACTAATTCCAGAGCACCCTGTTTTCCCGGTTTTCTCTAAAATATGATAATGTCATCTTCCAAAAATATATCAATTTTATAGTACTCCTTTAGTTGTAATACCATTGTTTTGTTTGTGCATCAGCTAAGTTAGAAATAGGACGGAAAATAAAAAGTCTTCGGGGATTTTCTACAGTAAAATCGCTGAAAATGTGCGACGTCGGAGGCTTTGACGTCACTGTTTACTATGGTTGACACGGAGAACAATATGGCGGCGGCTTGAAATTAACATGGGAATTTCCCGTAGACATTTTATTTTTTCATAATGCAGTTTGAAGGCAGCTGATAGGGTAAGTTGAAGTTAATTTCCAGTTACGACTAAAGGAGGTCAATTCTTGGAAACAATTATTTATAGCAATTTTTTTCAGACGACAGAATAAATCGCCCAAACAGGGTGCTCTGGATTTAGTGAACAGGACAGTAGGTTAAATACCTGTAAATATTTAGTTTCCATGAAACAGTAATCCAAACCCTGTCACCTGTCAAAACTGAATTGGATACATGCTTACTTGTCTGAATTTGGGGATAATATTGGTCAAAAGTCGAGGCCACTGTTAAGAAAAATGCACATCAGATATTGGTTTCCAGATAATAACTCAAAAACGTTTTACATACCCATACTCAAGGACTTGATAAGCTTAGTCATAAAATCTGCCCTTGAAAAGTTTACACAAGATTAGCTTAATTTGACGCCGATACAAGTTCCCATCAGAATATGAAGTTATACTTGATCCCTTATGCAAAATATTGCGAATATTTGGGTCAAAATGTGTCTTTTTCCTATAGAAATCAATAGAAAAGAGAAAAGTCATCTGGAACTTTGTTCCCCTCCTCCAAGGCGTACTTTACTTGGAGCACATTCATCCTGACTAGATCTTTCCTAAAGAACTTTAAAAGGCTAAAGAACTTTAAAAGGGGTAGGGCCACAAGACCCCTAAATCAGCCCTCCATTTTTCTCTAGATTATATTTCATAAGAAATATTTGATATCTTTCCTGAAAATACACAAATGTTTATTGCTTGTAATGAAAAGAAAAATATCACCAAACAAAGTGCCATTTGACTAAAGAAGTCATTTTGACATTATTGACAAAATATGGCGAAAACTGCTGGAAAATTTGTCCTTTGTGGAAGAATTTGATGTGGCCACATGCCTTAATCGAGATAAAACGTTTATGAAGATTCTTCTGATAACCTTTTACATATGAATTTTTCATCTTTATTAAGGCATGGGGCCATTGCCAATTTAATAGAAATATGTAGTTTTTGCAGCTTTTTCGGGGAATATTGCCAATTTTGGTGTTTCAGAGGGCTAAAAGCTATTGATAAATGGATTGCCAACAAAATATAGATTCATTATTCAGTAGAGAACACACCAAAGTGTCAAATCACAGTTAAACACTCTATGAAGTACTCAAATTTAGGGTCAATATCAGGCTTTGTGGTCCTGCCCCTTTGTTAATTTTATCACCATGATTATAGACTTAACAATCTTTTTCAAAAACTTTTTAAAAAAGTAATCATTATTGATAAATGTGACGTTATTTTGTTCTTTTGAAGCTTGCAGGTTTAAAACCCAGTGCAGATCAGGTGGAAACTTTCTCTTACTTTATGGGAAATTCATCAATGAAACAAGTTTTGGTGAGTACAATATTCATTTTGATATATGGTTTCTAAGCAGGAGGGGAAGACACATAATTTTTTAGTCAAAGGTCAAGTACACTGTAAGGAAAATTAGGCATTAAATTTTGATTCAGTTTCCAGATGAAAAATCAAGAACCCTTCTAACTGTTCCATATGTAGATTCTTATTAGAAGGGGAATTGACACATTGATGTGAGGGTCATTATAGATTAAAAGTCAAGAATCCCCACCCTCCTTTTATTGACTGTTGTTTCAAGAGTCAATTATATACATTACTAGTAGATTTGCCATGTTGAATGCCCATTAGGCAACTAGAATTATATTCCAATAAATTGGGTTGCCTGTTGTGACGTCTCATCCAAGTTTTGATCTCAAAGAAAATTTACCAATGTTTGAATACTTTTGATGCTGTAACACGTTGTATATTAAGTGATGTTCCTGCAAATATAGGGTGTCTAATATTTATCAATTTATTTATGTAAATATAAGTAATGAATGTCTCAGTTTTGATGTTCATGGGTGTATAATTCTGGTTGGCACATGTCACAGAATTTGCACGTGACCAACCAGAATTATACACCCTTGAACACCAAATGTAACAGTTACAGCAGAGACATGTGTCTTACAACCATTCTCCTCTTGCTTTCCTTCTTTGGTCACATGGATCTTTTATCAGTTTCCTATTAAATGTTTATTTCTACTAGTAATATCAAAAAGCTGTAAAATTATAGTTCTTTGAGTTGATTTTTGTGTCGCCTGCGAAGCATAGCGACACTTAGGGATCACTTTGTCCGTTGTCCGTCTGTCCGTCCGTCCATCCGTCTGTCCGACCGTCTGTCTGTCTGTCTGTCTGTCACACTTTGGGTGTCACAGCCCATAACTTTTGATTGGTAAGTGATAGGGCTTTGATATTTCACATGTGTATTTCTTGTGACAAGACCTTCCTACACATACCATAATTTTTGACCTAGTGACCTTGACCTACATATTTGACCTACTTTTCAAAAAAATTAAGAATGGCTATATCTTTTGATTGGTAGGTGATAGGGCTTTGATATTTCACATGTGCAATCCTTGTGGCAAGACCTTTCTACACATACCATTATTTTTGACCTTGTGACCTTGACCTAGATATTTGACCTACTTTTGAAAAAAAGATAAGATTCGCTATATCTTTTGATTGGTAAGTGATAGGGCTTTGATATTTCACATGTGTATTCCTTGTGACAAGACCTTCCTACACATACCACGATTTTTGACCTAGTGACCTTGACCTACATGTTTGACCTACTTTTCAAAAAAATTTAAGAATGGATATATCTTTTAATTGGTAAGTGTTAGGACTTTGATATTTCACATGTGCAATCCTTGTGGCAAGACCCTTCTACACATACCATTATTTTTTACCTTGTGACCTTGACCTAGATATTTGACCTACTTTTCAAAAAAAGATAAGATTCGCTATATCTTTTGATTGGTAAGTGATAGGGCTTCGATATTTCACATGTGTATTCCTTCTGACAAGACCTTTCTACACAGACCATTAAATTTGACCTTTTGACCTTGATCTAGATATTTGACCTACTTTTCAAGAAAAGTAATATTGGCTATATCTTTTGATTGGTAGGTGATAGGGCTTTGATATTTCACATGTGTATTCCTTGTAACAATGCCATTCTACACATACCATTATTTTTTTACCTTTTGACCTTGACCTACATATTTGACCTACTTTTCAAAAAAATTAAGAATGGATATATCTTTTGATTGGTAAGGGATAGGGCTTTGGTATTTCACATGTGTATTCCTTGTGACAAGACCTTTCTACACAGACCATAAAATTTGACCTTTTGACCTTGATCAAGATATTTGACCTAGACCTACTTTTCAAGAATTTTGATCCACTTTCTAGAATAATAATCAAACCGCTTCGCAGGCGACACAAGCATTCCTTGGATTGCTATTTTTTATTTCAGGAAGTCTTTTACAACATTACTACTGTAGATGACACAAACTACTTCCTTTGTGAAATGTCCAATTTTAAGGCACTAAGTAGTGTAATTGAAGACGTTGAGATGACTCTACGTATGAAGTATTTCTTTTGTTCTGCCCCAGTCAGTATTAAGGATGGAGCATTCATCTCTTCAATTTTTTTGATGGTAAGAAACAATGAAACATACATGTATCTTTCATATTTTCTTTTCACATGTACATGTACATATACTGATTTTAATATGACAGTAAATTGAAAATTATTATAAAGACATATTCAAAGGGGTAGGGCCATGAGACCCCTAAATTGATTTTTCTCTAGAAATAAATTTCATGGGGAATACTTGATATCTCTCATGAAAATACACGAATGTTCTCCGCTTTTAATGAATAGAAAAATATCACCAAACATAGTGCCATTTAACCGTAATGACGTCATGAAGTGACGTCTTCATGACGTCATTTTGACGTTATTGACAAAATGTGGCAAAATTTTGCTTGGAATTTCATCTTTTGTGAAAGAATTCAATGTGGCCACTTGTGTTAATTGAGATAAAACGTTTATTACAAAAGGATATAATGATAATCTTTCACAAATAATTTTTCCATCACAGTTAATGCATGCGGCCATTGCTAATTTTATAGAAATATGTAGTTTTTGTATCAATTTCGCGGAATATGACCAATTTTGGGGTTTTCAAAGGGCTAAAAGCTAGTGATAAACGCAACGTTGACAAAAGATAGATTCATGATTCGGTAGAGAATGCTTCAAAATGTCAAATCACAGTTAAAAATTCTATTAAGTACAATGTTCAAAACTAGGGCCAATATCGGGCTTCGCGGCCCTATTGCTTTTATGTGTATGGATCAACATGAAAAATTGGGCATAAATCGCGAAGATAGTTGGTATTTTTGGAATCACTAATAACTTTTGTCTCCTGCTCACATGAAAGCACGGGGATATTAAAACCAGTTTGTCCATCTGCAAGTCACAAAAACTTTATCCTTGGGCATAACTTTTGAGTGGTAAGTGATAGGGCTTTTATATTTTACATGTGATGAGACCTTTTCGTAGATACCAAATTTTTTCTACTTTGTGACCTTGACCTTGGCATTTGACCTACTTTTAAAAAACTTTAATCTTAGACATAACTTTTGATTGGTAAGTGATAAGGCTTTCATATTTCACAAGTGATTCCTTGTGATAATACCTTTCCATGAACAGCAACATTTTTTACCTCGTGACCTTGACATTGGAGTTTGACATACTTTTAAAAAACTTTAACCTTGGGCATAACTTTTGAATGGTAAGTAAAAGGGCTTTCATAATTCACATGTGCATTCCTTGAACAAGACCTTTCTGTGGATACCAAAATGTTTGACCTTGTGACCTCTGACCTTGGCGTTAGACCTACTTAAAAAAACTTCAACCTTGGACATTTGAATGGTAAGTGATATGGCTTTCATATTTTACATGCAAATTTATTCTGACAAAACCTTTCCATGGATACCAGAAGTTTTAACCTATTGACCTTGACCTTGGAGTTTAACCATCTTTAGTTTTTGTATTGGGAAGTATACATGAAATATATTATGAAAAGTAAGGTGTGGAGGAGTGTCTTAAAGGGCAAGGGGCAGTAAGGGCCAAAATCAGCCAAATTTCAAAACTGGGACAAACATTGAACATTGAAAATACAGGATTTACAGAGTATAAATCAATTTAAATTTTGAGAATCGGACATCCTGTTGTGATTCTACACTAATTTGAAGACAGGATGGTCAGCTATATTTTACACTGATTTTGACGTCATATGACGTTACAATCACATTGTAATGTAAAGTTGATTGTAGGTAATTTGCTGTTAAATTCTATTCAGGCTATTAATTGTGTTGATTATATGTAATACTAGTACATGTATATGTACATGTTAGGTTTCACTATAGGGGAAATTGGGACACCCCATTGTTGACTAATGGAAATCTTAAATGACATATCAATGCTATAATGATACTTTTCACCAAGGCCTTAAAAAGTATTTCCGGACCCAGCAGACCCTATTTTAACCCCCCCCCCCTGTTGTTAGTTTGTAGTTGCAAATTTAGAGGGGTATGAATGAGCTCTGATCCCCTATTTGTGGTGGTCAACATTTTCTTTTCTAATACTAATAGAAATCTTTTTTCCTTGTACATGTATTTTAAAAAATTTGCTGGCTATCTACCGCTCGCCAGTTTCAAGAATGACCTCACATGTCTCAATTTCAATACAACCTTTTTGATGATGTTTGGATGTTTTGCTGCGGGTACTGTGACGGAGTCTTGTTGGAGATCCCCTCCTTTGTTATTTACATGTACAACTTTTGCTAATAAACTTATAACAAAAAGAAAATATATTTGGCCGGATTGCAAAGCAACTCCGGCCTATAGATTGATGGTGTCCGTTCGTCCGTCCGTCCGTCTGCCGTCAACATTTTGGTTAAAGTTTCTGGTTGAGGCAAAATCTAAGGAACTATATGCAGTAGAAACTTTATATTATACACGAAGCTTGCCCATGACAAGACCTTTCAGTTTATGCCATAACATTTGACCTAGTGACCTTGACCTTGGACTTTGACCTAGTTAAAAATTTTGATTAAAGTTTCTGGTTGAGGCAAAATCTAAGTAACTATTTGCAGTAGAAACTTTATATTATACATGAAGCTTGCCCATCGCAAGACCTTTCAAGTTATGCCGTAACATTTGACCTAGTGACCTTGACCTTGGACTTTGACCTACTCAAAGATTTTGGTTAAAGTTCCTGGTTTAAGCAAAATCTATGGAACTGTATGCAGTAGAAACTTTATATTATACATGAAGCTTGCCCATGACAAGACCTTTCAATTTATGCGGTAACATTTGACCTAGTGACCTTGACCTTGGAGTTTGACCTAGTTAAGGATTTTGGTTAAAGTTCCTGGTTTAAGCAAAATCTATGGAACTGTGTGCAGTAGAAACTTTATTTTATACATGTAGGTTGCCTCTGACAAAACCTTTCAATTTATGCTGTATTATTTGACCTATTGACCTTGACCCAGTTAGTGACAAAAACTTACTTTGCAATCCGGCCATACCGTCTTTAGATATGTTTTATTTGAATATTGCTATCATCATAAGCTTAGGTCTTGTAATGTCTATATATGTTGCTATTTATGTCAGAAAATGTAATAAAACAACAAAAACAAAAACAAAGCTTAGGTCATGATCACAGGTCAATGTCCAAACACCCAAAAGCGTAGACCACAGTTCCTTGAATTTTATTTTTTTTTTATTCCTATACAAACTTGATAGAATTAAGATATGAAATGTTTGACAAATGAAAGATCAAGGATATGAATGAAGAACTTTTAGCGAGCCATGACAAATATCCGGGAAGCTAATGTCATGACCATCTGTGTCAGTGTTGTCAGTTGCGTGGACAAAACTTAAACCTGACCAATATACATGAACAATATGTTAATTCCTCATGACCAGACCTTTCATTTGGGATCTTGACTTTTTAACTTATGCCTCTAACTAGTGCCTGTAAGGCATCATAGTTCTCCAAGGTTCCTGCCATGTGATCAGTAGTGTTTTGTTCTTAGTTCCTTAGCAGATGAGTTCGATCTATTATTTTTCTATTTATTGCTGCATGATGCTTGTGTTGCTTTTTGTTGCTATATTTTTAAGTTTATATATTGTAACCGTACCCGACCAAGTTGCCGCAGCTACCTAGCCAGATACACTTACAAAATTGGGATCCGTCTGCTGTCCGACTTTTAAGCTTCGTTGCACCCTGATAGACGAGGAACAATTTGATATAAGTTTAATAATTTATTATTTTAATAATCAACTGTAAAAGAGAAAAACGAGCAAGCAAAGATGAGATACCGGTAATTAATGATTTCCAATACACTGAGTCCAGAGTTGTCTGCCCCTTTTGGCTAACTCGCACCCACTGTGTCCTTGGAGCACCTGCTATAAACCTAAACTAGCCCAAGGCCCAAGTTCATCAGCAAGTATCTAGTCAAAGCAATGATCATCAATTCAAATACAAATCTGTGTTTCACCTAGGTAGATGCTATGCTTTTATCACCCGAATGGGTGCAGAGTATGAGTATACTAAGTGAGGAGCAAGCAGCTGAAAAGCAAAGTGATTATTAGTACATGCAATAGAGAAAAGTGTTTAGCTATTTATTTACTTTGAATTATTAGAGAAATAGAATTACTACAGCAGTTAAAACTATTTAAGAAATATGAGTTATACTTACATCACCTATTTGGGTGCAAGCCACAGGGCACCACCCATTTAGGTTGTAAAAGATATATGTTACCAAATAACCTATAAATTATGAATACTTGTGTGTTATCACCCAAATCGGTTATCACTAACTGTCACCCAAATGGGTGCTCTCAAGGCTGAGGTATCACCCACATGGGTGTCCATACTTTCAATTACTAGTCAAAGTTAATTTCACCCAATTAGGGGGAAATTACAATTCAAAGTCAAGTTCTCAAACTCCAAAACCCAAATTGGTTTCAATCCTAACAATCTGATACTAATCAAGTCGATGTTGACACCAGCTCTGGGACAAGTCGAATGCCCCGCTGAGCACTGGCAGTGCTCCCTTATATACTAATTGCATCAAGCGTCAGCAATTCAGCATGCGCCAAATTCGTAAGTCCGTACCAGAGCAATGTCGGCACGGCGCTAATTTTCAAACTGCAGAGGAGAAAATACAGGAATTTCTTGTCTTAAAGACTTTATCATGTAAAAGGATTACTTAAATTGGTTATAATACAAACTTGTGTATCTAATTATTACCAAATTATCTCGGGAAAATCGTTATTATCAGTTTAATCAACCACCTGTAACTTGTCTACACTCGACCTTCGTCTTACGTCTTCGCTGCACATTCCCGATTTTATAATCGTATTTAAACTACATTTACTAGGGTGATTTTCCGGTTTTATGGATTAAGGACGACTCCGTAACAATATGTTGGCTCTTTATCCTGCCTGAAACCTCTCTAGGCGTGTCCCTTCCCGAGAGAGGTTGATGGTACTTTTATACTTTGCTGTGCTTGGTGTTGTTTGTCTCAGTGTTGTGATGTGCTCAATGTACTTTTTTAAGTTCATTTGTTGTTTTGTTTTACTAGTGTAGCTACTGCTTATGTACATCATATAAATTGCCAGTATGCATGTCTTCTTTTAGCTAAGTGACGTCTGACGATTTCACTAATGCTATGAATACCTGTGATAAATTTGCATGTCTGTGATCATTGTGCTTCAGAGCTTAGCTACTCATCCATGATTTGAGTGACTATGGTAGTTTTATTTTCTCAATAGTATCTTCTTAATGAATCCCTTATAGTATTAGTATGAACTCTTATCGAAGGTTAATACCTGTTTTTCTAGCATGATTTATATTATTGTACTTTTATTTAATATGTCTTAGCATGTCTTAATTAAGGTTATATTCAGTTAAAAAGCTCCACAGAGCTTATGTTATTTGTTATATGTATATGTATATCCGACTCTAAATAAAGATTACTTACTTACTTTTACTTTACTAATGACCTTGACCTTGAAATTTGACTTACTTTTTGGCCAGATTGCAAAGCAATTCCGGTCTATAGATTGACGATGTCCGTCTGTCCGTCCGCCTGTCCGTCTGCCGTCAACATTTTGGTTAAAGTTTCTGGTTGAGGCAAAATCTAAGGAACTATATGCAGTAGAAACTTTATATTATACATGAAGGTTGCCCATGACAAGACCTTTCAATTTATGCCGTAACATTTGACCTAGTGACCTTGACCTTGGACTTTGACCTAGTTAAAGATTTTGGTTAAAGTTCCTGGTTTAAGCAAAATCTAAGGAACTGTATGCAGTAGAAACCTTATATTATACATATAGGTTGCCCATGACAAGACCTTTCAATTTATGCCACAACATTGGACCTAGTGATCTTGACCTTGGACTTTGACCTAGTGAAAGATTTTGGTTAATGTTTCTGGTTTAAGCAAAATCTAAGGAACTGTATGCAGTAGAAACCTTATATTATACATTTAGGTTGCCCATGATGAGACCTTTCAATTTATGCCATAACATTGGACCTAGTGACCTTGACCTTGGACTTTGACCTAGTTAAAGATTTTGGTTAAAGTTTCTGGTTTAAGCAAAATCTAAGGAACTGTATGTAGTAGAAACCTTATATTATACATTTAGGTTACCCAATGACGAGATCTTTCCATTTATGCCATAACATTGGACCTAGTGACCTTGACCTTGGACTTTGACCTAGATAAAGATTTTGGTTAAAGTTCTTGGTTTAAGCAAAATCTAAGGAACTGTATGCAGTAAAAACCTTATATTATACATTTAGGTTGCCCATGACGAGACCTTTCAATTTATGCCGTAACATTGGACCTAGTGACCTTGACCTTGGACTTTGACCTAGTTAAAGACTTTGGTTAAAGTTCCTGGTTTAAGCAAAATCTAAGGAACTGTTTACAGTAGAAACTTTATATTTTACATGTAGGTTGCCTCTGACAAGACCACTCAATGTATGCTGTAATATTTGACTTAGTGACCTTGACCCAGTTGGTGACAAAAACTTACTTTGCAATCCAGCCATACCGTCTTTAGTGGTGTTTTATTAAAAACTTTCTTCTGGGCCATATCTCATGCACTATGAGGGGAAGGGCCTTGATATTTCACATGTGGATTCCTCATGACCAGGCCTTTCATTAAGGACCTTGACTTTTGACTTAGTGGCATTGGAGTTTGGCTGTATCTCATGACTATAAGGGGTAGGGCTTTGATATTTCATATATGGAGTCCAGTTCATTCAGGACCTAGACTTTGAACCTCTTGACCTTGGAGTTTTACCTACTTTTTGAAAAGTTTAACTCAGGCTATACATGTATCTCATGAACTATAGGGGTTGGACATTGATATTTCACTTGTAGATTCCTCATGACCAGACCTTTCATTTGAGTCCTTGACCTTTGACCTAGTGATCTTGAGCTTTGAGTTTGGCCTACTTATTAACTTTAACTTGGCCGTATACTTTTCAAGAAAAATCTATATGAAAAAAGCCTTTTTACTATCAAACACCTGCACGGTGAGTGTTGTTGTCTTCTTACAAGTCTTACTTCATTTTATGACAAAATATTTAAATTCATAAAAGATTTTATTGTGTTGTCCCCTATATTTGATTTATTATTGGCAGAATGATGGACAAAGCAACCTATTGATGCCTGCACTGTCACATGGTAGGGCTTACCTACCTGCTTCAAACATTAGACAAATTCTGATTATTATTATATATTTCAGTATTCACGACGTTGCAGTAAGGGAATTCCTACAACATTTGACTTTGTTTGTCAAAGAACTGGCCATCCTTATAAATACCCAGAGTCCCTTGATGAACAAATGGTATTAGAACAAACTTATGATGCACTGGACCTCTATCTTTGGTTAAGGTAAGGTTATGTTATGTTATAATACCTCTATCTTTGGTTAAGGTAAGTTGATGTTATAATTCCACTCTGATTTCATACTTTACGTCTATCTTCGGTTACAGCCTAAACGGTTAGGTAAGGTTATATTATCATGTTACAGATGGAACACTATAATTATTAACACTGTACTCTTCAAAGAATCAGTAGAATTGAAATACATGTAATTATAATCGCTGTGCTGTTTTAAGAATCAGTAGAAGCTATCAATCACAAAGGAATGTAATGTACTATGACCATAAATGATCTGTAAAATTCCATAAATTTAATGCTTATAACTATGAGTGGGCCAAGTAAAGTTAGAATTTAGTTTTTTCGTATTGCTGCTAAGAATTATTATACAAATATGGACTTGGTCGAGGTCGATATTACAAATCTCATCGGGTCATTATAATGACATAATGACCGAGGCCAAGTCCTTATTTGTTATATTACATAACAAATAGTAAGACTATATATGATTAAAATAAAGATTCAAAACAATATCAACACAATTTCTAATCATAAATTCAACAATTAATTGCACTTTTTGTGAAAAGTATATCTAAACTTTTAATATTTAACAAAATAACTATATTATTTTTTATGCCCCCGGAATCACAGATTCGGGGGCATATAGTTTGTGGCCTGTCCATCTGTTTGTCTGTTTGTCCGAAAAAACTTTAACATTGGGCATAACTTTTGAATGGAAGGTGATAGAACTTTCATATTTCACATGTGTTTTCCTTGTGACAAGACCTTTCCATTGATACCAAAATTTTTGACCTTGTGACCTTGTGACCTTGACCTTTGACCTACTTTTCAAAAACTTTAACATTGGCCATAACTTTTGAATGGAAGGTGATAGAGCATTCATATTTCACATGTGTGTTCCTTGTGACAAGACCTTTCCATTGATACCAAAATTTTTGACCTCGTGACCTTCACCTTGACCTTTGACCTACTTTTCAAAAACTTTAACATTGGGCATAACTTTTGAATGGTAAGTGAAAGGGCTTTCATATTTCACATGTGTGTTCCTTGTGACAAGACCTTTCCATTGATACCAAAATTTTTGACCTCGTGACCTTGACCTTTGACCTACTTTTCAAAAACTTTAACATTGGGCATAACTTTTGAATGGTAAGTGAAAGGGCTTTCATATTTCACATGTGTGTTCCTTGTGACAAGACCTTTCCATTGATAACAAAAGTTTTGACCTCGTGACCTTCACCTTGACCTTTGACCTACTTTTCAAAAACTTTAACATTTGGCATAACTTTTGAATGGTGAGTGATAGGGCTTTCATATTTCACATCTGTGTTCCTTGCAACAAGACCTTTCCATTGATACCAAAAGTTTTGACCTTGTGACCTTGACCTTTGACCTAATTTTCAAAAACTTTAACATTGGGCATAACTTTTGAATGGTAAGTGATAGGACTCTCATATTTCACATTTGTATTCCTTGTGACAAGACCTTTCCATTGATACCAAAATTGTTGAACTTGACCTTTCACATACTTAACAGAAAATGAAGTTTATACTAACAAAGATGCCACCGGGGGCATTCGTGTTTCACAAACACAGGCTTTATTGTCTTAAATACTGAAATCAGGACAAACACCACAGCAAGTCATTATCTTACATCAGCGGTCATTATCAGAAAGAAATGATTCGCGCGCCAGCCAATCAGAATCGACGTTACATCCCGGTTGTATAATATATATATAGGATCTGAAATGAATCTTCATTTCATAGGATGTATTATGAAACAAGTTGTGTGTTTTATATCCCCGAGCCTTGGCGGGGGGATGTAAAAGGCACAACGAGTTTCATAATACATCGTATGAAATGAAAATTCACTTCACTTTTTTTATCACATGATTCTGCCAAAAAATGTTTATTGCCAAAGTGAAATCAACGATTCCGAGAACTAGAGGCGAATCACGCCATGACCTTTAGAAGTCGTCTGCTGCGCTATGAGAAGTAGTTCTCCGTCGTAGATGTTCTGTGTGTAAAGGGAAAAATATTTTAACTTTGTTAAGTACTTTAATGCAATAATTCTTTCATCAACAACAATTTCAATAATTGATATTGAATTTGCGTCTTAATTTAACATATGACCGATATTTGAAAGGTCACACTTGTCACAGTGTAGGTGATGAGGCTCCAAACTTGACCAATGGTATTCGAGCAGAGCGATATGTAACGTGTTATCATAACATTTGATCATGAAATGGCTTTATGAAACTGCATAACGGATGTATCATGTGATAAAATGGTATAATATATTTCTATCTTGGTTATATAATATTTCAGCTATCGTTTTGTGGACATGTTCCCAGACAGATTGGAGGTGAAACTTCTGAGAGATGAGCTAGAGCCGGTTATTCTCCATGGTATACGCAATTTGACAAAACTTTTCACTAGCACAGACAAGACAGACAAGAAGAAATCGAGGAAATAGCATTTCAAACCTTTGTTATGTGGACTTTAAAAAGATCTTGAATAATTGTTACAAAGTGGCTTTAATATTCGTGTCAAGAATTTATGATTTTGTAGACTTTTGATATTTCACGACATTTGAAAATGTGCATTTTAAGTATATGTACAAGTATTAATCTGTGATAAAAATTACATGATCATATTCAAAATAGAATCCACAACTAGATATAAAGCAAATCTTAACTGTATGCATACACTCAGTCATATACACAGTGAAGAACGATTTTTGGCATTAGTTTCCTTATTGATAAATCCTTATTATGTACCACAGTATGAAATAATAAGAGCATAATGTTTGCTTTTCTATTCATTTGTATTTCTGTTACATCTTGAGAACACAGATAAAAACTGGAGAACAAACCAAATTTGTGTATAAGATACTTGTCACAAGAGGAAACTAGAGTCAAAATGAAGTCACTAATTGAAAAAAATCAATTGGTTTGCCGGACCATAACTCCAATACATAAAGTGCTATTGCAATGAAACTTAGTACACTTACTCACCATAAGTCAAGGATACCCATAATGGTTTGGAGGTCAAAGGTCATGGTAATAGGTCTTTGATGGTTTCCCAATCATAACTGAGTGTACATGTTTATTGTAGGAATGTTGAAGTATTCTCTGATTTTGGAGTAAAAGGTCAAAGACAGAGAACTTTTATGATCATTGAAATGGCTTCAAGGTCATAACAGAATGTGCTTTACATCTACTGACATGTAACATTACAGAAACGTTACCCATGCCTGTTGATTAAAATGTCCAAGGGCAAAGTTCAAGGTCATAAGACTTTGATGATTGAAAATGATTTCCCATCACAATGGAGTGTGTAATGAACCAATCAACATGAAACTTGTCAGAAACGTTCCCTATGAGTTAAGGATGTACCCTATTGTGCTTGGGGTAAAAAGGTCAAAGACCAAGCATAGAAAATGGTATTCAGATAAAAGGGAATGATTTGGACCAGGTAGGGGACTCTAATCTGCATTAAAATAGTGTAGCAAGATGTTCACTCTTAAGCCCCCCTCACACTTTCATGGGTCGAGCTACGACTCCAAAAAAAGGTCTATGCGTAGTGAATCGGGACGCAAAATATTCGATGAACCATGAACCTACGACTCCAGTACGGATTGCTACAGGTTGATACGAACCGAGTACGTATAGCTAAGGATTGCTACAGATGTCGTCCCGACATTGCTATGACACGGATAGATACGAATTGCTACAACATGTGTGCAGATAGGTACGGATTACTAAGGATTACCATGGCTCGACTACGGATAGCCACAATTCACACAAGGTTAGCTACGACTTCAGTACGGATTGGTAGGACTGGCTTGAATTTCCTATGTATTTTTAAACGTGCATGTCTGGTCCGTGCTGTAAATTTATCAGGTTTTAAGTGATGCTATTGAATTTAAAGACGTTTAACATTTAAACCATAATTATTTACTAAAACAACGAATTGTTTCAAATTGAGATGGTCTCACTAGTTATGTCTCCCCCCCAACGGGGAGGAGACATATTGGTTTTGCCTTCGTCGTCCGTCTGTCTGTCCGTCTGTCACACATCGTGTCCGGGCTATATCTCCTGAACCGTTTGCCCGATCACTTTCATATTTTAGTATCTTGTTGCTTATGACCGGAAGGTTTCACATCACCTTGACCCAAGGTCATGTGACCAAGGTCAAGGTCACTTAGTGCATTTTTAATGAAATTATGCATACATTCCTGTCCGGGCTATATCTCTTGAACCATTTGCCGGATCACTTTCATACTTTAGTATGTTGTTGCTTATGACCCGAAGGTTTCACATCACCTTGACCCAAGGTCATGTGACCAAGGTCAAGGTCACTTAGTGCATTTTTAATGAAATTATGCATACATTCCTGTCCGGGCTATATCTCTTGAACCGTTTGCCGGATTACTTTCATATTTTAGTATGTTGTTGCTTATGACCCGAAGGTTTCACATCACCTTGACCCAAGGTCATGTGACCAAGGTCAAGGTCACTTGGTGCATTTTAATGAAATTATGCATACATATCTGTCCGGGCTATACATGTATCTCTTGAACCGTTTGACGGATCACTTTCATATTTTAGTATGTTGTTGCTTATGACCTGAAAGTTTCACATCACCTTGACCCAAGGTCATGTGACCAAGGTCAAGGTCACTTAGTGCATTTTTATACGCCCGTCATTTGACGGGTCGTATTATGGTATAGCGAAGTCCGTCCGTCCGTCTGTCCGTCCGCATATGGAACGCAATAACTTGAACATACGTCAACGGATTTCCATGAAATTCATACATAATGATTGGACTGTGGAGAGGAAGCCGCCTTTCGATTTTCAGGTTCATCCGATTTGTCGTTACAGAGTTATGGGACTTAGATTTTTAAAATACAGTGAAAATATAGTAAAATATTTAAAAATTATTTAAAAATCTATTTCTGTTCGAAACGTTTTGAAATTTTTTATACTTCAAGCAGAAAGGATGTTCTTTGACATATGGAACGGGTTTTTAATTTTTTGGTCGCATAACCGAGATATTGTGTGTAATTGGAAGGGGGGGGGGGGGGGTTATATGCACATACATGTTAAGCTAAGGGCAAAATATAGGCACATGGAACGCAATAACTTGAATATGCGTCAACGGATTTTCATCATATTCATACATTATGATTGGACTGTGGAGAGGAAGCCGCCTTTCGATTTTCAGGTTCATTCAATTTGTCCTTACAGAGTTATGGGACTTAGATTTTTAAAATACAGTGAAAATATACTAAAATATTTAAAAATTCTTTAAAAATCTATTTCTGGTCGAAATGTTTTGAAATTTTGTATGCTTCAAGTAGGAAGGATGTTCTTTGACATATGTAACGGGTTTTTAATTTTTTGGTGGCATAACCGAGATATTGTGTGTAATAGGAAGGGGGGGGGGGGGTTATATGCACATACATGTGAAGCTAAGGGCAAAATATAGGCACATGGAACGCAATAACTTGAATATGCGTCAATGGATTTACAGCATATTTCTACATTGTAATCAGACTTTGAAGAAGAAGCCGCCTTTCGATTTTCAGGTTCATCCTATTTGTCGTTACAGAGTTATGGGACTTAGATATTTTAAATACAATGAAAATATACTAAAATAGTTAAAAATTCTTTAAAAATCTATTTCTGGTCAAAATGTTTTGAAATTTTGTATACTTCAAGTAGAAAGGATGTTCGTTGACATATGTAACGGGTTTTTATACGCCCGTCATTTGACGGGACGTATTATGGTATGGCGAAGTCCATCCGTCCGTCCGTCTGTCCGTCTGTCCGTCCGTCCGTCTGTCCGTCTGTCCGTCCGTCTGTCCGTCCGCCTATGGAACACAATAACTTGAATACGCGTCAACGGATTTTTATGAAATTCATACATAGTGATCAGACTGTGGAGAGGAAGCCGCCTTTCGATTTTCAGGTTCATCCGATTTGTCGTTACAGAGTTATGGGACTTAGATTTTTAAAATACAGTGAAAATATACTAAAATATTTAAAAATCTATTTCTGGTCGAAATGTTTTGAAATTTGGTATACTTCAAGTAGAAAGGATGTTCTTTGACATATGTAACGGGTTTTTAATTTTTTTGTCGCATAACCGAGATATTGTGTGTAATGGGAAGGGTGGGCGGGTTATATGCACATACATTTTAAGCTAAGGGCAAAATATAGGCGCATGGAACGCGATAACTTGAATATGCGTCAACGGATTTTCATGATATTCATACATTATGATTGGACTGTGGAGAGGAAGCCGCCTTTCGATTTTCAGGTTTATTCGATATGTCGTTACAGAGTTATGGGACTTAGATTTTTAAAATACAGTGAAAATATACTAAAATAGTTGAAAATTATTTAAAAATCTATTTCTGGTCTAAATGTTTTGAAATTTTGTATACTTCATGTAGGAAGGATGTTCTTTGACATATGTAACGGGTTTTAAATTTTTTTGTCGCATAACCGAGATATTGTGTGTAATAGGAAGGGGGGAGGGGTGGGTTATATGCACATACATGTTAAGCTAAGGGCAAAATATAGGCGCATGGAACGCAATAACTTGAATATGCGTCAACGGATTTTCATGATATTCATACATTTTGATTGGACTGTGGAGAGGAAGCCGCCTTTCGATTTTCAGGTTCATTTGATATGTCGTTACAGAGTTATGGGACTTAGACATTTTAAAATACAGTGAAAATATACTAAAATAGTTAAAAATTATTTAAAAATCTATTTCTGGTCGAAATGTTTTGAAATTTTTTATACTTAAGGTAGAAAGGATGCTCTTTGACATATGTAACGGGTTTTTAATTTTTTGGTCGCATAAGCGAGATATTGTGTGTAATAGGAAGGGGGGGGGGTTATATGCACATACATGTTAAGCTATGGGCAAAATATAGGCGCATGGAACGCAATAACTTGAATATGCGTCAACGGATTTTCATGATATTCATACATTTTGATTGGACTGGAGAGGAAGCCGCCTTTCGATTTTCAGGTTCATTCGATATGTCGTTACAGAGTTATTGGACTTAGATATTTTAAAATACAGTGAAAATATACTAAAATAGTTAAAAATTATTTAAAAATCTATTTCTGGTTGAAATGTTTTGAAATTTTGTATACTTCAAGTAGAAAGGATGTTCTTTCACATATATAAGGGGTTCTTCAATTTTTTGTCACATAATCCAGAAATTATGTGTAATGGGGGGGGGGGGGGGGGTTATATGCACATACATGTTAAGCTAAGGGCAAAATATAGGTGCATGGAACGCAATAACTTGAATATGTGTCAACAGATTTTCATGATATTTGTACATTTTGATCAGACTTTGAAGAGGAAGCCGCCTTTCGATTTTAAGCTAGGTTCATCCAATTTGTCCTTATGGAGTTATGGGACTTAAATATTTTGGTGTTGTGAAAAAAATCCCAACGGGCGTATCTTGCTGCGTGAGCGTAGGCTTTATTATTTTTTTTGTCGCAAAACCGAGATATTTGTAATGGTAAGGGGGGTGGGTGATATGCACATACATGTTAAGCTAAGGGCAAAATATAGGCGCATGGAACGCAATAACTTGAATATGCGTCGACTGATTTTCATGATATTCATACATTATGTTTGGATTGTGGAGAGGAAGCCGCCTTTGGATTTTCAGGTTCATTCGATTTGTCGTTACAGAGTTATGGGACTTAGATATTTTAAAATACAGTGAAAATATACTAAAATGGTTAAAAATTATTTAAAAATCTATATTTTGAAATTTTGTATTAAAATATTTAAAAATTATTTAAAAATCAATTTCTGGTCTAAATATTTTGAAGTTTTGTACACTTCAAGAAGAAAGGATGTTCTTTGACATATGTAATGGGTTTTTAATTTTTTTGTCGCATAACCGAGATATTGTTTGTAAGAAGGGGGGGGGGTTATATGCACATACATGTTAAGCTAAGGGCAAAATATAGGCGCATGGAACGCAATAACTTGAATATGCGTCAACGGATTTTCATGATATTCATACATTTTGTTTGGACTGTAGAGAGGAAGCTGCCTTTCGATTTTCAGGTTCATTCGATATGTCGTTACAGAGTAATGGGACTTAGATATTTTAAAATACAGTGAAAATATACTAAAATAGTTAAAAATTATTTAAAAATCTATTTCTGGTTTAAATGTTTTGAAATTTTGTATACTTAAGGTAGAAAGGATGCACTTTGACATATGTAACGGGTTTTTATTTTTTGGTCGCATAACCGAGATATTATGGGTTATGGGAGGGGGGGGTTATATGCACATACATGTTAAGCTAAGGGCAAAATATAGGCGCATGGAACGGAATAACTTGAATATGCGTCAATGGATTTACAGGATATTTCTACATTGTGATCAGACTTTGAAGAAGAAGCCGCTTTTCGATTTTCAGGTTCATCCAATTTGTCGTTACAGAGTTATGAGACTTAGATATTTTAAATACAATGAAAATATACTAAAATAGTTAAAAATTCTTTAAAAATCTATTTCTGGTCAAAATGTTTTGAAATTTTGTATACTTCATGAAGAAAGGATGTTCTTTCACATATATAACGGGTTCTTGAATTTTTTGTCACATTATCCAGAAATTATGTGTAATGGGGGGGGGGGGGGGGTTATATGCACATACATGTTAAGCGTAGGGCAAAATATAGGTGCATGGAACACAATAACTTGATTATCTTCAACGGATTTTCATGATATTAGTACATTGTGATCAGACTTTGTAGAGATAGCCGCCTTTCGATTTTCAGGTTTATCCGATTTGTCCTTATGGAGATATGGGACTTAGATATTTTGGTGTTGTGAAAAAAATCCCAACGGGCGTATCTTGCTGCGTGAGCGTAGGCTTTATTAATTTTTTTGTCGCATAACTGAGATATTGTGTGTAATAGGAAAGGGGGGGGGGATGGGTTATATGCACATACATGTTAAGCTAAGGGCAAAATATAGGCGCATGGAACGCAATAACTTGAATATGCGTCAACAGATTTTCATGATATTTGTACATTGTGATCAGACTTTGAAGAGGAAGCCGCCTTTCGATTTTAAGGTTCATCCGATTTCACATCACCTTGACCCAAGGTCATGTGACCAAGGTCAAGGTCATTTAGTGCATTTTTAATGATATTATGCATACATTCCTGTCCGGGCTATATCTCTTGAACCCTTTGCTGGATCACTTTCATATTTTAGTATGTTGTTGCTTAGGACCCGTAGGTTTCACATCACCTTGACCCAAGGTCATGTGACCAACATCAAGGTCACTTAGTGCATTTTTAATGAAACTGTACATACATTCCAGTCCGTGCTATATCCCTTGAACCGTTTGCCGGAAGACTTTCATATTTTAGTATGTTGTTGCTTATGACCCAAAGGTTTCACATCACCATGACCAAAGGTCATGTGACCAAGGTCACTACGTGCATTTTTAATGAAATTATGCATACATTCCTGTACGAGCAATACCTCTTGAACCATTTGCTGGATCACTTTCATATCTAAGTATGTTGTTGCTTATGACCCGTAGGTTTCACATCACCTTGACCCAAGGTCATGTGACCAAGGTCAAGGTCACTTAGTGCATTTTTAATGATATTGTGCATACATTCTTGTCCGGGCTATATCTCTTGAACCGTGTGCCGGATCACTTTCATATTTTAGTATGTTGTTGCTTATCACGTAAAGGTTTCACATCACATTGACTCTAGGTCATGTGACCAAGGTCAATTAGTATATTTTAAATGAAATTGTATTCGTTACATGTATTATGTCCAGGCTTAATCTTTTGAACCGTGATCGGATCACGTCATATTTTAGTATGATGGTGCTGATGACCCAAAGGTTTCACACCTCCTTGATCAAAGGTCATATGACTAAGGTCAAGTATTACATTTTTTATACGCCCGTCATTTGACGGGTCGTATTATGGTATGGCGAAGTCTGTCCGTCCGTCCGTCCGTCTGTCCGTCCGCCTATGGAACGCAATAACTTGAATATACGTCAACGGATTTTCAGGAAATTCATACATAATGATTGGACTGTGGAGAGGAAGCCGCCTTTCGATTTTCAGGTTCATCCGATTTGTCGTTACAGAGTTATGGGACTTAGATTTTTAAAATACAGTGAAAATATAGTAAAATATTTAAAAATTATTTAAAAATCTATTTCTGGTCGAAATGTTTTGAAATTTTGTATACTTCAAGTAGAAAGGATGTTCGTTGACATATGTATCGGGTTTTTAATTTTTTTGTCACATAACTGAGATATTGTGTGTAATAGGAAGGGGGGGGTGGGTTATATGCACATACATGTTAAGCTAAGGGCAAAATATAGGCGCATGGAACGCAATAACTTGAATATGCATCAACGGATTTTCATGATATTCATACATTATGATTGGATTGTGGAGAGGAAGCCGCCTTTCGATTTTCAGGTTCATTCGATATGTCGTTACAGAGTTATGGGACTTAGATTTTTAAAATACAGTGAAAATATACTAAAATAGTTGAAAATTATTTGAAAATCTATTTCTGCTTGAAATGTTTTGAAATTTTGTATACTTTAGGTAGAAAGGATGCTCTTTGACATATGGAATGGGTTTCTTGGTCACATAACCGAGATATTATGTGTAATGGGGGGGGGGGGGGGGGTATATGCACATACATGTTAAGCTAAGGGCAAAATAAAGGCGCATGGAATGCAATAACTTGAATATGCGTCAATGGATTTACAGGATATTTCTACATTGTAATCAGACTTTGAAGAAGAAGCCGCCTTTCGATTTTCAGGTTCATCCGATTTGTCGTTACGGAGTTATGGGACTTAGATATTTTAAATACAATGAAAATATACTAAAATAGTTAAAAATTCTTTAAAAATCTATTTCTGGTCAAAATGTTTTGAAATTTTGTATACTTCAAGAAGAAAGGATGTTCTTTCACATATTTAACGGGTTCTTGAATTTTTTGTCACATAATCCAGAAATTATGTGTAATGGGGGGGGGGGGGGGTTATATGCACATACATGTTAAGCTAAGGGCAAAATATAGGTGCATGGAACGCAATAACTTGAATATGCGTCAACAGATTTTCATGATATTTGTACATTGTGATCAGACTTTGAAGAGGAAGCCGCCTTTCGATTTTAAGGTTCATCCAATTTGTCCTTATGGAGTTATGGGACTTAGATATTTTGGTGTTGTGAAAAAAATCCCAACGGGCGTATCTTGCTGCGTGAGCGTAGGCTTTATTAATGAAATTATGCATACATTCCTGTCCGGGCTAGATCTCTTGAACCCTTTGCTGGATCACTTTCATATTTTAGTATGTTGTTGCTTATGACCCGAAGGTTTCACATCACCTTGACCCAAGGTCATGTGACCAAGGTCAAGGTCATTTAGTGCATTTTTAATGATATTATGCATACATTCCTGTCCGGGCTATATCTCTTGAACCCTTTGCTGGATCACTTTCATATTTTAGTATGTTGTTGCTTATGACCCGTAGGTTTCACATCACCTTGCCCAAGGTCATGTGACCAACGTCAAGGTCACTTAGTGCATTTTTAATGAAACTGTACATACATTCCAGTCCGTGCTATATCCCTTGAACCGTTTGCCGGAAGACTTTCATATTTTAGTATGTTGTTGCTTATGACCCAAAGGTTTCACATCACCATGACCAAAGGTCATGTGACCAAGGTCACTACGCGCATTTTTAATGAAATTATGCATACATTCCTGTACGAGCTATACCTCTTGAACCATTTGCTGGATCACTTTCATATCTAAGTATGTTGTTGCTTATGACCCGTATGTTTCACATCACCTTGACCCAAGGTCATGTGACCAAGGTCAAGGTCACTTAGTGCATTTTTAATGATATTGTGCATACATTCTTGTCCGGGCTATATCTCTTGAACCGTGTGCCGGATCACTTTCATATTTTAGTATGTTGTTGCTTATCACGTAAAGGTTTCACATCACATTGACTCTAGGTCATGTGACCAAAGTCAAGGTCAATTAGTATATTTTAAATGAAATTGTATTCATACATGTATTATGTCCAGGCTTAATCTTTTGAACCGTGATCGGATCACGTCATATTTTAGTATGATGGTGCTGATGACCCAAAGGTTTCACACCTCCTTGATCAAAGGTCATATGACTAAGGTCAAGTATTACATTTTTTATACGCCCGTCATTTGACGGGTCGTATTATGGTATGGCGAAGTCTGTCCGTCCGTCCGTCTGTCCGTCCGCCTATGGAATGCAATAACTTGAATAAACGTCAACGGATTTTCACGAAATTCATACATAATGATTGGACTGTGGAGAGGAAGCCGCCTTTCGATTTTCAGGTTCATCCGATTTGTCGTTACAGAGTTATGGGACTTAGATTTTTAAAATACAGTGAAAATATACTAAAATATTTAAAAATTATTAAAAAATCTATTTCTGGTCGAAATGTTTTGAAATTTTGTATACTTCAAGTAGAAAGGATGTTCGTTGACATATGTAACGGGTTTTTAGCTCTACTGGTCTCAGACCAGTCGAGCTTATGCGATACCCCGTCGTCCGGCGTCCGTCCGTCTGTCCGTCTGTCCGTCCGTCCGTCCGTCCGTCCGTAAACAATTCTTGTGCTCGCAACTCCTCTCAAACCATAGGTGATAGAAAGTTAATTCTTTTTGCATCCTACTTGGTATGTGGTCTAGTTGTGCACCTGACATTTAGTTTCAGCCCTTGACCCCCAGGGTCTTAGAAAATGGGCGTGGTTATGAAAATCTATGTAGTCTTGTGCTCGCAACTCCTCTGACACTATAAATGATGGAGACTTAATTCTTTTTGCAATATGATAAGTCTGTGGTCTAGTTGTGCACCTGACATTTTGTTTGAGCCCCTGACCCCCAGGGTCTTAGAAAATGGGTGTGGTCATTTTCTCCTATATAACTCTATGTTATCTTGTGCTCGCAACTCCTCTGACACTATAAATGATAGAGACTTAATTCTTTTTGCAATATGATGGGTCTGTGGTGTAGTTGTGCACCTGATATTTTGTTTGAGCCCCTGACCCCCAGGGTCTTAGAAATGGGTGTGGTCATTTTCTCCTATATAACTCTATGTAATCTTGTGCTCGCAACTCCTCTGACACTATAAATAATAGAGACTTAATTCTTTTTGCAATATGATGGGTCTGTGGTCTAGCTGTGCACCTGATATTTTGTTTGAGCCCCTGACCCCAAGGGTCTTAGAAAATGGGTGTGGTCATTTTCTCCTATATAACTCTATGTAATCTTGTGCTCGCAACTCCTCTGAAACGATAAATGATAGAGACTTAATTCTTTTTGCAATATGATGGGTCTGTGGTCTAGTTGTGCACCTGATATTTTGTTTGAGTCCCTGACCCCCAGGGTCTTAGAAATGGGTGTGGTCATTTTCTCCTATATAACTCTATGTAATCTTGTGCTCGCAACTCCTCTGACACTATAAATGATGGAGACTTAATTCTTTTTGCAATATGATGAGTCTGTGGTCTAGTTGTTCACCTGATATTTTGTTTGAGCCCCTGACCCCCAGGGTCTTAGAAAATGGGTGTGGTCATTTTCTCCTATATAACTCTATGTAATCTTGTGTTCGCAACTCCTCTGAAACTATAAATGATAAAGACTTAATTCTTTTTGCAATATGATGGGTCTGTGGTGTAGTTGTGCACCTGATATTTTGTTTGAGCCCCTGACCCCCAGGGTCTTAGAAATGGGTGTGGTCATTTTCTCCTATATAACTCTATGTAATCTTGTGCTCGCAACTCCTCTGACACTATAAATGATAGAGACTTAATTCTTTTTGCAATATGATGGGTCTGTGGTCTAGCTGTGCACCTGATATTTTGATTGAGTCCCTGACCCCCAGGGTCTTAGAAAATGGGTGTGGTCATTTTCTCCTATATAACTCTAGGTAATCTTGTGCTCGCAACTCCTCTGACACTATAAATGATAGAGACTGAATTCTTTTTGCAATTTGATGGGTCTGTGGTCTAGTTGTGCACCTGATATTTTGTTTGAGTCCCTGACCCCCAGGGTCTTAGAAATGGGTGTGGTCATTTTCTCCTATATAACTCTATGTAATCTTGTGCTCGCAACTCCTCTGACACTATAAATGATGGAGACTTAATTCTTTTTGCAATATGATGGGTCTGTGGTCTAGTTGTGCACCTGATATTTTGTTTGAGCCCCTGATCCCCAGGGTCTTAGAAAATGGGTGTGGTCATTTTCTTCTATATAACTCTATGTAATCTTGTGCTCGCAACTCCTCTGACACTATAAATGATAGAGACTTAATTCTTTTTGCAATATGATGGGTCTGTGGTCTAGTTGTGCACCTGATATTTTGTTTGAACCCCTGACCCCCAGGGTCTTAGAAATGGGTGTGGTCATTTTCTCCTATATAACTCTATGTAATATTGTGCTCGCAACTCCTCTGACACTATAAATGATAGAGACTGAATTCTTTTTGCAATATGATGGGTCTGTGGTCTAGTTGTGCACCTGATATTTTGTTTGAGTCCCTGACCCCCAGGGTCTTAGAAATTGGTGTGGTCATTTTCTCCTATATTACTCTATGTAATCTTGTGCTCGCAACTCCTCTGAAACGATAAATGATAGAGACTTAATTCTTTTTGCAATATGATGGGTCTGTGGTCTAGTTGTGCACCTGATATTTTGTTTGAGTCCCTGACCCCCAGGGTCTTAGAAATGGGTGTGGTCATTTTCTCCTATATAACTCTATGTAATCTTGTGCTCGCAACTCCTCTGACACTATAAATGATGGAGACTTAATTCTTTTTGCAATATGATGGGTCTGTGGTCTAGTTGTGCACCTGATATTTTGTTTGAGCCCCTGATCCCCAGGGTCTTAGAAAATGGGTGTGGTCATTTTCTCCTATATAACTCTATGTAATCTTGTGCTCGCAACTCCTCTGACACTAATAATGATAGAGACTTAATTCTTTTTGCAATATGATGGGTCTGTGGTCTAGCTGTGCACCTGATATTTTGTTTGAGCCCCTGACCCCCAGGATCTTAGAAAATGGGTGTGGTCATTTTCACCTATATAACTCTATGTAATATTGTGCTCGCAACTCCTCCGACACTATAAATGAAAGAGACTTAATTCTTTTTGCAATATGATGGGTCTGTGGTCTAGTTGTGCACCTGATATTTTGTTTGAGTCCCTGACCCCAAGGGTCTTAGAAATGGGTGTGGTCATTTTCTCCTATATAACTCTATTTAATCTTGTGATCGCAACTCCTCTAACACTATAAATGATGGAGACTTAATTCTTTTTGCAATATGATGGGTCTGTGGTCTAGTGTTGCACCTGATATTTTGTTTGAGCCCCTTACCCCCAGGGTCTTAGAAAATGGGTGTGGTCATTTTCTCCTATATAACTCTATGTAATCTTGTGCTCGCAACTCCTCTGACACTATAAATGATGGAGACTAATTCTTTTTGCAATATGATGGGTCTGTGTCTTAGTTGTGCACCTGATATTTTGTTTGAGTCCCTGACCCCCAGGGTCTTAGAAATAGGTGTGGTCATTTTCTTCTATATAACTCTATGTAATCTTGTGCTCGCAACTCCTCTGCATGGCACTATAAATGATGGAGACTTAAATCTTTTTGCAATATGATGGGTCTGTGGTCTTATTGTGCACCTTATATTTTGTTTGAGCCCCTGTCCCCCAGGGTCTTAGAAAATGGGTGTGGTCATTTTTTCCTTTATCATTCTATGTAATCTTGTGCTTGCAACTCCTCTGACACTATAAATGATGGAGACTTAATTCTTTTCGCAATATGATGGATCTGTGGTTTAGTGTTGCACCTGATATTTTGTTTGAGCCCCTGACCCCCAGGGTCTTAGAAAATGGGTGTGGTCATTTTCTCCTAAATAACTCCATGTGATGGAGACTTAATTCTTTTTGCAATATGATGGATCTGTGGTCTAGTTGTGTCATTGATAGTTCATTTGAGCTAGAAGCCTCTGGCCCTAGCATCTTTTAAAATTGATGTGGCTTTCTTTTTTGAAATACTATATCTCGGATATTATAAATTATATGAGTGATTTTATAGTTGCAGTCTAATGGATATGTTGTTTTTTCGTGCTACTTATAATTTGTTTGAGCACCTGCTCCCTATGGTCTTTAAGAAAGGAAATTGATGTTTTAAAGAAAAAACAACCAGGAGAGCTACAGTCTCGTCAGAGACTTCTGGTTAATTTTTTTTGTCGCATAACCGAGATATTGTGTGTAATAGGAAGGGGGGGTGGGTTATATGCACATACATGTTAAGCTAAGGGCAAAATATAGGCGCATGGAACGCAATAACTTGAATATGCGTCAACGGATTTTCATGATATTCATACATTATGATTGGACTGTGGAGAGGAAGCCGCCTTTCGATTTTCAGGTTCATTCGATATGTCGTTACAGAGTTATGGGACTTAGATTTTTAAAATACAGTGAAAATATACTAAAATATTTAAAAATTATTTAAAAATCTATTTCTGGTCGAAATGTTTTGAAATTTTGTATACTTCAAGTAGGGAAAATGTTCTTTGACATATGTAACGGGTTTTTATACGCCCGTCATTTGAAGGGTCGTATTATGGTATGGCGAAGTCCGTCCGTCCGTCTGTCCGTCCGTCCGTCTGTCCGTCCGCCTATGGAACGCAATAATTTGAATATGCGTCAACGGATTTTCATGAAATTCATACATTATGATTGGACTGTGGAGAGGAAGCCGCCTTTCGATTTTCAGGTTCATCTGATTTGTCGTTACAGAGTTATGGGACTTAGATTTTTAAAATACAGTGAAAATATAGTAAAATATTTAAAAATTATTTAAAAATCTATTTCTGGTCGAAATGTTTTGAAATTTTGTATACTTCAAGTAGAAAGGATGTTCTTTGACATACCGTATGTAACGGGTTTTTAATTTTTTTGTCGTATAATCGAGATATTGTGTGTGATGGGAAGGGGGGGGGGGGGGGTTATATGCACATACGTGTTAAGCTAAGGGCAAAATATAGGCGCATGGAACACAATAACTTGAATATGCGTCAACGGATTTTCATGATATTCATACATTATGATTGGACTGTGGAGAGGAAGCCGCCTTTCGATTTTCAGGTTCATTCGATATGTCGTTACAGAGTTATGGGACTTAGATTTTTAAAATACAGTGAAAATATACTAAAATATTTTAAAATTATTTAAAATTCAATTTCTGGTCGAAATGTTTTGAAATTTTGTATACTTCAAGTAGAAAAGATGTTCTTTGACATATGCAACGGGTTTTTAATTTTTTTGTCGCATAACCGAGATATTGTGTGTAATAGGAAGGGGGGGGGGGGGTATATGAACATACATGTTAAGCTAAGGGCACGATATAGGCGCATAGAACACAATAACTTGAAAATGCGTCAACGGATTTTCATGATATTCATACATTTTGATTGAACTGTGGAGAGGAAGCTGCCTTTCGATTTTCAGGTTCATTCGATATGTCGTTACAGAGTTATGGGACTTAGATATTTTTAAATACAGTGAAAATATACTAAAATAGTTAAAAATTATTTAAAAATCTATTTCTGGTTGAAATGTTTTGAAATTTTATATTCTTAAGGTAGAAAGGATGCTCTTTGACATATGTAACGGGTTTTTAATTTTTTGGTCGCATAACCGAGATATAATGTGCAAAATATAGGCGCATGGAACGCAATAACTTGAATATGCGTCAACAGATTTTCATGATATTTGTACATTGTGATTAGACTTTGAAGAGGAATTTTTAAGCCGCCTTTCGATTTTGAGGTTCATCAGATTTGTCCTTATGGAGTTATGGGACTTAGATATTTTGGTGTTGTGAAAAAAATCCCAACGGGCGTATCTTGCTGCGTGAGCGTAGGCTTTATTAATTTTTTTGTCGCATAACCGAGATATTGTGTGTAATAGGAAGGGGAGGGGGGGTGGGTTATATGCACATACATGTTAAGCTAAGGGCAAAATATGGGCGCATGGAACGCAATAACTTGAATATGTGTCAACGGATTTTCATGATATTCATACATTTTGATTGGACTGTGGAGAGGAAGCCGCCTTTCGATTTTCAGGTTCATTCGATATGTCGTTACAGAGTTATGGGACTTAGATATTTTAAAATACAGTGAAAATATACTAAAATAGTTAAAAATTATTTAAAAATCTATTTCTGGTTGAAATGTTTTGAAATTTGTATACTTAAGGTAGAAAGGATGCTCTTTGACATATGTAACGGGTTTTTAATTTTTTGGTCGCATAACCGAGATATTCTGTGTAATGGGGGGGGGGTTATATGCACATACATGTTAAGCTTAGGGCAAAATATAGGCGCATGGAACGCAATAACCTGAATATGCGTCAATGGATTTACAGGATATTTCTACATAATTGTGATCAGACTTTAAAGAAGAAGCCGCCTTTCGATTTTCAGGTTCATCCGATTTGTTGTTACGGAGTTATGGGACTTAGATATTTTAAATACAATGAAAATATACTAAAATAGTTTAAAATTCTTTAAAAATCTATTTCTGGTCAAAATGTTTTGAAATTTGTATACTTCAAGTAGAAAGGATGTTCTTTCACATATATAAAGGGTTCTTGAATTTTTTGTCACATGATTCAGAAATTATGTGTAATTGGGGGGGGGGGGGGGGTTATATGCACATACATGTTAAGCTAAGGGCAAAATATAGGTGCATGGAACGCAATAACTTGAATATGCATCAACAGATTTTCATGATATTTGTACATTGTGATCAGACTTTGAAGAGGAAGCCGCCTTTCGATTTTGAGGTTCATCCGATTTGTCCTTATGGAGTTATGGGACTTAGATATTTTGGTGTTGTGGAAAAAAATCCCAACGGGCGTATCTTGCTGCGTGAGCGTAGGCTTTATTGATGAAATTGTAAATGCTATTGAGTCTGTGCTATATCTGTGGAATCGTATACTGGATCACTCTTATACTATAGTATGCTGTTGCTCAGGATTGGAGGGTTTCTTATCACCTTGACCCAAGGTCATGTGCCCAAGGTCAAGATCATTTAGTTCTTTTTAATGAAATTGTACACACTAATATTGTCTGGGCTATATCTCCTGAACCCTTCTTACAATTGTTTTCATATTTTAGTATGTTGTTTCTAAGGACTAAATGTTTCTTATCACATTGTCCCAACGTCACATGGTTAAGGTAGCTTCTTACTTTGGTAATGAAATTGTATATGCTAAGCATGTCCAGGCTGAAATTGTCTATGCTAATAATGTTTAGGCTTTATATTTTGAACTGTGTATCCAATCACTAATTCAGTTTTTTGTTGCTCATGATCCATACAATGATAAACGTCTTCAAATTCAATAGCGTCATTTAAAAGCTAGCAGATAAGTTTGCGGCATGGACCAGACATGCATGTTTCCGGTACTTAACCCTCGTCAGTGAGTGTAGGTTTCAGATCACCTAAGTCCAAGGTCATGTGACCAAAGTAAATTTCTTTAAATATACTTATAATGAAATTGTATATGCCAATCATGTTTGGCCTTTACCTCAAACAATGTAATGAATCACTTTCATGTTTTAGTATGATGTTGCCCATGACTCAAAGGTTTCACATCATTTTGCATTTTGGCCTAAGGTCAAAGTAACTTAGAGGGAGGGGGGAGACATCTGTTTTTTTATGAAAAACATTTTGTTTAATTTTATAACAGTATTGAGGTTTTATACATGCCTTTATATCATTACCAGAAACTGATTAGTTGAAGTATTAACTCATATATTAACTGAAAAACACAAAGAAAACTGATCGATTTGAAGTTTATGTAAGACACAATCCTTGGCTATCTGAAGGAGAGTCGTAGCAATCCGTATAGTCTAGTTGCCAAATGGCTATTTTTGGGGGAACCCAAAAAAATGTTACGCACTAAATGTTTTTGCATGAAAGTGATGTTAATACCCTCTACTTTGATAATCCGGCGGATGCCACTCTGGCATCCTTGGGCATTTCGAAATTTTTGGGAAAAAGTGTGATTTTTCAAAGAAAATCCGTTGAAAATTGGAAAAAACGCGATTACTTTGTCCATGTTGTAGCTAGAACAACAGATTTGGTATCTAAAGAACAGCAATGCCATTGCCTTTAAGTCTCAAGCTCAGTTTATCAATTTACTCGTCCATGAAATGGGGAAAATCATTGATTTTCGATGAAAAACCGTTGAAAATTGGGGAAAATGTCATATCTTTTTTCATACTGTAGATAAAATAAAAATTTTGGTACCAAACGCACAATGAATGTATTTCTTTTCATTTTAAATATCAGATTAGCAATTTGCATGTACGAAAATGATGAAAAGAATGCATTTTGAATGAAAAAATCGCTGAAAATTTGGATATTGCAATGCTTTTTTTCATGCTGTAGGTAAAACAACGACATGAAAAAATATTTCATTGATTTAAATTCAGAATTCCACACAAGCAAATGGAATCTTCTTGTTTTGTTTTGTTGTTTGTTTGTTTGTTTGTTTTTTTTTTTTTTTTTGTTTTTTTTTTTTTTTGCTTAAAAAATGTTTTAAATTGTAAAAATGTAATCGGTTTCAAGAGATTTTAGAACAACAATTTTCGTATCAAAAATGATTGCACATTGATAGTTTTGGATTTGCATCTCTTATTACCCTTTTTATACGCCCGTCATTTGACGGGACGTATTATGGTATGGCGATCCGAAGTCCGTCCGTCTGTCCGTCTGTCCGTCCGCCTATGGAACGCAATAACTTGAATACGCGTCAACGGATTTTTATGAAATTTATACATAATGATCAGACTGTGGAGAGGAAGCCGCCTTTCGATTTTCAGGTTCATCCGATTTGTCGTTACAGAGTTATGGGACTTAGATTTTTAAAATACAGTGAAAATATACTAAAATATTTAAAAATTATTTAAAAATCTATTTCTGGTCGAAATGTTTTGAAATTTTGTATACTTCAAATAGAAAGGATGTTCTGTGACATATGTAACGGATTTTTAATTTTTTTGTCGCATAACCGAGATATTGTGTGTAATAGGAAGGGGGGAGGGGTGGGTTATATGCACATACATGTACATGTTAAGCTAAGGGCAAAATATAGGCGCATGGAACGCAATAACTTGAATATGCGTCAACGGATTTTCATGATATTCATACATTTTGATTGGACTGTGGAGAGGAAGCCGCCTTTCGATTTTCAGGTACATTCGATATGTCGTTACAGAGTTATGGGACTTAGACATTTTAAAATACAGTGAAAATGTACTAAAATAGTTAAAAATTATTTAAAAATCTATTTCTGGTCGAAATGTTTTGAAATTTCGTATACTTAAGGTAGAAAAGATGCTCTTTGACCTATGTAACGGGTTTTTAATTTTTTTGTTGCATAAGCGAGATATTGTGTGTAATAGGAAGGGGGGGGGATATGCACATGCATGTTAAGCTATGGGCAAAATATAGGCGCATGGAACGCAATAACTTGAATATGCGTCAACGGATTTTCATGATATTCATACATTTTGATTGGACTGTAGAGAGAAAGCCGCCTTTCGATTTTCAGGTTCATTCGATATGTCGTTACAGAGTTATGGGACTTAGATATTTTAAAATACAGTGAAAATATACTAAAATAGTTAAAAATTATTTAAAAATCTATTTCTGGTTGAAATGTTTTGAAATTTTGTATACTTCAAGTAGAAACGATGTTCTTTCACATATATAACGGGTTCTTGAATTTTTGTCACATAATCCAGAAATTATGTGTAATGGGGGGGGGGGGGGGGGTTATATGCACGTACATGTTAAGCTAAGGGCAAAATATAGGTGCATGGAACGCAATAACTTGAATATGTGTCAACAGATTTTCATGATATTTGTACATTTTGATCAGACTTTGAAGAGGAGGCCGCCTTTCGATTTTAAGGTTCATCCAATTTGTCCTTATGGAGTTATGGGACTTAGATATTTTGGTGTTGTGAAAAAAATCTAAACGGGCGTATCTTGCTGCGTGAGCGTAGGCTTTTTCTACTCTAGATTCTCTGGTTTTATATTGGTGCTGCAACCCAGTTTTGTTGGAGATCACCTCCTTTCTTATTGCCTTGTTGTTTCATCAACATGCATTTGTAATACTTGTGTGCAACTACTTCTAACAACAAAGAGCCCTTCTTACATGGTTGATCAAGATGCCTCCTTTGCATCGCACTCTGACAATTCTCTACTCCAAAATATTTACAGAATTAAAGAAATATGAACACAGAATTTGTCACATCTGTTTGTTACACAACTCAGATTTCATGTGCGACTGCAACAAATCAACAGGATAATGTTCAGATAGAGGTACAGATGCGATTGGCAAAATATTATAACAATTGGTCTCATTATTTTTTAAAAATTTAATTCTTTCAGCAGATCCAGGTTTAATTGAGCTGCATCTTAAGAATGTTTCCTTATGCATGGCTAAAAATATTTAGTTTTTCTTGACATGTTATCGAAATTATTCAATAAACTGTTGGTGACAATGGTCATCTTAGAGTTTTGAATTCGTACAGCGCATTTCATTCAATCGTATACTGGACCTGACATCAGATATACTGTGTAGATTCTCTAAACCATAGTAATTCTTTATGAATATCATGTCCTCAGTCACCATCTTTTCAATATCTGAATTAACTTCTCTGACATTTGACACGGAACACCACTTCAAAAACTTCCCACAGAACAACCTTTGTCTCTCTAATACCATCATATGTTGATGATACCCATCATCATGATCTGTTCTCAATACATTAATCTTCAGAATGTGTAGAATGTTAGTCCTTAATCAATGGGATTGCTTTCTCGATCAACTGATTGCAAGTACATGTAATATTAATTAGTTGCACTTCATTTCCTGAGATGTAGCTTTCCTGACTGAACCTTTTATGTCATTGTGATGCTAAGTAGGGTCAACTGAATATCATTTAAATTTGCTCTCTGCAAAGTGATAGCAATTTTAAGTTCAGAAAACGTGGCCAGGGGCGCTGCTGGAGAGGATTTTGGCTGTGCCATGAAGTCACTTTAATTGAAAGCATCACTGATGAGGATTTTTCTATCCGAAACACGTGTCTGGTGCATCAAAATTGGTTTAAAACTTTCTTCAAGAATGTAAATAGTTGGAACACTTATTGTTCAACATCTGAAGTGTTTAGTTATTTTAGAAATAGACGACCAGAAACATTCAAGGTATTAATTCTGTATGAATGATAGTCCTGCATACATCAATCGATCATCAGGCATTCTTGTCGAATGAATAACCTGGAGCTTATTTTAAGAACATATTTCGATTTGAGTTAAAGAAGATCCTGACGATAATCTCAACAGCACTCACAATAGAGCACAAAATTGAGAATCGACGGACCCCTAGCAAGTGCCCGGGAGGATTAAGCATCCCCTGTTGGCTAGCAGCATCCGCCATCGATGGCACGAAAATGAAAAGAATATATAAAATACATGCACTGTCTTTAAAAAAATACATTGCAAAGTTTGGAAGTTGCAAAAACCGAAGTCATCTTTTCAACATCGACGAAGAGACTAGAACGTCATGTCTAAGCAGGTATATAAGATCCACTTCAATAATTGAAAACAACTACACAACCCTGGCAGAAATCATCTATGTTTTAAAAACGTCTTCAAATTCATTAGCGTCATTTAAAAGCAGATTAATTAACATCGTGGACCAGACATGCACGTTATGTATCATAGACAGTAACCGCTTTCTTTTGAACAATGTCTCTAATTTCACCCACGTCTTACAAAAGCTCGCTACAAGACTCCATGTACCAGTAAAATGTTTTTAAAAAAGTGTTGACTTGAATACATTTATCTTTGTTCAAGATTTTCTGTAAACGTTTTGCATTTTTTAAAGTCCTAACTTTTAATGGAAAATACCCTTCAAAAATCAAAGTATTCTCCCTCATTGGTCTTCTCCCACTTTATATCTGAGCAAGTTGCTTAATACGAATGCAGAATAAAAGATAATAAATAAATATTTCGTTTGGTACCACAATTGCTGTACCTCATACTAACTACAGTTTGAAAAAGTTCATTGCATTTTGCACATTTTCAGCGTTTTACATCCAAGAGTAGTTGTTTTTCCCAACTTTTCGTACCAGCTAATTGCGAATCTGACTTCTGTATTATTTAAAATGAAAGGCAATAAATTTATTGTGCGTTTGGTACCAAAATTGTTTATTTAGCTATATAATTAAAAAAGATATTGTATTTTCCCAATTTTCAACGATTTTTCATCGAAAATCCATAGTTTTCCCCATTTTAGTGACAAGTAGATTGGTAAATTGAGCTTGAGACTTAAAGACAATTAAATTGTCGTTCTTTTGGTACCAATTTTGTTGATCTAGCTGCAGCATGGAAAAAGTATATTTTTTCCTATTTTCAATGGTTTTCCTTCGAAATATACCATTTTACCCCAAAATTTCGAAATGCCCAAGGATGCCAGAGTGGCATCCGCCGGATTATAAATAAGAGGGTATTGACAACACTTTCATGCAAAAACATTTTGTGCGTAAGAAATTTTTGGGTTTCATGAATGGCACCTAGACTAGTAGGAGAGTCGTAGCAGAGTCGTATTGCTATTTTTATCACAAAAATGGTCCCGGATGCGCTGCGGGTCACTACGACTCCACTACGGATAGCTACGACTCCACTACAGGTTGCTACGACTCCGCTACGACAAATCTATCCGTAGCGGAGTCGTGGAAAATTTTGAACATGTTCAAAAATTTTTGTCTCATCCCGGATAGCTACGGATTGCCAAGGATAGCTACGACTTGTCACGACTAGTGCCGGATTGAGCTACGGATAGCTACAGATGTAGAATTTTTGTCGAACCGTAGCTATCTGTGGCCCCATCCGTGAAAGTGTGAAGAGGGCTTTAGGCATTGCTTCTTTTATGTATCTTTAGCTTCTTTGAGGTTTCAGTACTATTTCGAAACTTATTTTAACATAGTTATTTGTAGAAAAATAATAAGAGGAAATTTTTTTTTAAATCATCAGATTTCAAAGTACATGTAAGTTGATTGCAATTGACAGCTTTTAAATCAAGTGTCGGGAAACTGGTCCAGTAATTTGTGGAAAATGTCAGAAAGAGAGGGCTGTGAAATCGGTCCAGATACCATACTGTTATTGTCTTTCAAAATGTTTACATGTGGGAAAGACACAGCATTATTTGAGAGGATTTCATTGTTGTCAATTCAAGGATTGAGGAATTGGATCTATCATAAAAAAGTCAAAATCGTCCGAAACTGACCTGACACCAGTATGTTGCAATTGATCATGTCATATCATGACAATATAGGTGATTAAAATTTGTGTTGATTTCATCTCATGCCAAAAATGGTGATAATAAAAAATAAAACCATTTAGGGGTTTCATCCCTGTTGTGTCAATAATGATGGTCACATGGAACTGAAGTTTGTCAAGATAAAAGAAATTGAGAATAAGAAAGATGGATCACAGATGTCAACATGCTGAATGCAGTGCCATGTTGTCGTTTGACTGTCCTATTGACTCTTCACACTATTCGTGTATAAAGTTTTATTCATGATGTCTGGTAATATAAAGCATAGAGTCCCCCTCAAGTCCACATGCAATGTACACAATATACACATCTTTTTCTTTGACCTTTGAAAAATCAATTTGGTTCATTTTAGTACTCTGCATTCTTTATTTTTGCACTGTGACCTTGACCTTAGATCTAGACCTTTACAGTCAATAGGGTTCATCCTCTTTCAATGGCCAACATTTGTAATATTTTTTACCAAAATGGTTCATTTTCTCGCCATGACCAATTTTTGTGGTAGGTTTGGTTCTTCCACATTGTTTATTTTCTCCATTATCTATTACACAAGGTTTTTACTACAGGTATTTTGTCCTGTCTGTCCTTGACCATTGATGTAGACCTTTGACATTGATAGGGTTCAGCCTTTTCCCCTGGTGGCGATTGGTAAGTAGAAGATTAAATGACTCTTCTTTCGTATTCACAGTTTTCTGTACATACAGACACCCCGACATACAGCAGTGACAATACATTTCCTCCTAAATACCCCTATGCACCAGTAGAAAGATGAGTAAAACTATCGAAACTTTGGTTTGCAAAGTTTCAAACTGAGAAACTAGTTGCATTTTGGCTAAAAACTAATAAATGGCAATTTTGCGGTTAAAATGTCAAATATATCGATGAACTGAATTTCTTGCACTTAATATTTCAGGCACTATTGTACAAGTAAGAATGCTCAGAGCCTCTAGCCCAACGTTTAGTAATTATTGAAATTACATATTTTTCCCTAGCATTTTGTCGTGTTATGTCCATATACAAGGTAGTAAATTTATAGCATTTGAATATATATATATTGTATATTTAAGATGAATAGCAGTTTATACACCGGTACCACTTGCATGTATGGCACATGATGTTGCATTTGCATTTGATTTTTTGGTAGTGAAATATAAGGGAACATATTTGATATTTGTATTGTTTTTTGTTTATTTTCCCATGATCAACAAGTGCAAAAATTTAACAAGTGCAGGGACTATATTATGCAGGCTTTCTACTGTTCCTACTTTTTCCTACTATTTCCTACTTTTCCTACTTTTTTATTTTGATCCTATTTTTTCCTACTTTTTCTTCAAAACCTCCTACTATTCCTACTTTTTCATCTCAAAGGTAAAAAATTACTTGCTTCACTTGTCATCGACATCTGATTCAAAGTTTTTAAAAAATTTCGGGCTCGCTTCGCTCGCCCATTCTGTATATTTTACATGAAAAATCAATTTGTACTTATTTCTCTCTGTGATTTCCTCAAAGATGAATATTACCAGTCTACAAACATTGCTACTGTGATTTATGTGTCATACCTATACTGAAAATTGTTGCTAAAAGTGATGGAAAATTTCCTACTTTTCCCCTATTGATTCCTACTTTTTCCTATTTTTCTCCTACTTTTTTTCATTGACTACTCCTACTTTTTTCCTACTTTTTCATCAAGGTAGAGTAGAAAGCCTGTATTATGTGAAACATATGTGAAAAAAACCGCTCGACTCTTGTCCTTCTGCTGTGGCCAGCCACTGAATATGACAATTTGCATCACACTGTCATGATACGATTATGTCTACTTCTTTCCGAATGCTGAAATGATATGGAAGAATTTTGTAAATAAAGAGAAATATGACTTTTAGTTCAGTTAAATTATTTTAACTAAATATCTTTCGTAATGCATTTTTGTAAAATACCTTGACATTCTTATAGTGTTACAGTTTGAAAAGCAGAATTCCGGTTGCTAAGATTTGTATGTACCATGTAGTTTATCATTTTAACAGACTCGAATGATCGATAATGTTTCACTTGAAAAAAAAACATTTAAAACATATACATTTACTTACGAGCTATAAATGTGCCTGGACCGGCCTGAAATCCTCCTTCAAATGGACCAGGGGCAGCCATCAGCCCCATTCCCATTGATCGTCTCATAAAGGGAGGTAATCCCATAGAGTCGAACCCTCCTTGTCCCCCAAATCCTCCTGGTGGACCCCCGAACCCACCTTGTGGACCCCCAAACATTCCTCCTGGTCCGTCAAACATTCCCTGTCCTCCCATTGGTCCTTCTGGTCCCGGTCCTCCGAAGGCACTAAAATCTGAGGGCATGGGGCCCATGGCGTTTACATTAAAAGACATCATGTCGTTGCCAGTAGTGCCGAAATTTTCAAACTGATTTGTAAATCCTCCGTTCTGTGGGCCCTGACCTCTAAATCCTTGCTGTGGGAACCCTTGATTTTGTCCAAATGGTGGGTTTTGTCCAAATGGCCTATTGGGTCCAAAAGGTTGATTCTGTCCTACTGCCTGGTTTGAAAACTGACCATTTCTGAACTGGTTGTTCATTTGATTCCTGTTCATTGGCTGGAACTGTGTAGGGTCATTTGGGTTGAATCCCAGTCTGTTGAAAGGTACACCGTTGTTGAGATTACCGTTAACGGTAGGATTGGTATTCTGGGGCATTCTTGATCCTCCGACGGTCAGCCATTGTTGCTCAGGTGTCAGCTTCTGTGCAGCACCCGGTAATGTGTTGGCCGGCTGAAGTTGGCCCATGTTGGACCCAGACATTGACGTTTGTCCAAAACCAGTTGTGGACTGGGCAAAAGAATTCACAGGCTGTTGCTGACCGCTTACAGTTCCCGTTAGCGTGTTTGAGGCAGGATTTGTAGCTTGCCCGGAAAACTGCACCCCTGATATCGGTGGTCCTTGAACTGGGGGCATTTGTGCATTAAATCCTGTATTGCTCATTTGATTCATAGAATTTTGTGCGGGTGCTGGACTATTCGACGATTCTTCGACGGGGTCGGGGAAATTGAACCCCGAAAAATCGAAAGCATTTTGTTGAGCAGCGATTAATTTTATCACGGCTACGAATATAAGTCCAAAAATAAACCGCATCTACAAAATTAAATTAACACTAATTACAAAAGGATTAATTAACTTGCAATGTTTTTTAATGAAAATATGCATACATAGACTATTGCTACCGACCGAAATTTCAAAAGTTGTTGAAAAGATATGTTAGAATCGTGTTAAGCTGTACAATTTAATTGGTACATTGTATTATGCATTTCATATTTGTGATTATGAGTTATTTGTCTCCGAGAGCCTAGCCTTAAACTCAATTTTACTTTTAATATAGATACTTTGAACTTGTTTTCCAAGTATACTAGTAATATTTTAAAATTCCCTGTTGTTTCCGATTTGTTTTTTTTTTTTCATTTTCATTTATTTTATAATCATTTTAATAAGTACTTTCCAAAGAAGTTTAAGATATTTTTTTCTGTTTAATTTTTTTTGTTTTTTTTATTTTTGCAAAAAAAAATGAAAATACTTTATTCTTACCGTGTAAAATATTCCAACTGACAAAAACACTTTAAAATGTTATCTTACCTTCCTAATATTAAGTCCTTATAAAACACCGTCCCTGTCTGACTTAAGACGTAAAGTGAATTAATATTGGTAACGTATATTATTCATGCGGGTTTACGTAGGGTACAAAAATCTAGCCCCCGGCTTACAAGGAAGACTGGTAGGCCAATGGGCATGATGCTTTACCGTAAGATGACGTATCGGAGCGACGTAACACTGCCACCCTGAACCAACCGGATAACTCACATCCGGAAAATGAATTTGTCATTTACGTTACATACTGTTTAAGCCTAATAATTAGTAAACTCTTTACTGAGGTAACAATAAAACGTAGATATGAATGGGAATCATGCTCTAACCGCGATTAGTAACTGTTTTGTTTCCAATCACGCCAAACAAACGTAAAAAATACGCATTGAGTGTGATGTTAATTTCCTTAACATGATGAGATTTCATAATCAGTTGAGATCAAAAAGATATTGACAATGATATTATCACTTACATGAATCACGAATTTGACCGTCTTGTTTCTTGACAAGGATATAGATTTCGGGACGAATTTATGAAAAAGAAAAAAGTTACGGAAAATATTTTATTGATAAACGCGATGCATAATATTATGACTTATATTAACCTCAAGGCGATAAAGATGACCTACCAACTGAAAAAATCTTACATAACCTATTTCTTTTCAAACAGCTAGTAAAAATGACTTCTTAGTCATTTTTAGTGACACAGATTACATGCATGTAACGAGCATTTCTTCTGAAATACGCGAATATATTGTATACAAAAAATCTACCTGCATGCATCCCCTAAATGATAATATTTCCTTTTTATTCATTTTCGTGTTATTATGCCCCTTCACCCGCAAACAAAGTTTAGGGAGGTTATATAGGAATTACCCTGTCCGTCTGTCCGGTAAAATAGTTTTGAAAGCAGATTTCTTTTATACTATTAATGGTAGGCCTTTCATATTTCATACACCCATTCACCATAAAGAATACTACATTTTGGTACCATGACTTATGACCTTTACCTTCACCCTATATAATATTTTAGGTTAAGAAGTTTTGAAAGCAGATTTCTTTTATTCTATCAATGGTAGGCCTTTCATATTTCATACACATATCACCATAAAGAGTACTACATTTTGGTACCACGACTATTGACCTTGTGACCTTTACCCTATGTAACATTCTACATGAAGAAGTTTTGAATGCAGATTTCTTTTATATTATCAGTGGTAGGCCTTTCATATTTCATACACACATTTGCCACAAATAGTACTACATTTTGGTATCATGACTTTTGACCTTGTGACCTTGACCTTGACTTTGGGTGTATGTTGCAATTTAGGTTAAGAAGTTTTAAAAGCAGATTTCTTTCATACTATCAATAGTGGGCCTTTGATATTTCATACATACATGCGCCATGAGTAGTACTACATTTTGTTACCATGACACGTGACCTTGTGACCTTGACTTTGGGTGTATGTTGCAATTTAGGTTAAGAAGTTTTGAAAGCAGATTTCGTTCATACTATGGGCCTTTGATATTTCATACACACATGCGCCATAAGGAGTACTACATTTTGTTACCATGACCTTGTGATGTTGACTTTGGGTGTATGTTGCAATTTAGGTTAAGAAGTTTTGAAAGCAGATTTCTTTCATACTACATGTATAAATGGTAGGCCTCTGACATTTCATAGACATATTTACCTCAAAGTGAACTACATTTTGGTATGATGACTATTGTCAGTATTGACATTGAGACCTTAACCTTAACTTTGGGCCTTTGTAAGAAGTATTGAACTTCATTACCAGAATGATAGTATTTTGGTTATGAAGTTCTGACAGCAGCGTACTAAGTACTAGATTTTCACACCAAAGCATTCATTCCCAAATGAAAGTTCCAACCTGTAACGTTAAGAGCCTTAATCTGCCAAATTTTTACTTGCGACACCAGCTCAACCAGTATAATTTAAAAAGTGTCCTATACATGAAATTATTTCATTTAGAATGTCTTTCATATAGAATTATTAATTTTGTTAACATTATTATGAGAAATAACCTATATTTTTACGTAGAAGTGAGGGTAGGGGTATTTTTATACCCCCGCAAACAGTTTGGGGGGTATAAAGGAATCACCCTGTCTGTCCGTCCGTCCGTCTGTCTGTCCGGAGCATAACTCCTCCCCCTGTGGATGGATTTCAATAATAAATTTCACAGAAATTTTCCTTACGACCTAAGGGTGTGTCATGACCTTGAACCAAGGTCAAAGGTCAAAGTCACAATAGATATTATTAGTATATCCTTGGCCAGAGCATTACTCCTTCCCCTGTCGATGGATTTCAATAATATTTCACAGAAATGTTTCTTAAGACCTAAGGGTGTGGCATGACCTTGAACCAAGGTCAAACGTCGAGGTCACAATAGACATCATTAGTAAAACCCTGTCCGGAGCATAACTCCATCCCCTGTTGATGGATTTCAATAATATTTCACAGAAATGTTCCTTAGGTCCTAAGGGTGTGTCATGATCTTGAACCAAGGTCATTGGTCAAAGGCCAAGGTCACAATAGACATCATTAGTAAAACCTTGTCCGGAGCATAACTCCTACCCCTGTTGATGGATTTCAATAATATTTCACAGAAATGTTCCTTAGGACCTAAGAGTGTGTCATGACCTTTAACCAAGGCCATATGTCAAGGGTCAAGGTCACAATAGACAACATTAGTAAGACCTTGTCCAGAGCATCAATCATATTTCACAGAAATGTTCATTAGGATCTAAGGATGTGTCATGACCTTGAACCAAGGTCAAGGATCAAGGTCACAATAGACATCATTAGTAAAACCTTGTCCAGAGCATAACTTTTTCACCTGTGGATGGATTTCAATAATATTTCACAGAGGTGTTCCTTAGGACCTAAGGATGTGTCATGACTTTGAACAAAGTCAAAGGTCAAGATCACAACTGACGCTTGACCTTGATCCCAAGATAACTTTCAAAAATATTGCTGCGGGGGGTATTTTCGTCCCGTCCCGCAAATTTTTATTTATTATATAAACAATATGAGTAATATGTCGAAATTTTTCTTACAGTCGGCCGCTTTTGTTGATCGAAACGTCAAAATGAACTACAATGAAAAGATTCAATGAGATATATCGTGATAAAACATAATTTTCTCCAAATATTTCAATCCGGATTTATATATCAGACCGTAAACACGTGGCCAAAGATGTATAATCGAACACTCATTGTATCTTTCATTTTACAATTAACTACGCCGCCGCTATAAATCTAGTTTGAATCAGCTTTTTTCATTATATGAAAAGATATTTCTTTTACATTTACCATAATTACATTTTCTAAATGCTTTGTGTTTCTCCCAATTAAGATTTGCTGGTAGTACTACAATCGTCAACGCTAAATGTTTACTTTTATTGCGAGGGGTTGTTGAATTGAATTAGCAATGCCCAAAAGTAAAATAAAGGAGTTTGTTAATGAAAAAGTAAACAACAACGAATATTTTTGTTGAAAATTGATAATTCGAAACTATCAATAAAGATATAAAGTCGCTAAACTCCGTACGGCGGCTTCGCCTAGCATACACAGCAGGCAATTAGATAAATTCAAATATCAATAAAGATGCTTATAATGTGCCGAAAGCGAATAAAATGGTTTTGTGTGCGCATGCGTGAGATGTATGGACGTACTTTTTTCGGAGAGAATTTCAAGGACTGTTTTTTAACTTTTTAACCTACAAAGTGGATGATTAAACTCGGAATTTTTGGATAGCGTTGTAGTTTATTGACATGTGATTCAGATGAGTGCTTCAAACGGATCTAAAAAAAGGAAAAATAAGAACAAAAACAAAAATTTGAGTGGTGAAAGTGTAAATAAACTACAGGTGACATCAGCTCAGTTTTATAGTCCGATACCTAGGATCTCCAGTATGAGCGTGGACAATACGTATTCACTACCTGCACCGCAGTTGATTAATCCAATCAATCAATCGACACCTTTGGGACATAATTATGGTGTTCAACCACAGGGACAGATGCACGGATTTGTAAATGGTACTTTTATATCACCCACTACACAGGGTCTGCCAGTTGATTTTAATTCCAAATTTGATGTTATTTCGCGGAAACTAGATGGTGTGACAGAACAATTACGTAAACTTGACCTCATGGATCAACGACTTACGAACCTTGAAGTGGCTACGAAATCAATTCAAAGTGATATAACGGGCCTGAAAGGTAACATGTCGGAGATGGACAAGAGCTTTAGCTTTCTGAATGACCAGTTTGAGAAAAATAAAGAGGAACTACACGGTTTGCGTGATACGGTGAAAAACTTGACAAACGAATCCCAAACGCTGAGTGACGCAAATATAACGTTGCAGTCGGAGGTTGACGCATTGAAAGAACGCCACATTGATTTACAGGCTCGCTCTATGAGGGACAATTTGATTTTTAGCGGCATCGATGAACCAGTACCGATGCAAGACAGGGGCGGAACCGCTAATAGGGAGGACACAGAGGCCACCTTGAAAACGTTCCTCAAAGATGTGATGGGGTTGGAAGATATGGAGTTCCATCGTGTCCATAGAATGGGATCGCATACACCCGGAAGACCGAGGCAAATTGTCGCAAAATTTGTTTTGTTTAAAGACAGGGAAAAAGTGCGGCAGATGGCGAAAGAGAAGTTGGTAAACACCAGATTTGGGATAAACGAACAGTTTCCCAGGGAGATTAATGACAAACGTAAGATTTTGTATCCGACATTCAAGGCAGCCAAACGTCAAGGAAAATCGGCAAGATTTGTGAGAGACAGACTTTATGTAGATGGGCGACAGGTTTTCGCTGATGGTGCCGAACGAACCGAGGGACATAACGGACGCGGGGAGAATAGGAGCGTACCTAGGGGACAAGACGGCAGCAGGCGCGGTACCGAACGTCGGCATTAGGCCAACTTGGAGGGTGCTAACGGACAATCATCTCATGAGAGTTCACACTCTTTCCCAGTATCAAACAAAAACAGTGAAAGTGATATAAGGCACGATGAGTCTTCTGAAAATCAACTTAAAAATCTTTCAATCTACAACATTAATGTTTGTGGTTTGGTCAGTAAGTTGGAATGTCCAGAATTTATTTCTGAAATTTTGAAATATGATATTATATGTGTAGAGGAAACAAAAACTGACCAAACAAACGATTTATCTATACCAGGGTTTATACACTACGTAAAACATAGACAAGATTTATCTCGTATAAAATCTGGTGGTATTGCTTTGTATATAAAAGATGATTTATCAGAACATGTACATTTGATCGAATCACCATGTAAATATGTTCTTTGGTGTACACTTGATATTTTTGTAAATAATGTGAAAAATACCTTACTTCTTGGTGTTATTTATATCCCACCAGAGGGGTCAAAGTATGTCAATAATGATGTTTTTGAAGAAATAGAAGAAGAATATTTTTTATTCTCACAAAATTGCAAATATGTTAGCCTCATTGGCGATTTTAACGGACGAACAGGAAATCTGAGTGATCTTTTTATAAACGATGATGATGATATAGAATTAACAGACAATATATCTGATATTTTGGGAATATTAGAAATTCCTTTGCAACGCTCAAGTCAAGATACAATGGTGAATAATTTTGGAAGAAAATTAATAGATTTTTGTATTCATACAAATTTAGTTATTCTAAACGGTAGAATTGGAAGCGATAGAGGTATTGGTAAAACCACATGTAAGGATGTTAGTGTTATTGATTATTGTTTGTCAAATGGAAATTTTCTAGAAATAGTACAAGATTTTGAAGTCATGCCATTTTCATATTTCTTATCTGATGTTCATAGACCATTAAATATTTCTTTACAAATTGCTTCGCCTGAGATAGCAGGCACACAAAGTGATGTTAATGATGAAAATGATATTCGTGAAATAGCAAAACCATGGAATGATGACATGAAAAATGAGTATTTAGAAGCTTGTTGTAATGCTAATAGTGATGAAATAGAAAATTTATGTAGAGAAATGACACAAGTAGATGTAACTGATGTAAATATTGAATTTATTGATAATATTGTGACACGTATTTCTGATATTTTTGTTAATGGTGCTAAAACTACATTTGGTTGTAAAATTGTGACACCAAATAAACCGAAAAAGAAAAAGGGTTTTGTAAATAAACCATGGTTTACTGTTGAGTGTAAAAATGCCCGACAAAACTATCGGAGGGCGAAACGTTTGTACAAAAGATATGGAAATGATATTTTTAAGGAAGATGTTTATGAGAAAGAAAGACATTATAGAAAGACTATGAAAAATGCTTTAAAACAACATAGAGAAAATACTAAGAGAAGTCTCAGGTCTTTAAAAAGTTCGAATCCTAAAGAGTACTGGCGTATTATCAATTCAGGAAAATATTGTAAAACAAATAGGAAAGCAGATATAAATTCATTGTTTGATTTTTTCAAACGTCTAAATGAACATGAAGATATTGACTTGCCAAATCATGTTATGTCAGAATTCGATGTAGAAATTTTGGGTAATTTAGAAGCAAATCATTTTATAAATGAAGCTATAACTGATGAAGAAATCATGTCATGCATTAAATTATTGAAAAGAAACAAGTCAGCTGGTCCTGACAATGTTTATAATGAGTATATTTTATCAACTTGTCACGTGATGTTGCCTTTGTATACACAGCTGTTTAATCTAATTTTAGATACAGGGATTTTCCCTACACAGTGGTTATGCGGTGATATTGTTCCAATTTTTAAGAATAAAGGATCTGATTTAGAACCCAAGAATTACAGACCCATTACTTTACTGTCATGTTTAGGGAAACTTTTCACTTCTGTTCTCAATATTAGATTGAATAATTATTCTGATGCTGTAAATTTAATTTTGGAAAATCAGGCAGGATTCAGGAAAAACTTCAGCACCACTGATCATATTTTCACTTTACATTTGCTTATAGAATTATACAAGAAAACAAGAAAGAAGCTTTTTTGTGCTTTCATTGATTTTGAGAAGGCCTTCGACACTGTTTGGAGACATGGCCTTTGGAATAAATTAATACATAGTAATGTTGATGGGAAATGTTTTCGTATTATTAGAAGTATGTACAATGGAATCAAAGCCAGAATAAGATATAACGGTAATTTTTCAGACTTCTTTCCTTGCCAGATCGGCCTCAGACAAGGGGAAAATTTATCCCCCTACCTTTTTTCTATATTTTTGAACGATTTAGAAGATTTTTTGAAATCTAAAGATGTACCAGGTTTACAACATATTAACACTCTTTTTGAAAATGAACTTAATGTTTATATGAACCTACTTATTTTACTTTATGCTGATGACACATTGTTATTTGCTGAGTCAGCACAAGGTCTTCAACAACAATTAGATATCTTTTCTGAATACTGTGAATTATGGAAACTCAATGTAAATGTAGAAAAGACAAAAATTTTAGTTTTTGGTAGTAGAGTTAGAGATTTTAGCTTTACGTATAGAGATAAGACTATTGAAGTTGTCAACGAATTTAAATACTTAGGAGTTATTTTTTCTTCAAATGGAAAATTTAATACAAATACTAAAGCATTGTATGATAAAGCTGTAAGAGTAATGTATAGTGTTATTTCTAAGAGTAGATTACATAGTTTATCTATTGATTGTATCATGGAGCTTTTTGACAAGATTTTATTACCTATTGTAACATACGGATGTGAAGTGTGGGGATTTTCAAACATAGATATATTAGAAAGGTTACATTTGAAATTTTGTAAGTACATTTTAAAAATTAGAAGAACATCTCCAAATTTTATGGTTTACGGAGAGCTGGGGCGTTACCCCTTAAGTATTGATATTAAAGTACGCACTATTATGTATTGGGCTAATCTTGTTCAACCCAAAAGAGAAAAGTTACCTAGTAAACTATATATGCTTGCTGTAAAATATGATTTACCATGGGTGAAGAATGTTAAGAAAATTTTTGATGATTGTGGACTAAGCTATATATGGATTAATCAATCTTTTGTAAACCAAAATTGGTTGAGATCTCGTGTGAAAATGACTCTTATAGATCAATATAAACAGTTTTGGAATGGTGAAGTTTTTAATTCACCAAAAGGTCTAAATTATCGTATTTTCAAAAATGAATTAGAATACGAGAGTTATCTTGATATTTTATCTACAAAGGATAGAATTTTATTAACTAAGTTTAGAACATGTAACTTTAAGCTACCTATAGAGACAGGAAGGTGGCAAAATATTCCACGAAATCAAAGAAAATGTCAGATTTGTAGTAAAAATGAAATTGGTGATGAATACCATTATTTATTTAATTGTAATTCAGATATTATTTTAGGCGCAAGAAGAAAATATTTACCAATTTTTTATACTCAGAGACCGAATACTTATAAATTTACAAAATTGTTTAATACTAAAGACGAAATATTACTAAAAAAATTATGTAAATTCCTCTCAGTGATTGAGGAGAGAGTAACAATGATCCTCTAAGTTATTGTATTGTATAATCACGATTCATTTGTTCATACATCTGTGAACGCATGTATTATAAACCATCTCTGTTCTATACCATATTTTCTCAATGTAATGTCATTTGCATTCAATGAGAATAAACTTCATTGTCATTGTCATTGTCATTGTCATTGTCATTGTCATTGCCAATTATTAATTCTCTGTTAATTTAAAATCTTTCCTGCACTCCTACCCGCCCAATCACATTTTCGTAAATTGACCAATGTTCCCCCCTTTGAAACACAACTCCGCTTTTACAGAAAATTTCTGTTATTAAAATACATCTTGGGTAGAAGTTGTATTGTGTATCAAAGGGGGGGGGGGGGGGGGGGGGGGGGCTGGCGACATTTCATAAAAACTTTTTCATTGATTTCTATACAAAATAAGCACATTTATACTTAAATATCTTTCCAATAGAGAAATTTTATGAAAACTTTTCTCTAGATTTTGAAGAAGTAAAATCTTCTAAGATTTTTTTTTACCAACTTGATTCAAGAAATGAAGTATACTTTGAAACATTATTTTGGGAAGATTTTACGCCTTATCGTTACAGGTCCTTTGAGCAACTGAAGGTTGCGTCAAAAATGGTTCCGTTTATTAAAAAAAAAGTCCCGTGGGGTGTAATTCGTCCACTTTATGGCAGTTCTACATGTAGTTCTGTGATAGCATCGACAACATTTTTGTGGTGTTTGGAGGAAAGGTCTTCCAGCAAATTGTCGGAATTCAAATGGGGACCAATTGTGCCCCACTCCTTGCCGACATCTTCCTTTACTCGTACGAAGCTGAATTCATTCAATCTTTGGTCTCTAAATGGAAAAGATACTTAGCTTCTGACTTCAACTTCACTTACAGATAAATAGACGATGTGTTGTCCATCAATAATCCAAAATTCGCGGATTACCTCAGCAGTATCTATCCTTCGGAGCTTGAAGTCAAAGAAACTACAGAGACAAATAATGAACAGCATCCTATTTGGACATAATGTTGTCCCACGACATTGATGGTCACATGAACACCTCACTCTATGACAAACGTGACGACTTCAATTTCAACATTACAAACTTTCCTTTTCTGAGTAGCAACATCCCTTCATCACCTGCTTATGGCGTGTTCATATCTCAGTTGATGCGCTATGCCAGAGAAAGTACCAAATATAGTACAGATTTTGTTCTGAGAGCTAGGCGTCTTTTAGATAAGCTTCTCAGTCAGGGATATGTTTATGAGGCCATTTTTTATTTTTAAGTATTGCAGCTATAAAGGTGCGAGCGAGTGAAATGATATATAAATTTCTGATGTTTTCCGTACTCACAGAGGAATTCCCATAGGAATCTGGTGACTAGGAAGCCTGTCACATAGCAGTACGGAAAAGATTTTCGAACATTTCCCCCTCCTTGACTTTCAGTGTCATGTATATGGGACAACAAATTTGCTCCCAACGAATTTTTCAAACACAAAAAGTATCATTTTCATCGAAATTTGCACAATCTGAGACTTCTAGAAGCTTTGAAATTTGCAGAAATCAGAACCGACCCTTAAAAATTCTTGAGCCAGAAATTTATTGATGCGGGTGAACATTTTATTTTTATAATATTATTTTTTGAATTTTGAAAAATATGGTGCGGGAAATCCAAAGAACATTTGATTAATTTGGTATGGCCTGACCGACTAATATCGTTACTGAGGAAGTTCTACGGTCGATATGGGGAACTCGTTATGCACTATGATGTCCCACTCTCCAGAATCTGCCTTAGACCATTTGAACCATCCAACGAAAGATTGTACTCTATGTCTTCCGAAATGAAAGTAACCGCGGATGTGACAGTTCGGGTGTTGCATGCAAGCAGGAGATGCTTACTCTTCCTGGGCACCTGGTCTCACTCCCATATCAGGAGTTCGCTTCTTTTCATATGGTGGAGGTTTTTGTTAGTTTGCTTTGGTTCCTGTTTTATCTGATTTTCTGAATTGTCGATTTTGTGCTGTATACAGCGATATGGTCATTATCCATATTTGCCATGCATAAATTTATGTAAGACCGCTTGATGGGTCATATATCTAGCCGAAATTGATCCTTTTTTTTAAATTCTAAATTCCCTTTTCAATGACAATTTATGGGGTTTTTTAGGATAATGAAATAAAATTCGGTAGGAAGCCTAGACTTTTATTGTTTCAAGTTAATGTCCCAGCTCTTCATCGGTCAAGTCACAGCTTCACCATCTACAGTACCTATGTGATATACTGAGAATATCGGTCTCCATTCATGCTTCTTCGCAACATCTGCAACGATTAAAAATAACACTGGCATTAACCGGCAGTAAAAAACAGGAGCCAGTTTACAGAGAGATTTGGGATATGTTAGAAAATGGTGATTTATGAGAGGACGGCACGGACGGGGGAGGAATTAAGAGGGCACGTGATGAGAGGGAGACTGAAAGGGGGGGGGGGGGGGCAAGTGACAGTCTACATATATAATACTTAAGTTTCATTTGAAATGTATTTTGTAGTCAGTTTGTTCCTCTAGGGAGGGTGTGTGTGTGAGGGTGCAGTCTGATCTAAGGGGTTCCCCTTTTACTCATAACCAAATTTACAACTTTTCTTCTGTTTTACAATTATCAGAAGACTGATTTTTACATGGAGGCATTTCAAACAAACCGAAAAAGTTTTTTTTTAATAATAATAATAATAATAATAATATTTATTCAGGTAAAAAGGCATGTACAGAGTACAAGATAAATATGATATAAAATATCCTTCATATTCATATAAAATATCACAATATTAAGAGAGATTCAACCCTAAACAAATCTGACTTAGGTGAAAGCAACTATATATCACAGAACAATAATGACTAGTACTTTGGATTGCATGTTATCACAGGATCCATGACTATTGATTACATCTACATGAATAATGAGTTATCACAGATGAAATTTGAGCAAATTTTTGTGATTAATTTTATAATATGGTATAATAGCACTATAATCAATAATTGCCTTATTTTACCTGGGATAACCCAGAAAAGCTATTCAGCTTATTTCCACTGGGGTCCCTAATTGCCAGATCTTTATAGGCAATGATAGTATAATACTATAAGATATATATGTATTATATTTTGGTATTTATGTGGATAATTACAAGGAAGAACCCTGGATTGGAACACTTTATGACATGCCCTCCCCTGCAACCAAACTACATAATATATGAAAAAAAAAAAAAAAAAAAAAAAAAAAAAAGGTAAGTCCCTAGTAAAAAAAATAATTTATAAATCCATAGAACTTCATAGACAATATATTTCAGTAGTACAAATAGACTTGTTCTGCACTCGTTCTTGCCTCACCTTTTAAAAAATCCTTAACAAGTTGTTTAAAAGTAGCCTTGATGTTACAGCTTTTGATATTGGTGGGCAGTTTGTTCCAATCTTTAATTGCACAATAAGTAAAACTGTTCTTACTACATTGATTGTGCCCAGGAATTACAAAGTTTCTGCTAATTGCACCTCTTGTTCTACCTTCATTAAAAACAAAATTTTGAGTAAGATAAGAAGGGGCACTATCGTTAACGATATTAAAAACATGATTGAGTCTTAATTGAGTAACCCTGTCAGAAATTCTTAGCATTTTCACCTTTTCGAGGTATTCTTCAGATATGGATACTCTAGGGCCTAAATCTAATATAAAACGTATCATCTTATATTGTGCCACTTGTAGCCTTTTAATCTGAGTTTTGCCAATGCTACTAAACCATGCCGATGAAGCGTAATCGAAGTGACATTGAATCAATGCAGTACAGATGGTTAGCCTGGACTGAAAATCTAAACATTTTGCATTACGATACATAAATTTCAATCTGGCATTCACCTTGTTCACAATAGTGTTTACAACATGGTCAAATTTCAAATATTTATCAATTTGTATTCCCAAATATTTGACAACTTCTGTAGATTTGATGACAGTATCGTAACATCTGATATGAAAATCTGTAACCTTGGCTAATTTCCTTTGTGGACCAAACAACATGCACTCTGTTTTTCCTAAATGTAAAGATAACCTATTGTCTATTAACCAATCTGAGCATTTTTCAAGCACTTTACCTAATTTCACAGAAATAAAATCTACATCTTTATGAACAAATAAAATGGCACTGTCATCTGCATATAAAAGTAACTTGCAGTCATCCGACATCGAATCAGCTTCGGATGGGTCCGTTGCACAGGTCTAAATTCCAAATTCTGATTAACTTACGTACCTTGTAGGGGTGCTCCTTATGAGAGGGAATATTCCAAAGGCTTGTGGTCAATCTAAAGGAGAGAACCGACGGCGGAGATGTTAATTAAAAAGAAACCTAAGCAAGGCTAAAAACGAGTTTATTAATTTTGTTTGTCAGTATTTTCTAGCATTTTCTAATCCTTATGGTTAAATCGAAGTACAAGTAAATACGGTTCACTTACAGTAATGAATGTTTACCCCTTTTCGTCACCGTGACCGAATTTCCACTGATAGAGCACTACACTACTGGTCGGGCACATATGCATATTATCGCCACTTTTTTCAACATTTTTTGCTCTAAAATCTTTATTTCTTCATGAAATTCAATAAAATTTGCACAGAAGGTAGAAGAGCCCTTGATACACATTTCGTCTAATTTTCATGAAAATCTGATTATCTGTTCTTGTTTATCGGTGATTTGTGAACGTCATGGTATAGCAAAGTTTGAAAGAAGGAAGGGTACATATTATCGCCACCTCTATCTGTTCTAACTGAAAATCTTGCACTTTTTCAACAAAATTGATATTATTTGTATCTTTGAACTTTCTTCTTTTCGACTGTGAAAGATTCATACAAAAAGAATTCAAAAACCAATGAGATATAGGAAGATGAAGTGACCTACCCTTTCCCCGGAGGGGCGGGGAAGATACATTCAGATTTACCGACTTTCTATAATAAAATTCAGTATTTGCAGGTTATGAAATTATTTAAAATTTTGTGTACCATTTCATGTTTCAAAGATGTAATTATGATGAAAAAATTAAACTTCTACATCAACAATATGCGGAGATATAAATGAAGTGGCGATAATATGTGCCCGGCGATAATATGTACCCGACCAGTACAGCACTGTCCGCGCAGCTCACTTCAGAAATCGGAAAATTGAAGTTTTCGATCTCTACTTTGTCGGCAATTTTTGCGATTAAAATTTACATAGGGTGATAGATCTCCAACTCTCATAACTAATGGTGTATGTATGTACCTACGACTAATACTACACTCAGTGAAAGAAAATGATGTTAATATTACCACGACGTCGCAGATGTTTTACACAGAGTCTATGGAGAACGTTGACAATGTCATGCTAAAATTAAAATAGAAATCTTCCCATCTAAAATTAGTAGGCCTATATTATCGGCAGGGTAACATATTATTGGCACCTTTAATATTGACACGTTTGTTGTTCTTTTGTTACACAGGTACAAGCAACAGTATATATTAGGAAAAAAAATAGTCCATCATATATCAAATAAATATTTCAAAAAGGATGAAAACAGTATAGTAGGGAAAAAACAAATAAAAGACCTTCTTTTTTGAATCGGTGTTTCACGGAATTTGACGTTGGTTATTGAAATTCTTTTCAGATTCACAATTGCATAGTGGATTCTTTTTTTTTTTTTTCGATTATTTTTATTAAGAACTTGCCTTACCCTTTCCTCCTTCCAATGTATATCCCATTTTCACAACCCGTCTATAATCATACCTGTGTCTTATTTTTTCAGACAAAAGAGGGTCAATGACCCTCTTTGGGAAATGAAAAAGAGGGTCATAGCACGCGAAGCAAAATCGCGACTTTTGCTTGTGTCATTATGAATAAAATTAACCCCCCCCCCCCAAAAAAATACTGGTCAATAAAGTTCATTTTATCGTTAGACTTGTAAAGCATTTTGTAATACATGTACTGCATAATCATGATAATGCAGCACATGTGTAAAATTTTGGGACTTATTAATCAAGGCCTGAAGGTTCATTATGATCATAGCTGAATTTGCTAGGCTAGATATATTTTTATTTAGTTATTGCTACACCATGATGAAGATTTTGTGTGAAATTAAGTCTTCATTTCACTGCTTCAATTGTTTTAAACACTATAAAAACATTTGTCCCTTTTCGTCTGCATAAATCTCCATGCTTACGATCGTCTTCCCATAGACGTTCCACAATAATCCAAGCCCGGGTCGTTAAAACAACATGTAAGTGGCTAATTACTTCCCATATCACTAAACAAACAACCCAATTCACCTGCATCTGCAGATGTTTTAATTGAAAAGGTCACAGCTGAAAATTTAAAGTCCTAAGTAATAGACGGAACCAAATCGGAATCGGTGATTCCCGGGTCAGCAACGAGAAATCGGGTGAAAGACATGACCCGCGCGGGTGATAAAAAATAATCGGGTCAAAGGGTAAAAAAGCGGGACTGACCCGCCGAAATCGGGTCAGATGACAGCTATGTCTATAATTATTGGCTTATCTAAATACTTACCTATGCACCTAGCCATGTTCCCGCTCTTTTAAAATTTCATTTCCGTTTTTCAGTAGACCACCATCAGTGATTCATTTGTTCCGCATGAAATATTGTTTTACTTGTGGAAATTATACTTAAGACAGCGACAATTTATTTCTTCTCTTTGAATATTTTAAAGTCGATCAGAAAGACGGACAAAGTTAGAATCGAATTGCAGCAGGTAATATTTATTTCGAATACTACGACAACGAATACTTGAATTTGTAAAAGATTTTACGCGAAGTTAATTCTTGTCTTTATAGAAATATAATAAGGTATTTTTCCATAAAATCCAACTCAGTTTCAGTGTTAACTGACTTTTTTTTTCAAACTGATCCGGGAAGGTGCTGATAACTTGGAACATGCAAAGTAAGTAAAGAAAGCGTTCATTATTACATTCCAAGGTCAGGACAAATTGAAATAAAAGTTTGGTTGTAGACGTCCTGAGGAACCCAAATCACATGGTATAGTCATAAACTTGTAACATTACACATCAGACATCACACCACGACGATTAAAAAAAAAAAATCTGCTTGCTTGTTGAGGGTGCCGATAATACTGGACATATATGGAGGGGGATTAGGGTCACAATGCTATTTGACTTGCTTACATGCTTCATGCTATGTTGCTTCATTCAATGTTTGATTAGTCCATGTTCACTTGTCTTGCTTTCATTTCAAATTGACTTTATTGCATTTGTCTTTCTTCTGTATGCAATGTTGCTTCCGTGCAATTTACATTTGTCCTTCGTCAATGCATAATAGTCGTTATACCATGCGTTATGACATATTTCATTGTGCCATCATTCTTTCGTCCTAATGCTATGATTGCTTTGTCAATGCTAACTTCAATTTTGATACCAGATGGCGCTCCATTTGTGTCCGCTCCTTGAAATGAACTTTGAGACGTCCCCTGTTGCAGTACTTGGAAAAATGAGTTATAAATAGTGCAAAAAAGGAAAAGCCGATTGAGATATTTTAACAAAAAAAAATCATTAAATGATAAATATTTGGACTTTTTCTATTTGTTTGTTTGGTTTTTTGTGTCGCCTGCGAAGCATAGCGACACTTAGGGATCACTTTGTCCATTGTCCGTCTGTCCGTCCGTCTGTCAGTCCGTCTGTCTGTCTGTCTGTCACACTTTGGGTGTCACAGCCCATAACTTTTGATTGGTAAGTGATAGGGCTTTGATATTTCACATGTGTATTCCTTGTGACAAGACCTTCCTACACATACAATAATTTTTGACCTAGTGACCTTGACCTACATATTTGACCTACTTTTCAAAAAAATTAAGAATGGATATATCTTTTGATTGGTATGTGTTAGGACTTTAATATTTCACATGTGCAATCCTTGTGGCAAGACCTTTCTACACATACTATAATTTTTTATCTTGTGACCTTGACCTAGATATTTGATCTACTTTTGAAAAAAAAGATAAGATTTGCTATATCTTTTGATTGGTAAGTGATAGGTCTTTGATATTTCACATGTGTATTCCTTGTGACAAGACCTTCCTTCACATACCATATTTTTTTTTACCTATTGACCTTGACCTACATATTTGACCTACTTTTTAAAACAATTAAGAACAGATATATCTTTTGATTGGTAAGTGTTAGGGCTTTGGTATTTCATATGTGCATTCCTTGTGGCAAGACCTTTCTACACAGACCATATTATTTGACCTTTTAACCTTGACCTAGGTTTTGGACCTACTTTTCAAGAAAAGTAATATTGGCTATATCTTTTGGTTGGTAGGAGATAGGGATTTGATATTTCACATGTATTTTCCTTGTAACAAGGCCATTCTACACATACCATTATATTTTACCTTTTGACCTTAACCTAGCTATTTGACCTTCTTTTCTAAGGTTGTATATATCTTTTAATTGGTAGATGATAGGTCTTTAATATTACTTATGATGAGACCTGTTTGTTACCAATTTTTACGTATTGACCATGACCTAGATGATTGACACTCTTTTCTGAAAATTTGAGAATTACCATATCTTTTAATTTGTAATTAAGAGGTCTGATATTTCAAATGTATTTTATTTGACATGACTTTTCTACTCATACCAATAATTTTGATACACTTTCTAGAATAATGATCAAACCGCTTCGCAGGCGACACAAGCATTCCTTGGATTGCTATTTTTATTATTATTTATACAGTAATAGCCACATGCGGATGTGAAAATTCTAAGTTTGCAAAAGTTAATTTTAAAATGGTTTCGTGGCGTAGTGGGTAACGTGTCAGATTTTCCTATCACTTATTTTTGTTTAGCGTGGGTTCGAATCCCATCGGCTACATAATTTTTTCTTCTGAAATGTGAGTGGGAAAAGTAAGTTTTTTCTGAGATATCGTGGGAAAGGCGGTATTCCATATCGAAAATTCTAGATAAATTGAAACTACACTAGGAGGGAGGAAGGAGCGGGAGGGGGGGGGGGGGGTTAAAGGAAGGGTGAAAAGGAGAGGGAGGGAGGTTGGGCAGGAGGAAGGAGGTAAGGGTTTGGGAGGGGGAGAGTTGTACCACCCTGTCCGTCCCCTCAAAGATCAACATCCTCCGGCCCCATTGATTCAGTCAATAATGCAGTTTCTATAGTCTCCTTTCATAATTTTGACCTTGCAACGGCGTAGCTCTGCCTGAAAAAGTGGAGGGGCACAACATCCCAAAATTTCTAACAAGAACAAAAAAAAAAGCCAAAAAAACAAAAAATTGGGGGGATGAGATTTAAAAAATATGGGGGTTTCATGTTCTGTATGCACAAATTTTAATATTCCTGGTACAATTCTAAATTTTAAGTACATGAATGAATGTCTGGCAAACGGTAGCAAGCCAGGATTTTTTTTTAGCAAAATATTGACTTATCAGAAAATACTTTCTATACCCTTTATCATTAACAAGTACATGTAATAATATTCTAGATATAGTTTGAGTTAAGGGGGTTCGAGTATCGTTATTTTGACACTGTTTGTAAGATTCCTTTTGTTTAGTGGCGGTTCCATATATACGACTTGCAAGCGATGACGGTCAGCCAACGAAGCTTTTTCAAAGTTTTGTAATAAAAAATATTTTTTTATTTAAACTGAATAGTGATAATGTACTGTTGTCCTCCATATTTTTTTCTCCAAAACACTGATCCCCCCCTCCAAAAAAAAAAAAAAAAAAACTGGAAAAAAATAAGAACTTGCATAAAAAACATTTTATTTTATAAGTACCCTCAATTTTTTTCTACATCCTCTACTGGACTGATGGACAACATGGACAGTTTACATTATACATAAAATTGACAAAATGAAAAAAATGTATCCTCGTCCAGGATTCGAACCCACTCGTAAAGGTATAAAAAGAATGAAGACGTGATAACCACTACGCTACAGAGATAGTGTTAGAACTTACAAAAATCTGATGCATACAAAAGCAAACATTTACTAATTCATAATAACAAATTTTTCAAATATTTATACAGCGTCATCAATCTACTTCTGTCCTCTTGTGCGATAATATAACTTATTTTTCGAACAATACTGTAGTAGAAGAGATTTCCCACGACAGGGGATGTTTCAAAGTTAATTCAAGGAATGAGCACTTGCGGTCGCGCAAAGCGCCATCTGGTATCAAAATTGAAGTAAGCATTGACGAAGCAATCATAGCATTAGGACGAAAGAATGATGGCAGAATGAAAGCATGGTATAACGACAATTATGCATTGACGAAGGACAAATGTGAAATGTACGAAAGCAAAATAAAACAAAGAAGAAAGATAAATGAAATTTGAAATGAAAGCAAGACGAATGAACTTGGAATAATCAAACATTAAATGAAGCAACATAGCATGAAGCATGTAAGCAAGTCAAATAGCATTTTGACCCTAATCCCCCTCCATAGACAAATGCCGATAACACTGAACAAAAGTTGACTGGCAAGAATGTTATATTAAGAGGTGGGCCACATTATGGTGGCCAAGGTCGATAAAAAAATTCCCCTACACATGGTGTAGTTGATAAAATAATAAACAAGAGACACTGGCAAGGTAAAATGTAAAGGTGCCAATAATTGTCTACAACGCTCTAGTGGCATTAGTGGACAAATTACAGATCAATGTGAAATAACAAAAGCCATTATTGGGCTACTGTCCACGCTGCTCACTTCAGAAACTGCATTTATGCGATTTTTATTACTTTGTAAGGAAAAAAAAAAAATGAATAAAATCTATATGATTGAATAGATCTCACTTAGTTGTAAATTTTGGTATATGTTATATAATTGTAGGTTTATGCATTCATACATTTGTATTAAACAGACAAAATAGATTTTAGATGGGCCTTTTTCAATGTTAAAGGTCACATGTAAAGATTTTTAAATGCTAAAATACCTATTTTATATTTTACTTATTCAAACTAGAAAAACATTTCAAAAGAATTATATTTTTCCAACCGTCTGTTTTCCTGTAAATCGACCTGAAAAGTCTAATCATTGAAGCGGCGCGATTGAATTATCTGCCCCTTAGTGTGACATCATGTGCACCCTAGCGAGTGTTAGAGGCTATCTGAAGGCAGTGAGGGATGAAACTCCCCTATCTTGTTTACTTGAATGATAGATAAAAACAATTCGGTACCAAATACGTTTTATTTGATTTATTTATTTTTATATATTATTTATTTTTCTTTTTTTTTTTCTTCTTGGGGGGTTTGGGGGTTGTTCTTCTAAAACGACTTTACAGCGTATTCGGAATTAACCAAGTATGACTTTTACCTATCACTGAGTGATGGCCTTAGTTAGCTGGGTATAAGTGTCAGTTCATATATAGAGGTTGTATGTTCAAATCAGAGTGATTGCAGGCGTGTAATATACAGGCAAGCCTATAGATTGCATCATATTTGACCCCCGTACAAGGTGTGAACAACAAATTAGACCATGACAGGCATTTGTTGGGAAATAGACGGTAGATGCTTTTACCTTTGGGCAATGTTGGTCTTGATGGAATTTTAGAAAATACAAAGTTACCGATGCCATATTATGAAAAAAAAAATCTGCATGATGTTAAAATTCGAATGACCGCTAAAATATGCTGTAAGTTATATGATGCCCGCAAGTCTAGTCGTCTTTTTGTTTGAAAAATCAATTTAAAATAACAAGTTTTTCTTTAGGATCGATCTTTATAGACCATGATGAAATAGTTTGACTATTGTCCATCTCTTATCATGCTTATGCACCAAAAACTATTTTGAACTAAGATATAATCGAATGAAATATACAAAATCAGCAAGACTATATGCTATGTTTATTTCTCCGCCGACTTTTCCGCAGTAAACATGGTAAAAAGCTAATTACATTGTTCAGGTTCAGGGCTAGGGTCGACCCTTATCTTCAGGTAAATTGTATCTCTGGTCCAAAATCGGTGAAAATTAAGGATGGATACTCCATATTTTCTTTTCTTATTATTGTACTATTGGTAAAGCTAATTAATACAGGTTTCAAATATTCAGATTGCACCATTTGCATATATTTTTCACAAAATTTCCCGAGGGAGGCCCCGGACCGCCTCTCGCACCTCTCCCCCCCCCCCCCCCCCCCCCCTCGATGCAACCCCCCGCACCCTCTGGATCTGCCACTGAAAACCATGGTTTTTTCTATATTTGTTTTTACTCGATAATAATCATTCAATTTTTCAGAATACTTAAGCCTGATTGTAAAAATAAAACATCTCCCGAATTTACAACAAATGCATAGATATGGTTCACAGGATTTCTACAAGCATGTATAACGACGATATTTACTTGACATACTTTAAAATGTATTCCTACGTAAATTTTCACATTACAAGCTTTAGTGCACTTTTTGCGTATGACGTCATGCTTCCCTTTGTTCTTCGCTCCTGTGACGTCAAACTGTGACGTAAAACTACAAGGTATGAGCTTGTCAATGGCGTTCTCCACATGTAAACAACAGAGCAAGTAAGTTTATTATTGATAAAACTTTGATTTTTCGTCATTGTAATAAATACGAAGCAGTTGTATTTCATATTTTGTAGCGCAATAATTTCTGTTGGTCGTTGTTAGTCCTCCGTAGCAACGTCACCTCTAAAGCGATACGTGAGACCCTCTGAGGGGTATAAAAAGTTAAAATATGTCACATGAATTAGAATTCATAACATAACATAAACAATTCTTGTGCTCGCAACTCCTCTGAAACTATAAGAGGTAGAAATGTAACTTTTTTTGAAATACACTTGCTCTGTGGTCTAGTTGTGCACCTGACATTTTGTTTGAGCCCCTGACCCCCAGGGTCTTAGAAGAAGGGTGTGGTCATTTTCTCCTATATAACTCTATGTAATCTTGTGCTCCCAACTCCTCTAACACTATAAATGATGGAGACTTAATTCTTTTTGCAATATGATGGGTCTGTGGTCTAGTTGTGCACCTGATATTTTGTTTTAGCCCCTGACCCGCAGGGTCTTAGAAAATGGGTGTGGTCATTTTCTCCAATATAACTCTATGTAATCTTGTGCTCGCAACTCCTCTGACACTATAAATGATGGAGACTTAATTCTTTTTGCAATATGATGGGTCTGTGGTCTAGCTGTGCACCTGATATTTTGTTTAAACCCCTGACCCCCAGGGTCTTAGAAAATGGATGTGGTCATTTTCTCCTATATAACTCTATGTAATCTTGTGCTCGCAACTCCTCTGACACTATAAATGATGGAGACTTAATTCATTTTGCAATACGATTGGTCTGTGTTCTAGCTGTGCACCTGATATTTTGTTTTAGCCCCTGACCCCCAGGGTCTTAGAAAATGGGTGTGGTCATTTCTCCTATATAACTCTATGTAATCTTGTGCTCACAACTCCTCTGACACTATAAATGATGGAGACTTAATTCTTTTTGCAGTGTGATGGGTCTCTGGTCTAGTTGTGCACCTGATATTTTGTTTGAGCCCCTGACCGCCAGGGTCTTAGAAAATGGGTGTGGTCATTTTCTCGTATATAGTTGTGCTCTCAACTCTACTAAAGCTATTAATGATGGAAACTTAGTTGTTTATGCAATATAATGGAGCTTAGTCTTGTTATGTCATTGATAGTTCATTTGAGCTAGAAGCCCTGACCCCTAGGATCTTGGAAAATGGGTATGGCATTATTTTTTGAAATCATTTATGTTGGATATTAAAAATTATACGAGTGATATTCTAGTTGCAGTCTAATGGATTTGTTATTTCGTTGTGCTACTTATAATTTGTTAGAGTGCCTGCTCGCTATGGTCTTTGGTTTAAAATAAAATGGAAATTGTTATTTATGTATTTGTATCTTATTCACTTGTCTATGAGTAAATAAAACAAAACAACCAGGAGAGCTACAGTCTCGTCAGAGACTTCTGGTTTTCTGTTTTGCGTCCTCGTGCTGGTAGAATTTGAGCCCATAGTCACAAAAAAAATTAAAATGACAAAAACGCCAAGCCTTTGATGCACCGACAAACTCGGCCGTAAAGATACAAATTGTTTGTGTCAACATTATATTTGCATTTCCTTACCATCTTCCTATACAGCACTTCATTCTAATTCATCATTAACACAATACTCTAATTAAACGCATAGAAATAAATCTACACACAATTAATTATTTTTGCCATCAAAGTTCTTTTTGCTAATAACTTTTTTGTTTTAAGTCCGATTTAAATGAAATCATTTTCAAAATCGCCGTCTCAGAAAGACCTTTTCAAATATATATACATTACTGAGGGTACCTCGAAAAATTCAATCCACAAAATTTCGCCCCGGTAGAAAATCTTGAAAGCAGGTGAAGCCACTTTCTATGAGAAACTTCTAACCGCACAGTCGTCAACTTATGATATCAAAACGATTGTTAATGTGATGTACAAAATAAGCGCAAAGCTAATTGATGTTTGATGAATTAAAAAAAAAAAGAAATATATACTCGCTTATATCGTTCTTTTTAAGCTGTGTATATATACAGTGATATGCGAGCTTGGGTGTACCTTACGTCATCGCCACAGGAGGTAATCCGGGCAGGCTTTTTTAGCTCACCTGAGCAAAGCTCAAGTGAGCTATTGTCATACTCATAGCGCGCCGTCCGTCGTGGTCGTCCGTCCGGCGTAAACTTTTAACATTTTCGAGATCTCCTCTGCAACCGCTGCACAGAATTTCACGAAACTTCACAGGTAGCAAGTACTTAATGCCCTCTACCAAGTTTGTGTTTTTTGAGCCAATCTGAAATCCAAGATGGCCGCCACAGGCTCTGATTGGCTGACACATTTTGGACTTCTCCTCTGAAACCGCTTCACAGAATATCTCGAAATTTCACAGGAAGCAAGAACTCAATGCCCTCTACAAAGTTTGTGTTTTTCGAGCCGATCGGAAATCCAAGATGGCCACCACAGGCTCTGATTGGCTGAAACATTTTGGACTTCTCCTCTGAAACTGCTGCACAGAATGCCACCAAACTTTACAGGAAGTAAGTACACATTGTCCTTCCCAAAGCTTCACTAAAAGTGATTTTCTTCAGTTCTTATACTGACTTTGATTGAAAACATACATAGTCTCCTCAGGTAAGCGATGTGGCTCCCTTGGGCCTATTGTTGAATTTTAATACGGGACGTATTTTCACCCGCTTTATTTGCTAACCGGGACGGATTTTGGTCGAATGAAAAATTCGAATGTGTTATTCTAGATCTACTTGATCAACTGAACAAGAAAAAATGAGATGAGTGAGGGATCTTTGTGCGTGACCTTTAAATTTCAGCATGCATTGCTGAGTTAAACATTGAGCCTACGTAGAGCGTCACAACGTCACGGGAAAAATAACATTGGATTTGGCTCACCTAAAACTTGTTTTGCCTATAAAGTTTGATTGCTGAGTATCATATAACTTATACCAAAATTTAGGACTAAGTGAGATCTATTGAATTGTAGCAATTTCATTTAATTTTTTAATAATAAAGTAGTCAAAATAGCATTTATCCAGTTTCCGAGGTGAGCCGCGCAACAGAAGGTAACAGAAAACTTTTTATTCCTCGTTCACACGGTTGCGCAATAAATGTATTTCGCAATAACTTTATTGCGCAACAAATTTGTTTCGCAATAAGCTTTTTTGCGTTCACACTAGATGAAAACTATTGCGCAATGAAATGCCAATGAACATGCACAAGAATCATGAATAAAAATGTACAACAGATATTGTTCGAATCATTTTCGTAAAGTCTAAATAAGACTATTTTGAGAGGTAGCCTATATAACAGACATTTATTTATTTGTCATTTCAGTTTAGAACATGACGTCAGTCAATTGTTACATCATTCTCTATAAGGGGTCCAGACTTTATAGAAAAGCGTTCTTATATATACGAAAAATCGGAATCTCTCAATAGAATTTTAAAAATATAGATGTCGGATAGTTGAATTCTAAAGTATATCAATCTCCTTCTCTTGTCATGATGATGCGCATGTGTCAGATTTATTGCGCAACAGTTTCGCTTAGCGTTTACACGGCAGAATTTGTTGCGCAATAAAGTTATTGCGAAACAAATTTAAACTTTATTGTGCAATAAATTTTGTCGTGTGAACGCAAAACAAATTTATTGCGCAACAAATTTATGTTTATTGCGCAATAAACTCTCCGTGTAAACGAGGCATTAGATTCAGAAAATGTTATTGTCCAGCAAGTGCATGTGTGAATCCATGCATTTAAGCCTATGGTAAAGAAATGGGAAGGGTGTTCCAGCCATTTTGATTTTGTTGATGAATTAATAAATCTTTGAAAAATAACAGAGTTTGATTATATATAAATTAACATAAAACACAAACAAATGTACATAAATAAAATAAAGATACAAGACTGAAGACATGTAGTTATAAAAGCACTGAAAGCATGTGAATGCAAAAGCATATGTTAAGATGGCGTAACTAGATTTAAACTGAAATTTAAGCTTCATTAAATTCATTAAGTGAAGTAAGATTTAAAATACTGCAAAATAAAGCAACATTAGCAAAGCAACTAAAAGCATGTCAAAATCACAGACTAGCTAAATAAAAGCTACATTGACTAAATTTTAATGTTCTGAGTGAACGAAATGAAGCACAAATGCAAGCGGAAAAATAAGAAATGTGTTTGTGAAACATGAATGCCCCCATTGGCATCTTTGTCGGTAAAACAGCTGAAAAGTAGTTCACATTTTGAGGTCAAGGTCACACGGTCAAATTTATTTTTTTTTTTTTTTTTTTTTTTTAAATAAATGGCCTCCTTCCTCCCCTTCAGCCATCCAACTCCACCATTTATTACATCATTTTATAGTGCTGAACCGTCAGACAAAGTTCACATGTAAATATTTTCAAATTAAGAAATTCATTATTCATATTCATCATTTATATCCATAATTATTGTAAAAATATTAATATCTGGTATGGTATATATATATTATATCATTGTATATGTTTCTGTCCATATCATGATATAGGAGTGTTTCAGCCTAATAAAATGTAACATTGCCTTCTAAATAGAGTTAAATAATTGCTACAGTAAAATATGTTCTTTGGGTAACGGTTCAGCACAACATATTTAATTAGAAATACAGGTGAAGATATTTGCTAAGCTGAGGACACTATCTCTTATAGAATATTTTTGAAGGATATTTATCAAGACAACAATGGTCCGTGTGTCCATTCATTTTCAGTATAGCGATCCAGTTATCACTGACTGTATAGAATGGACACACGGTCAAAGTATGCTTAATGAGATTTACTTTATAACCTATTTTAAAATAGCAGTTGGTAATGTCGTCAGCTCAACAATCACAAAATATACATACATAATATTACTGCTAAATGGATGGATGAGAAGAGTAAAGATTCCAAAAAAAAAAAATCAACAAAAAAAAAAAGAAAAAAAAAGAAGAAGAAGAAAGAGAGAAAGGATAGATATTTATAATGATATATGAAAAAAAAGTAAGGAAAAGGAAAAGGCTGTAAATGAATAAATATATGAAATAGATAAATAACTTGACATATAAACAGAACTGTATAATTTCGGTAATTGATCTACATCATTTCATATTGTTCTTCTTTAAAAAAGTAAAAGATCTTGTTCTTAAGCATTCGTTACATTATAATCATTAAGCATCTTCATTTAAGAGGTTAATGAGGTTTTCCCATTTCTTTTCGAAATCACTTATTCTGTTATTTTTTCTACTTATCATTTTTAGGATACTTCCTATCAGGAAGTCTCCTTATATTACCGTAACAGTTGAGACATTCCCGATTTGCAAACAAATCCATACGACTCAAAATATAGTGCTTTTTCTAGTTCAGGAATTTGCTGTCTGACACATGCAAGATCAAGATTATCCTCCTTCTTGAAAAAAGTTTCAATTGCATATAAAGTAAATGCATCACTAAAAAATCAACTATTCATTTCTTGCTTTCACTGCTCGCCAGTGGCGTAGTAATACATGTATAGTACTTCTTTTAACTTATACAATGTAAGAGTTGTCTTCCCTATGTATATGATGTATATACCGAAGAGAAACGAAAGTAGAAACGAAGCATGATCTTGTTGAAAGAAATAGGAAATTCTGGTAATTAAAATGAGAATTTTTGGAAATTACCAGTGATAATAAACTTAAAGTTACGCTGGAACTACATGTCACCGCTCTTTTATCATATATATTGTAGATTGTAAGTAATTTTAAACATGCATGCATGGTCTTAACGTCTTTCTAGTTTCTATTTTAAACATGCATGCATGGTCTTAACGTCTTTCTAGTTTCCAAATGGGTTAATTTTAAGACTCTGCTCCGGGTTTAAGTCTTCAGAATAAAATTTATTTTAAAGTATACCACTTATAGTAAATATAAACAGTTTATAAATTATGCTGTTTATAGAACACGATGAGTTCAGAAATGAAAATTATTAGCTTCACATGCATATGCATCCTATGTATAAAAAATCATCATCAATTCATCATTACATGAACAATAAAAGTTTTCAACATTCATCAGTGCTGACTATAAATTTTGAATAGAAGTATCGTTCAGGACCTTCAGTCCTTTGATTTCTATTTTAATGTACTGGATTATTTTCATTTTCAGAATTCTAAAATACGGAATTTGTTCTTTCATTTTCATTTCATAGATAAATCTTTTATATAACAATATAATCGTGTTGATAGCCCTATTGTGTTCGCCAAACATTCCTAGTAAGATACAATTTTTTTCAAAGCTGATCTGATAATTTGATGTACTATTTATCCATTGTTCTAAAGATTGAAGGATTGGAAAAACTATATCACATTAAAAAAAGAGATGTTTTATAGATTCATTGACTGTCTTGCAAAATGTACAATTGGGATTTTCTTTGATTTTTATTTTAAAAAGTAGTTCATTTGTACCCAGAATTCTGTGGATTACCCTATATTGTATCCATTGAAGATATCTATCAATAGTAGTAGGAAACACATATGAGTTACATACATCCCAGTTGAAATTTGTGAGATTTAATTCGTTTTCCTATTTGATTTGATATTTTGAATTAAATGTTTTTGATAGAAGAAACGAATCATAGAAAGATTTTGAACCTTTTTTGTCTTGTAGGATAAGAAGCAATGTTTTTGTGATAATAGGAGTTATCTTGATGTAGTTATCAGATAAAGTTGGGTAGTTTTTAAGAATCGTCTGTCGTAAACCTAAGTATGTTGTGAAATATATGTCAATATTAAATTTTCCTTGAATTCATTGAATGACATAAGATGTCCTGATTCATTATATAAATCATCAATATAAATTATGCAGTTCTCCAAAAACGATTTCATATAAAACGGTTTTTAGCTCACCTGAGCCATAGGCTCAAGTGAGCTATTGTCATAGTGTTGCGTCCGGCGTCCGGCGTCGTCGTCGTCCGTCGTCGTCCGTCGTCATCCGTCGTCGTAAATTTTTCACATTTTAAACTTCTTCTCCAGAACGGCTGAAGGGATTTTGATGAAACTTGGTAGGTATGAAGTACTCATGGTCCCCTACAAGTGTTGTTGTTTTTCGTCCGGATCTGTCAACAGGTGGCGCCACCACAGCCAAAAGTAGGTCACGGGGGGTACCCTCCTTTGACAAACTTCTTCTTCAGAACCGAAGCATGTATCGACAAACCGAAAGCATCAGGATGATCTAGAGAGATGTCTTAAGAAGTGTTGTTATTTTTGGTTACACTTCGAAGTCAAATTTTTGACGCGTTTTTGACGTCTTTTCGGACTTTGTCAGAAATGCACATTTTTGCACTATTTCTTTAAATAACTCATTAAGTGTATGATTTTACACACTCATTTACAACATATTTATCATATTTAACTTACTTAATGCTTTGATAAATATTTTATGCTTAAAATTTATTTTTTTGATTTTTTTATGAATTTTTTCCTTATGTAAAAAGGAAGGGGGGGGGGGGTTGATTTTCATACATTTTCTGCTTCTTTTCTATAACCACTCTTCAGATTGTCATGACAATTTGTAGGTATGAGGTACTCATGCATGGTACCCTACAAGTGAAAGAATTTTGTCAAGATGTCCACTTTTGGATTTTTAAGGAATATTTTTTAAGATTGTACATAGGTATAATGTATGTTTTCCATGCCAAATGGACCCATGGGGAGTAGCTTCAAACCCCGGCGGGACCCCAACAATTTTTTTTCCCTTTTTCAGTTTTTTTTCTCTTTTTATTTTTATATTTATCGCTAGAAATGAAACTGTGAAAGAATTTTGTCAAAATATCAACTTTTAGATTTTTAATGATTTTTTAAATAAGACAAGCTATAGCTAGTTTGGCTTTGTGTACTTATTTTCATACTTCGAATTAACTTGGCCACATACGCTATCAAATATACGCTGAATTTATTTTTAAGATGTTGACTTTTTGTGTCGCCTGCAAAGCACAGCGACACTTAGGGATCACTTTGTCTGTTGTTCGTCCGTCCGTCCATCCGTCCCTCCGTCTGTCACACTTGGGTGTCACACCCCATAACTTTTGATTGGTAAGTGATAGGGCTTTGATATTTCACATGTGTATTCCTTGTGACAAGACCTTTATACACATATCATAATTTTTGACCTTTTGACCTTGACCTAGATATTTGACCTACTTTTCTAAAAATCTAATATTGGCTATATCTCTTGATTGATTAGTGATAGGGCTTTGATATTTCACATGTGTATTCCTTGTGATTAGACCTTTCTACACATATAATGTTTGACCTTGTGACCTTGATCTAGATATTTGACCTACTTTTCTAAAAATCTAATATTGGCTATATCTCTTGATTGGCAAGTGATAGGGCTTTGATATTTCACATGTGTAATCTTTGTGACAAGACCTTTCTACGCAAACCATATTTTTTGACCTCGTGACCTTGACCTAGATATTTGACCTACTTTTCAAAAAATCTAAGATTGGCTATATCTTTTGATTGGTTAGTGATAGGGCTTTGATATTTCACATGTGTATTTCTTGTGACAAGCCCTTTTTTCACATACTATATTTTTTAACCTTTGACCTTGACCTAGATATTTGGCCTACTTTTAAAAAAAACCAAGATTGGCTATATCTATTGATTGGCAAGTGATAGGGCTTTGATATTTCTCTTGTGTATTCCTTTTGACAATACCTTTCTACACATACCATAATTTTGACCTCATGACCTTGACCTAGATATTTGACCTACTTTTCAAAAATATTAAGATTTGCTATGTCTTTTGATTGGTAAGTGATAGAGCTTTGATATTTCATATGTGTATTCCTTCTTGTGACAAGGCCTTTCTACACATATCATAACTTTTGACCTCATGACCAAGACCTAGATATTTGACCTACTTTTCAAAAAATGTTAGATTGGCTATTTCTTTTGAATGCTGAGTGATAGGCTTTGATATTTCACATGTGCATTCCATGTGACAAGACCTTTCTTCACATACCATCATTTTTAGCTCACCTCGACGAAGTTGAGTGAGCTTATGCTATAACCCCACGCGTCCGCGTCCGTGTCCGTGTCGGCGTCCGGTTAAGAAGTTTGGGGTAGCTCAGTATCTGACAAAGTACTAACGCTACAGTAACCAAACTGGCACAAGTGATTCATCTTTGGATGCTGAGGTGAACCCATGCATCGTATGCAACATCTGACCTACATTTTCCGCTTGAGTGACTTGGTTAAGAAGTTTGGGGTAGCTCAGTATCTGACAAAGTACTGATGCTACAGTAACCAAACTGGCACAAGTGATTCATTTTTGGATGCTGAGGTAAACCCATGCATCGGATGCAGCATCTGACCTACATTCTCCGCTTGAGTGACTTGGTTAAGAAGTTAGGGGTAGCTCAGTATCTGACAAAGTACTGATGCTACAGTAACCAAACTTGCACAAGTGATTCATCTTTGGATGCTGAGGTGAACCCATGCATCGGATGCAGCATCTGACCTACATTTTCCGCTTGAGTGATTTGGATAAGAAGTTTGGGGTAGCTCAGTATCTGACAAAGTACTAATGCTACAGTAACCAAACTTGCACAAGTGATTCATCTTTGGATGCCGAGATGGACCCATGCATCTGATGCAGCATCTGACCTACTTTTTCCACTTGAGTGATTTCGCTTTTAAAAGCCAATATTGAGCAGAGTATAAGTGCTACATGTACCAAACTTGCATATTGGATGTATCTTTGATCAAACTTTCATAAAATGACCTTGACCTACTTTTTCCGCTTGAGTGATTTTGCCTTTAAAAGCCAATATTGAGCAAAGTATAAGTGCTAGATGTTCCAAACTTGCATATTGGATGTATCTTTGATCAAACTTTCATAAAATGACCTTGACCTACTTTTTCCGCTTGAGTGATTTTGCCTTTAAAAGCCAATATTGAGCAAAGTATAACTGCTGCATGTACCAAACTTGCATATTGGATGTATCTTTGATCAAACTTTCATAAAATGACCTTGACCTACTTTTTCTGCTTGAGTGGTTTTGCCTTTAAAAGCCAATATACATGTACTAAGAAATATGTTTGAATTGAATTTTGCTGTCACAAGGTGAGCTTCGTAATCTGTGATTACCTATGTTTTACCTCGTGCACTTGCCCTATATATTTGACCTACTTTTCAACAAATCTATGATTTGCTATATCTTTTGAGTGGTAAGTGATAGGGCTTTGATATTTCACATTTGTATTCCTTATGAAAAGACCTTTCTAAACAATCCATAATTTTTAACCTAGTGACCTTGCCCTTGATATTTGACCTAATTTCAATAAAAAAAAAATCCGCTACGCAGGCAACACAAGCATTCCTTGGATTGCTTTTTTTTCATACATGCATATTTCAGAACAATTTCCCTATTTAATGATTATTTTCTCTGTCTTATTTCTGTATCTATGGTAAACATAGTCGCCATATATCTTGTGTTACAGATTTGATTGGTTCAATACTTCCTTGCCCCTTTAGTAGGGGTAACTACAGGAAATAAAAAGGTGCACACTAAAAATTTTGACTGACTTGAAATGCCCGGAAGTCTGTAAACTTGGTCTTTTTTGATTGCGAATCTTTGGCACGCATAAAAATGTAAAGAAAAAGGAGGGGGGGGTCATGCATGTCCTTTTTTCGCAAATTTCACTTTTTTTACAGGAACTCTGCGTCCTCATCGAAAATATTCCGAATTTTGCCTATTTTCAAACCTATCTGTAGAGTGCATAAAAGACAAGATCAAGTTCGAAGTTAAATTCATCACGACTATTGATTCAATATGCTAAAAATACATTTCCAAGCACCACATTTCAGCATATTTACCGAAAATAATTTGTCCAAGTGGCTTCACTGGGTCATGAGGTTTGATACACCGTACACTGCTGTTTGGAAAATAAATTGGCTCAATTTCTGCACAACTCACTTGAATTAATATTGTCCGCTAACAACTTGTCTGTGTTAATTGGATTAACACGATTTTGACTGTACGTTACACGTATTAAGATGAAATCAATACTATTCAAAAGCTCTCATTCATAGATTTCTGTATAATTTAATATGAATAAAGGCAAAACCGAAAAGTCTTTGTTTTTTATGCTTCCGGAATCAAAGATACGGGGGCATATAGTTTTTGGCCTGTCCGTCTGTCTGTTTGTCCGAAAAACTTTACATTGGGCATAACTTTTGATAGGAAGGTGATAGAGCTTTCATATTTCACATGTATATTCCTTGTGACAATACCTTTCTATTGATACCAAAATTTTTGACCTCGTGACCTTGACCTTGACCTTTGACCTACTTTTCAAAAAACTTAAACATTGGGCATAACTTTTGAATGGTTAGTGATAGGGCTTTCATATTGTACATGTGTATTCCTTGTGACAAGATCTTTCCATTGATACCAACATTACTCTGACCCTGACCTCTCAAATACTTAACAGAAAATGGTGTTTATACCAACAAAGATGCCACCGCGGGGCATTCGTGTTTCACAAACACAGGCTTTATTATTTTCTGGCATACTAGCTATTAATAATGAAAGGTTTGGTGTTCAATTTTAAATAAACTTAATTTATGAAATCATTTCATTGTTTTATTCTGTTTCTGTTGCACATTAATGTGGAATTTTACAAAATGATTTTATTTTTGATGTTGCATAATCGAACTATACTAGCTGGGCATATGACTTTGGATCGCATAATCCATCTTTTCAAATTAGTAAAAAAGTTTTTGTTTTGAAATGTGACTATTTTCTCTTGTTTGTACTTTTAAAGGTTGTCTGAAAAAAAAACTTGTCTGCATCCGGCAAAAATCTTGTTAGAAAGGTTGTGGGCTAAAATCCTGGTACTGGCACTATCAGTATTCAATGTCAGTATGTCAATTAGAGCGTGCATGGGTATCAGGTGAGCGTTGTGCCCCCTGGGGCTCTTGTTTATCAATTAGTAATTTTGAGTTGTATAGCAAGGGAGAATGACTAATAAATGTTTCTTCTTTCTGAGATATAAGCATGAATTCTTCTAATGCGAATAGAGTTTCTCTCCAGAACAAATTTCTTGCATTCTTTGCACATAAATGCGGATAATGATCACCACTCTTTGTCAATACATCTATATCACAATTAGAAGTTTCTTTCAAGAAGAACCCTATTAGATCATTGCACTGTAACATACGTCTTATCCAAGTAAGTTTCAGGGATTTACAAAAAGAATAAACATCAATCATTTTACATCCCCCTTTACTATAATTTTGAATAATCTGATTCCTACTCACTTTGTCTCTTTTGTTATCCCAAATATAATTATAGAAAATATCATTTAAAGATTTCAAAAGTTCAGGTCTTGGAGAAGGAAGGGTAAAAAATAAGTGGGTGATTTTGGGTAGCAAAAGGGTTTTAACCACAGTTATTTTGCCTAAGACAGTTAGATATCTCATGGACCATTTTGATATTTCTTTCTTCATACTATTAATTTTCGGTACATAATTAAGCTCATCCATATTTGAAAGGTCAGTCGTAAAAGTTACACCAAGCGCAGTAAATGGCTCATTACCCCACTTTAGATTGTAGTTTTTGCATAATTGCTCTGTATTTTCTGATGAATTTCCAATCCAGATTGCTTGGATTTTTTCAATATTTGGCTTAAGGCCAGAAAATTTAGAAAACTGAAAGAGCAAGTCCAGTGCGCTCTTAAGGCTCTTTTCACTACCGTCTAAAAACAAACAAGTGTCATCTGCATATTGCAGAAGTCGAAACTCTTTACCTCCGATTACTATACCTCTAATAGATTGATTTCCTCTTAAAAGACTCCCTAAAATTTCTGCACAAATATTGAATAAATATGGTGAAATTGGGTCCCCCTGACGACATCCTCTTCCGATTTCGAAGAAGTCCGAGAATATACCACTCTGAATTACACATAAGTTTGGTTTAGTATAAAGAACCTTTATCCAATGACAGAAGAGTTCCCCAAATCCAAAGAATTTTAATGTTTTGAACAGAAATGACCACGAAATTGTATCAAAAGCTTTTTCAAAGTCCACTAGTAGAATCATACCATCAATATTCCGTTCCTTTGTTAATTGTAAGATGTCATAGATAGTTCTAGTGTTTTCACTAATAAAACGTCCTGCCATGAAGCCCCTTTGATCTTCGTGAATAAGTTTAGGTAATACAGATTTTAATCTTTCAGCTAAAAGGCCAGATAAAAGTTTATATGTAACATGCAGTAATGATATGGGTCTCCAGTTTTTCAGTAGATTACGTGGTTTATTTGATTTTGGAATTATGGTAATTACACCTTGTCTTTGTGTTTTGGATAATTCATTGTTTTTGAATCCCTCATTCCATGATCTAATTAAATAAGTACCCAAGTCTTGCCAAAAGAATTAAAAAAACTCGACAGTAAAGCCATCAGGTCCTGGTGATTTTTCGTTTTTCATTTTCTTTAAGTAGGCACTTGCCTCTGAAAGTGAGATATTACATTCCAAATTAGCTCTCTCTGTTATATCAAGCTTGGGTAAACAGTTATCTTTCAGTAAGTCATCTAAGTTAACATTTTCTAAATCTTCGTCTCTACTAGAATATAACATTTTATAAAAGGATTCTATCTTTCTTAGAATGTCCGTTTGATTCTCAATTTGACTACCATCTTCTACTGTTAGACTCATAACTGTTTTGTTTAGATAGTTTCGTTTTTCCATGTTGCAGAAATATTTTGATGCTTTCTCGCCTTCTTCAATCCATCTTGCTTTTGTTCTCAGGATAATACCTTTCAATTTTTCTTTCCTAAATTCTTGAAGTTCATTCTTTAAAATTTCTAGTCTTTCTTGTAGCTCGTTTGTCAATTCGCTAGTTTGATCTAATTTATTAATTTCTTTTTCTAACTCTTTTTCTCTTTTTTCTCTATCTTTCTTTCGTTTGGAAGCATATGATATGGTTGAACCTCTTATATTATTTAAAAGGGTTTCAAAAAAGAGACTATCACTGATACTAAATGATAAATCGTCGTCATTAATTTCATCAATATCATGATTATTATTTGATAAGTTTGCATACGTAAGTTTTGTTTGCTTAATCTCTTTCTTTATAATTTCAGTATATTGTTTTTCTTTCAACAAAGAGTTATTGAATGTCCAGAAGCCATGACCTCTTCTGTGGTCATTAAACTTCAAAGTGATTTCTATCATTGAATGATCAGATCTATAGCCATGATATATATTAGAATCAACGATAATCGATGACAATTCTGCAGATACTATAAAAAAGTCCAATCGAGCTTTCTTGACAGGATTATTTGAAAACCATGTATATCTCTTATCTTTGGGGTGTTGGTTCCTCCAAATATCGACAAGGTTAAAGTCATTCATAAGTTGTAAAATTTCTTCTCTAGCATTCGGATTATTAATATTTCTGTAATTCATGCAGTCCATATTTGGGTCTATTATTAGATTAAAATCTCCTGTTATAATAATAAAATTGCTATTAAAGTCTTGGATAATTTCTCTTAACACTTTGAAGAAATTTGGAGTATCATGGTTAAGTCCATATATATTAATGAGCGTTAAAGTAAACGTTCCTTGAAGTTTAAGTTCCACGGCTACTAAGTTTCCTTTTAAATCAATTTTCGTTCGAAGAATATCGTATTCAAAATTATTGTTAAAGAGAATAATTGACCCACGCAAATAAGACTTTCCGGGGCTCATTATTATTTCGTTTCCCCAAATTGATCTGATTTTGTTTTTATCATTGGAAGTTGCAAACAATAAATGGATTTTTGTTTGGACCTTAAGTAATGAAAAACATCTTTGAGCTTGTTAAATCTCCTAAGCCTCGGCAGTTTAGAGAGCAGATTTTTATCGAATCAGCCAATTTCGAATAAGAGCACATCTTTAATCATCGAAAGAGACAGGAATTTAGATGTTTTGTAAAATGTCGATGAAAATCTCATTAACTTCGAGTACAGTAATGTTGTTAACCGAAAGCAGTTCAAACTGCATGAAACATGCAATGCAAAAAGTTTGAGAAGCAATACAAAATAAAAAAAGTAAAAAAAGGTCAAAACATCCATAATCTCTCAATGAGATCAAACGTTACTACGATCCACTGTTTGTCCATTGTTAGTTGTTTTATTTAGTGATTGCTTATCCTACCTTGAGATTGGCCCTCACGCCTTCTGGCTACACCCTGTATATGTCGGAGCTTGTTGTCTATGTACTCCTGTCCTACGTCAAACCTGTGTTTTTCACCATTTACGTCAAAGGCATAAATGTTGCAGTTATAATGCCACGCTGATTCGATGAACTCGTTTTCTCTGAGTTGGTTCAGTAGGTCAAGGTTTTTAACAGTTAGATGGTCAATCATCAAAAATGTGTTCTTTACACTTTGTCTTTTCTTTATGATTTCCTGTCTCTTTGTGTCTGTAAGCAGTTTCATAATGACGGGCCTGGGACCATGAGCTCTTTGAGATGGAATACGATGGATTGCCAAAATTTCTTCTTTCTTGACATCCACTCCTTCTTTTGACATAATCTTGATAAATTCCTCTTTCAGTCCTTCACATGTTTCTTGTCTATTTTCTTTCCAGTTCAGTATTTTAATGTTATTTTTTTGTGAATACTGCTGATTGTGATTAGCTAGCTGTAGCGTTTTGGTGTTTTGATCTTTCAATTCTTTCAATTCGTCCCTCAGTTTGTCTATTTCTCGTGTTTGTTTTGCTATTTTTTCTCTTAGATCTTCAGAGGTCAAGAGGAGACCATTGCATTTGTTGTCTAATTTTCCTATTTTCTGGTTGTTTTCTTTGAGTTGATGATTTCTTTTTTTAACTCTTCTTTCATTTCTTTCTTCAGTTCTTTTTTCACTTCATTTTTCACCTCAGATTTCATTTTTTGAACTAATTTTTCTCCAACTTTTGTTATTATTTCTTCTAATTCTTCTTTATGTATCATATTTTTCATTTTCTCATTTATGCTTTTCAGCTCATGACATATATCAACTTGTTCTGTAAATGAGTGTTCACTGCTTGTTGATCGTGCCGATCTCGCTCTCTTTTTCCTTGGTTTTCCGTATGTTTTAAGTTTGAGTTGCACATATTTTTTTCCTTTGGCCTTATTGTCACGGAGTATAGAGTCTTGTTCGCAATCACTCCACTCACCGTCCGTCTCACTGATTGCTTGATTAATCTGTTGAGTAGATTGTGACGCATCACTTGCCATACCGCTAGATGTTGACTCTATTAATACACCTGAGCTGAACGATGAAAACTAATCACCACTATCAAAATATTGCATAAAATCCTTCAAAAAGTTCCTTTTTCGCACATCAAATTTCATAAAAAGCTAACTGTAGATTCATTAGTATGTCTGCAATCACGTATACACTTCAAAATTTTAGTAAATCCAATTTAAATCATGATTTTTGACAATACAGCGGAGTGCCGATAATTACGTCTACTCCATATCGCTCACTCCCTGGTCAAAATTGGTATCCATGGAAAGGTCTTGTCACAAGGAATACACACGTGAAATATGAAAGCCCTATCACTTACCATTCAAAAGTTATAGCCAAGGTTAAAGTTTTGCAAAAGTAGGTCAAACTCCAAGGTCAAGGTCACAAGGTCAAAATTTTGTTATCCATGGAAAGGTCTTGTCACAAGAAATACACATATGAAATATGAAAGCCATATCATTTACAATTCAAAAGTTAAGGCCAAGGTTAAATGTTTTGCGGACAAACAGACAGACGGACAGACCAAAAACTATATGCCCCCAAATCTTCGATTACGGGGGCATAATAAACTATGAAGTTGAACAGGCAGAACATCTACATACATGTTCTTGCTGTAAAAAAAATTGTTTGTATTATAAAGTTTTCGGGTAATACATTCCCAAGTTTTGCAGCTGAATATCTGAATGAGATTTTACCATTTTTCACATGAGGTATGTTTAAAAGATTTATATACTTAAAACTATAAGAATTTTCTTTAAGGATAAGTAAGTCAGATAAACATTTTGGTGAAAGGTCATTGATAATTTTAAAACACTCTAAAGCTAAAAATTGTAAGTACAAGTAAAATCATTGTAATTAAATCTAAGGGCACATTGTATCATTGCTTGTGGTCTTTTCCTTTGTTCAGTGCTGTTCATTTTTTTCTGATACACCAGTTTTCTGTGATCTATCACTGTGGTCTATCTGTGATATATCACACTTTTTCAATATGATAAAATGAAGAAAACTGGATAAAGAAAATTCGGATTTATTAAAAAAATCAAGTTTTTGCATGAATTTAATTAAACTCAATGAAACATTTAATACAAATTCTCAACAACAACAAAAAAAAAACATTAAACACAAAATATCTTTCAAATACAAAATTTACATTACTGTGTTATCGTGTTGCATTACAAATGCATTTTTAGAATATGAAACAATAAACACGCACACATTCACTAATATTTCACGAAGATCTGCAAATCGGAATTATTCCAAATACAAACACGGTTATCATAGAACTTGCATACAAGTTGAACGGAACAAATTCTCAAGGCTTGAAATTGAAAACACAATTATTATAAACTTGGCCTGGCTTCATTAAATTCGGAACAATTGGGTATTCGCACGCACTGACGGACGCTGATGGATCAATATTTTCATTGCCGGAATTTTTGCAATTCTCGGACTCTTCAGACACGTTACCTTGTAAGGCCGAGTTGGTACGCTTGTACTTTCTGTCTGCCGTTTCTGACCGGTGACCTGTCCGTTGCATAATTTCTTGTTCATCAACCCCCGCGTGATACAGTTGTGTAGCGCAAGTCCTTCTTCCTGAGTGATTTGTGAAGTTTCCTTGTAATCCCGCTTTACCTGTTATTTCCTTCATCAGTCCCTTTAGTTTGTTGATTCCCAATACCTGCTCGCCGTATCGCATGGAGACGCTGCCTGAAGCGGCTAATGGTCGACGGTAGAACGGTCCCTCGTTTCCAAGAGCGTCTAGGTAAATACGGTAGTAGTCAACAAGACATCGTTTACCTGAAGAAGATAAATAAGATTCATAAATTTCAATGAAAGCAAATGATAATTAATATTTTCTGTCGATTTCATTTTTTAATCCAGATCGCACCAAAAAATAAAAAATGTAAAGTACGTACCTTCATCGCAATAATGTTTGATGTCCTTGTTAGTCAGCTGGAGATGTTGTAGTCCTCCTTTGAAAGTTTTAGACGACCTTCCCGTGAAACGAATAAACTGTCCATGATCATCTTTCAAAAATTGCGAGAGCAAAAAATCGCAGCCGTCGGCCATGTTGACCTGGCTGGAAATGAGGGATAGAAGTAGCGCGTTATTCGTCCGTAACGAGTTAGATGTCGTGCTGTATTTTCATTGGTTTGTGTAAATGGCATAATGTAAGTGTAGCGTTTTCATTGGTAGGTAGAAATGGCATGATGGAGGTTTACGCCGGGAATTCGAAAGAGCATGGTTGACGCAATGTTTGATGATGCAATGATACAAAACATTTAGAATATATTTTAACTCGTGCATCTTCAGATACCAAACTCGGGGGCTCCGCCCCCTCGTTCGGTATCTGAAGATACACTCGTTAAAATATACTCTAAATATTACTTCTTGGATTTTCTCCATCTTTTGAGTGTTTCTCTAATACTGCAGAAATGCCAAGCCATGGGACAAAAGTTAAAATAAGACAAAATAAAACTATGGAAGATGGTAATATTGTTTAGCTTGGAGGGATTTGAGCCCAAGCGTCTCAGTATATTTAGCTGTTATTCTACAGATGTTGCTCACATGACCTTCAAAACTGAGTTTAAAATCGATATCATTACCTAAAAGTTTAACAGAATCTTCATACATAAGACCTGCTTCTTCAATTTTAAAAATAGATGTTTTATCATGCTTCTTTTTGTCCATAGAAATTGCTTGAAATTTTTGTATGAAAATAAAAGAAATAGACTTTAGTATAAGGTTTCCAGGGTGTTTAAAGCTGAATGGGTAGATACATGTAGCTCAGATGGAAAAAGTGTCTTCCAAGATAACAGGTCTTTGGTTTGATTATTGGTTCAATTACATGCTTTCCTTATCTGTTATAAGAATACAATGATGTTATTAACTAATTTGGTATCATTTAAACTATAATACAATGAAATACATATATTACTTTTTTTACAACAGCATGTTTTCTTAGAAATCCAATAATAAGGTTTAAAATTTTTTGCAAACTTTTGAACAATTTGACATAATTTAACCAAAAAAATGAGGTCTTCTCATAAATGCTAAATTGAATTGACTTCTTTTGCAGAATAGAAGTAAATTGAGTGTTTTAAGATTTTCAATATTGTTTCAGATCCAATGGGTTGGTGGTACATGTAGTTTGACATAAGCAGCTGAACATGGATATCGGATGTGGTATGGAGTTCCAGTTCCCTGTGTCTAACCATTTGCCTGAGTTTGGTGAGACTGCTTCAGGAATACATGATAAGTTAGACTTGGGTCCCGGACAACTACTGGATTCAGTGTCTGTGACCGCACCTTGTGCCGACCATGATGGGTCAGATAAACACCTGACCGCTGCTGACTTCAAGTTAGACTTGGGACCTGCTAATGATCTAGTATCCAGTGTAGATTTCCATTTAGAAACTTCTGTGTCTGATATATCCTCTGAATCTACAGTCAGTGAGGAATGCAGTGAGGGCTATAGCATTGTTAACACAGCCCTAGAAGGAGGGACAAGTGTTCCAAAGCATACTATTCCAGTGTCATGTGCATTGAATTTAGGAAATGTGACCAATGTGCAAACGATTCAACTGAATCAAGTGAACTTATCCACGATGCAGTCCATGCAAGTTATTCCCATACAAAATATGCAGATTTTATCATCTGTTCGGCCAGTGCAGAACTTTAACAGAATACAAACCGTGAATACAGCAGAAACAATGAAAATGGGCATCCCAGGACTGGTGAATACAAGTACACCTTCAGCCGTACTACTGGGAAATGTGTTACTGTTACAGACAGTGCCCAGACAAGTGTCAGTCTGTCATGGAGGCAACATCATCTCAGCTGGCACAGACAGACTGCCACAGAACCAAATCGTGCAGATACTAAATACTCAAAATAATACCTCTCAATTTCCAAGTCCTACTCCCTTGCTTAATCAGCGTGTAAAACTAGCTCAAACAAGTGTCAAAGTTCAACCTTCTTATTCTCCTGATGCCACCGTTAGCAGTATATTGAAGAACCGAGATGGTCGGTTAGTGTCACCATGTACGAGTTATAACCATGATAATGAGGATGGTGTACCGTCTAGCACAAGCAGTTTCACAACTGATAATGTACCATGTGAAAATGTGATGTCTTTAAATGCAAACGCTGTTGCTCAACAGATTAATAATTGCAGCAGTGGAATACAAGGAACTGATGTGTCTGAAAATGAAACACATTCTCAAAAGAATACCAAAATTCTTGTGTATGGTAAAAATATTGCCTTGACATTTGATTGCCGAAATCAGAAAAATGTCATGAATTCTATTGCAAAAGCCATGAGCAGTCCTCCAACTGTTGTGACAAAAGAAGGAGTAGAAGATGAGTCCATAGGAAATAATGAAGATGTTTTCTCTTCAGCTTCTTCTAAAACACTTGAAAATTCTTTTGTTGACGCTGATAAGCAACAGAACATAGAGAACAATCTACAGAATATTAAGTATGTATCTATATTAAAGAATGCAGCAAATTCCTTGGTTTCCCATCCTATAATGGAATCAAGTGCAAGTAATATGAACAGCAGTACCTCCAAGACTGTACGTAATGTAAATGAAATCTCATTGGATGATCCAGACTTTAGAAATCCTGATGTAAGCAAAGCAAGTGATACTTGTGCAACTACTGATTTGATCAATGATAACACTGAAAATCAATCAGCGATAGAAATAGCGTGTCAAAAACTAGAGAAGGTGACAAATGGAGGATCAAGTGGCCCGGGTCTGGAGGAGGGCATCCAGTCATATCATACACAGACAGATAATACTGATGATGAACCTCATGTTGGCAAGAGGATGAAATTGACGCCATCATCATCTGAGGAAAAAAACGAAAATGTTGTGATTTCTGTGTCAAAGTCCACTGAGATGGAAGAAAATGACAAAGGATCAGATTATACCTTTAGCTGTGATCTGTGTAGCGCTACCTTTAACAGACAAGGAAACTATACTAGGCATAGGATGATCCATACTATTGGGGGCAAGGTATATTTCAAAATTTATTTATTTTCACCAAACATGCTGGCGTACATCAACACATAACAACGTGTAAAATGACATATAGTCAATTTTAAAGTAATCATAACATTAATGGTGATAGCTGGTACATACGTTTGTGTCACCCTTAATTGACACACTGAACCACTGCTAACGATGTATGATTGTATTTGTATCTGAATTTCAGTGAAAGAGAAATGTTCTCACTAAGGCACAGAAAACTGCTATCTTAAAGTTACATATGACTTTATGATTTTGATTGTTCTCATTCTGTATTCATAGTTTCTATTGAAATTGAATGAAGTTCATATACATACAAGTAGTAAGCTCTCACACAAACAAGCAGCTCATATAAACTATTAACCATAGAAATGTTCTATATGAGACAAAATGAATGCACATTCTTGATAATATGGGTATTATAGTGTAAAGTGCTTCTACTAATTTTAGTGATCTTTTTATTTTACAGGATAGCCATAGATATAAGTGTCCAGAGTGTGAGCGAACTTTCTTACAGAGATGTGACATGAAAAGACACATGCTTATCCACACAAACCAACAACCATACAAGTGTTCTGTATGTGGTAAAGGTATGTACATGTAATACACTATCGCACAAACCAACAACCTTACAAGTGTTCTGTATGTGGTAAAGGTATTTACATGTAATACACTATCACACAAACCAACAACCATACAAGTGTTCTGTATGTGGAAAAGGTATTTACATGTTATACACTTTCACACAAACCAGCAACCATACAAGGGTTCTACATGTGGTAAAGGTCTGTACATGTAATACACTATCACACAAACCAACAACCATACAAGTGTTCTGTATTTGGTAAAGGTATTTACATGTAATACACTATCGCACAAACCAACAACCATACAAGTGTTCTGTATTTGGTAAAGGTATGTACATGTAATACACTATCACACAAACCAACAACCATACAAGGGTTCTGTATGTGGTAAAGGTATATACATGTAAAACACTATCACACAAACCAACAACCATACAAGTGTTCTGTATTTGGTAAAGGTATGTACATGTAATACACTATCACACAAACCAACAACCATACAAGGGTTCTGTATGTGGTAAAGGTATGTACATGTAATACACTATCACACAAACCAACAACCATACAAGTGTTCTGTATGTGGTAAAGGTATGTACATGTGATACACTATCATACAAACCAACAACCATACAAGTGTTCTGTATGTGGTAAAGGTATATACATGTAAAACACAATCACACAAGCCAACAACCATACAAGTGTTCTGTATGTGGAAAAGGTATGTACATGTAATACACTATCACACAAACCAGCAACCATACAAGTGTTCTGTATGTGGTAAAGGTATGTACATATAATACACTATCACACAAACCAACAACAATACAAGTGTTCTGTATGTGGGAAAAGGTATGTACATATAATACACTATCACACAAACCAGCAACCATACAAGTGTTCTGTATGTGGAAAAGGTAATACATTATCATACAAACCAAAAAATATGCAAGTGTTCTGTATGTAGTAAAGGTTTGAACACTGTCGCACAATTCAACAGCCATGAAAACCAACAACCATACAAGTGTTCTGTATGTGGAAAAGGTATTTACATGTTATACACTTTCACACAAACCAGCAACCATACAAGTGTTCTGTATGTGGAAAAGGTATTTACATGTTATACACTTTCACACAAACCAGCAACCATACAAGTGTTCTGTATGTGGAAAAAGTATGTACATGTTATACACTTTCACACAAACCAACAACCATACAAGTGTTCTGTATTTGGTAAAGGTATGTACATGTAATACACTATCACACAAACCAACAACCATACAAGTGTTCTGTATGTGGAAAAGGTATTTACATGTTATACACTATCACACAAACCAACAACCATACAAGTGTTCTGTATGTGGAAAAGGTATTTACATGTTATACACTTTCACACAAACCAGCAACCATACAAGTGTTCTGTATGTGGAAAAAGTATGTACATGTTATACACTTTCACACAAACCAACAACCATACAAGTGTTCTGTATTTGGTAAAGGTATGTACATGTAATACGCTATCACACAAACCAACAACCATACAAGTGTTCTGTATGTGGTAAAGGTATGTACATGTAATACACTATCACACAAACCATACAAGTGTTCTGTATGTGGAAAAGGTATGTACATGTAATACACTATCACACAAACCAACAACCATACAAATGTTCTGTATGTGGTAAAGGTATGTACATGTAATACACTATCACACAAACCATACATGTGTTCCGTATTTGGTAAAGGTATGCACATGTAATACACTATCGCACAAACCAAAAAATATGCAAGTGTTCTGTATGTAGTAAAGGTTTGAACACTGTCGCACAATTCAACAGCCATGAAAACCAACAACCGTACAAGTGTTCTGTATGTGGAAAAGGTATTTACATGTTATACACTATCACACAAACCAACAACCATACAAGTGTTCTGTATGTGGAAAAGGTATTTACATGTTATACACTATCACACAAACCAACAACCATACAAGTGTTCTACATGTGGAAAAGGTATTTACATGTTATACACTATCACACAAACCAACAACCATACAAGTGTTCTGTATGTAGTAAAGGTTTGAACACTGTCGCACAATTCAACAGCCATGAAAACCAACAACCATACAAGTGTTCTACATGTGGAAAAGGTATTTACATGTTATACACTATCACACAAACCAACAACCATACAAGTGTTCTGTATGTGGTAAAGGTATGTACATGTAATACACTATCACACAAACCAACAACCATACAAGTGTTCTGTATGTGGTAAAGGTATGTACATGTAATATACTATCACACAAACCAACAACCATACAAGTGTTCTGTATGTGGAAAAGGTATGTACATGTTATACACTTTCACACAAACCAACAACCATACAAGTGTTCTGTATGTGGTAAAGGTATGTACACATGGTACATGTACATGTAATACACTATCACACAAACCAACAACCATACAAACCAGCAACTCATACAAACCAATAACCATGCAAACCAGTAACCATACAAACCAATAACCATGCAATCCAACAACTCATACAAACCAACAACTCATACAAACCAATAACAGTACAAACCAACAACCATACAAACCAATAACTCATACAAACCAATAATCATGCCAACCAATAACCATACAAACAAACAACCATACAATCCAACAACCATACAAACCAACAACCACACAAGTGTTCTGTATATGGAAAAGGTATGTTCATGTAATACACTTTCACACAAATAAGGAACCATACAAACAAACAAGTCATACAAATCAACATCCATATAAACCAACAACAAATGAACAGCTCATACAAACCAATAACCATGCAAACCAACAACCATATAACTGCTCTATATGTGGAAAAGTTATGCTATACTTAACTGATTTCAAATTTTATAATTTTGAATACATTTTGCCAAAGAATTTAGAAGATTCAGATTTGATTTGATATAATTTTCCCTCAGGATACATAAGAAACAGTGACCTAGTTGTCCATATGAGATTCCATAAGAAGGAGAGGGCTTTCACCTGTACCTACTGTCAGAAGTCTTTCTTTCAATCTGGTAAGACAACATGTATTTAGGTATCACAACACACGTACATGTTGTATAGATATGTGTCCTCATTATCTTGAAGTTTCTATGTTTACGCACAAAGCCTCATAGATATGGGTGCATGTAGTAGTTTTTCTGTTTATCTGTCTGCAAAAATGTCAACTTTTAGTTCAGAAAAAACTTTCTTTTTAACTGAATGTTTGCTTCAACATCCTATACATACTGGTAGTTCGACTTTGATGTAATTTAAAGATGATACAATCATATACATTTTAGGTCAGAATGTCAAGTCAAGGTGATTTCTTTGACCACAAGTAAATGAACTCATTACTTTTGTTTCAAGAGAGAAAAGCCTTGAAAAAGTCAAGGTCACTGAACATATATAATCTATGACCTTCTAATCCTGTTCGTACTTAAAATAGATTTTATTTCAGTGATTTTAATCGTAGAGTTATCCCACTTTTTACAGCTTAAAACATTAATTATGTCTTCAGCTTACAGAATATCTTTACTCAGGGGTCTAGAATTCCCATTTCCTGTTACTCGGGGCAAGTGAAAAATTGGGTCGGGGAAGTGCAAAGCAGGTGTTTGACTTGTCTGTGGGCAAGTAGATTAGCTAAACTTTTTTCCCTCTTCATTCAGATTTCTTTCTTTCTCCTACTTCTATGACAGGGTTATGATTTGTTCTGAAGAATCAAGCACTCAATTTTTAATTAGGTATGCGGCATTTCAACATAGCCTTTAAAATATGTTTCAGTATACCTTTCCTTCTCTACGTATAATTTTTGATTGGCATGTGATTTTTGGGGTTGGGCAAGTAAATTTTATGTATAGTAGGTTTTGAAAAACATTCTAGACCTCTATTACTACAATAGCAGGATAAACAACCACAAGTTTTTGAGTTTGCCTGTTTAAGTACTTTGTCCATTGTTCTTCTGTATAGTGTATGTCACATAGAACAAAAAGTTATCCGTCAGTATAGCTATGTTTTGCAGGCGACACATTCTACAATTCTAGTTTATTCGAAGATATACAAAATGAAAGTGAATATTGTAGGTGATTTGAATCGGCACATACGGAGCCTACATCAGTCAGCATCCCTGTTGAAGTGTGGTCACTGTAACAGACAATATTCCAAGGAGGCCACTCTGATACGACACATGCAGACAGCACACAGTGATATCATACAAAAATCACTACAGGAGAAATATGAACTGGAGCATAGGTAAATACATATGTATCTTCATATAGCATGAATGATGTTTTCGTCGATTGAAAGATAAAATATAGAGTACATAGACAATTAATCTGACAGGCAGACTTGGATGGAATTGTATATTACTATATAGGGCATGTACAGTTCTATACTTTCTTAAAGAATTGTTCAGGTTTAACCATTAAACTTTTTCTTATGGAGGGATACAAGCGCTGAATTTTTTAATTTTTGAGTTGGCAAAGCCAACTCTCATTGCTATGGCTTTCAACTTTGCACTTGATAACCCTGCACGGACCAAACAACGCACAATGTTACTGGCGCAGTAAGAAATAGGACCACTACGATTTGACAAAAGAACATATTAGACGACAGACGTTTAAGTTCAAGTTGTAAATAATGGGTTAAATGCATTATGAGAATGCAAAAAAATGCTACAAGGAACGATGCTACAGGAATAGCGATCACATGTTGATGTCAGTACATTAAAATATGGCGCATCTTTTTTCTTTGTACTCCTCTCCTCTGTATAAGGAGCACCCCATTTTTAGATAGATAGGTAAACGTATTGTATTTAGGATAAAAAAGACCTTAGATTTAAAAAAAAATGTGGATGTGTAGAAGACTAAAGACAAGTAAATGAATAAATCAATCAATCAATAATATTTATTTAAAGTCAGACATAATTTATAACAATCAACATTAGCTTTGATGAGCTATTTACTGACTAGGAAAAAAGGTTTTTCAGTTTGATACTTAATAAAGCTAAGATGTTGGTTTTAAGTTGGTCAAGAAGTTTCAAAAGCAAATATCTCCTAAAGTAAAAGTGATAGGACATTATACTTCATACATACATCCATAACAACTGCAACAAATTTGACATGATCATATTGACCTTGAACTCTGACCTCAAAATCAGTTATTTGGTTAAGAAGTTCTATCATTTCATATATTTCCAGACTTTTTTTTTATATTTGAGACAAATCCATCCTACCAAAGATTGTACTCTATATCTTCCAAAATGGAAGTAACCGGATGTGACAGTTCTACCGAATTGAAGCGACGGGTGTTGCATGCAAGCAGGAGATGCTTACTCTTCCTGGGCACCTGGTCTCACTCTCATATCGGGAGTTCGCTTCTTTTCATGTGGTGGAGGTTTTTGTTTTTGTTTGCTTTGGTTCCTGTTTTGTCCTGATTTTGTATGCCTTCGGTTTCTGATTTTCTGAATTATCGATTTTGTACTGTAGACAGGGATATGGTCATTATCCATATTTGTCATTGAATTGTGAGAATCACTCATTCAAGCATTTGAGGCATAGATTTGGAGTTTGATTTGTGCCAGTTTTATACTTGTCTTCTGTATGTTCGTCTCAATGTTACTTTTTGCCAACTCGCAGGACTTTCAGTCCTTTGATTTAAGTTTGTATTCAGAATTAACCAATTTGCTTTACAGGAGTATTCCTAAAACTTGAAAAGTTGGAAATAATTTTGGTAAAAAAATTGTATTTTGAAACTAATATTTAAGTTTCCTTTCAGGAATGCTGTTGTTTCTCCTGAATAACTCATAGATGACAGTAATGTGAAAGGAAAAGGTGCTTATTATCTATGTAATTTGGTTTTGATAAGTCAACTTTATACAATATGCCAAATATGGCTCCAGCTAGAAATGGCACAATTTTGTCTGATTGGATTAATTGATTTTATCTTTGAGGAGGGACTTGGAAAGTTTAGCAATCCTTTTGTATTTATTGTTTTATGCCCTGTTCAAAGAATACGCATTAAATTTAACTCGCATTAGATTTGATGCACAATATTTTAAATAGAATTAGATTTGCATTGCATTCACTCTACAAATTCTAATGTGCATTCCATTTTGGTACATTTGCACTGATAGTCATATATTGTTGTAACAGAGAAGGGTAGAATTTATGCCAAATTATTGTATTTCTCATAATTTATCTTACTGAAGCTTTTAGAATAGGTTGATTCGTAGCATAGCATGACGTCATTTTACTTCAGTCAAGAGATGCGATGCAGTGCACATTGAATGAAATAAAGTATTTTGGCCTCACATTCTATGATTTGAGGTCCAAGGATGTTAAATATTGTCGAGCTCTGTTGTATCCAAGTTTATCATATACCCATGCACCAGATTTAATGCAAATTAGATTTTCTTTTCATTCATACAACAAAATCTAATGCGCATTAAATCTGAAGCAAATTAAATTAATGCACAATAGATTCTCCGTGTGAATGCATCATAAATCTAACACAAATTAAATTTGATTTAATGCGCAATAAACCCTTCATGTGAACAGGGCATTAGAATCAACATATATTTCCATAACTTTTTAAACACTTTTTGTTCAATTAAAGATTTTTTGAAGAATTTCAACTATTTAGTCTGAATTTCCCTTTTAATACTTTTACTGGATTATTTTCACTTTAATTTGTTATATGCTTTTTGTTGTTATGTACATGTGAATTTAAACATGGAAATTAGTTCAGATAAGGAAGTATAATTCCTTGTCCAAGCTTTTTGGCTTGCTTGTCTTTGGTCTTAAATTTTTGTTGATTTTTTTTTTCTAATTCTTATTGAATCTATGTGAAAATATTACACTTAAAGGTCAAAGATATATAAGTATATATGTATTTGTTTATCTGCAAGGGTGACAATATATAATGTCTCATCCATTCAGAGTATTCATAAAAGATTTTTGGTTATTTATCAAAGCTGTTTGATGAAGAAAAATCGAGGATCTTTTACTTGGTTTTATTCATAGATTTATAGAAAAGAATTATAATTTTATAAAAACCCTTACATAAGTAGTATTGTATACTTTGGTTGTGACACAATGGTTTATGTACTTTTATGTGTACTTCAGAAAGGCTATGGCTGTAACAATTGATCTCACCTCAAGTTTTTTTTTAAACTTTCTGTAATATTGTCATAGTCAGATGTTTGAAAATTAGATTTGGTATCAAACATGTCAAATGCTATAATTTACCATTCTTTTAGATGATTAATCCCATTGTCTGCATTTCATAAGAGTCATACCTGTACCTTAAGGTGGCTCCACAGAGTATCGGAATATATAGTCTTTTCGGAGGCTCTCTTACTGAGGATATTGATGTCATTATGATTATGACGTCATGATAACGCGCCAAATAAATATTGTGAACTCGCCGATGAATATTGTCCACAGCGCTCGGAATTTTCGGCGTTCAAACTCTTCTATCTCGCTTATTTCAGAACTGATTTCAGAAAGTTTGATATCGATGAAACCAGAGAATTATCGTCTACAATCTGATAGTAATTAATTTTAGCTAGATTTATTGTTTGATCTATACCTTCTAAAATATCCATGAATGAGACCCCTGGCTATCGCTGTAAAAGTTTCCTTTTTGTAACTGATAGTAATTAATTTTAGCTAGATTTATTGTTTGATCTATACCTTCTAAAATATCCATGAATGAGACCCCTGGCTATCGCTGTAAAAGTTTTCTTTTTGTAACGTCATCATCGGAAATTCAACAACTTGTTGCTTTGAAATAAAATCGAATAGGAAAATATTAGTTAACTATCTAATAGGCTATTTCTTGGAGATTTTAGCGATATAATGGATCAGATATTTAGAGTATTGTATCTCTGATTATCTATGATCAGAAGAATTTTTCTGCAATTTTGTCAACTTTCCCACTTTGCAGCGAAATGTTATTGAACTAAGTTTCTTTATTTGAAAACTTAAAGCAAACGAATTTTAGTATCAATCCTGCTTTGTTCAAAGATGTATCCATTATGCAGATAACTACACGCATTATCGAGAACAAGCAAGGTGAATGATGTCCATAAAAATAAGTTTTCGTTTACTTTTTCCCTTCTCTCAAATTCATACTGACGTATATCTCTGATTTTGTTAAAATTTACACACTATTTTAAAACATTGTTAGCCATAGAAAAAAAAAACCTTTTATATGGGGGGGAAATTTCTCTGACAGGAGGGGAAAAATATAATATTCCAGGGAGGAGGAATGGGGCCAAATATCGCCGAATTTGTTTGAAAAAAAAAGCCGGAAGAAGAATAAGAGCGTCCTATTTTGAATTTTAGCAAATAAGAGAAAACAAATCCAAGCCTCTTAATTGTTCATGTGATAGAGCCTGATCTTAAAACATTTCTTACTCATAAAAGTAAAAGTAAGAGAAAATTATTTCTTCCATGTCCTGAAACGTGTACGAAACAGCGCCTAGCCCCCCCCCCCCCCCCCCCCCCCCCTATTTATAAGTCGGTACCGGATTATTTGTCACGACCTACTATGAGAAAAACTGACGCCTGCTTTCTTAGTAAAGGCACTTTGATTAATCGCAAAATCTATTTCGGAATCGCCCACTTCTTTAAGGATTATTGATAACTCTGCCCCTGCCTCACCAAATTGAAGAATTCTCAAGATTAGAGTGCATTAGTACTTAATACTGAGTCTTTCTCCCTCTAGATTTGAGCTTTTTTCCTAAATCCTAAAGGGGGTTGGATCTTGTATGTATGGACACACACAATGAAAGCTTTGTAAGGTTTCCGTAAGGCCTTTTATTTTTCATTTAATGGTTTACGGGAAATTTTGAAAAAAAATTGAGTCGAGGGGGAAAAATAAAAATAAAAATAAAATGAGAAATTTAACACAGTCGACCAAAAAAAAATAAAAATAAAAGAGGAAACGGATCATCTTTTTTTTATTTTTTGAAACTTCCATAACAATTGATGCTAAGTTTGAATTTCTGTTTTTTCGTACTGTTCACTTCTTCTTTTAACTTTTTACTGCATTCCTGGTTTTAATCGCACTGATTTTTTAGCTCGCCGGGACGAATGTCCGGAGAGCTATTGTCATACCCCCGGCGTCGGCGTCTGCGTCTGCGTCTGCGTGCGCGTGCACAAAAACTTTAACCTTGCTTATAACTTTTAAACCAATACAGATTGGGCTTTCATATTTCACATGTGCATTCCTTGTGACAAGACCTTTCCATGGATACCAAAATTTTTGACCTTGTGACCTTGACCTTGGAGATTGACCTTCTTTTGAAAAACTTTAACCTTGGCCATATTTTTGGAATGGTAAGTGATAGGGCTTTGATATTTCACATGTGTATTCCTTGTGACAAGACCTTTCCATGGATACCAAAATTTTTGACCATGTGACCTTGACCTTGGAGATTGACCTACTTTTGAAAAACTTTAACCTTGGCCATATTTTTGGAATGGTAAGTGATAGGGCTTTGATATTTCACATGTGTATTCCTTGTGACAAGACCTTTCCATGGATACCAAAATTTTTGACCTTGTGACCTTGACCTTGGAGATTGACCTACTTTTGAAAAACTTTAACCTTGGCCATATTTTTGGAATGGTAAGTGATAGGGCTTTGATATTTCACATGTGTATTCCTTGTGACAAGACCTTTCCATGGATACCAAAATTTTTGACCTTGTGACCTTGACCTTGGAGATTGACCTACTTTTGAAAAACTTTAACCTTGGCCATATTTTTGGAATGGTAAGTGATAGGGCTTTGATATTTCACATGTGTATTCCTTGTGACAAGACCTTTCCATGGATACCAAAATTTTTGACCTTGTGACCTCGACCTTGGAGATTGACCTACTTTTGAAAAACTTTAACCTTGGTCATATTTTTGGAATGGTAAGTGATAGGGCTTTGATATTTCACATGTGTATTCCTTGTGACAAGACGTTTCCATGGATACCAAAATTTTTGACCTTGTGACCTTGACCTTGGAGATGATTGACCTACTTTTGAAAAACTTTAACCTTGGCCATATTTTTAGAATGGTAAGTGATAGGGCTTTGATATTTCACATGTGTATTCCTTGTGACAAGACCTTTCCATGGATACCAAAATTTTTGACCTTGTGACCTTGACCTTGGAGATGATTGACCTACTTTTGAAAAACTTTAACCTTGGCCATATTTTTTGAATGGTTAGTGATAGGGCTTTGATATTTCACATGTGCATTCCTTGTGATAAGACCTTTTTTATTGTTGTTGTTGCAATTTACATATGGTTGCCACCGGCGAGCTATGTTGTCATTCTGACAAGTCTGGTTACATTCACCACGAACTGGATGACTGTTCACTTCCTCTTTTTAGTTTTTACTGCATTCCTTGTTTTAACTAGCTTTGACTTCTTATATTCACCACAAATTGGTCGAAGAATCCCATAATTTTCACGCAATCTTTTAATATCTTCAGTATCCAACACATCTGTGTGTCCACAATAAACGCAAATGTCGTCAAAAACAACAGTCTTCCCGGTAAGAACAGTTGTACTGCATGTGTTACTCAATTAAAAACGCTGGAACTTACAACCATTGATTAAACTTTGCAGTAGAAATGAAAATTACAAACCCGAAATCCTTTAAAACGGCGAAATCTACCGTTGCTCCAACTTCAGTTTGTCCCTCTATTAGAACCTTCAGTCGATTTAGAGCTTACATGTCTCGATAGAGAATTGAAGCGTTTAAAAGATTCAATGATCGCAAATAATAAAAAAAATTATTTTGCGAGCTGACAGTTTAAGACGGTCGGCGGAAAGTATAAAAATAAAAGGAGACATCGCCACTTTTATTTTTATTTTTTTCAGAAGAAATTAGAGTCGGCGCTCCCGTAAACCATTTAATAAAAAATAAAAGGCCTAAAGGCTGTTTCGGTCCAGAATTCCTACAAATTCCTGTAGTCATATGCTGATTAACTCTTACCTCTGACGTCACTATAATGTCGAATGAATATGGATTGCAATGTAGAAGTGAAGGGGGTGGGGTCACAAAAATAATCATAACATCCGTTCGCTAGGTTCGATTTTGTTCATATTGCATAGATATACTTCATATACAATAGTTTATCATTTGATGTTTGTTTGAAGAAAATTAAACGATAGAATTTTATGCAATAGGCATATAACGTCAAAAAATGACGATCGAAAAACGAGTTATTAACCTCCTAGATGATCTTAAATTTGTAATAATAAGTCCTTAGTTTATTTCAATTTCTTTGTTTAAAATGAAAAAAATAGTTTGGATATAATATCAAATCATAGAAACATTCATATATTCAGCAAAATATTTTAAAAATAAGCATACTTTCTTCAAATTGGCAACGTTGGCAAAAATAGCAGAGAAACCCCAAAACCGCCAAAATTCAAAGCGTCATGAAAATAGTTACAAAGGTTTGATTTTGTTCATACTTTGCAAAATTTAATCTTGTATACCAATTATCAAATTCTGAGAGTTTCAGAAAAATTAAATGAGAGGATCTTTTTTGGGGGGTAGGTGTGTGGAGCCACCTTAAGCTTTAATATTAACAGTACTTTTATGACCCGAAGATCAAAATCCTTCATATACATTAATATACAACTTTTTCTTTGACCTTTGATTTTTACATAATGTTTATTTAATAGCCTTTCAGAGACAGATGAATACTTTTTCTCATCCGCATTTAAGAGAGTTCCATTGCAAAATTTGATATATATTAATGTAATAAATATTGGAAATTATGCTTAAAATGCAGTAAGGTTTTACACAACAATTTTTTTTTTCATTTTCTTGTGTCTCTATTTCATTTATGTATGTACATGTAACTATGATGTTCATTTTCAAGCATGCTATATTGCAGAAATTCTTGCTTATGGATATGATATATTGACCAAATTATAGAATCATTACCTTTATATTGTAAAACAGAGAACAAGCTTTCATATACATTTAATTTTTCATAGTACTAAAAATTCGTCACAAAAACAAATAATGAATTTTGCTTATTTCGCTACATTTAAGTTAACCAATGAAACCAAAGAGCATTTTTGGGTAAAAATAATTAATTCTGGCAAAAGTACAAAAATAGTGTTGTGGTTCTCTTGAATCTTCTATATTATGGCTAATATATGTAGATGAAGAATAACTTAAGTCATGAAAAAATACCTTTAAAATGCTCATGCAAAGCCAAGTTTATAGGCATTCTCTCAGTCAGCTGTTAAAAATAGAAACAAAAATTTGGTATTTTTGAAAGATTAAATGTTATGCAGCTAATGTTTACTTTTGCAGCATTCCTTTATTTTTGTCAAAGTTGTTGCTCTTTAAAATTCAATCTTGCAGAATACAGACATGATTTTTTCCCTCTTTAAAGTTGAATTCCACTTCCCTGGTTACCAAAAACCTTTAATTTTACCTTCAGAATTCATTTTTAGGATCTATGCTTGTGAAAATGTCATTTACATTTTCAAATTCCTACAGGTTGTTTGTTTGTTCACTGGAATCGTATATGAAAATATGAAACTGCATTTACTATAGTCACTTTTGACTTTCTTTAACTTCATTTTTAAATTTAAAAATTTTATTCTCATGTTACTTAAATTACAGTATCATAGAAATTTATGTTATTTATTTATTGATCTCCACATTATCCAATGATGATTTTGTTTCTTATTTTTCAGTCTTTTTTTTTAAGGTTTACTAATAGCCAAAAGGGCATGTGCAATATGATTGTAATGTAAACAGTACCAATGTTGATCTGATTAAACTATGTTAGAAAAAAGATGCATTGACTTAATATTTAACGAAATAGAAAACATAGATTATAAAGAGATTACTCTTTAATTTTAGAATCTTGTGAGAAGCTTACAAAATTGGCATCTGAAAGTCATTTTGGTTTAACCATACAGAAGGAGTTGCAGTAGATAGATTTTACATGTATATAGCTGTATGAAAACAAACAGCAGCATGGATCTTGTTGTCCCTCTTTCCATCTGTTTCTATATATTTGTTTCAATGATACTCACTAACTGTAATGACAAATATGGACAATGACCATATCCCAATACACAGTACAAAATCAATAATTCAGGAAATCACAAACTGAAGGCATGCAAAATGTGGATGAAACAGTAACCAAAGCTAACAAACAAAAACCCCCACCACATGAAGAAAAGCGAACTCCAGATATAGGAGTGAGACTAGGAGCCAAGGAAGAGTCGGCATCTCCTGCTTACATGCAACACCTGTTGCTTCACTTTGGCAGAAATATCACATCTGGTTACTTCAATTTCGGAAGATACAAGTATAGTCTGTGGTTGGGTGGTTCAAATGGTCTAAGACGAACATCATCCACCATTCTGGACAATGGGGCATCATAGTGTATGACGAGTTCCCCATATCGACCATAGAACTTCCTCAGTGGAGATGTTAGTCGATCACAAATGTATCCCTCACTGAGAAGCTTATCTGAAAGACGCCTAGCTCTCAGAACAAAATCTGTATATTTGCTACTTGCTCTGGCAATCATATCAATTGGGATACGAACACGCCACAAGCTGGCAATGAAGGGATCTTGCTACTCAGAAAAGAAAAGTTTGTAATGCTGAAACTGAAGTAGTCACACTTGTCATAGTGTGAGGTGTTCATAATGACAGCATTATGTCTAAATAGGATGCTGAATTATTTGTCTCTGTAGTTTCTTTGACTTCGTGCTCCGACGGATAGATTCTGCTAAGGTAGTCCGCGAATTTGGATTGTTGATGGACAGCACATCGTCTATATATCTGTAAGTGAAGTTAAAGTCAGAAGCTAAGTATATTTTCCCTTCAGAGACTAAAGATTGAATGAATTCAGCTTCCTACGAGTAAAGTAAATGTCGGCAAGGAGTGGTTAGTAAGATCGATACAGATTTGGTAGAACATTTTGAGGAACCAGAGATGAAACGTTGTTTGTACGGATCGATTCTTATGCATTTTAGGTATACAATTTAAGTATGGTTAATTTAAATCTAAATTGTTTGTGTCAAAGTTAAAGGGAGCGAGAGATCATTTGAGGTTATCTATTATTTCAAAGGCAGAAAGGTTAATTGGGGTATAAGTATGATTTCCAGGTGTCGAATTTAGTTTAAGTGTATAAATTACTTCTTTCCAGCTCTGTCGCCCGAAAGAAGCTTTGTTTTGGCCCTTTATCAATTTGACATCATAAATATTATCTTACTATTTCGGAAACTTGCCGCACACTCTCTGTAAAGTAAATACAAAAAAATAAAACCATGCAGAGGGCGCTACTAAAATGAAAGTTGGCTGTGTCTAAAAATAACATTTGCTGGAAGCATCATTGATGAGGATTTAATATCCGAAACACGTGTCTGGTGCATAATGAATTCCGTATTATTAAATGTATGTATCTTAATTTAGTCATGTTTTCCAAGATAAGCATGGACATTCTATTCCTTTCGAATGGTTTTGTATTTAGTTCCGCATGATTTAGTATGATATTGGTAAATTTGTACAAATAGAATCCTTTCGGCAGAATTTAATTTTTTTAAGACTTTTACTAGAATATACGAGAGCAATATGAACTTTGTGATCTAGGCATATCATGTTTCAATCTAGTATATTCAGAGTGGGAGGATTTTCTTTACAGAAGAGAGATAAAGACTCCCTTCAGAACCGCCCATACAATGACCACAGTAGAAAAAAATGAAAGCACAGTATATAATCAGTGAAAATCAATGCAAAGCAACAAGAGAACAGATGTACTCAAAAGACTGAAAGGTTATCACACCAAGAGGTCAAATAAATCCGGTTAAACTCTCATGAAATTACATAAATTGGTGTGACAAATACAAACGATCCTCCTACTTGCCAACTACACATCAAGTGTTACCACTCATCACTTTTACATACAATAAGATGGAACTGATTCAAATCTAAAGGATATCTATCCTAAAATTGAATAAACAGTATGTGTCCATGAGAGGAAGGAAAATATATTACCTTTGCGTCTCGAAAGACCTATCTGGGTAATAGCTGATTTTCCAATAGATTCATAGGGCGGTCCGAGACGAGACATTACAAAATTTGGCGACATTTTCATAGTGACGTCACAATAGAAAACATGATAACGCATAAAGTCAGTGCGATCAAACATGACGTCACAATCAACATTTTTGCCAAATGATGTGATGTCTGGTGTCTGTACATATAAAATCAAGGTTTAAAACGGTCATAGATATTTTATGGAAAATGGACTATTGGGAGGGTTGTTCGCATGTAATCCGGATAACCACACAATTTGATATACCGTCCGCAGTTTTATTTGTTTTATTTTCATTAATGTTTTGGTTTACCTCCTTTAATTGTTGGTTGGACCTTTGTCGAGCCCTGTTGTTGTTGTTGTTGAGTGTGTGTTTTGTAGTAGTCATTGCAGGGTAATCTTGCTGGAGATTTCTTAAACTTCCCTTAAAGTGCCTTATCCATTTTGTCTTCTTCAACCATATGACAGTGTAGTGAGGTAGCTCAGCTTTCTAGATATCTTTTTAAAAAATGATTACAGAAACTTACAAGTACTTCACAGAAAAAGACATTTTCGCTTAAAAAAGGCTACAAAATCATGCAATATTTAATCAATAAAAAGAAAACTTGGAAATAAGGAAATGTTCTAGAAATGACATCTGCAGATGGATTTTCCCTCTGGCCTGGGTCAAACTGGCTGTTATCTAATGTAGTGAATATTTTTCTAATACATCAATCTTCTTGTATCTTTTGTATGCTTGATACCTTACCATATTGCAAATATTTATCATGTTATCAGTGAAATCAGTTGTAGTTTCTGTGATACGGCGTTTGACCAATATTGACGTTTGTCTTGGAGCCCGACAGATGCACCTGTAACTTTCTTCCACTGAGAGGTATTCACTAGGTTAAACCCAATGGGGACACCAGTCATAGCGTGGATGAGTATAGGCGAGGTGTATAAACGATGACATCATTACTCAACGTGAGAATTTTTTATACCTATTCAGATATATCATACTTATGATGTTGTTAATTCTAGACTAGATTTTTTCCTGGTCATTTAAATTCTGTCTTTTTGTGAATTCAATTTAACTATTCAAAGATTACCTTCATTCGTAGAACGTAATCAAAATATTTTGTTTATTAATATGTACGAGTCATAGATATATTAACAGAGGTGATGGATTTGTGCGTAATGGTCAACAAAATTTGACGGTAGATTATACAAATAAAGCTAATCTTTGAAGAATGGTTCTAAATAGTTCTATCTCATTTCAGCCAGTGACATCCATAGCCGAACTGTTTGTTGTTCTAGGTTGGTAGTTATACAAAACTGCATTTTGAATCGACAAAGACGAAATGAGATTCTTGTTTATTCAAAACATGGGCACAAAAAACCCACACTTTACAAGCTCTTACGAACATTTGAACGATCTATCTAGTATTCATAATGCAAGCACAGAAAAATAACAATGAATTTCTTCATCCACATTCTTTTAGACAATTGTTTTTATCATTCTGCTTTCATCTTTCAGTGGCAATATGTGTAGAATGCCTAAGTGAAGAAAATCGTTGTTTCACTGTTTATGATGATAAAAAGTTATCGTGGTGGAAAGCCAGAGAACATTGTCGTAGAACAATGGAGTTAGGAGATTTGGCATATTTCACTAGCCCTGTGGAGCAAACTAATGTACAACTTGAAGCATCAGTCGAACCTCTCTGGATAGGTTTACACGAAAATGTGAGTACTCTTGAATTGCATTTTTGAATTAAAGTAGACAATTAATTTGTTCCTTGAATTTATTCAAGGTGGCATCACTTACAATGATCTTTGGTAATTTTCCTTATTCTGAATTATTTGGATATGCTACTGGATTGACCCTACAGGAAATTTGTTGCCGCGCACTCTCTGTAAAGTAAATACACAAATTTAAATTCTAAAAATAAAACCAGGGGCGCTAGTGAAATTTTATTTTTTTAAGCATCACTGAGGGGAATTTAATATTTGAAACACGTGTCTGGTGCATAACAAATTGGTTTGAAATTTTCTTCAAGAAGGTATAGAGTTGGAGCCCTTCATCCACTATGATGTTTTTGTTTTTTTTAATTTCTGGTTGTATGTATCACCTCATGCCTCCTCGTTTCAAAGAAGGTTTGTTAAGGGAATTCACCATTTGTTATAACTCTTGTTTCTATAAGTAGGGTTCCATCTGGATTTGGACGAATGGTGAGGAAACCAGCTACACAAGTTTTATACAGGAAAGTCAAGGTAGGGCAGTGTAAGGTTTAACCGAAAATACATAAATTCAATTCTTGATGACGAAATCATTCATTTTATCAAGTTAGTTGATAACTCGAATTCATTGGCACCACCTACAATACTATGTCACAGTGACCACAGCATAAAACCACATGACAGCTCATAAACCCAACATCAACAAACAGATTCAACGTACCATCGAAACACGATTGACAAAACATAAAAAGAAAGCAGACAAATTATATTGTAGTATGCATATAACATGGGTTTTAAAAGAAAGGAGAGGATCTCCAACAAGATTCAGCTGCAGCACCTACAGTAAATATCAAAACATCCCAAGTGAAAACACAGAGTATACATACACAACAAGAGACGCAAAAGGGACAATTTTAAACACCAAATACGACTTCAAAACACTTAACACGAAAATAAGCAATCGGTGCCGACTGTAAGATTAACGTAAAATTTATACGGGAAATGAATTTAAATAAGCGATACGCTTTTTTTCAGATCCCTACATTGTTTGTAGTTCTGTAATTATATGTAACTTGCATATGGAATGAATAAATATGTTTAAACTAAGATTAACGTTTTTACTGGACTTCTGAACGAACATTCTTCATTCAGTTTCAGATTTCAACTCAAGCGATCGATGTGCAGCTATTGTTAATGGGAGCTATTGGCAAAGAACGTCATGTGATGAAGAAATAGGATTCATTTGTGTTAATATATCAAAAGGTGAATAAATATCCATTCCTTAAGAAATCAATTTTCGTAGTGAAATGCAAAATTTTCTCCTTCAGATGCATAATGATTATTTGTTATCTATTGAGTCTTTTTCTAGAAAATATATATAAATACAGTTCTCAAGAAAAACAAATTATCATAATGACATATTTACATACCTAATTTGAGTAGGAAGTATGATAGTAACAAAGCCTATAACGAATTTATTAAACCGAGAATCCTTTGTAACGTTTTTTCTTGCACATTTTGACGTTTGAAAATTTCGTGACCTACTTCGGCGTCAAGGTAGGACACCACGTGACTGTCATACAGCGAACTCATTGGCTGAAATTAGTAAGAAACTTGATTATGATTGATATGAGAAATATAAGAAAGTGCTGAGTATGAATCCGAAAGAGTTTTTTATCTTTGCAATTTAAAATTAGAAAACTGTTATTCTGTTTTATATTAGGGTGATCGCATTCCAGGAATTATTTGAATTAAAGGAATTTACATAAAGTACTAGAGTGATTTCAACATTCATCAACCCCTACATATTTACACGCCTACTTTGAGTAGGAAGTATGACAGTAACAAACCCTATAACGAATTTATCATGCCGAGAATCTTTTAGTAACGTTTTTCTTGGAAATTTTGACGTTTGAAAATATAGTTACCTACTTCGGCGTCAAGGTAGTACACCACATGACCGTCATACTGCGACATCATTGGCTGAAATTAATACGAGACGTGATTATGATTGATATGTGGAATATAAGAAAGTGCTGAGTATGAATTTTTATCTTTGCAATATATAGAAAGCTGTTATTCTGATTTATATTATAGTGATTTCATTTCCAGGAATTTTTTTAATGAAAGATACTTACATTAAGTACTAGAGCGATTTTAACATTAATCAACCCATGAAAATGACGTTTGATTGTATGTCAAAAGTACCAATGTCTTCAAAAGAAAATGGGCTTTTCAAGATCAAACGTAACATCAAAGTTTCATTTTCATTCTTTATTATTATTATTATTATTATTTTGTTATTAGACATTAGGAGAATTCTGTGAACAGCCCAGACAAAAGCGTGCTTCATACAACCATGTGTCATCATATTCTCATATGTTTGTTTTGAAATCTGTATTTTTAAGGTACCTTTATTAAGTCGACTTCTTGGGGTTATGCACTAAAAGTTAATTCATCAACGGATTCAGAAACAGGTTGGTAAAATATTATCACCAATCTTGGTGTTTGAAGTTTTATTGTAAATATCTGTCTACACGGTTAAAGCTGTGTGTCGTATTGTCAAAGGTCGTTTGAAACATTTGATTTACAGACGAATATTTACAGCATGTCCTCATATCGAAAGCCTCTAAAACAGAGATCCAAACTGGGAAATATTCATCATTCTTTACAAATTGAACCAATCTATCAACCAAACACTTTTATGGCATGTTCAAAGCATGAAATAATTCCGTTCGTTCCATATCAAGTCATTCTACTTGATTTTGATGATCAATACAGTATGAAGAAAACGGAATTACGTTTTAATATAACTTTTCTTCAAGATTGTGTATGTTTTGGATACTGAGTTCTCATTGATCTGTGTTACATGTCTGTTTGCTCAATTTTGAATGAATTATTCTGATGTAAATGCTTTTAAATAGGATGTTTGGCGACATTCAGGAACATAAACGGACAAGGCCTATGACGCCATGTCGGCAAAATGCGAAAATGAGGACGTCACAATTTCTCAATAAGTCATTTTGGAACGAACTAAGTCGGTTTTTACGTCAAACACTTTATTTAAACATTTCGCATAGTGCGTTGAACTTAACCTTGACGGAACAATTCGAGCCCATTGTTACATAATTCTTAGCGTTTAAATCACCCCCAGATTTGAATGTTCTAAAGTTTGAAATGATGGTCATATCAGATTTCCTGACCATTGAAACTTGTTTCGCCCCTTTCCTTTTGTAATTGTAATTGAAATACATAATATTTGACAATAAGATACAAAATAAAGTACATGTACATTATTTTGAACAATGAAATACGAGTAAGTTTGTTTCAACCCATAGTTTCTTTATTCCATTAGTATACTTTGATTTTTATCTTCGGCTATTGCGAAGAATATAACATATGACAAATCAACCGAGTTCTTCCAGTGTTTATTATGTAGATATTTTCTATATGGATCTAGACCATTAGTGCTGAGACATTGTCTGTTGAATTGCGCATACGGTGCTCAAAATCTTCTATATAGTATATCATTTCAAAATTGACGAATGATTTTTTTTTCATCGTGTTAGAAAATGTCTATACTGAAACTACAAGAACAGATGTTGTTTATACTGAAACTACAAGAACAGATGCTGTCCATACCGTAGAGAGCACTGAAACTATCAGCTGGCGACCTTCAACTGACCAAATGGCATCTGATCTTGCCATCTTTTCTTCACCCCAAGGTACAAGAAAAAATCATTTTTCTCAAATATGAGTTCAGAGCTACTTAAAGATAGTTGCCCAGTGGCTAAAAGGGTTTATGCCTGACCAGAATGTAATTTTGGAATAAAAATAATACGGAAGTGTTCCAACTCTTTACCTTCTTGAAGATTTCAAACCAAGTCTAATGCAAAAGGTCACCTCCATGACCTTTACCCTAAAGTTGAAAAGTGATTTGTGAGTTGATCTAGCTCAAGCGTATCTGATGATAATATATGGAACTTTATATAAGGGATTACAGTGATATAGCCAATTCATATGCCTTTTTTTCATCGCAAACCTGATGTAAAGGTATAGAAAAAAGTAGACTTAGGTTTATTAGTCTACAAAGAGTAAAACCATTAGGCTTACTTTCTTTTAATGGAAGTTAAAAAGAGAGTTAAAATATGAAGGATACTTAATCTAATATTCTCTTACAGTGACATTTCAAACGGCATCTTCTCGAATCGTTCATATTTCTGGTTCGGTATTCCAAAGAAAACTTGCAGCAAAATACAAAACGGTAAATAGTATAATTGAACCTTCACAAATCTTGTGATTTGGATTTTTGATAAATATGTAGAAAATTGTTTTAAATGTGTTTATGTCATCACAGTCGCATTATTATTTCATATAGATATATCACGCTATTTGTCTTGAGCTTTAAGAATTCCTTATAAGGTGAATTTCGATTATGGGGAGAATATTATAACTTTAATATTAAAAGAAGTAAGTAAGTAATCTTTATTTAGAGACAGATATATATATACATGTATATATATATACAATCAAAATCAAAGTGACATAATGACGATTAAATTTGTTTATTGCACTAAACGTTTTCGCCTGTTGGCTCTTCAGAGTTGCAATGAATACAGTTCTGTAACGTTATGATGCCGTCATAGACGCTGCCTACCTATTGTTCTTTGTTATTGTTATTGTTTATATTCATTGCAACTCTGAAGAGCCAACAGGCGAAAACGTTTAGTGCAATAAACAAATTTAATCGTCATTATGTCACTTTGATTTTGATTATATTGACTATACCGGGAATGGATATATATATATACATATACATAATGAAGTAAAGTCCTCCGTAGGGAAGTTTATATAAAATATTAATATAATAAATAACAATAAACACTCAATATCCACAAACTTTCGGCCACTTGACCTTTATCAAGTGGAAAAGCACGAATATAAAACAATTCTACCTAATATTCATTGCTGCTGGTAAACAAAGCCCAGCGTAACCTGTATGACGTCACGTGTTTTACGCTTGTCTTTGTTTACCAGCAGAAATGGATTTCACGTAGAATTACATGGGACGTCATACTTTGTTCATTTTACGCTGGGCTTTGTTTACCAGCAGTAATGGATATTACGTAGAATTCTTTTATATACGTGCTTTTCCACTTGATAAAGGCCGAGTGGACGAAAATTAGTGGATATTGAGTGTTTTTTGTTAATTATTTAATATTAAATATTTTCTTCTTTGCTTACCCCTTCAGTGCAAATCAGTGATGGATACAGTCACACAAAATCAGTGTCTACGAAAGCTGGTGAGGGACGCTGACTTCGTAGGGAACATAATCTCTGACCAATATAGACGCCAGCTTTACCAACAGACAAACGACTCTTATCTACATCTTCTTAGTCAAAGAACGACTAGGTTTACTCTCTTACAGGTATAATAGTATACATGGATGACACAAACCATTATATTTACATATGCCCATTCATTTGTATAGAATTTACACTGTAATTATAGGAGTATAACCGCAGTGGCATGATTCGAACTATGACGTCATTGTAAGTTGGCTTGATTTGAACTTCGACGGTACGTAGTAACAGAGCCTTAGCAACGTAGTTGTACACGTATTTTAACGTCATTAAAGCGTGAAAAACTTGAATGTAAATATATAGAATAACTGTCTTTTGGAATGTGATTATACTGTGATAACATACAATGGATCCAGGAATTATGTTTCTCATAATGCGCTAACGCGCATTATGGAACATAATTCCTGGATCCATTGTAGGTTATCACAGTATAATCACATTCCAAAAGACAGTTATTCTATAAGTAAGCCTTCGGTGACATGGTTAATCTGGGAATATTTTCCTTAATTCATACCCCCTTCTACAAGAAACAAGAGGCCCAGGGGCCACAACGCTCACCTGAAAACTATGTAAACTAAGCATATCAAACAAAAAGAAAGTTTGTAAGAGGAAAATAACCAGACTTCAGAGTGGAACAAAAATTAACAACACTTCTTAAGACATCTCTCTAGATAATCCTGATGCTTTCGGTATGTCGATACGTGCTTCCATTCTGAAGAAGAAGTTTGTCAAAGGAGGGTACCCCCGTAACCTACTTTTGACTCTGGTGGCGCCACCTGTTGATGGATCCGGACGAAAAACAACTACACTTGTAGGGGACCATTAGTACTTCATTCCTACCAAGTTTCATGCAAATCTGTTCAGTGGTTCTGGAGAAGAAGTCGAAAATGTTGAAAAGTTTACGACGGACGACGGACAGACGACGGACGCCGGACGCCGGACGGTGCGCTATTACAATAGCTCACTTGAGCTTTGCTCAGGTGAGCTAAAAAAAGGATAGAAAAAAAGTAGAGGAAGAAAAATGACATCATTATTTGTTACATAGAAAGATTCATCATTTTGTGGGTTATATCCTGGTTTTATCGATACTTTTCATGTAAGTTATGTAGTCATTTTACGGATTGAGTTTCTTCATTCCATGTCTCTCTTCCCATTTATTTGACCAATTGCATAAGCAAATCAAACATTTTTTAGCTTACCTCGACGAAGTTGAGTTTTCTTATGAGTTTGGGGTAACTCAGTATTTGGAAAGTACATGTACTGATGCTACAGTAACCAAACTTGCACAAGTGATTTATCTTTGGATGCTGAAGTGAACCCATGAATTGGATGCTTCATCTGACCTACATTTTCCGCTTGAGTGACTTGATTAAGAAATTTGGGGTAGCTCAGAGTGACTTGGTTAAGAAGTTTGGGCTACCTCAGTATCTTACAAAGTACTGATGCTACAGTAACCAAGCTTGGACAAGTTATTCATCTTGGGATGCAAAGATGGACCCATGCATCGGATGCAGCATCTGACCTACTTTTTCCACTTGAGTGATTTTGCTTTTTAAAGCCAATATTGTGCAAAGTATAAGTGCTACATGTACCAAACTTGCATATTGGATGTATCTTTGATCAAACTTTCATAAAATGACCTTGACCTACTTTTTACGCTTGAGTGATTTTGCCTTTAAAAGCCAATATTGAGCAAAGTCTAAGTGCTACATATACCAAAGTTACATATTGGATGTATCTTTTGATCAAACTTTCATAAAATGTCCTTGACCTACTTTTTACGATTGAGTGATTTTGCCTTTCAAATCCAATATTGAGCAAAGTATAAGTCCTACATGTACCAAACTTACATATTGGATGTATATTTGATTAGACTTTCACAGAATGACCGTGACCTACTTTTTCCACTTGAGTGATTTTGCTTTTAAAAGCCAATATTGAGCAAAGTATAAGTGCTACGTGTACCAAACTTACATATTGGATGTATCTTTGATCAAACTTTCACAAAATGACCTTGACCTACTATTCAGGTTATGTGCACAAAATCCTCTCACTTACACGGATAAATAGAGGTTTCCCAAGATCAGATCAAGACAGTAAAAGGCATGGTTTAATTTATTAAGGATGACTGATTACCGTCGATATTTCTTTTAGAAATATTCCGTCCATTCCAATTTGTAACAATTTCAGATGTACGTGGATTTGCTGGACGTATCACTGGATACCAGTGTACTTCTATCAGTATACCAGACAAGTACCGATGTATGTATTATTTTTCCTTACTCTATAAACTTACCATGATTCATGTGCTGAAGATTCTTCTATGAAGGCACAGCTAAGTTTGTGCAAGATACAAATGTAACAACTAATCAGTTATCTGTTCATACTTTCCTGCTTCAATTACATCAAATACGATAGCATGAATTTTAGAATTAAACTAGATTTGATGGATAAAGTATAATATACTTTGATTTATTTTATTTGTTAATCTCACATTATCTAGAGATTGATGAATAGAGCATGTGTTAAGCAATTTGTGATTGCTGTCAAAATTAATCTGATGTGTTCTGCTGTGATATCATTCATTTATGTCTATTCAAAATGTTAAAAAAATTACAATTAAAACATTAAATTGTTTTCAGAAGTTTCCTTTGTGTCTCATTGCAGAAATTCTTTGATTTCTTCCTGAATATGGAAAATCTTATTTTGGACATTGACAGTGGAGTAGGATCTATAAATCAGGGACATCTGAAATTTCAGAGAACCTGTAAGTATAGTTTTGTCGATTTTCCATATTTATCATTACTTCAAGATCTTTTGACCTGAAAAAAAGCAAAGATACCATAAAGATGCACCAGACACGTGTTTCGATTATTAAATTCTCATCAGTGATGCTTCCAGCGGAGCCACCAAAAATCATTTCAGTAGCGCCCTCTTTAATTTTTTTAAATTTTGATTTGTACATTTAAATTACAGAGAGTGCGCGATGTAAGTAACAAACGTATTAAGTTTTGTTTCAAAATAAAACTATTGAATTCATCAAGAACGTATCTATAGCACAACATTATCGATCATAACACTACAAGAGTGATTCACTTAAGAACCATTTGAAAATTCGAAGATTCTTACCCAATGTTTTGTTGCGGACCGTAATACAATTCTACTGTTCTTTAATGGAAGAAACTATTATTATATTCCGTTCCAGATCAAACTGCGACTATGATTAACACATTTTAGAAGTCGACTCTTCCGACGTTTTGAATTTATAAAATAGATTACCAGGGAAAAATACAGAGCAGACACGCACAGAAAGAGACGCAGAAGGGACAAGGAACACCAAATCATCGCATCATAAAAACATCAAACATAAATGACTACACATAAACCAACGAGACCAGTAAGCAATCGGTGCCGACTTAGAACGGCCATCTGTCAAACCAGTAGCAGGCGTGGTGGTTATCCGGAATACGTGAGCGCAACCCTCCCAATTTTCTGATTGCCCAAAAGGTCAAGAAGAACGCACAATTGTGGTGTAATGACAGCATGACCCAAGGAACACACAGATGGATATGTAAATGGATGTATTAGACTTAATAATGCGAAAGAAATACAGTCCGTGCTCTGTCGGCTGTAGCAAGCTTATGCATGATATCACCCAGGGAGTCCGACTGACATTAAAAGAGGATAGGTGTTCGGGGTCCTGTCATCTCTAAAAAAGTTTTGACAGGGCCCGTCATGGAGCCCTGTTGTCACAGTTAGTCAGAGTGCAATTCCTAACAATGTGCTTGAACAGGCTGTAGATTGGACAAGTACCAAGCTAACTAAGGAAGGGATCTCCAACAACACCAGGTTGCAGCACCCACAGCAAAACCCCAAAACACCCAATACTAAAACAACAAACGCGCACAGAAAGAGACACAAAAGGGACAAGGAACATCAACGCACAACACAGAAACATCAAACACAAAGAACCACACATAAACCAACCGGTGCCGACTAAGGACGGTCATCTGCCACGAAAATAGCAGACGGTGTAGTTATCCTGGATAACGTGCGCACAACCCTCCAACTTTTCTAAGCTAAGTGTTTGTCTGGTAACAGTGGGATCATATCCACGGTATAAAAGGCAATTGCTGATTTAAGAAATAACAACTAGCTAGACGTGGTTTACTGTCCAATTATTCCCCGAGTCGCACGAACCAATCAAATTATCATCGAACCGTGAAGCGGCGAGGTGATATTTGATTGGTTCAAGTGACGAGGGAAATTACTGGACAACAACCACGGCTAGCTACTTGTTATGTCTATTCCCATATTCTTCTACAGACGACAATGGGAAGAACTTAGCGGACTGGAAGTTTGTTGGAGGTTTTACACCAGGCGCGTGAATGGGCAGAGCTTAGAAGACTGGAAATTTGTTGGAGATTTTACACCAGGCCAGTTCTATTGTACATGGGAAAAAATCTCAAATCAAATTGAAATCTTGAATTTCGATGGTAATTCTGTCAACCTTTGATCCTTCTTATTTTGTTTATTATGTTACCATAAAAGGCAGGTTGTGAAATACCAAAAATAATATACTCTGTTGCTTGTATGCGTCCGAATTTCAAAAGAAGTTGACCATAATCTTTGTAAAATTTCCAGAAAGTCTTTTTCTAGTTTGTGAAAGCGAAAACTTTGACCTAAACGTTTCTTGATAATTTTCAAATTTCTACTATGAAATTCCTACTATGAAAAACATCAGTACATTGTAATGAGTTAAAGAAGATCCTGACGATAATCTCGACAGCACTCACAATAGAGCACAAAATGAATCATCGACGGACCCCTAGCAAGCTAGAGGTGGGACCAGGTGCCCGGGAGGAGTAAGCATCACCTGGTGGCTAGCCGCAGGCGCCGTCGATGTTTAAGCACGAAAATAAAAACAATATATAAAACTCATGCACTGTCTGACGTTATGTCTATATAGAAAGTAAGTTTTAGTTTCATGAACTTGCAATCACTGCAACAAATAACGGGTTTTGACCACATCATATTTAAACACATAGAAGTTGATTGTTGTATTATTTTGGTGTTGGCTGTGTTTCCATTTTGTTATAGTAGATTACACAAGAAATTATCATGTTTTGCATACAGTAGCATTTATCAATTCATGTGTATCGAATTTATTCAGGGTGGCATAACTTACAATTATTTTTAGTCATTCCGTGGCCAATCAGCGAAACTGTTGGTATAAATGTAACACTGGGACAGAGAATGGACGGGCTCTGGGTTTCCTTTTTGGTCCTGCCAGTAACCTGCTTGGATACTATACTTGCATAGAATATGTAACATGATTCATGTGATATATGAAAATAATTAGTACGACGCGTTTTAACAGTGGCGTCTACAATGCCTTCCGCATTTGCGCTCGATATGGTTTATAAGTTAAGCTTCCCAAGCTTTGTGTTTCTGTAGAGCTTGGTGTCTCATCTCTTTGTCCTACTTTCTTTTTGAACAGCATGAGGGAAACGCTCCTAAGTGTGAAAAAATTTAAATACAGGGAATAATATATCTATTTACAAACAGGTAAAGGATAACAGTCCTCCAACAGCGAAATCAAAAATCAGATAGATAAGTTTATCATAAAAGCATTATCTATTCAAGTTCAAGTATTTATTCCCAGAACACAATGTTTGACATTGGTATATAGATCAAAATAAATATTTACAAAATATATACAGTATTCAAACTATACTTTTTGGACCTAAATATCAAAATTGTGAACGGAAAGATTCATACAAGTGTATGTGACAAAAGGAATGATTTTGGATTCAACATAGTAAATTTCCCCTGGCTTGACGGTGATGTTCCGAGATGTTACGGCATTTACATATCACAGCTCATCCGGTACGCTAGAGCATGTACTGATATTTTGGATTTTCACAGTAGAAATTTACAAATTACCAAAAACTTTTAGGTCAGGGTTTCCGCTTTCATAAACAAGTTAAGACATTCTGGAAATTTTACAAAAATTACAGTCAACTTCTTTTAAAAGCCGGATCTCTACACGCAACAGAGTACATTACTTTGGGTATTATACAACCTGTCTGTTATGGTGATATGATAAACAAAATTAGAAGGAACAAAGGTAGCCAGCATAACCATCGAAAATGCGTCAGAATCATCAAACGCCTTTTATACCGTGGATATGATCCTAATGTCACCAGACGGACACTAGGCTTGGTACTTGACCAATCTACAGTCTTGTATAAGCGCATCCTTGAGACTTGCACTCCGACTGACCGTGACGAAGGGACTCCATGACGGGCTCTGTCCAAACCTCTTTAGAGAAGACAGGGCCCCGACCACCTGTCCTCTCTGAATGTCAGTCGGACTCCTCTGGTGATTACATACATGAGCTCGCTACAGCCGACAGAGCACGGACTGTATTACGCATGCCCTCTTTTAATATCCATTTACATATACATCTGTGTTTCTGGGGCCTCTACGTTTCGCGGTCTGGTTTGTGTGAGGTCATCTTACAGTGAGGAGGTATTTTTACATCACAATTGTACGTTCTTCGAGACCTCTGGGTAATTGGAGAAGTGAGAGGGTTGTGCGCACGTAATCAAGGATAACCACACCATTTACTACTTGCGTGACAAATGGCCGTCCAAAGTCGACACCGGTTGCCCATAGGTCTCGTCGGCTTATGTGTAGTCTTTTGTGTTTGATGTTTACATGTAGTGTGTCTCTTTTCCGTCTCGTGCTGTACTCGTCTTTTGTGTTTTTGCATCGGGTGTTTGGTGTTTTGCTGTTGATGCTGCAACGGGGTCTTGTTGGAGATCTCCTCCCTTCTTTCATTTGCAGCATTACTGATACAGAATACAGATATATTTGCGACTGATTCAAACCCGACTAGGCAAAACTTTACACTAAATGTATCAACAAAAGAAGGTATGCATTCTTGATATCTTAAACATTCGCCGGTGAAATTCTTCATTTTTCAAACATCAAGTTGTTTTCCGTGTTAATCAATTTTGACTTGATATTACATGTACATGTATATGAAATGAAAATTGAGTGCGAGGCTTAAACACTAGAAATCATTTTAAACAAGGTACATTCATAGATATCAAACGCGACCAAAACACAAGGACGGAGAAGCGCAAACAGAATCGGGCAGTAATTAGCAAATGTCAGACAGAATAGGCAAACAGATTGTCCCTAGCAAAGAGTGTGGTTACCTGCAGACATTTCATCAGGCTATGAAATATAGTGATGTACAGTTTGTTTTCTTGTTTAAGTAAAATCGAGGGAGAGTCCCGTAGGAGGATTAAGCATCTCTTGCCTGACAAAATTTGTCACAAAAGCTCAGGGATAAAGATTTGGTCAATTTAAAATTCCCAGGAAAGAAATGCTAATGGGCATTCTTGTCAACACAAATTTAGAAATTTGCTTGTGCTCAAAGCTGAGATATTAAACTGTTTAGTATTCGTATATTGTTTTATGTTTTTGTCAGGATTTCTTTGGTTCTATTTTTGTTTTATAATTATCTTACTATTAATTTTTACCATCTTTTTCAATCTTCGTATCATTTACTTTTATCTTAATATATTTTGTAGGACAGAAAAGCCTTATGTATGTTATGCTTATGGATTTTGATATCAAGACACGTTTCAACAGGTAAAATGACAAATATGGATAATGACCATATTCCTGTATACAGCACAAAATGGATAATTCAGAAAATCAGAATCCGAAGGCATACAAAATCAGGATAAAACAGGAACCAAAGCAAACAAACAAAAACCTCCACCATATGAAAAGAAGCGAACTCCCGATATGGGAGTGAGACCAGGTGCCCCAGGAAGAGTAAGCATCTCCTACTTGCATGCAACACCCGCCGCTTCAATTCGGTAGAACTGTCACATCCGGTTACTTCCATTTCGGAAGACATAGAGTACAATCTTTGGTTGGATGGTTCAAATTGTCTATGACATAATATCATCCACCATTCTGGAGAGTGGGACATCATAGTGTATGACGAGTTCCCCATATCGACCGTAGAACTTCCTCGGTGACGATGTTAGTCGGTCACAAACATATCCCTGACTGAGAAGCTTATCTGAAAGACGCCTAGTTCTCAGAACAAAATCCGTATATTTGGTACTTGCTCTGGCATAGCGTATTAACTGAGATATGAACAAACCATAAGCAGGCGATGAGGGGAACTCAGAAAAGGAAAATTTGTAATGCTGAAATTAAAGTCGTCACGTTTGTCATAGAGTGAGGTGTTCATGTGACCATCAATGTCGTAGGACAACATTATGACCAAATAGGATGCTGAATTATTTGTCTCTGTAGTTTCTTTGACTTCAAGCTCCGAAGGATAGATACTGCTCAGGTAATCCGCGAATTTTGGATTATTGATGGACAACACATCGTCTATGTATCTGTAAGTGAAGTTGAAGTCAGAAGCTAAGTATCTTTTCCCTTCAGAGACCAAAGATTGAATGAATTCAGCTTCGTACGAGTACAGGAAAATGTCGGCAAGTAGTGGGGCACAATTGGTCCCCATTGGAATTCCGACAATTTGCAGGAAGACCTTTCCTCCAAACACCACAAAAATGTTGTCGACCAGAAAGTATAACATCTGAATGATATCTGTTTCAGTGTACTTATTTTCAGAATCGGACTTTTATTTTACGAAGTAGGTTTTGTCATAGTTAACAACAATAAATGTATATTTGTTGTGTAAAGTGTCGAAAAATCAAAGGCTTTTTGATCGAATGGACTCTACTAAATGAGTGGATTTCAGATGTTCTAAATGTTCCTTCGAATTCTTTCAAATCCACATCTGGTTGATACCACTGCGAAAATATACTGTCGAACAATATTTTTGAAGCCCAGATTTGATTTCAGATAAAATTTTGGTGAGTAAGATCGATACAGATTTGGTAGAACATTTTGAGGAACCAGCGATGAAACGTTGTTTGTACGGATTCTTATGCATTTTAGGTATGCAGTATAAGTATGTTAAATCTAAATCTAAATTGTTAGTGTCGAAGCCAAAGGAAGCAAGAGCTGATTTGTGGTTATTTATTATTTCAGAGGCAGAAAGGTTTATTGGGGTGTAAGTGGGATTTCCAGGCGTTGAATTTAAAGCCAACTCTTTAACTAAACTGTCGAAATAGTACTTTTTGCAAGTAAATGTGTAATTATTTGAGGCTTTGTCCGCTGGTGTGATGACATAATGTTCTTGGAGGTAGGTAAGCTCTGTGATAACATCAGGGTCTTAAAAGATAGACTCGAATCTGGTGTTCACAGTTGAATTTAATCGGTAAATTCTAGATAAAAGTAACCCTCTGTTGGATTTTATCCATTCGGAAAGGGTGTCGAGCTGTACATCCTTAGAGTATCGAATATATTGAATTTGAAGACGTTAAACATTTGTACCACTTGGTGAGTGTCACTGCTGGTGGACTAGGTCTAGGAGTCCCCTAAGGCACATGTAGCCAAGTTCGATCAACTTCGGTTGATCGTTTCTTTAACGAATTCGAAACTTTCTGTTATCAAATATTTTTTGAAATTTCTAAAACATGGGTTCTGTAACATCATATCCCATCCATCCTGCTACGTGTTTCGGTATATTTTTTAGTCCCCCACCGGCTCGCCGGAGGGGACTTATAGTTTCCACCCCGTTTGTCTGTCTGTCCGTCACTCTTTAGTTTTCCAGCCTTTTTTCGCTGTCGTTGCAGATATTGATCTCATTTTTGGTATGTGAGTTTATCTCAATGTGATACAGATCAAGTTTGAGTTTGGTTTCGATTGACCTATTTTTTGCAAGATTTATGGCCCCTGGACGTAGCACATTTCATGAAATTCTCAGTTTTCCAGACTTTTTTTTTCGATGTCGATGCAGATATTGATCTCATTTTTGGTATGTGAGTTTATCTCAATGTGATACAGATCAAGTTCGAGTTTGGTTCCGATTGACCTATTTTTACAAGAGTTATGACCCCTGGACTTAGCAAATTTCATGAAATTCTCAGTTTTCCGGATTTTCCGTCCAAGGTATTGCAGATAATGATCTCATTTTTAGTATGTGAGTTTATCTCAATGTGATACAGATCAAGTTTGAGTTTGGTTTCGATTGACCTATTTTTACAAGAGTTATGGCCCCTGGACTAAGCAAATTTCATGAAATTCTCAGTTTTCCGGACTTTTCTTCCAAGGTATTGCAGATTTTGTAATAATTTTTCATATGTGATTACATCTTAGTGTCATTCAGCTCAAGTTATAGTTTCGTTCCGATTGACTTATTTTTACAAGAGTTATGACCCCTGGACGTAGCAAATTTCATGAAATTCTCAGTTTTCCAGACTTTTTTTTCGCTTTCGTTGCAGATATTGATCTCATTTTTGGTATGTGAGTTTATCTGAATGTGATACAGATCAAGTTTGAATTTGGTTTCGATTGATCTATTCTTACAAGAGTTATGGCCCCTGGACTAAGCAAATTTCATGAAATTCTCAGTTTTCCGGACTTTTCTTCCAAGGTATTGCAGATATTGTAATATTTTTTATATGTGATTACATCTTAGTGTTATACAGCTCAAGTTTGAGTTTGGTTCCGATTGACCTATTTTTACAAGAGTTATGACACCTGGACTTAGCACATTTAATGAAATTCTCAGTTTTCCGGACTTTTCTCGGCTGTTGTTGTAGGTATTGAAATAATTCATTATCTGTGATTATATCTTAGAGTTACACAGATCAAGCTCGAGATTGGTTTTGATTGACCTAGTTTCACAAGAGTTATGGCCCTTGGACATATCAGTTTCCAGTCTTTTCATGTCTGTTCTTGTAGATATTGAGCTGATTTTTGGTATGCAGATACATTATAGTCTGATCAAGAATAAGTTGAAGTTGGGTTCGATTTATTTGGTTTTACAAAAGGTATATGGCCTCATGGCAAATTTCAGTAAATTTTCCTGTTTTCCAGACCTTCTTATAAACACATATTGAACTTATTTTGATGTTGGATTCATCTTTTGGCGTAAGTACAGGTCAAGGCATTGAAGGACATGGATTAATGCCGGTAGGGGACTTATATCGCTTGCGATTCATAAATTTATTCTCTTTGTGATGGTGGACCAGGAGTCCTAGTGGGCACATGTAGCAAAGTTCGATCAATTTCGGCTGTTCGTTTCTTTAACGCATTCGAAAATTTGTTATCAAAATTTCTTAAAATTTCTAAAACGTGGGTCCTGTAGCATCATATCCCACTCATCCTGTTACGTGTTTCTGTACGTTTTTTGCATGATAATTTCACACTCTTTGGCTACATTACATTGTTTAGATTGAGAATCACTGACCAGAGTTTAGAACCCGAAACGTGCAAGTCTGGTCCATGTTGCAATTTTATCTGTTCTTAAATGATGCCACTGAATTTGAAGAATTCATTATACACTGCACTCCTATAAAGTTCAAAATCGGTTGTCTTCAACTACAAGCTAACACTTAAATGAATAAATACAATAATCTTAAACATTCTGATTTTTAGTTTATCTTTTCAGTTTATCATTTCAAACTGGAAATCTTACTACTACTTTCATATCGCATTTTCCAGATTAGAAATGAACAGTCTTCGAATTGTGGATGGATCGTTTTATGTAATAAGTCCATTGCTCTCTGTTCGCTTGTTTGTTGCCAATACTTCCGACACTGAAATACATTTCACACTGGAACATTCCTACATCAGAGAAAAGGTATATTATTTATATGCTTCAAAACAGTAACATTAATTGTTGTTTTACAATTTGTGATATAATCTGAATGAAGCTTAAATAGGTGAACTTCCCAAGAAGTTTCAGTATAAATGTATTAATTCAATTCAGCATGGTACACGTAGCTCTTCTACATACAAAAATCCTGCCCGATCCACCTGAAGCAATTTCTTAATCTTTACTTAACAAAATTCTCTTGATTTCATTTTCATATTTTTTAGGGAAAGCATTAATATGCAGATATATCATTGATGCTATGACCAACGTTTCTAATTGATATTTCAATTTCTTTTCAGATAAGGTCTTCAATGAATAATAAAACATACAAAGACCTTACTCATTGTGGATTTATTTCCCCTCTGAAAAGGTGATGTAATATAATGAATACAAATTCTTTCGATTTCAATAGCATTGAAATTTTTCATTCATTTCAAACTATGTTTTATATGATTGTATTGTGTAACATTCGAGACTATTGGTGATTTGGTGTTCCTTGTACCTTTTGTGTCTCTTCCTGTGCATGTCTGCTCTGTGTTTTTGCATTGGGTGTTTTGGGGTTTTGCTGTGGGTGCTGCAACCGAGTGTTGTTGGAAATCCCCTCATTTCTAGTTTATATCAAAATCTTTGATGAACAAAAGAATCGAACTTGTTGAAATTGCTGGTAATAATGATATTCGCAACCGTTTCGATGGAACGCAACCGTATTGTAATAATGATATTCTTGTAATAATGATATTGATAATGATACTCTTGTAATAATGATAATGATATAACGCTTGTAATAATGATATTTGCAACCGTTTCAATTGTTCCCAACGGTTTCGATGGAAATTCTCACGATTTTGCCTTGCCTTCTCGACTTCGAGACTGAATAACGGTTAGGTACTTCTTTGATGTATATGATAACTTTTCTTGATGTTCAACTTGAAATTCAGAATGTGGTCGACATCAGGATGTGAGGTCATCACCACTACAGATGAAAATACAGTATGCCATTGTAACCACACAACCAATTTTGCCATTCTAATGCAGATAACCGAAGTTGAAGTTCGTATATTTTTTTGTTTTTAGTTCACCTCGACGAAGTTGAGTGAGCTTATGCTATAACCCCACGCGTCCGCGTCCGCGTCCGGTTAAGAAGTTTGGGGTAGCTCAGTATCTGACAAAGTACTAATGCTACAGTAACCAAACTTGCACAAGTGATTCATCTTTGGATTCTGAGGTGAACCCATGCATCGGATGCAGCTTCTGACCTACTTTTTCCGCTTGAGTGATTTGGATAAGAAGTTTGGGGTAGCTCAGTATCTGACAAAGTACTAATGGTACAGTAACCAAACTTGCACAAGTGATTCATCTTTGGATGCCGAGATGGACCCATGCATCGGATGCAGCATCTGACCTAATTTTTCCGCTTGAGTGATTTCGCTTTTAAAAGCCAATATTGAGCAAAGTATAAGTGCTATTTGTTCCAAACTTGCATTTTAGATGTATCTTTGATCAAACTTTCATAAAATGACCTCGACCTACTTTTTCCGCTTGAGTGATTTTGCCTTTAAAAGCCAATATTGAGCAAAGTATAAGTGATACATGTACCAAACTTGCATATTGGATGTATCTTTGATCAATCTTTCATAAAATGACCTTGACCTACTTTTTCCGCTTGAGTGATTTTGCCTTTAAAAGCCAATATTGAGCAAAGTATAAGTGATACATGTACCAAACTTGCATATTGGATGTATCTTTGATCAATCTTTCATAAAATGACCTTGACCTACTTTTTCCGCTTGAGTGATTTTGCTCTATAAAGCCAATATTGAGCAAAGTAAAACTGCTACATGTACCAAACTTGCATATTGGATGTCTCTTTGATCAAACTTTCATAAAATGACCTTGACCTACTTTTTCTGCTTGAGTGGTTTTGCCTTTAAAAGCCAATATACATGTACTAAGAAATATGTTTGAATTGAATTTTGCTGTCACGAGGTGAGCTTCGTAATCTGTGATTACCTTTATTTTTATGTTGGTACCACAAATCTTTACTCAAACACTGGTACCTTCTTCCTTGTCATTTTGATAATCTCATCATACAATGTATATTTTACAATCAATTATGAAATTACTTAATTTCCAGTATTTATCAATATTTGATATTGACGCCGAGTGAAAAAATCAAGCATTAACTGTATTATTTATTGATATTTGAAGGTTGTAAACATACGAATCGGCATCGCCTATCGCCATGGCGGGATGTAGGTACCCGATGGTACGTGCATCTGCCGTGACACTATTAAAACACAAAAGAGTACACTAGCCGTCGTGTGTAAAACAGCACTAGTGTAAAACGAAATTTAGCAAAGCTGACGCTATTCAAATTGATGTAGCGCCGTATAAATTTCAAAGTTATTAAAGTATATTCAAATAAAATGAAATGTTGTCGTATTATGGTGATGGAATCGAACAAGGATAATCAAACTGTTAAAATATTCTGACTTTGTCATCCAGAGGATGCATTTCGTTAGAAATACAAATGTGTATCTTTCTGTGATGTAAAAAGACTTTTTCTTGAAAAAAATGGACAGGAAAAAATATTTCTTAGATAGACATGATATGATCCACAGTGACTTATTTATCTTATTTATTATTTCCTAAAAAATGTTTTAAATTCAGACCGTTCTATTTTTAGATTGACGAAATCCATGATTTGGCACTTAACATTATTACGTACGTGGGTTGTAGTGTATCGTTACTGACACAGATTATTGCAGTGACTGTGTTTACATGTGTTGGGTAAGTTTCAGAATAAAAAGAAGGAATTTATGTTAATATTAATTTTGAAAAAGATGAAATACAAAGCTCCCAGGTACGACAAAGAGTGAGGCAAAAACACTAAACCCCGACCAGGAAAACCTACACTAAATGGTTCATATTAATGTTTGTTTCATTTTTTATTTGTCAAGAATTCTATTATGGTCTCAATATCTAAGTCTTCTTTCCTTGCTTATGAAACAAGAAAACCAGAATTGGTACCCTTGATTTACGAAATGATTGTGTAAATCAAACATTAAGCATTGTCTTCCAGCCTTGGATACTGTTGGCTGGAGAAACGATTTGGAAACTCGCGAAATCTATTAAATTTAGGAAACAACAACCTTCTGAAATAAATCTTCATTGATACCGAAATGATCCAACTATATACCTTCTTCTGGAAATTTCAAACCAATTTATTTTGCACCAGACACGTGTTTCGGATACTGAATCCTCATCAGTGATGCTTCCACCAAAAGCTATTTTCAGGAGCCACCAAAATTCATTTCAATAGCACCCTTTGGTTTAATTTTTTAATTCTAATTTGTGCATTTACTTAACAGAGAATGTGCGGCTCCCCTGTAGGATCAATTCAGTAGCATATTCAAATAAAATATATTTCAAAATATTATTGGATGGATGGTGCTAAGATGTTAACCTCCTTTAATTTCAATAATGTTTTTGGATGAAATGACAAGTTTCCGGAATAGCCAAATAAAATGTATGAAGTCAAATCAAGTCACAGGGAATGATTTTAACTGCTGCACACTGCAACAAGAAATAAGTGTTTATATTAATGATACGGAAAGGATCCAACTCTATACCTTCTTGAAGAACATTTCAAACCAATTTATTTTGCATTAAACACTTTACTTTGCACAATCGAAATTAAAACTCTATATTTACATATGCCCAATCATTTGTATAGAATTTACGCTGTGATTATAGGAGAATATAACCGCAGTGGCGTGATTTGAATTTGGGTAATCGGAAAAGTGGGAGGGTTGTGCGCACGTAATCCAGGATAACCATACCTTCTGCTATTTCCGTGGCAGATGGCCGTCCTTAGTCAGCACCGGTTGGCCATTGGTCTCGTTGGTTTATGTGTAGTCCTTTGTGTTTGATGTTTCTGTGTTGTGCGTTGACGTTCCTTGTCCCTTACGCGTCTCTTTGTGCTTGTCTGCTTTGTGTTTTTGCATTGGGTGTTTTTGGGTTTTGCTGTGGGTGCTACAATCTGGTGTTGTTGGAGATCCCCTCCTTTGTTTGAACTATGACGTCATAGTAATTTGGCTTGATTTGAACTTTGACGGTACGTAGTAACAGAGCCTTAGCAACGTAGTTGTAAACGTATTTTAAGGTCATTAAAGCGTGAAAAACTGGAATGTAAATATATATAATAACTGTCTTTTGGAATTGGTAGGAAAGTATGCAAAATTATAGAAAACCCCATAACAATTATATATTTTCCATCATATTTCATCATTATGCTACATACGTGTACAATCAAAAGGTGGCATTTTCTATTACTGATTACAAAGTCTAATACACTTGTTCTCTTTTTAAGATGGCAATGTTCAGCATTTTTAAGAGAAAATCGCCCAAACATGGTGATCTGGTTTTAGTTAGCAACAATGTACACTTACAATAAAGCCTCCTAAAACAAATCACATACCGCGGGATGAATTTGCCCTCTAGTCAAGAGGAAATCAGAATGATTGAACATTAAAAAAACAGTGGTATAGAATGCCTTTATTCAGATATCAATGAACATATAAATAAGTATACATGTTCTTCCTCGCCGAATCTATTAAATAAAAAAATATACATTCATTAATACATCAAATATGTTATTCTGTAATCTCATTATTCAAGTAAAGATATAGCTTTGACGTCAGCAATCATGCTTTTATTTCAAAATAAAATTTGATCATCTGTTTTTGACTTCCTTATTAAGATACCTTGTTTTTTTTCTCTTACAGAACTCTTAATTCGGAGAGAATTTATATTCATAGGAATCTATGTTTGTCAATCATTGCTGCACAAATTACCTTCCTCGCTGGGATCAAAGCGGTCAAGATCAAAGTAATTTCAATGATATTCTATCTTTACTTTAACCTAACTCCTTTGATGGTGCATTTGGTTAGTTATTAACCAGCAAATTCAAATTGTATATGGTTGAAGAGATATCTTAACAAAACGTATTCAAGTGGATTAGTAAGACGTTATTTTGAGGCTGCAAATTGAAATAAATCTTGGGTCTCTGCATTTATTGTTTGTTCTGTTTTGACTTACTTTCAGCGAATATTTTTGATATGGCTATTTGAGATATATCAATTGATTGTTGCAGACTTTCACTGTGTGACCCATCCTTGTCGCTCAACTTGCTTTCGTTTTTGAGGTATCTCCTTATTCTTGTATATGGGTTTGGTATGCTGATACTCAACTAAATATATATGGAAATAGACCGAAAACGATTGTACAAAGTTACAAAATGCATATTCTTCCCAATTTAATTATTTTGGCTTAAAATTCATAATCCGGAACATGCATGTTTGGTTTAAAAGTTTCTCTATAGGTGTGAGGTTGTTCTATAGCAGCAGAGTTCGACATTGCGTTTTTCTTCAATCTATTTTATAGATAAGAAGAAGGAAAAATTCAAATAATTCCACACTTAATGAAAACGATAAATTTGTCACATAAGCAATATCGCAGTTTGTCTCGATAGATACCAAATGATTTTATTTTCTGAAGTTAAATATTTAGGATCACTGATGAGGGTTAAGTACCCGAAACTGCATGTCTGGTCCACGTTGCCAATTTATCTGTTCTTAAATGATGCTATTCAATTTGAAGACGTTTACATTTAATAGTATTCTTAATTATTGTTGATAGGGCTAATATGAAGCTTTACTTGTGTATTCCTTGAATCAAGACCTTACCACAGAAAACATTTCTCTAACCTTGCCTCCTTTACCAAGATACTTGACCTACTGTTTTTTCAAAAGTTATTTTTAGCCGAAAGTCTTGACTGCTTTTTATAGAATTTTGATATTTCACTTGAGTGTCCGTTTGATGAGACCTATCTATAGACACTGAAAGTTTTGATCTACTTTTGGAAAAAATCGGAGAGCAATCATTACTCTTGAATAGTAAGTGATATGAATTGGTATTCCTCTAGCTTAAAACAAGATAGAGACAATGATCATCAGTGAATCAAAAACAAAAGCCAAAATCATATTCCAAAAACGAAAATCGAAAGGCTTACTTATTCTTGAAAAAAAATATCAATTAAATTTTCTCAAGCGAAGAGATAATAGAACAAACAGACAAAGATAATAACACAAGCTCCACGTGTAGATGCTGCAAAATCAGTTTTGAGAGAAATGATATACAGAAGAAGCATACAGATAGGAATCTAGAACATTCATTTTTTCTCATTCACTGAGATTAACAGTATACAATATCGTCGAGCATTACCTAAAGTGAGCGTCACGATGAGCGCTACGTCACGTTACGTTGTTGGTGATTAAAAGCGCTAAGTGTTGGGGGAAAATGAAAAAGAAATTGATCAGAATATGACTCAAATTTTTAGTCTGAAGTCCAGATTATAAGAAATCACAGATAAAATGTATTTTCAATCATAAACTACGGATTTATTATATCCAGAGGCTTGGTCAGAGGAATTCTAAGCTAAATATCTTTAAAACGGCTACACTCTTTTTTCTATAAATTATTTTTTTATCTTTAGCATGTATCACTAAATGATAAAAGAAACATTTTATCAAAATTCTATTATGCCAACAACTTCGAAAATTAATGTTTTTAAACTTTTCATACAATTTTTACTGTCAAAAATGGGATGATGTAAATGTACTTCTCCAGCATGGTTACCATGGCAACAAAAATATTTTTTCCGAAAATGATAAATTTACTTTATTTGCAACGTCAATGGATAAAAATTTACTTCGTACTGTGTTATGTTGATTTTTAAAATAAAGTCCGAAGTTGGGACATTGTTTTAGAAAAAAATGTGCAGAGTTACCTCCCTTTTTGTAGGTATATAGGGGACAAACGGCTACACTCTTTTTTTTCATGAAATATTGCAATCGATGAAGGAAGGGATATTCTTTTATATGTAGACAATTATTTTCAATTTCTATTACAAAAAAAATGTATTCCCTGAAAATGCGATTCACACTCATACCTCCTTAAGGATTGTTTTTCAGCTTTTGCGCTTTGTCGGTGTGTATTGGCAGTAGGGAATGGAAACAGAATATGTAAAGCACGAAGTGCTTTTCATGAATTTTGTTTCCATTCCCTACTGCCAATACACACCGATAAAGCGCAAAAGCTGAAAAACAATCCTTATATTTACGTTTTACGTGTTAATTAAGTTTTTTCTGTCCCTATTCATCCTGTTTCTTTATATTTGAAATGTCACTGCGGAGGGAGGACGTCACTTGACGTAACAACAAACGAACTTATGGTGTTTTTTGCTAGCTTCGAAGTAGTACCTTCTGCACGGCGGAAACATTGTAGAAAAATAAGAAATTGAATTTTGTTTATGGTTGTATTTTGAACACTTCTATCAAAACTGAATAAAACATGAATCGTACAAAATCGCGATTTTTGTCCCACATGATAAAGACCAAGCGGATTGTTAGTCTGGAGAAATGTCACGGATATTGGAAGGAAAACATTTAAAAACTGACTGGAACACACTGTTAAACTGTTTATAAACCTGAAATCAATCGGTACCATTATTCAAACTTCTGTAAAGTTACTCTGTTTCTTCTGGAAGTATTTAGAATAATGCACAATTCGAGTACAGCCGTGCAAAACGATACAAATACACGAAGTTTCCATGACCTACCTCAACATGGCACAACATTCGCTGATATGATAGATTTCTGATCTGTATTATTCCATAAGAAGCAAAAATATATTCACAATTGATAAATGACACAAGTGGAGCAAATCCTCATCCTAAATATTGAATATTCGATCCACTAATGTCTGAATTTTCGCTCATCCATACATGGCATCATTCTGTAGACGGCAGTGCAGGTCGTCCTTGAATTTCGTCTGGTGTGACGCGTGATCGACTGACTACGTCACACTTCTTGGAAGTGTACATGTGGGTGACCTAGATTTTGACCCATTTAATCACTGGGGGTAGACGGCATCGATTGATAATGGAATTTTGAATCTGTGTTGAAGCAGTGAATAGAATGGGCATTTTATGGGAAATTAATCCGTATTTTTTCAAATGTCACGTGATAGGCTCTTGGGATTATCGAAAAATGCAGTGCATTTGGTTTGGTACCTTCATATAAGGGAAACGCAGTAGGAATGTAAATATAACAATTGCAAGTGCAGAAGGCATTGTAGAATGCATTGTAGGTGGCGCTGTTAATACGTGCCGTACTTATAATTTCATAGACAATATGAGTCGTGTACCACATCAATTGCAAGTGTAGAATCCAAGCCGGTAGGATTAAAATTTCTGTCTTAGTGTCACCCACAGTTTCACTGAATGGCCACGTAATGACCAAAAATAATTGTAAGTTGCGCCAACCTGAATAAATTTGATAAAGAAATAGATGGCACTTAAAATGATTAATGTAATTTTCATTGATTCCAAAGCAAGCCAAATATGATCATTCCTTGTGAATTCTGCCGTAACAAAATAGAAACACAGCAAAAACCCACCTTTAACATTTTGCACGCCTTAATAGTTTTAAACTAATACAAAATTTTAGACTGAACAGGGTGGCGGTGGCACACAAATTGATTTCTACAGTGCAACCTTCAATAAATATCGATTCTACAAACACTTCTATGGATGTTTTAATACTACAACCAACTTAAACATTCTTCAAAGAAGCAATAGTGAATTCTTAAGGTGCCCGTGAGTGTAAGCATCTCCTGTTTGCTAGCAACACCCGTCACTTAGGCCGAAGAAAAAAGTCTTACCGGTAAATTGTTATTTTTTCTTTGGATGGTTGTAACCTAAGTATCTTTGATGTTGTGACGTTATCAGTGTAATCATTCTTTCACCTATTTGGTGATTTCTATTCATACCAAAATCTCAAAGTAACTTAATTTATTTCAGATACTATGTTCCATCGTTGCGTTTGTCCTACATTATTTCTACACATCTGTATTTGTGTGGATGTTGGTTGAAGGACTCCATCTGTACAGTAAAGTGGTACAAGTATTTGGAACTGAGAAATCACGACTAATCTATTACTGTGGCTTCGGATGGGGTAGGTCGTACATAGATCATTAAAACATTTAAAACATTACCATAGGTATTCATTATCTCTGCCCATAGATTAAATACACATATTTTGTCTTTATGTTTATTTGTGTTTATTCCAGGAGTACCATTGATATTGGTCACTATATCCGCCACTGCGGATTGGCGTGGTTATGGAACTCAAAGAAGGTTTGTACAAAACGTCTCAAGTCAGGAATATGACATACGTTTCACATTACAGATTATTTACTGACTAAGAATTCGACGGGGGCATTTATGTTTCACAAACACATGTTTTTATTACATATTGATGAGGGTTAAGTACCCGAAACGTGCATGTCTGGTCCACGTTGCCAATTTATCTGATCTTAAATGATGCTAATCAATTTGAAGACGTTTACAATTGTAACCGATAAATCAGGGTGAGGCACTTAGCGCATCTTTTTCACACAGAATAAAAACTTCACTCGATAAATTCATTGATTGCATATCATGACTAGATGCAAATCCTTGATTTTTTAACCCACACAATGATACTTCTTTTTTTTCACAAAAGCTGCTGGTTATCTACCAAAGATGGTACTATATGGGCATTTGTTGGTCCCGCGGTTGCCATTATAGTGGTACGTTATTTCATTTCTGTTTTGACCACAAACGAATGAATTACTGACTTAAAGTGCTTCAAATATTCATATTTTTTTTCCATTGATAGACCTTTTTTCATATATACGGCATTTATAGAATATTACTTGATGCGTTGCGTTACAGTCAATAGAACAGAGCAAAAGACAAATGAAAGGCTAGTAAAACATCATAACGTCTTACAATTTCAGGTCAATATGGTCATTTTATGGATGGTTATAAGGATCATTTTAAAATTAGAAAAGACGAGCGATTATGATCAAATCAGGTATATGTTATGAAATGTAGAATTTCTACTTAAGACTCCATAACTGAGATTGTTTTCAATGGCATAGATGGACATTCTTTCGTTGTTGTCATATCCCGAGTGAAACACAGATGTACACGATTCACTACAAAAACGAACCTACAATAGATGACTTACTCGACTATAGCACAAACAAATGAATACAGAGAAACTTAACTAAAAAGGAACCAGCCACAGTAAAAGAACCAAAGACTATAATCTTTTTTTTCAAAAAATGATTCCAAGAGCTATGTACCGTTTATTCATTTGATAAAGCCGGTCAGTTATGATAAAAAAAATTTGTTTAATTTTTCACAGAGCTGGTGTTAAAGGAGCCTTATTCCTTTTGCCTCTCCTTGGGCTGACCTGGATATTTGGACTGATGGCAGTGAATGAGGACCTTGTAGTGTTTCAGTATTTGTTTGCACTTTTCAACAGCTTACAGGTCACTATGTTAATGAATTCATGAAATATTCAGGCCTTTTCTTTCAGAGAAAAGAAATGTTTTATGCAATCTATATGTACATATTAATCAGCTGTATGATAAAAGAATTTGTTTTGGGGGGAATTTGCATTACATATATCTTTAATATTCATGTATTCCGCAAAATGGTTCGATTAAGTTTTCACAATTGACTTTCTTGCGTAGGTGATATCAGGGGAATTTTATTTTGATAAATATTTGATAAAATCATTTTTGTTTACTTCATCCCGTCCATTTCTACATTTTTAAAATCATTAAAATTCATAAATAGAGAACATTTTAAAAGTAATACTTCCCCCGTTAATGTAACATTCATGACTTTTACGAGATGTTAAAGGAAAGGAACTTGATAGTACCATTAAAATTTAATGACACAAAATGGAAAATTATTGTTCCTGGAAAAACTGAAATACGATGCAGTAGGAAAATGTGAAATCTTATAGCGAGGTACTTTGAACACTCAAAGAGTTTTCATCCCATGACTTATCTATTTCTTCTAAAAAGCTGCATATCTTTTGAAGTATATCTTGAATTTATCCTAAATGGTAACAGAACAACCACATCAAAACGACATAATTGAAATACGAAGGGTAACAAATGAGTAAATTCTGATAATACAGAGGTGTTCCAAGTCTATACCTTCATGAAGAAAATTCTAAACCATTTTTTTCCTGCGCCAGACACGTGTTTTGAATATTAAATTATCATTAGTGATGCTTCCAGTGGAGCCAAAAAAATTCATTTCAGTAGCGCCCTCTTTAATGTTTTGAATTTAGATTTGTATATTTACTTTACAGAGAGTGCACGGCTCCAAATTTCATGTAGGGTCGATTCAGTAGCATATCGAAATAAAATATATGTTCAAAATAGGAGGGAGGGATGGTGCTTAGATGTTAACCTCCTTTAATTTCGGTGATAGTTTTGAATGGAATGACAAGTTTTCGAAATAGCAAAATAATATATATGATGTCAAATCGATAAAGGGCCAAAACAGAGCTTCTTTCAGGCGACAGAGCTGGAACAAAGTAATTAATACACTTCTAAACATCAGATCACGGGGACTAATGATTAATGAAAAGCAGCATCTCGTCATTTCAAATGGTCGATAAGAGCATCAATTAACACGACTTAATAGAAACCTATTTGTTTTTATGATGAACGCACAATACTAATTTCAATAGTCATCTATTTCTTCAGTATAATAAAGAAAGTGTAATATCAACCTTCGTAATATTTTTTTTTAAACTCAAATCAGTTTTACTGCATCAATTTGAATTTACATAAACCGTTATTAGACAATAGATCACGAATAACAATAATCTGTATCTTTTCAGGGTTTCTTCATATTTCTTTTTCACTGTGTATTCAACACCGAGGTTAGTACTTGAACCGCATTTGTATGTTCTATATTTTTCCTCTACCAAGAGATAGTAATGTTTATTTATTTTGATAGAAAATCGAGCGCAAGCCAACTTGCAATAAAAGACAGAAGGGGCTTTTATTGATTTTATTGCCTCAACAAATGATCATATGCCAAAAAAAGGATGCTTATTCCTCCCGGGCACCTGGTCCCACCTCAAGCTTGCTAGGGGTCTGTCGATGCTCCATTTGGTGCTCTATTGTGAGTGCTGTTGAGATTGTCGTCAGGATCTTCTTTATCTCCAATAAATATCAATCAAATTTAATGAGTAAAAAGATGTAGTAATTCAAACCAATTTATTATGCACCACCCAAACTAATTTTAGACACAACCAAAATTCATTTCAGCAGCGCCCTCTTGTTATATATATATTTTTAAATTGAATTTGTGTATTTACTTTGCAGAGTGCATGGCTCCATATTTCCAGTAGGATATCCAAATAAAATCTATGTAAAAATATCAAAGCACTGGAAGGATGAAACTAAGATGATTAGCTCGAAATAATTTATGTGAACAATTTTCTTAGAGCCCCATTCCCAAAAAAAAATTTCGTTGTACGTTTTGTCCCCGCCGTATCTAAAATTTACAATGAGGCCAATATGTATAGAGTGCCGACTTCATTATTCATACATATAGTGTTGTCCTTTCCTTAAGTCTGTTTTTCTTTGTTCCTTTTTCTGATTCATACGGGTATGTGCCACCGTGATCGCCACAACGCCGAACTTATCCTTTAATCCACTTCCGGATACCTTCTAGTGCTGTTGTTGATCTTCTTTTTGATTCTAGATGTATTTTCCTTCATATGCATCTTAAACTTACACTAAAACCCATTACAAATCTCATCTAACAGGTGAGACAAGCACTACAAAGGATGAGGGACAGACAGATCCTCCAGAGAAGTGATCTTAACTCAAACAGTAGCGGTAAAACGGTCAGTGCTTCAAATATATATTCAATTACAAAAAAATGACCAATTCCTTATACATCCCACATTATAATGAAGGAGGGGATCTCCAACAACACCAGGTTGTATCACCCACAGCAAAACCCCAAAACACCCAATGCAAAAACACAAAGCAGACGAGCACAAAGAGACGCGTAAGGGACAAGGAACGTCAACACACAACACAGAAATATCAAACACAAAGGACTACACATAAACCAACGAGACCAATGGGCAACCGGTGCCGACTTAGGACGGCCATCTGCCACGGAAATAGCAGAAGGTATGGTTATCCTGGATTACGTGCGCACAATCCTCCCACTTTTCCGATTACCCAGAGGTCTCGAAGAACGTACAATTTGTGGTGTAAAACAACATCCTTACTGTTAGATGACCTCACACAAACAAGACCGCAAAACGCAGGGGCCCAAGCAACACAGATGAATATGTTAATGGATATAAAAAGAGGGCGTACGTAATACAATCCGTCCTCTGCCGCCGCGAGCTCATGTATGTTATCACCCGAGGAGTCCGACTGACATTCAGAGAGGACAGGTGGTCGGGGCCCTGTCTTCTCTAAAGAGGTTTGGACAGGGCCCGTCATGGAGTCCCGTCGTCACAGTCAGTCAGAGTGCAAGTTTTAAGAATGCGCTTGTACAAGACTGTAGATTGGTCACGTACCAAGCCTAGTGTCTGTCTGGTGGCATTAGGATCATACCCACGGCATAAAAGGAGTTTGATGATTCTGACGCATTTTCAATAGTGATGTTGTCTATCTTTGATCCTTCTTATCTTGTTAATAATGTCACCATAAAATGCAGGTTGTGAAAAACCCAAAGTAATATACTCTGTTGCCTGTATTGGTTCGAATTTCAGAAGAAGTTGACAATAATTTTTGTAAAATTTCCAGAAAGTCTTTACTAGTTTGTGAAAGCGAAAACCTTGTCCTAAAAGTTTCTTGGTAATTTGTAAATTTCTACTATGAAAATCAAAAACATCAGTTCATGCTCAAGTATACCGGATGAGCTGTGAAATATAGATACCATAGGACGATAATCTAGGAACATCACTGTCAAGCCAGGGGAAATTTACTATGTTAAATCCAAAATCATCTCTTTTGTCATACACACTTGTATGGATCTCTCCATAAACAATTTTGATATTTAGGTCAATTTTCGACAACATTTTTGTGGTGTTTGGAGGAAAGGTCTTCCATCAAATTGTCGGAATTCCAATGGGGACCAATTGTGCCCCACTCCTTGCCGACATTTTCCTTTACTCGTACGAAGCTGAATTCATTCAATCTTTGGTCTCTGAAGGGAAGAGATACTTAGCTTCTGACTTTAACTTCACTTACAGATACATAGATGATGTGTTGTCCATCAATAATCCAAAATTCGCGGATTACCTGAGCAGTATCTATCCTTCAGAGCTTGAAGTCAAAGAAACCACAGAGACAAATAATTCAGCATCCTATTTGGACATAATGTTGTCCTACGACACTGATGGTCACATGAACACCTCACTCTATGACAAACGTGACGACTTCAATTTCAGCATTACAAACTTTCCTTTTCTGAGTAGCAACATCCCTTCATCGCCTGCTTATGGCGTGTTCATATCTCAGTTGATAAGCTATGCCAGAGCAAGTACCAAATATACGGATTTTGTTCTGAGAGCTAGGCGTCTTTCAGATAAGCTTCTCAGTCAGGGATATGTTTGTGACCGACTAACATCGTCACTGAGGAAGTTCTACGGTCGATATGGGGAACTCGTCATACACTATGATGTTCCACTCTCAAGAATGGTGGATGATATTCTGTCATAGACCATTTAAACCATCCAACCAAAGATTGTACTCTATATCTTCCAAAATGGAAGTAACCGGATGTGACAGTTCTACCGAATTGAAGCGACGGGTGTTGCATGCAAGCAGGAGATGCTTACTCTTCCTGGGCACCTGGTCTCACTCCCATATCGGGAGTTCGCTTCTTTTCATATGGTGGAGGTTTTTGTTTGTTTGCTTTGGTTCCTGTTTTGTCCTGATTTTGTATGCCTTCGGTTTCTGATTTTTGAATTATCGATTTTGTGCTGTATACAGGGATATGGTCATTATCCATATTTGTCATTGATATAATAATGAGAAATGGAAGGATCTCACACGCATTATGGTTTGCTTAGGTTTTAAAATAACTTAAACACAAAGAAAATGACATGAATTCAGAACATTCATAAATGAAATAACTATGATGTTTAGAACACAGTGTGCATATGGAAACCTCTATCTATCCGGATGATTTGGAGGATTGTTCTTTCGTAAAGTAAACGCTACATCGACTTTGCCTTTTGAGGTTGGCTATCTGAAATAACCTTTGTATTATGTTTTTCACTATCACGGTGGGTAATCTCGTACCGCAGAACATAAGTTGTTCTGAAATTTCGTGTAATACAGATAATTCATCACAAAAAGGGGAATGTGATGCAGTTGTAAGGATACCTTAGCTATAAGTTTTATCTAAAATAAGAGAAGTAATATCCTCTTTTAAAGCTGAAAAACGATCGGAGTGATTCGTGTAGAAAAAAATTGAAAGTAGAACGCCAATCGTGTTTTTGTGTTATATTAACCTAGTATTCACCTTATTTTGGATTCAACTCATAGTTAAGGCATTCTAACACTGCATCGCATTCCCCTTTTTTGTTATAAATTATCTGTTTTGCACAAAAGTAAAGAAGAACAAATTGTTCAGCGTTGCAAGATTACCCACCGTGACCATTGGTGCCATCCTTTAGTTTTAGGTTTATTTGTCCTCTATGGGAATTTCCTCCTTTGTTGGTGCAGTTGTAATGCATTAATTCTGTAGCTTGCGAGTGTGTTTCACCTAACCTCTTCTTAATCTTTCCCCTATTATTCTAGTTGTATGACATTCCCTCAAAATTGATCGTTGTCTGTTTGTAAACTGTTACAGCAAACTGTCTCCTTCATATAGGCATGACAATTGACATTCGCTATCAATTAATTTTTGTGCGTCGGATGCAAATTTGTCCTTCTCAGTTTGTGTTATTCATGTTTCAGATTACCAAGAAACTTTCAGGCAAGGGTTTCTGCTGTCATAAAATAGCTATGAGACTCTCTAGAAATATTACTCTAAGCCTCTGATTTTCTTTGAAATTGATCTGCAGTTTCTCTTCATCAAGTTTGCTACAAAAAAAGCTTCTAAACTGAGACCTCAAAATTATGATACTTACTTACGCATTTTTTTACAAGCGCATTCTTGCACTCTGACTGACTGTGACGACGGGACTCCATGACGGGCACTGTCCAAACCTATTTAGAGAAGACAGGGCCCCGACCACCTGTCATCTCTGAATGTTAGTCGGACTCCTCGAGTGATAATATTCATGCGCTCGCACAGCAGGCAGAGTAGGGATGGATTACGTACGCCCATTTTTTATATCCATTGACATATTAATATGAGTTTCTTGGGCCCTTGTGTTTTGCGGTCTTGTTTGTTTGTGGTCATCTGACAGTGAGGAGGTTGTTTTACACCACAATTGTACGTTCTTCGAGACCTCTGGGTAATCGGAAAAGTGGGAGGGTTGTGCGCACGTAATCCAGGATAACCATACCTTCTGCTATTTTCGTGGCAGATAACCGTCCTAAGTCAGCACCGGTTGCCCATTGGTCTCGATGGTTTATATGTAGTCCTTTTTGTTTGATGTTTCTGTGTTGTACGTTGACGCTCCTTGTCCCTTTTGCGTTTCTTTCTGTGCTTGTCTACTCTGCATTTGGTTTTGCTGTGGGTGCTGCAATCTGGTGTTGTTGGAAATCCCCTCCTTTGTTTTATTTGAAAAAAAAATACGATAACTTTTTTTATTTCTTAAAAAGCCTCTATTTAAGTCGTTCTATAAAGACCGATAAGAAAGTTAAATCAGGCGGTAAATATCAGGATAGTAGTATTATTTTCTATGTATTCTATGTTCTATGTATTCTTATATATTTCAGCGGTCATTTTCATGGGAAGAAGCTAGTGGCGGAATGAACAGACCCAAACGTACCCTATACAAAAAGGACACGATGTCGTCACACTTGTCTTCCTCAACAGGAGGGAGACACAGTTCTCGAAGTTGGTCCTCGAAATCATCTGGTATGTCAACTTGATAGAAGATTTATGTGCATACAGATTTTTACCATCGAAAATATGTTACTAATGTATATCGTTATAAAATAAGGAAAAGAGATGGTTCTCACTTGTGTCACACTTATGCACTTTGCCGTGTGGAGCTCGTAAAAAAGTTCCCCGCGAGGGGTTTGACGGTAAGTGTTTTGAATATTTTCCCTGACATGGTCGCCATAGCACTTTGTATATAGATATAACATATAACAGTGCAATGCATGTATTTTATATATTATTTTTATTTTCGTGCATGAACATCGACGGCGGGTGAGGCTAGCCAACAGGGGATGCTTACTCCTCCAGGGCACCTGGTCCCACCTCTAGCTTGCTAGGGGCCCGTCGATGCTCAATTTGGTGCTCTATTGTGAGTGCTTTTGAGATTATCGTCAGGATCTTTTTAGACTCATTTGCAACTGTCCCCACCCCTTACCTTCTTGAACAAAACTTCAAATGAATTTTTATGCACCAGACACGTGTTTCGGATAGTCAATCCTCTTCATTTATCAGACACAGCCATATTTATTTTAGTAGCGCCGTCTAGTTTGATGTTTTGAACTTTGTGTATTAACTTTAAACTTTGGGCTACATTGAAAGCGATTGGCATATGGTTACAGTTATAAGTATTATACAGAATATAAAAATGCATCAATCATCGAGAGCTATCAGCAGCAAAAATTATTGTGTCCGATCATATAAAACGGAACTTGTTTAGATTGAGGATCACTGACGAGGGTACGAAGTAGCCGTAACGTGCATGTCTGATCGATGCTGCTTTATCTGTTCTTTAATGATGCTATTGAATTTGAAAACGTTAAACAATTGAATACTTGATTACTGCTAGTTTTCATGGATTTCTGTGCAACCATTGCAGACCAAACATTGATAAAGGAAACAAAAATCTCACATTATGAGCTCTCGCTTGACAAATAAGTTCATCGGTTGGCTCATAAATATATAAACTTGATATAATACATGAAGTACTTGCTTCCTGTTCCTGCAATTTAATTGTACATGTTCATAACTAGTATCATCGACACATTCGAGGTTAACATTTCAATAATTTTTGGTAACATTTCTGATTTATTACGCCTTTGGATATACCCTAAATTTTTAGTAACATTTCGTATATATTTACGCCTTTGGATAAACCCTAAATTTGTGGTAACATTTTGTATATATTTATGCCTTTGGATAAACTCTAAATTCGACTCACCTACTGTCAGCACATTGTAAAAGGTAGCTGAAAATTATGAATTAAAAGCGGGGAAACTGTGCTAAATTAGTCTCTTTATCATATGGATATAAGTACTACGAATAAATACTCATATGAAGAAACATGCCTGTTGTGTGTGTGTTTTTATTCAAAAGGCAGCTCTCTATTTGTAGAGTTTAGACACTGTACTTTCATGTATAGTTTCGTGAAAAAACGCATTTGGCAATGTCATTTGAAACTGCTGCATTATTTATAACAGCAATCTATTATCAGGACATATAGCGTTGATATAATAGTCTTATGTACACTTTTGATAGTAGATGGTAGATAGTACAAAACAGTTTGTGGGCATAAAGTGTAATGCAACGCTGTTAAAATTAAATTCAAATGTTTGCCGATTAATATTTTATGGGGAATATACGCCGTTACAACTCATATATCTCATTTTCTGTTAATAACTCAATATGACTTGCATTCAACTGCATTTCCTTAAAAGACTCGAAATCTCTAAGGAGATAGTAAAAAGCATTCGGTGCACAAATGAAAAAAAAGAAACTAATACATTCATGTTCAAAGTGTGATGATTTCATGTTTTTAAAATATTGACGATACAAATGTTACCCGGCAATTCGATTACATTTTTTATAAAGAAGGGGATGGTCCGTTAACACTGCAAATATGATATTTTGGAAAATTATGCTACTGTTTCTTGATAATTATGATAAGATTGTAGTAGATCGATTTTACTATTCTATTTTGTTTAAAGCCTTATTCCTTCTTTAATTTGTTAAAACTATGGTTATTCTTTATAGTAATTAATTGATCATTATTTATTTCAGACGACATCGTCGTTGAAGACTTCAGCTCGGAAGAAGATGCCATTACATTAATGTACATATGACGCCATAAAATCGATCAAAACGTTACCTTGACAATTTTGAGACAATTTAAGATATGCAAAAATATTTGACATTTAGTCTTATAATAGGATTGGTAAAATGGTCATATTGGTATATTGGCATATTGTTATTCCTGAAAGTTTTCAGAATTGTCAAAAAGATGACAACACCTGATCCCGTCTCCATTTGGACTTTAGACTATTCCTCCTCTACAGAATGGTGTTTGGTGTAGTGTTATATTTTCAATTGTTTTGTTTTCCCCTTATGACTTTGGATTCTAATTTCGGATATTGTTTTTCACTTTGATTTGAAGACGTTTAACATTTCATTCACTGATTGATTTGGTAAAAGAGACAACATCGTCAAATGCCATGTTCCAGAAATTAAAAATGATAACATTTTCTTGTTTTTATAAATTAATAAAAAGACGACCTTCAACAAGATTACGTTAGAATGATTGATCAGTTTGAATCGCATCATAATTGACCCGTGAACCGTCTTAAATGTCAAACAATTTCCTTTACTTTTTACTTTTGTAAGTCATTATGCATTCGTAAATCTTCTTTATGCAATCAGATCGATACAATATAAGTTTGTTGGAATATTTTTCCATTCTGACACCTGTTTATGATGATAGATAATACCATTGATAATACAATGTCCTCACATAAAAAAACTGATGTACATATAAATTCAGGGTTAACTCTTTTCAGGTATTCAATGGGTAATGTGAGAAATTTAATTTGCCAAAATCATTCCCATATTTTTCTATTTCATAATATATGATATTTTGTACTAGACTAATAGATATTGCGGCGGGTGTTGCATGCAAGCAGGAGATGCTTACTCTTCCTGGGCACCTGGTCTCACTCCCATATCGGGAGTTAACTTCTTTTCATGTGGTGGAGGTTTTTGTTTGTTTGCTTTTGTTCCTGTTTTATCCTTATTTTGTATGCCTTCGGTTTCTGATTTTCTGAATTATCGATTTTGTGCTGTATACAGGGATATGGTCATTATCCATATTTGTCATAAGATCTATTTTGAAAAAGGCTATTTTTCCCATAGAAGAAAGGAGGGGATCTCCAACAAGACTCGGTTGCAGAACCCACAGCAGAAAATCAAAAACAACTCTAGTTGACATGCACAGCAAGACACGCCAAAGAAACTAGGAACAAAAAAAAAACACAGAAAGATCAAATACAATGACCACACATAAACCAAAAAGACCAATGTACAATCGGTGCCGACGTTGTAAATGGTATGGTTATCCGAATTAACCCTCCCATATTCCGGTTACCAAGAGGTCTCAATAAACGCACAAAAGTGGCGTAAAATAATCTCCTAACTGACGATTACCATACAGACAAGACAGTATGACGCAGGTGCCCGAGCAACACACAGATGTAAATATATGCAAATGGATATAAAAATAGACGGCATACGAAATACAGCCCGTGCTCTACCGGCTAAAACAAGCTCATGCATGTGATCACATGAGGAGTCCGACCGACTCTCAGAGATCGGGGTCCTGTTTTCTCTAATGAGGTTAGGACAGGGCCTGTCATGAAGTCCTGTCGTCACAGTAAGTTAGAGTGCAATACACTGAAACAAGACTGTAAATAGGTCAAGTACCAAACCAAGTCTCCGTCTTATGACAGCAGGATTTTATCCACAGTCTAAAAGACGTTTGAACATTCTGACGCAATTTCGATGGCTATATGACCCCGGAGTCAAAGTTTCTTGGGCATATAGGTTTTTGCATGTCCTTCTGTTTGTCTTTCTGTTTGTCTGTCTATCTGTTTGTTTGTCCGAGGCAAAAACTTTAACATTGGACATAAATTTTGAATAGTAAGTGATAAAACATTCATATTTCTGATTTGTATTTCTTGTGATAAGACCTTTTCATTGATACCACAATATTTTACCTCGTGACCTTGGTCTTTGATCTACTTTTTTAAAAACTTTAACATCGGGCATTACTTACGCACTTGAATAATAGGTCTTTCATACTTCACAGGTAAATTCCTTATAACAAGACCTTTACATTGATACAAAATATTTTGAACTCGTGACCTTGACTATCTTTTCAAAAACTTTAACCTTGGGCATTTTTTTTGAATCGCGAGTCACATGATTTTCATATTACATGTACATGTGTATTCTTTATGGCAAAACCTTTCCATTGATTCTAAAAATGTTTGACCTCATAACCTTGAACTTTGGCCCACTGAACAGTAAAGTGTTAATACCGACAAAGATGCATTCATGTTTCACAAACACACATTTTATTATTTTGATTTAATCACCATAAAGGCGTAGTTATATACACTGCTTCTTGTATGGGCCCGAATTTTAAAAGAAGCTGACAATGATTTTTTTTAATTGCCAGAATGTCTTAACTAGTTGGTGAAAGCAAAAACCTTGAGTTCAATGCAACTTCTAAGGGACTCTTAAAGTGACCTATTTTTGCTATGCTGTGATTTGAGATATCAGGATTCTATAATTATGTGGCCCAATTACTTTTCATTACCCATTGAATTCCTTAAAACAATAAGGGGAAACGTGCGATTTCCATATAATGAAATATACACTGGCGGGTCTAGAGGGAGAGAGGGTTGGAGGAATTCTTTTTACGTTTAATAGTTTCTTTAATGAATTCAATTTACAAAGGAAATACTTTATTTTGATTGTCTTTTTTGACAAATTTTTATGACAATTTTTGCAGGCTAGCTACCGCTCACAAGCTTTGGTTACTTTCATTATTAATTCTAAATAATTGAGCTTTACCTCTGTACGCACTATTTTGTTTGACATTTATTCCAACTTCAACAGAATTTAATTAGATCGCTATTGCTCGCCAGTCATGTATGAAAATTATTATTAGAGGGCCGTTAATCAATAATACGGAAAAAGTTCCAACACTTTACTTTCTTGAAGAAAATTTCAAATGCACCAGACACGTGTTTCGGATCTTAAATCCTCATCAGTAATGCTTCCAGCCAAAGTAATTTTCAGACAGCCAAAATTAATTCAATAGCGCCCTTTGGTTTAATATTTTGAATTTAAATTTTGCAATACCTTTGCAGAGTGTGCGGCACTTAATTTCTTGTAAGGTCGATTCAGTAGCACAGTTAAATGAAATCGATTACCTAAATAGCATTGGAAGGAGGGCGCTCAGATGTTAACATCCTTTAATTTCGATGTAAGATTTGGATGAAAGACAAGTTTTCGAAATGGCATGATAATATTTATTATGTCATATCCAAGGACACTTAAGATTTTTTGTTTGTTAGTTTGTTTGCTTTTTTTAAATAAAAACACGACTGATTCTTTGATTTTCTTTTAATCGATGTAATACACCTAGGACATGAAATTGTCATTCATTCTTTTATAAGACCTCATGTATTGCACGTTATTTTATAAGGCATAAGTAACTAGATAATAAATTTGCAAATTTGGAACAAGCCAAACAACAATAGCAACAACAATCAAAATCGCCAAAATGAAAACCATAAAAAGGAGCACAAAACAAATGGAGCTCCTACGAAACAAATTGATAGGGAATTCTGCCCAGTTGGGACAGAAAAAATCTCAATAAAGGAAATTAAAACTCTGGATTAGCTAATACTTTTGGAATTAGGAATTCGGAAATACTTCATTACTTTACATATCACAGCTCATCCGGAACGCTAGGGCATGTACTTATATTTTGGATTTTCACAGTAGAAATTTACAAATTACCAAGAAACTTTTAGGTCAAGGCTTCCGCTTTCATAAACTAGATAAGACTTTCTGGAAATTTTACAAAAAATGCAGTCATCTTCTGTTAAAATTCGGATCTATACAAGCAACAGAGAAGATTACTTTGGGTATTACACAACCTGCCATTTATGGTGATATTATAAACAAAATTAGAAAGATCAAAGGTAGACAGCATAACCATCGAGAATGCGTCAGAATCATCAAACGCCTTTTATACCGTGGATATGATCCTATTGTCACCAGACGGACAGTAGGTTTGGTACTTGAGCAATCTACAGTCTTGTACCAGCGCATTCTTAAGACTTGCACTCTGACTGACTGTTACGACGGGACTCCATGACGGGCCCTGTCCAAACCTCTTTAGAAAAGACAGGGCCCCGACCACCTGTCCTCTCTGAATATCAGTCGGACTCCTTGAGTGACAACATACATAATCTCGCTACAGCCGGTAGAGCTCGGACAGTATTAGGCACGCCCTCTTTTTATATCCATTTACATATTCATCTGTGTTGCTTGGGCCCCTGTGATTTGCGGTCTTGTTGGTGTGTGGTCATCAAACAGTGAGAAGGTTGTTTTACACCACAATTGGACGTTCTTCGAGACCTCTGAGTAATCAGAAAGTGAGAGGACTGTGTGCACTTAATCCAGGATAACCACACTATTTGCTACTTGTTGCGAGACGAATGAGAATAATTACGTCAAGATGACAACAAACCGAATGTAACAAACTTACCAAAGACAATCGCAACTCTTCGATGAGCAAACATAACGCCATTTGAAGTGGAATCAGACAGGACATTATAAAAAGGTGGAAACAATTACGTCGTATGTACCTGTCGTCGACATATATGCATTGATATTTTCCTAGGTGATTGTGTAATCTAAAAGCCCTCTCATGGTAATATTTCCTTTCAATTAAACAATGGGACGCAATGGGTCTAATTAGTTATTTAAAAACACTGCCTGTAAATAGATATTAAGCATTAAAATAACGAGAAAAAGTCTCTGTTTAGAGCAATTTTGTTTAGAGCAATTGTTCAACCATTCAAGACATTAAAGACATTATTTCGTTGAAATATCACGGCTCTAAGCAAAATCATTTTTTTCCAAACGGCAAATGCACTATCAGAAGTACAGGAGATAAATGTGCGTATCAAATAATTGCTATTGAGATTGATACATTCTTGTTGAAGGAGTCAAGTTCTCAAGTTAACAATATTGCTACCATTTTACCACATTCGTCCCTGGAAAATAATGAAAAGATCTTTAGCAAGATCACGTTTCAAAGACGGATTGTCGAGGAACAATGAAAACACGAACGACGTACGGTATGCTATGACAGAGGTTTAGAAGGCTAACGTGTACGGGTACGCGTACGTGTAATCTACAAGTACATCTACACGTAAAAAGTAGCAGAGGTTTATAAAATTGACGAGTACGTGTACTGGTGCCCTTAGCGATGACGTAAAATATAGACATCCAAAAATATACGAGACTATTACATAGATAAAATGTTGAATTAAAACTTATAAAATATGTTCGGTACAAGTATTCGTGAAATACATCTGTTATATTAACATAAATGTCTACACGTTTGTACATACGTTTAGCTCGCGATTTACACGTTATTGACAACTTGTAGCGATATCCCGTGCACAATAAATAATGACGTCATACACAATTATTGCGTCTACACGTACACGTACCCGTACACGTAACGGTTTCTAAACCTCTCTAATAGCTCAGTTGACTAACTTCTTGAATAAGAAGGCCCCAAAATATTCACCTCACTTAACTTTTTTTTATAAAGATCCCTATTTATTGTCTTGTCCCCAGTATGTTTGCATTGATACTGTTCGATAAAACACCTGCTATCCATGAGTTAAAGAATATCCAGACGATAATCTCAATAGCACTCACAAAAGAGCACCAAATTGAGCATCGACGGACCCCTAGCAAGCTAAAGGTGGGACCAGGTGCCCATGAACAATCTGAATCTCTTACTAAAGATTTTCTATTTGCATCTACGAGAATCATCAAGGTAAAATGATCTCATATTTATAACGTCCATTATGTTTACATCGCCACTGTTGGATAAAGAGAGAAATACCCTGTTGCCCGATAGTAACCTCTCTGTATACTGCTTATGGAATGATATTTTTTTTTTTTTTGGTAATCGCGACTATTTTCCTCTGGTTTTTTATGCATTAAGGATAATTTACTGTGTATCTAGAGTTTTTTTTCCCAAGAACTCTATCCGTTTTAGTTCTTTTATAACAGTGAGTACCAATATGTGTTTATAATATCTACATCTATAGCTAAAAATCAAAAAGATGAGTAAGCACAGATTTTTTGCAAGAGTTTCCTTTTTATGCCTTTTTGGCATTTTCAAACGTAAATCGAACACATTTTCGATGATTCAGACATGTGTATGACAAATATGGATAATGACCATATCCCTGTTTACAGCACAAAATCGATAATTCAGAAAATCAGAAACCCAGGCATACGAAATCAGGATAAAACAGGAACAAAAGCAAACAAACAAAAACCTCCACCATATGAAAAGAAGCGAAGTCCCGATATGAGAGTGAGACCAGGTGCCCAGGAAGAGTAAGCATCTCCTGCTTGCATGCAACACCCGCCGCTTCGATCGGTAGAACTGTCACATTCGGTAACTTCCATTTCGGAAGACATAGAGTACAATCTTGGGATGGATGGTTCAAATGGTCTACGACAGAATATCACCCGTCATTCTGGAGAGTGGGACATCATAGTGTATGACGAGTTCCCCATATCGACCGTAGAACTTCCTCAGTGACGATGTTAGTCGGTCACAAGCATATCCCTGACTGAGAAGCTTATCTGAAAGACGCCTAGCTCTCAGAACAAAATCCGTATATTTGGTACTTGCTCTGGCATAGCGTATCAACTGAGATATGAACACGCCATAAGCAGGCGATGAAGGAATGTTGCTACTCAGAAAAGGAAAGTTTGTAATGCTGAAATTGAAGTCGTCACGTTTGTCATAGAGTGAGGTGTTCATGTGACCATCAGTGTCGTAGGACAACATTATGTCCAAATAGGATGCTGAATTATTTGTCTCTGTAGTTTCTTTGACTTCAAGCTCTGAAGGATAGATACTGCTCAGGAAATCCGCGAATTTTGGATTATTGATGGACAACACATCGTCTATGTATCTGTAAGTGAAGTTGAAGTCAGAAGCTAAGTATCTTTTCCCTTCAGAGACCAGAGATTGAATGAATTCAGCTTCGTACGAGTAAAGAAAAATGTCGGCAAGGAGTGGGGCACAATTGGTCCCCATTGGAATTCCGACAATTTGCTGGAAGACCTTTCCTCCAAACACCACAAAAATGTTGTCGATCAAAAAGTTTAACATCTGAATAATATCTGTTTCAGTGTACTTATTTTCAGAATCGGACTTTTCTTTTACAAAGTAGGTTTTGTCATAGTTCACAACAATAAATTTGTATTTGCGATTACCGTTCTTACTTGTAAACGCATTACTTATAATTTTTGCGAGTCTTTCTTTCAATTTAGAATGTGGAATTGTAGTGTAAAGTGTCGAAAAATCAAAGGCTTTGATCGAATGAACTTTACTAAAATGAGTGGATTTCAGATGTTCTAAAAGTTCCTTCGAATTCTTTAAAATCCACATCTGGTTGATACCACTGCGAGAATATACTGTCGAACAATATTTTTGAAGCCCAGATTTGATTTCAGATAAAACTTTGGTGAGTAAGATCGATACAGATTTGGTAGAACATTTTGAGGAACCAGCGATGAAACGTTGTTTGTACGGATTCTTATGCATTTTAGGTATGCAGTATAAGTATGGTAAATCTAAATTGTTAGTTTGGAAGCCAAAGGAAGCAAGAGCTGATTTGTGGTTATCTATTATTTCAGAGGCAGAAAGGTTTGTAGGGGTGTAAGTGGGATTTCCAGGTGTCGAATTTAAACCCAACTCTTTAACTAGACTGTCGAAATAGTACTTTTTGCAAGTAAATGTGTAATTATTTGAGGCTTTGTCCGCTGGTGTGATGACATAATATTCTTGGAGGTAGGTGAGCTCTGTGATAACATCAGGGTCTTTAAATATAGACTCGAATCTGGTGTTCACAGTTGATTTTAATCGGTTAATTCTAGATAAAAGTAACCTTCTGATGGATTTTATCCATTCGGAAAGAGTGTCGAGCTGTACATCCTCTTTCTTTGCCCAACGTCTTGCATATTCCTCACAAGAGTCCATGATAATTTTCAAATTTTGGTTCCATGTTAAGGACATACTTTCTCTGTATTTGGGACCCTTTTTTAACAATTCTCTCAACTTGTCGTTCTTGACTATACTAAGGTCACCAGTAATAACGTGTCCACAAGGAGAGTAGTTGAAATCCGATGAAGAACATTCGCAAGGAAGTGGATGTAGTGAGGGATTACTTAAATCAATACACTGCAGGAATCGTTTGTAATTGTAAATTTTATATGCAACTGTTGGTGTGTAGCTATAGGAAATACAAGGAGTTTCTTTTCTTTTGAAATATGGTGGGATTTTTTCTGTGACAGTTTTGTGATTCAAAATTTGACCAAGATTAAATTTATCAATACCTTTGTTTGCAAATCTTACTTTAATGAAAGGGCGGTTTGTTTTCTCCTCTGATTTATCTTATCTAACTGCTTGAAATAAACGAAAAGTAGAAATGTCCAAGATGACTCCTTGTAGTCTGTATTCTGGGGAACGTGTATCGGTATATGTGAGGTCCTTCGTATATTCGTAGATTTCGTGTAACTTCCGTAAAGGTACAGAGTATAATTTGGTACGAATATAATGCAGTCCTAGAGGCTCATTCAAAAACGGAACCAAGTCATCGAAGAAGAAATTATGTATCTCAGGCCTATTATATTTTCGAATGCCATGACTTCGAGGTCTTCTTTGTGGTCTGTTGAATAAGCTAGTCACATTTACCGATTGACAACCGGGACTTGTTAAGTTTCCTATAGTGCTGATGTTATCGTTGCACCCATAGGGCGCTGCAGTTTTAAGATTTTTTATCCAGAACTCTTCTCTGTTGCGACGGAAAGGTGTGCTCAAATTGGGATTGTTTGTGGGGTGATATATTTTCTCCAGGATTCTGACTCTCATAGATAAAACAGAATGATCCGCCTGGTCAAAATGGCAATAAAGGAGTTGAGTTCCTTTATTATTTATTTTTGACCGGTGTCCTGACATTCTTTTTCGGAGCTGACCGGTTCGGTTTGATAGGTTAAAAGAAACACAATAGTTTGAATTTCGTTTGGTTATGCTTTCTGCCAGAAAAATAGAAATAAGATACATTCAGGCGACACTTTTTTACGGTAATAGCAACACTTTTTTTCCGGGTATAGCGACTCTTTTCTATGGTGAGAGAATTGAACCTGATATATTTTTACAGTAATTTAACATTTGTTGTACAAGCGAAAAACCATTTAACTGAGCAAATTCGTTTAAAATTAAAAACAAATTAAGTGATAAATTGTCCACATAATGATAAGCTGTGTAGATATACAGATAACCAGCATAGAATCCAAGTTTGAAAATAGAAAAATACGAAACCAATTTTCATTAAGAGATTACATTAACCATCTATATTTAAGTGAAAAGATGTGCCTGTATCAACCCCCTTTTCGAAAGACTTGAGTATTAATAAAGAACGTTTGTTTTATAAGGCGCATGATTTACTAGTAAGGTTTTCGTATTATCTGCTCCGTGATTTGAAATCAACGAAAACGTATTGCACAATAGTAAAAGGTTTGGATACAGGTTGGTATTCTTGGGAGGGAGGGGGAACGAAACTAAACGTCCCGGTTTCGCACAAAAATGGCGGAAATATTAAACTATGATGCTGTAAATGTAATTTTTTTTACATAATATGAAGAATCTTCAACTGTCATGCAAACAGCCCTACTGCGATTAAACTACGACTTCTACCGACATTACTACTACGTGCGTTGCAAATTTACTTACATATGTAGATATACGATTCTTTTATAGTATCAGTTCTGAGCTAAGTTGAGCAGATCGTTCTCTGTCTTCATCAGTCGTAGTTAGATCTGTGTCAACAGAGACTCGTGGTAAAGTCGGGACTAAGTCTTGGTGAGTCGGAGCTAAGTCAGGGTGAATCGTACCTCAGTCGCGAAGAAGGTCTGTTCCCAATTAACCTCGACTGTGCTACGATTTACCCCGACTTAGCCCCTTGCTACGACCTAAATAAGTCGGGACTGAGCCTCGACAAAGTATTACATGTATACATTTGTCGGGGTGTCTCCCCTACCTTCCCGACTTCGCTATGACCCACTCCGACTCGCCCTGACCAAACTACGACTCCGACAGAGCCCAGATTCACATCGACTTCACAACTCGGGGAGCTATGTCGGCACATTGTGACTTGGGCTGAATACTTTTTAGGGCTCAGCCTCGACTAACCAAGGTCGGAGAATTTGGAGCTAAGAAAGGGTAAATCGTAGCTCTGTCGAGGTAAATCGAGACAGACCGTCTTTTCGACTGAGCTACGATTCATCCCGAGTTAGCCCCGATTCACCAAGACTAAGCCCCGACTTTACCACTAGTCGCCCCGACCTTACTATGGCTGATGAAGACAGAGCTACGATCGATCTGCCTGTCTTAGCCCCGACTTAAGTGTGAAGCTGATAAAAAAAATGTTCCTTAATACTTATATGATTTTTTTTTTTTGATTTCGCACTTTTAAATGCCGCTTCAATGTAACGACATTTCATTATATGTTATTATCAAAATTGAGGATTAGTAAGCCATTATACTCTCCCTCCAATTTTTTAATCGAAAAGAAAGGAGGGGATCTCCAACAACACTAGGTTGCAGCACCCACAGCAAAATCACAAAACACCCATGCAAAAAACACAGAACAGACACCCACAGAAAGAGACGCAAATTACCCCTCTAAAGTAGACATCGTAACAATATTTTGATTCCCACTCTTAACAAAATGAAATGTATAAAAGTTTGAGATAAGGAAAGGACGCTACACTAATTTTGTCTTCAATTTTGAATCATTTTTGCTTAAAGTGCTACAAACGAAGATTTTATATCAGAAAAATTTATGCCCTGCACATCGCGATTAGACATTTCTATCCAGAAGGTTGTTTTTTTGACAATTCGTTTTTCTCTCAGTCAATACGACATGACAAGATATTTTAAAATTATTCTGAATTTTGATGCTCAAAACAGGCAATAATGCCATTTTTACTGACTTTTAAATGATTATAACCTTTTAAAATTTATTGATTTCATTATATTAACAGGCTGGTGCACAATTATTATGATAGGACATGAATTTCAATATTAAAAATTTGTAAAAGTCAGTCTATTCTTGCTGATGTGATCAATTACTAATAAATTCCACTCCCACATATATAGATTTATAATGCTTTATAATACTTCTTTATATTTTGATCATTATTTTTTGCAAGATGACTTTTACTTTGTTTTATAATTTAGCAAAGGTCAGCAACTGAAAGTGCTTCTCATGCAATTTTTCAAAAGTTCAAAATATTAGGTTACAGTTTTCAGTATCCATAGAAGTGAAAAGATAATGTACCTTTTTTTTACCATATCTCTTTCAGTAGTTCAAAGTAAAATGCTATCAAAAGGCGGGGATCTACAACAATACCCAGGACCCATATCAAAACATCCCTAGAGAAAACAAAGAGAAGAGATACAAAGCAAGAGACGCAAAATGGACAAAAATAGACACAACATCAAACACAAACAACCTCATTTAAACCATTGATACCAATGGGCAATCGGTGAGGACTTAAGACGGTCATCTGCTACGTAAGTAGCAAATTGTGTAGTTATCCTGATTATATGCATACAAATCTCCAAATTTTCCGGTTATCCAGAAGTCTTGAAGAACGCACAATTGTTTACCACACAAACAAGACAGCGAAACGCAGTACAGGGGCCCAAGCAAGACAAAGATGAATTTGAAAATAAATATATAAAAAACAAAGGGTATACGAAATATAAACTATAGATAAAAAAACAAAGCGCATACGAATTAAGCGAGCTCATGCTTGTTATCATTCCATAAGGACAGATTTTCATGTTATGTAATAAACTGTCCTGGGTGTTTCTAATGCTGCGTATTTGTCTTCGACTGTATGACCGATATAACTTTTCTCGTGAGAAACTTTGTTTTTTTTCAAGAATTGATAGCCCTGTTGATCGTGATTTTTGGATTTCGGTTGATCGTCTCTTCAACGCATTCGAAAATTTCTGTTATCAAAATTAACCATTTTCGGACCTAAATATCAAAATTCGTAATGGAGAGATTCATACACGTGTTTATGACAAAAGATATGATTTTTGATTCAACATATTAAATTTTTCCTGGTTTGACTGTGATGTTCCTAGATTACCTTCATGTGGTATCTACGTGCAGTTCATCCGGTATGCTAGAGCATGTACTGATGTTTGGGATTTTCATAGTAGAAATTAATAAATTACCAAGAAACTTTTAGATCAAGGTTTTCGCTTTCACAAACTAGTAACATTTACAAAAAATGTTGTCAACTTCTTTTAAAATTCGTACCCATACAAGCAACAGAGTATATTCCTTTGGGTATTTCGCAACCTACGTTTTTGGTGACATGATCAACAAAATAAGGATAAAAAGTAGACAGAATTACCAAACAAACTGCGTCAGAATCATAAAACGCCTTTTATACCGTGGATATGATCTTAGTGTCAACAAACGGGCTCTAGGCTTGGTACTTGACCCATCTACAGTCTTGTACTACCGCATTCTTAAAACTTGCACTCTAGCTGACTGTAACGACGGGACTCCATGACGGGCCCTGTCCAAACCTCTTTAGAGAAGACATGACCCCGACCACCTGTCCTCTCTGAATGTAAGTCGAACTCCTCGGGTGATAACATACATGAGCTCGCGTCGGCAGAGCACGTATTGTATTACGTACGCCCTCTTTTCATATCCATTTCATATTCATCTATGTTGCTTGGGCCCCTTCGTTTTGCGGTCTTGTTTTTGTGTTGTCATCAAACAGTGAGGAGGTTGTTTTACATCACGATTGTACGTTCTTTGAGACCTCTAGAAAATCGGAAAAGTGGGAGGGTTATGCGCACGTAATCCAGGATACCACACCTACTGCTATTTTCGTGGCAGATGGCCGTCCTAAGTCTGCACCGGTTGCCCATTGGTCTCGTTGTTTTATGTGTAGTCCTTTGTGTTTGATGTTTCTGTGTTGTGCGTTGACGTTCCTGTCCCTTTTGCGTCTCTTTCTGTGCTTGTCTGCTCTGTGGATTAGCATTTGGGGTTTTGCTGTGGGTGCTTCAACCTGGTGTTTTTGTAGATCCCCTCCTTTCTTTGAAATTAAAAAAATGTGGGCCATGTAGCATCAATCCAACCAATCCTGCTTCGTCTTTCGGTACATTTGTGGACATAATAATTCTAACATACTTTGGTCATATTACATTTAGGATCATTGACGAGGGCTAAGTTTCCGAAACGTGCATGTCTGGTCCATGCTGCAAATTTATCTGTTCTTAAATAATGCTATCGAATTTGAAGGCGTTAAACATTTCACTTTCGTTCACTCATTTAAAAAAGCTTAATGATTTTTTTAATTGCCTAATATCTTAAGAAAATTAAAAATGCATTCTTGATTGAGACGAATTATCTATCTTCTGTATCATGCAACAAATTCGTATTTTAGCCATAATAATATATTCATATAATTGCAAATAACCCTAACCCTAACATTGTCTTCAGAAAAAATGAACGAATTAGACTTATTATGACCTATCTGTTAAGCTGACTTGACAATATTAGACGCACTGGAATTTGTGCTTTGAATGATTTTACTAAACGTACGTTAATTTATTGATGTCATTGCACTTACTGGCTACGCAAAAGTCACTATATATATTCTAGCTTTTCCTATCAATTACTTATAAATCCCACTCCCACAAATATATAGATTTATGATGTTTCTCCATGTTTTTATTATCTATTTTTTGTTATTTAAAGATAACTTTGCACTACTTTTAACCATTGTATGTTGCATATTTTAACAAGCAACTGCAGTCGTCAAACAGTTTTCAAGAAAATAAAAGTAATTTGACGTGCAATTTGCTCGTTTTATAAAAAAATTGAAACTAATTTGACTTGCAATTTGTTCTATATTAAAAGAAAAAATATTGATGGTATAGAATTCAGTATTCAGTCTCACGAAATGATAAATAAATTCTACATCTTTATTTGTCATATATTTGTATTTATGACCTTCAAGAGTTTGAAGTAATACACTACTATACTAATATAACATAGGGTAATCAAAGATTCCATAGCTCGCCTATACAGGTGTTTGTCAGAAACCAGGTTAAAGTTTCTGAAAAGTAGGTCAAAGTCCAAGGTCACTAGGTCAAAGGTCATGGTCTCAAATGAAAGGTCTCGTCAAAAGGTATCTACATGTGAAATTTCAAAGCCTTACCCCTTATAGTTCAAGAGATATAGCCCAGGTTAAAGTTTTGTCTACGGACGACGACGACGACAACGACGACGACAACGACGCCGAGGGTATGGCAATAGCTCTCCGGACTTTTTCGTCAAGGCGAGCTAAAAATGAATGTAAAGATAAAAAGTGTCCAACTCTGCATCCAGGAAGCAGTCTTATAGACAGAGATGTCTAAATATTGTGCACCGGACATACATGTTTCGGATTACGAATCCTCGTTGATTAGCGGTACTTATAAGCCAAAATGATTCAAAAGGGAAATATAGTTTAATGAAGCGCCCCTGGTTTAATTTCAAAATTAATACATAAACAAGGAAAGAAGTATCTATCAATTATTCAGTCTCAAAGTCGAGAAGGTAAGACAAAATTATTAGAATTTCCATTGGTATATTTGCGAACCTCGGAAAGAACAACATTCCGAAGCGAGACCAGGTGCCCGTGGAAAGTCAGCGTATCCTGTACATCTAATGCATATAATGCAAAAAGTAAACGGGTCTTAACTTTGTGTAGGATCTATTCAGAGGCGGTGCAAAAAATGTAACAAAAAGCATCAGAGGGATGGTGCATGGGTAAAAATCTCCTATATCTGTATGATAATTTACAATGAAATTGTTTTTATAAATGTATGATTATTCAAAATATCATTACATTGGTTTTTCGCCTAAGAAAAGCTTCTCTTTGGCACCAGTGATGAGAGAATTGAACATGCGCTTCAAAAAGCAAGTCGCGGGGAGCATTCTTACAAGCTCAACACTGCAACAAAGAACAAGTGTAAATTTCCAAGAAAAACGAAGTGTTCAATTCTACTTTACGAGAGCAGTCTTCAAAACTAACATATCGAAGTGGAGTGCATCAGACATGCATGTCTCGGATAATGAATCCTCATCAATGTTACATTCAAGCTAAAATGATTCAAAATGGGGAAAAAAGTTTGAACCACTTGGTGAGTGTCATATCAATGTTGGTTGGCACATGTAACCAAGTTCGATCAACCTCGATTGATCGTTTCTTCAAAGCATTCGAAAATATCTGTTATCAAAATTTCTTGAAATTTCTAAACCACGGGTCCTGTAGCATCATATCCCACCCATCCTGCTCCGTCGTGCGGTACATTTTGGACATAATGACTTTAACATTCTTTGGCCATGTTACATTCTTTAAATTGAGGATCACTAACCCGAATCGTGCATTGCTGTTCCATGCCGCAAATTTATCTGTTCTTATTTGATGCTATTATATTTGAAGACATTGAACTTTAGAGAACCGTCCCTATTTTTATTACAAAATTTCATAAATCAATTACGAAAATTTAGCTGATACAAATTTATTGTAGGTGCCATGTAAATAATGCATGATCATCGTATGTGACGTAATTTGTTTTAACTAAATTGAAATAATAATAATATTTCAATCATGGTATGATTATCCTGTTTGTCAGAAATAAAATAATACGGAAGTGTTCCAACTCTATACCTTCATGAAGAATGTTCAAAACCATTTTTTCCTGCACCAGACAAGTGTTTCGAATATCAAATTCTCATCAGTGAAGCTTCCAAGGAGCCACCAAAATCATTTCAGTAGCACTCTCTTTAATGTTTTAAATTAAGATTTGTATAAGTACACGGTTCCAAATTTCCTGTAGGGTCGATTCAGTAGCATATCCAAATAAAATATATGTTCAAAATAGCATAGTAGAGATGCTGCTCAGATGTTAAACTCCTTTAATTTCGGTGAAAGTTTTAATGGAATGACAAGTTTTTGAAATAGCAAAATATTACCTATGACGTCAAATCGATAAAGGCCAAAACAAAGCTTCTTTCAGGCGACAGAGCTGGAAAGAAGTATTTGATACACATCTAAACATAAGGTCACGGGGAACGATTTTAACTACTCCACACTGCAACATGAAGTAAGTGTTTATAATAATAATACGGAAGTGTTCCAACTCTATACCTTCATGAAGAAAATTCCACTTTACTTAAAACAACTTCAGGCAACAATTGAAAGATAGGAGGGGATCTCAGACAAGGTTCGGTCGCATTACCCACAGCAAATCCCCGAAACATCACTATACGAAACATAGATTAGAAATACACCACAAGAGATGCAAAGGGATAAGAAACACTAAAACTTCAAAACAACAAATACAAAAGAAGGCCACCGACTGGCAATCGGTCCGACGTTAGTAACAAATGACACAGATAAATATGTAAATGGATATAAAAACAAAGGGCATACGGAAAACAGTCTGTACACTCACGACTGCAGCTAGCTTATGTATGTAATCACTCGAGGACATTCAGAAGACCGGACAGGTGGTCGGAATTATATCTTTTCTTTGGACATGGCCCATCATAGAGTCCCGTCGTGTAAAGATTCCAATAACTATTTCGTTATCTGTGAATAAAGGAACATCCACATCATAATAGTTGGGTGTACAATATGATTATTTATAACTACATTAAGAATATTTTAATCGAAAGATCAATATCGTATAAATACCATCAGTGAACAGCCGATCAGAAACTAAATAGAGATCTAGAACTAGAAATCAGAAGTTATAATTCCTATTATCATATACATTGTACAACCTCTTTAACTAACTTGTAAGCGACAAGTGTTGTCAAACCGTCAAAAGAAAATGCAAGAGTTGCATCGAGACATACTAAATTTCACACTCTTTGGTCATATTACATTGTTTAGAATGAGGATCATTGACGAGGGTTAAGTACCCGAAACGTGCATGTCTGGTCCATGCTGAAATTGTATCTGTTCTTAAATGATACAAGGCCGTATAGCGCAATGGTAGCGCGCTCGCTTCTCACCTCTAAGGTCCCGGGATCAAATCTCAGATTCGGCAAAGGGTCTTATGTGGGAGGGTAGGTGGTCCCCCACCCAGGCCTCTGTAGGGGTTTTTTCTCCGGGTACTCCGGTTTCCTCCTGCTCCTTGGACCCCCATCACGCCAACATCTGAGCCAACGTGAGGCATTAATATAAGTTATGTAACTTGTTTCTTAAACGTTGTAAAATAAATAAAGTTTGATTTAATTTGAAATGATGCTTTTGAATTTGAAGACGTTTAACATGTACATGTGATGGAACCGTATAGGCAGCTAGCAATCTGAAGCTTGTGAAAGCATATTTCCATATTCTGTTTATAACAGAATCGTTGTTTCGGTGGGTTTTTTTTCAATTAAAGAGGACAAAATACTTTCATATTACCTGTTTTGATATATTAAGAACAGGTGTCGTATAGAAAGAAAACGGTACTATTTTCAAAAATAAATTATGTAAATTTGTCGTCGTCTTCAAAATAAAACACTGCTTTTGTTTCATATTTATAAGTCCAAATTTGACTTAGCTGCCGGCAGAGCACGGACTGTATCTGTGTTGCTTGGGCCCCTGCATTTTGCGGTCTTCTTTGTGTGTGGTCATCTGACAGTGAGGAGGTTGTTTTACAACACAATTGTACGTTCTTCGAGACCTCTGGGTAATCGGAAAAGTGGGAGGGGTGTGTTCACGTAATCCAGGATAACCACACCTTCTGCTATTTCCGTGGCAGATGGACGTCCTAAGTCGGCACCGGTTGCCCATTGGTCTCGTTGGTTTGTGTGTAGTCCTTTGTGTTTGATGTTTCTTTGTTGTGCGTTGACGTTCCTTGTCCCTTATGCGTCTCTTTCTGTGCTTGTCTGCTTTGTGTTTTTGCATTGGGTGTTTTGGGGTTTTGCTGTGGGTGCTGCAATCTGGTGTTGTTAGAGATTCCCTCCTTTGTTTTAGCTGTAATTCTATGGTGTTTAACTCCGCAGTATCGTGGAAACATTTCAAAGAAAATATATTTCCGTGAATTGCCAATAACAAAGTTAGGAGGTGCAGTTTCATTGCCTGTAACTCCCACGTTTTTTCAATTTATCTCTATCAATCTTTCCGAAAAAACACATTAATATATCAAATATCGTTTCATTTCATTAATTCTTATGTTTGAATGAACATTTTCAAAATTCAAGTAGAAGAATTTCATTTTGCCATTTTACCCATTTATCTAAGAATTTGTGTTCATCCATCCATGAAGTTGTAATTAGAAAAATCAACATAATCCAAGAAAATTCATTCGACTTCAATAAGCATTATGGCATTTATTTCTGTTATCTCTATTACCCAAAGGATAATTATGTCGCATGTTGACAAAATAAGTTGCATGTTGACATAAATAAGTTGCATGTTGACATAATAAAGTTGCATGTAGACATAAATAAGTTGCATGTTAACATAAGTATGTCGCATGTCGACATATTCTAAAGAATAATATCTCACATGTACGAGGCAGAAGTATGTTCTGAAAGCTAGGCGTCTTTCAAATAAGCTTCTCAGTCAGGGATATGTTTGTGACCGACTAACATCGTCACTGAGGCAGTTCTACGGTCGATATGGGGAACTCGTCATACACTATGATGTCCCACTCTCCAGAATGGTGGATGATATTCTGTCATAGACCATTTGTACCATCCAACCGAAGATTGTACTCTATGTCTTCCAAAATTGAAGTTACCGGATGTGACAGTTCTACCGAATTGAAGCGGCGGGTGTTGCATGCAAGCAGGAGATGCTTACTCTTCCTGGGCACCTGGTCTCACTCCCATATCGGGAGTTCGCTTCTTTTCAAATGGTGGAGGTTTTTGTTTGTTTGCTTTGGTTCCTATTTTATCCTGATTTTGTATGCCTTCGGTTTCTGATTTTCTGAATTATCGATTTTGTGCTGTATACAGGGATATGGTCATTATCCATATTTGTCATCAATAGAAAGGAAGTTAGTTTTTGTTAAAAAATGTATAATTTTGAATTTTGCAAATTTTCCGCTTTTCTCTGAAATAACAGAAATTCTGACCATACGATTTTTTTAGGGCAGGTCAAATCTGTGATCTATGTTATATTCTTTCGTTTGATATAAAATTCTGCCCTATGTAAGGGGGGTTGATTGAAATTTGAAAAGCGGCTTGGTGGTTGTACTAAACGTTACCATGCTTTTTAAGAAATAATCTGTTGTATACGTTTCACCTATCAATATTTATTATACACAAAAACATTAAGATTAAAAAAAATAGCAATCCAAGGAATGCTTGTGTCGCCTGTGAAGCTGATTTTTTCATTGAAAGTAGGTCAAATATCAAGGGCAAGGTCACTGGGTCAACATTATGGAATGTTTGGAAAGGTCTTTTCAAAAGGAATACAAATGTGAAATATCAAAGCCCTATCACTTACCAATCAGAAGATAGAGCCAATCTTAGATTTTGTGAAAAGTAGGTCTAATATCTAGGTCAAGGTCACGAGGTCAAAAATAACGGTATGTGTAGAAAGGTCTTGTCACAAGGAATACACATGTAAAATATAGATATAGCCAATCTAAGATTTTTTTTAGAAGTAGGTCAAATATCTAGGTAAAGGTCACGAGGTCAGCAATTATGGTATGTGTAGAAAAGGGATTATTTTTAAAGTAGGTCAAATATCTAGGTCAAGGTCACGAGGTCAAAAATTATAGTATGTGTAGAAAGGTCTTGTCACAAGGAATACACATGGGAAATATCAAAGCCCTATCACTTACCTGTCAAAAGATATAGCCAATCTTAGATTTTTTGAAAAGTAGGTCAAATATCTAGGTCAAGGTCACGAGGTCAAAAATTATGGTATGTGTAGAAAGGTCTTGTCACAAGGAATACACATGTGAAATATCAAAGCTCTATCACTTACCAATCAAAAGATATAGCCAATCTTAGATTTTTTGAAAAGTAGGTCAAATATCTAGGTCAAGGTCACGAGGTCAAAAATTATGGTATGTGTAGAAAGGTCTTGTCACAAGGAATACACATGTGAAATATCAAAGCCCTACCACTTACCAATCAAAAGATATAGTCAATCTTAGATTTTTTGAAAAGTAGGTCAAATATCTAGGTCAAGGTCATGAGGTCAAAAATTATGGAACATGTAGAAAGGCCTTGTCACAAGGAATATGCATGTGAAATATCAAAGCCCTATCACTTACCAGTCAAAAGATATAGCCAATCTTAGATTTTTTGAAAAGTAGGTCAAATATCTAGGTCAAGGTCACGAGGTCAAAAATTATGGTATGTGTAGAAAGGCCTTGTCACAAGGAATACACATGTGAAATATAAAAGCCCTATCACTTACCAATCAAAAGTTATGGGGTGTGACACCCAAGTGTGACAGACAGACGGACAGACAGACAGACAGACGGACGGACGGACAGACGGACAACGGACAAAGTGATCCCTAAGTGTCGCTGTGCTTCGCAGGCGACACAAAAAGTTCAGTTGGAAATTTTTAAAAGAATGTGTATGCCTTTTGTCATTTATTAAAAGAGCTATGCGAATAGGGAGTTATTAAAACAAAAATCAGTACTAATATAATCCAATCAGACCACTGACAACTATCTTGCAAGTAAAGCAACTGTGTAACAGAGCTAGCTATGGATGAAGTTATTCTTCTTTCGATGAAAATGTTCATGCAATAGATATGGATAATGATGACAAATGATCACTATAATGATAGTTTCATATTTTTCAAGAAAAACATGATCACAAAGCAAGAATTGATTTAGGCTATGCCTTTTCGGATATAAAGGGACTATCGCTTTGGTATTGGTGAGGTCAACATCTCACCAAAACATTCGGGTTGTTTTTCCCGTGCTTTAAATGTATTTCACTGTTAGACAACGCTTAATAGCGATGCTTATGGTAATTTTCTGAAAGATGTTGATTTGATCCATCATTCTTTATTTGATGAGAAAACTAATTAAAGTGATCTTTAATTCGGCTCTCCATTTTTTACCTACCAGAGGGCTTATTGTCTTTGTAATGTATTAACTACTCCCACAAGTAGTGTCTTTTTATCTATAAGATCTTCTGTATTACTGGTAATTGAATATCCTGTCGTCCTTTCTTCTCTACACATCTTAAGCAGATTAACTTACATCAACAAGGAGTCTGTAGAGTGCCTAGGACTTTTTCAAGTGCACGTCGCATCCTCACCATTATCACCTCTATGGCAATGTGAGCAAACAGTGTCACATTGAGCTAATTTTACCAGACGAAATGTCATTGGTTTTATTCTGTACCCTCTTGTATCATGACTGTCCTATTATCTATGATAAATTCAATCAGTATTGTTTAGAATATATCCACCCTACGTTATTTATCACATTTCTGAATCGCATCGAAGTACCAGATAAAATCTAATTTAGCCTTCTCCCATTTTGAGGCCATTATTTTATGGCAGAGATATAAGTGAACATTGACAGGTAATCGACAGTGGGTTGTGAAGAGGTCTTTTTAAGACTTGATCCATATAAATACTTTCTTGGACTGCAGTCCATTCTTTAGAACACACGCATGCGTCATCTCAATTAGAATCGAATCAAATTAAATTGCTATCAATGGCACTGCCTCGTTTTGAATGCAAAGTACTTGAATCATGAGCGAAAAATAATTTGTGACATCACAGATCATATATTTGGACATACAAGGGAAAGTGTGTAAGGTATGTACGGTTTTTTGCAGCAAATTCATAATTAATATTATTATATGTAAACAATTTTGATTTCTTTGCATTTCTGTGAAATTTGACCTTTTGACACCTTGCTAAAATATATGCTTTTTTTCTTTTATACATCTTTTATGTTTGAAAATCGAAAGCAGATCTTTTTTTTTTCGAAATGCTGAAAAAATGAAGATTTTGTATCATTGTTTTAACATAACAACCATAATGTAAGTTACTTTGCTTATTATTTAAACATCTTTTTTAAATGTTTTTAATTGCACGGACACCTTACGTAATTTTACAAGTACCTGGATATATCTAGAATTTATGATCTTTAATAATAAACAGACTGACAGCAAATTTCTTGAATTCCTCTTTTGTTACTCTGGCACTTTGATGATACAAGGCGCCTATTACGACTTTTTGCTCTTTTCATTAGTACTTTGAGACGAGTTTTTTTTCTGAATTTTTGTTAATAATATGATGGCAACTGTCAGATAACAATGGAAGTGTAAAAGGTATGAGACGAATGTGAAATGAATGGCTTTTTGCTTAATTCTTTGTTTTTGTTTCCTTTTCATTCGCAATGAAAATTCATTAAACGCAGAAGGAAAATCTTCTACTCTCATTGTTGTATGTTTATATTAATTTACAAAGGTTATCTTTATCTGGTATTATGCATTTCGAATGCAGGTGTTTATACGTGTAACAAACTTTATTGATTGCTAATGAAATCGGAAGATGCATCCTCAAACTCAAGACATTCTGAATGTAAAAAAAAATAACTATGTATGCCCTACAATGTAGCAGATAAGAGAACTTGTAGATATCCTCCATACATACATACATACATACATACATACATACATACATACATACATACATACTGCTGTATTTTAAATGGCATCCAATAACTATCGTATTGTAGATATTGAAAATCAGTGAATGAAAGTCAAACACAAAACCCAGAATCAAAATAAGAATCCTAAAATCACAATCTATAGGCATGATTCTTGGGAAAATAAAAACAAAAACAAAACAAAGATAGAGATCCCCAACAGGAACGTTTTCTCGCGAGAAAAGAACAAGCGGACAAAGTTGAATCTAACAGACGGAGACAATAACACATCTTCATAGAAATACAAAGGTCAAGTCCAGTACAAGACCGGAATGTATTAATTAAAGCTGGCACTTTTAAATGCGCTGTATATTCATTAGTTTAGTCTGAACTTTTCATCAAAATGTTAAACAACGCAAGTCATAGTATTTTAAAATAAAGCCGGATTGAAAAGGAAGCAATATTAAAGAAAAACAATGGGGTTCTTACTATGGTACCAATTAAGAATTTATTAAGTTAACTGACAAAATTAATATTGTACATTGTGCTGCTACAAAAGTCTATCACACATTAAATTGAAAGAAACCAAAAGAGATTATCAAAAGCTTTTGAAGCAAGAAAGATAGGGAAGTTGCAATTATGTTCCCCCTATTTGTTTAGGTCTGACAACATTGAAGAAAGAGAGAAATTTAACAATGTTAAAAGTCTTTAAATTCAATAGCATCACTTAAAACCTGATAAATTTACAGCATGGACCAGACATGCACGTTTCGGGTACTAAACCCTCGTCAGTGATCCTCAGTCTAAAAAGTGTAATATGGCCAAAAAGTATGACAATTATGATGTCCAAAAATGTACCAAAAGACGTAGCAGAATGGGTGGGATATGATGCCACAGGACCCACGTCATGTTTCATTTTAAATAATGTCAGAATAATTTCTCCGTTGCATAAAAGAAAAACAAATCGAAACTTTTCGATTATCAATATTGAAACAAATGTTCTATCGTAAGAACTAAGTTCACCGTATGTGCATTCAAAACTTATGGAACATCACTCCAGACCGAAAGTGGGGAGATCCAAAGTGACTTCATGTAGAACAAAATTCTAAGCACTAACCATTATGTATACCGAAGAGCTAGCTGGGGATAGAGCTATGCCATCAGGGAGATACCCCCTAGTGTCGAAGTTAGTATCAGACAATTTACAAATTTGTCAAGTCGGTGCAGAAGCACATGGGTATTAAAGGGGGGGGCTAACCAACAAAGATAATCGTGAAAAATTAGTGCACATTATACGCATTTAAACAAATGATGTATCATCAGTGATACTCGAGGCCCAAAGAGAGGTAATCCAAAAGTGAATACATGAAAAGCAAACTTCTTAACACTTATGCATACTTATGTATACACAGCCCAAATACATTTCATTAGCGCCCTCTGGATTTATTTATTTGAATTCAAAGGAGTAGGTGCGGTAACCTGCAATTTCGGCTCTATTTTTAAAGTTGTTTATATATCCATAATATATAAACAACTTTTAAATATAATAACGTCAAATGTATGGTGAATCCAAATCAGGAAAGCCTTATTTTATTTCACTGTCCTATACTGAATAAAACGTCGCTCAAAACGTTTAAAAACGATGAAATCATTGAAAAATTCAATATAACAGCGATATTTCGAAACAAAACCTATGAAATCAAGTAGCACTCCAGTGAATAATTTTGTATCAATCGATGGATTTCTGATCGGCCTTTTAATTTGCATTAAAAAAATCGTGGGCGAGGCATAAAGCGTAGATGAATTTTGAAGATTTGTGTGTAAAATACGATGTTTATCTTTAGTTTTGTGTCATTCAGGGTAAATGACGTCAAAACATGAAGTCATACATCACGCGCGTGACGTTAAGAGGACTCAAAATTATGACGCGGTATTTTCTCAAACATTCAACATTGCAAAAAGTGATAATTAATAATTCGTTTATCAAAAGCATTTTTCGTCGAAATTATAGGGCCGATATGAGGGGTTGGCGCACCAAGTCCTTTGTGCATTTACTTTGTAAAGTGTGCGAGGCTCCAAATTTCTTGTAGAGTCGATTCAGCAGCATACTTAAATGAAATCTATGACCCTTATAACATTGGAGGTATGGTGCTAAGATGTTAACCTCCTTTAACAACCGAGAGCGACAGATCCGCTTCGTACTTGGATACACTTCTATCTTTCGACGCAAACGGCCATTTGAACACCTCATTGTATGGGAAGGGTGATTATTTCAGCTTCCAAATAACTAACTTTCCTTTCATGAGTAGCAACATTCCGTCCTCTCCTGCTTATGGCGTTTTTGTTTCCCAGCTCATACGGTACGCCATTGCATCTTCCAAATATGAAGATTTCATCGTTAGAACCAGACGGCTTGCAAGTAAGCTACTGTTCATGGTTATATTGCACAACTGCTGAAGTCATCTTTAAGGAAGTTCTTCTGTCGCTACGGGGATACAATAAAAGCAGATCAGATCCCCTTTCCAGAATGATCGGTGATATTCTGGCTTGTGATTGAATGACTGTCATCATTACCTAACAAGAAATACTTAATCAATATGTACATCGAGACAATCACCAATTTGACAAGTTTCCATGGAGCTGTTGCGACGGGTGTTGCCTGCAGGAGACGCTGACTCTTCCCGGGCACCTGGTCTCTCTTCGGCATGTTATTCATTCTCATGTTCGCAACCGTTCCTATGGAAATTCTAATGATTTTGCCTTGCCTTCTCGATTTTGAGACTGAATAACTTCTTAAATGTTTGTATTAATTTCGATTATATGGTTGGATAAATTGATAAAAGTTTTCAGAAAGCAAAATAATATATATGATATCAAATTGATTAAGTACCAAAACAAAGCTTCTTTCATGCGACAAGGCTGGAAAGAAGTAATTATTATAACTTAAACATCCAGTCAACAGGCGCGTAGCCAGATTATTTTTCAATGGGAATCACTTTCAGTCAGGGGGATGGGGATTGAGTTGAAGCCACAAATGGGTCCAGGAAGAAGCCCTTGTGGAGATTCAAGGGGCGACTTTTAGCTCTTTGCTTCAACTTGACATACAGATACAAAGCAGCAATGCATCAATAACAAAAACAAACGAAACACTCTTATGCGAAACAGGACAGACAAGGACAAATAGAGACGCAAACAGGACAATGAACACAAGAAAGGAGGGGATCTCTAACAAAACACGATATCAATGTTTAACGTCTTCAAATTCATTAGCATCATTTTAGAGCAGATAAATTGACAGCATGGACCAGACATGCACGTTTCTGGTAATAAACCAAACATTCAACGCAAAAGACTACACATAAACCAACGATACCAATGAGAATCAATGTCGACTTTGGACGACCATCCGTCACGTGAGTATGGAGAACGCAATTGAATAAAAACACTTGAAACATTGAGATGCGGAGAATTGTATTACCAACTCCGCATTGCAACTCGAAATACGTGTAGATATAAAAGAAATGAGGTGATCATATAAATCAGTAATATTGACATCTAGTTGACTAGAATGTTTGATTATGTTCTAGATTATGAGAACCGGACTATTTGATTACCGTGCTGGCTTAATCTAAAATAAAAAAGGCTGATTATGATTGATTATTTTCAATGAAACCGAAAAGACGGGTGCCTTAAAAGAAGTTGCTGTTCCTTGGCACCAGATACCGGTATATGATAAACATCAAAGAAGTATCTAACAGTTATTCAGTCGCAAAGTCGAGAAGGCAAGGCCAAATCGTGTGAGCATTCCCATCGGAACGGTTGCAAAACCCGGAATGAACAACATTCTGAAGTGAGACCAGGTGCATGGGGGGAGTGAGCGTCTCCTGACTTCATGCAACACCATATCTCACTCCTAGTTATGGAGCTCATTCCTGCCCACACGGCTGGCTGATTTGTTTCGTTGTCCCCTTTGCAACTCGAAGGAGATATAGTATTGTTGCTGTGTGAAATTGTTCTAAATATAGAGGATAAAACCTCTTGATTTTTATTGTTAGGGGTAAAGGTAGCTAACTAGTGACTGAAGCTGATAAAATTGCTACTATAACCAAACCTTACAAAAATATCCATCATTGGTTCCAACAGGACAATCCCTATTGATTTTTTAGGTCACGGGTCTAAGGTCACTATGGATTCGGTATGGAAGACAAAGAGATCATCTTAAAATCATCAAACCTTTGATAAATATAAACCCTATTATTTTTAAGGTCAAAGATCAAGGCCACTATGAACAACATAAAAGGCAAATCAATCAATGTAGAATAATCAGAGCTTCTACATATGTTTCTTATAGGGAGAATATGAACCCCATTGATTTTCAAGGTCAAAGGTCAAGGTCGACTTGGGCTTCAAAACATTATGAGCAGTATGAGAGACACAGCAATCATTCTTTCTGTAAATGTTCTACAAAGGGGGAGGATAAACCAAATTGATCTTTAAGGCCTAGGGTCAAAGGTCAGGATCCTATGGGATCGGTTTAAAAGTAGGGATAGTATGAAGCATATTATTCTCAAGGTAGTGGGTCAAGTGTAAACGTTATTTTAAACATTATTTTAAGTGATTTCAATATTCAATATGGACATAAAGCTTGTTCACCTTGTGAATTTCATGAAGGACATGATTTTGTGATTGGACGCTATGGTTATATTGCTTTTGATTGATTTGTTTTCTATTTTTGCCTTATTTGATACCATAGTCGGAATGAGAACTTCATTGTATTACCTATCTGTTCAGTAAACAAGATTCAAATAAATGTTCTAATGTATGTCAAATGTGAAGATCCCGTTTGGTTGGAATTTTTTTTATAGTTTTGTTATATGCTTCTTTTACAGTACTCTTTGTTTGCAATGACAAGGCGAGAATGATTTTTGAGCCAAAAAAATCGAAATAAATAAAATGTTCGAGTTAATAAATTTTAAATTGAGTGGTTGATGAATCGCCGTTCCTATACAACCACACATTAGGCTTTCCCATCGCCCATTCTTTGTTTCTGAGTTAAAATAATGAAATATCATATACATGAGGGACCTAAAATTTTGAAGTAGTAATAAGTGGTGTGATATTACTAATGAGACAATGATATTCCAGCAACAATTAAGTTTCTGTATTTTTCTAATGTGCCGGGAGTGAGCACTTAACTTTCAAGCTAATCTGAAATTCTATATATAATTTAACGATATGAAAATGGCATTTCTTGGTATCAAATCAAATGGCTTTATACAACAGCCCATTCAATTCATACAGTAACACGTGAATATTTAATGTTAGGAACAATACGTCATGACGAGTAACGTTTTGTGGGACCCAAGACAATTACGTTAGATCACACCTCCATTAAGCATGAAATGAAAAGCTGCAATTTGAAATTCAACTATCAAATAAATATTTATGATACTGAATTGTTGGCCATAGAGATAAATAAAACAATAAATACTAGCAGTACGGACATACTTTGTTTTCTCATCAATCGCAGTATTCTTCCAAGTACAAGGAGTTCTTGAAACTAAAACAAAATGTTGGAATAAACTAATAATGCCTCTTTATTACCATAAAGATATTTCTAAGTATAAGATTTCAACATTTTCCCTTGTACAGAATTTCATGAAACCATAAAGGAAGCAAGTACTAATAGGTCTCGAACAAAATCGTACTCTTTTTTACTTGAATTGTCAAACATGATGTACGCACAATGATTTAATGCACTTAGGCACAATCCATTTGATATTCGGGGGGGGGGTGTTTTTAATTTAATTTGCTTCTAAACAGAGAATTAAAAGAATTTTACAATATAATCCGCAGTAAACAAAAGGATCCCGGAAGGAAAGGCTATGAAAATTGGTTTTAAAAGTTTTAACAATTCATTGAACTGACCCTATAAATTGTTTGAACTATGTATAAACAACAAGTTGCTTACCCCTTTCTGTTAAGATATTGCCCAAAACGGTGGCAGAGTCAGCTTAAATCTACCTAACATTCGCCAGCTTTGGTTGAACTATGCACAAAAAGCCCAGGTAGACTGAGAGATTTTTTTTCAAAATTAGGCATGGACGCATGTTAGATTTATGTGTAGTCTTTTGTGTTTGATGTTTACATGTCGTATGTCTCTTTTTCGTCTCATACTATGCTCGTCTTTTGTGTTTTTGCATCGGGTGTTTTGCTGTCGGTGCTGCAACAGGGTCTTGTTGGAGATCCCCTCCCTTCTTTTAGAATGGCTAATTCAGAAAAATCACAGACAGATGCTTATTTGACAAAGTCTACCTGGGAGGGAATTAGTCATTTTAATTTGCCTTCATGTTCAAATCAGAGAAAACCCACGAAAATAGTAGCATCAAAAGTATAAAGATTAACATAAAGCCACACCTCTAATATCACGCAACCCACAGTATCGATTCATTAGCATATATTGATTTTTGCCTGATTGGTCGTGTTCTTAAAATATGTCATCATGTAACAATTTATTCGATCCCTCTCATGCATATGTATTGAGAAAACAATATTCAAGGCCGGAATCGATGGTGATTTATCCGGACTTGCCAAATACCCCTGTCACAAAACAGACATCGCACATAGTAACATCTTTGAATACAAGCGAAACTTTAATAGTTATTTAATACACGAATGGTCAATTTTTAATTATATGTAAAAAGTCATACAAATGACATAGAATTCTTCGATTTATAAGTGATAAAAAAGGGGCCTTAAAGCCCGGTATCCTTTATAGAACGTATTGTCTGAGGAGAGGGTCTTCTAGACAAATTTTTAATTCAAACTGAAGTTCTCCTTCAAAGCTTGTATAAAATTGTACTCTTTGGTGATTAACATACATCTATTAACAGTTGATAATGTATTTTTAAAAGCCTTTAAGGAAGCACTTTTTACATTAACATTTTAAGAGCAGATAAATTTACAGCATGGACTAGACATGCACGTTTCGGTAATTTAACCCTCGTCAGTGATCATCAATCGAAACAATGTAATATGACCAAAATCTGTGAAAGTTATGTCCTAAAAATACTGAAAGACGTAGCAAGATGGCTAGGGTATGATGCTACAGGACCCAGGTATTAGAAATTTGAGAAAATTGTAAAAAGAAATTTTCAAATGCGCTTGAAGAAACGACCAACCGAAATTGATCGATCTTGGATACATGTGCCCTCGGGGACTCCTGGTCCACCAGCAGTGACACTTACCAAGTAGTTCAAATGTTTAACGTCTTCAAGTTCAATAGCATCATTTTAAGAGCAGATAAATTTACAGCATGGACCAGACATACACGTTTCGGGTATTTAACCCTCGTCATGTATTCTTTTGATATTTTCAAATATGAACTTAATTTGCCATTAAAGAAATAATGTTTCAATAGAAAACTATGGCGAGCGAAATTTTATGATAATTCTTCAAATTCAGATTACATGTAAGGGCAAGATTTTTTTTCTGTCTCATCATAAGCAAATTTATTTTTTCATCAATATTCAGAGCAAAATTATTTTTTTCGAAAAAAAAAAAAACAAGCCCCCACCAAAATATCAAATGGGCCGTGCCCAACCAATTTTCGACTTCTCCACGGCCCCAAACTATTCCGAAACGTCAAAGCTAAAAAAAAAAAAAGAATAGCCGTGACGTCAATCGTCTGATTCGCTGTGCAGTGTTCTTCATTTCTTCCAATTTACTGCACAAAATTTTACGAAACCTAACTGAAAGCATTACTTGTTCACTACTAATTTTGTGTTTTTCAACCCGATCCACCAGGTAAGATAGCTGCTAATCGATCTGATTAGTTAACTTTTTTTCCTTCGCGATATCTGCTCATCATTTCACAAAGCCTTGCAGGATCTAGTTAACAAAGTACTCCTCCAAAATGTTTTGGCTTTTTAATGATCATTTAAACAAGATTGCCTCCAATGGATCTGACTTGTGGAAGCATTTTCAGCTTTGTACTTTGCATTTCGAAGCAAGTACTCAAATCTTGTTTTTACGACTCGGTGTGCGCCAATGGGCTTGAATAGCTGAGACATTTTCATCGTCTTCGCAACCGCTACACGGAATTTCACAGATAGAGAGAGTAACAGACAGTAGAAGTACCTCAATTGAGCAATTGCAAGAAAAAAAAACACTTGTTATGTTCTATGTAAAGGGGATTTTTATGAATGCGGAAGAAGTCTGAATGCATACCAAAGCATATAGTAAAAACAAATGAAATTTAAAAAAAAAGAAAAATGTTTCTTTCCCTCGATGTATCAAAAACAATTTTTCACAATTTAATCTTTTCCAGAAAGTATGTGACGTGCGGTATTGACAATATGTTGAAAAAAGATAGTGTCAGTTTTAATGAAAGAATAATTTATAATGAATATTGACGTTTGTGTGGTTACTATATTTGTACATATTAATATTATATCACTATCAATTCACTGTGCATGATGAGACAGGAAACATTGGGATTTAAATGTGGGTTAGGTGTTCACTTATCTGTCACTTTGTTTCAGGTACTGTGTTGATCAGATCCCGGATTATATACAGGAAAAAGGCGTTCTGTTCTCTCTCACCTAGACTTTGTTCTTCGTATTAGGAAGTGTATAGCAATGAACAGATATATCCAGAGCGGACTTCTGTTATATGTGGCCGTAGCGTTGGTCTCCTATTGCCAGGCTAGAGACGATATGCAACTTTTGGACGATGTAAGTTATTCTGATTTTGAGATATGACGGGGAAATAATTCAAAAATTTTGAATATTTTTTTTATTTATTGTCTGTTATAATTGTTATTTATTTCATTTATCTATGCACACATTTGTTCTTAATGTTTTTAAAGACTGTGATTTTTTTTAAAATGTATATTTCATACAGGAAAGAAACTATAAAATTATGCGAATATTTAAACGATGAAAGTGTGCTATGTTGAGAATTTATATCCTTGCATTTGAAACCAAGCATATATATAACTGACATAAGTTAAGTTCTATAGAAAGCTACTTAATGTATGAAGACTGCAAAAAAATTGCACATACATCTTAGATGAAATTGTAATTTTACTGACAATATACATAAGACAAAAGCATTATTGAAAAAAAAAACATAATTCAATTTTCTTTTATCTTAGTTCACAGTTCCAGGGGTATTAAAAATATAGGATTTCGTCGTAAATGATGTATGTCAATTCATAAGTAAAATATGATATGATAAAAAGTAGCTACACTATGATTTTCGAGGATTTTTGTTAATTTTAAATCGTTTATTTATTTTGTAAGATTTGGGGCCTTTTTTATTCTTTGCTTGACAATGTGTAAGCAAGCATAAATAGATTTTAATTTTGGTTCAACATTACACGTTGCTACCCTGGGGTCTCTCTTGATATTAATAATACTTGGGCGTAGCCATCTGGGTATATTGGCGGTATTTATTGGATACTTACGTCTATACGTCGTCTGTATGTACCATATCAAAGACCACCAAAGGCAATTCGGGCTTAATTACCGGAAATAATCTCTAAAAATGATCAAACGTTACAAATAGATTTCAAGGCTAACATAGTTATAAGGATAACTTAATACATTATTTTTTCATACTTTATGAAAATGATTAAGAAAATAACCTCTAACATGTCGAAATTATCCCCTTTTTCTCCTTGTTTTAACATCTGACCTCATCTCAGACCAGGTGTATTTAAAGTTAACATCTTGATTTTGATGAGCAACAGCAACAGTGGTTTATAGACTGGTATAGGACCTAGACAAATTTGTCGAAAATAAATATAGGGGTTTTCATGAAGACCCCACAGCAATTCATTGTCTGTATGATAAAATCATATCAGGGATTTTTTGTATCAAACCAATTTTGTCTCCCTCAGTATATTTCGTCTGCAATGACACCAAAATGGAATTATTATATTTATACATGTTTTGAATATATAGCAAAATATGCATAAATCGACTAGACATCGTATCATTTTTATTTAAACTATGAAGAAACTGAAGCCTGTTTTTATTCCAACGAATCGGGTCAACTGTCGAAAACAATGTACTCATGCAAAAAAAAAATGAATTGAAATAGATCTGTAACATTACAAAATATGCTTACAAGGGTAAATAAATAAACTTGTGAACTTTTCAATGTTGGACACACAATTTGACTTTTGCTTCAAGCTACCAATTCAATATGCATTTCAGAGAAGAGTGGCTCTTATTAAAAAGATGCACCCAAACGGAAAGGCAATGAAAGAAGTCAGAGATAATTGTTTAAAGATAGAATTTAACAATTTCCTTGAACTAATATACTTACTTAATGTTGAGCTGTTTTCAATTACTGTCGACTTTCTTCATAAGTTTGAGTGGATCTCTTGAATTTGCTTCAGTCTTGTTTTGATGCAATGTGTACAACTTCTTGTGCGAAGATTAAATCAAATTTTATTGTGGATCATGCTTTCTGTGATTCTACATTGCTTATTGGTTGGGAAGAAGTTATCGCCGAGCAGTAATTATCATCGAGTAGAAATTATCGCCGTTTTTAAATATCTTTGGTTCTACGAATGACAGAGACTTGATTCTTTCAGATTCAGATTCTTTATTTACTATGAGCCATACGGCCCATAAGCATAACATATGTACAATATTTACAAGACAGAGTGAGAGTTCAGGAGGGTGGAAGATACATGTACATACAATAAACAAGAAAAGATAATGAAAAACATGTTTCAAAGATAAATAAACTACTTATATGTGGTAGAAAGTGCAATACATATAGAATTACTCATTATTACGTTAAGAATCATTCCGTAGTTTGTAAGCTTCAAACAGAATTTTTTCAAGTTTACATAAATCAGATACATTACTCGTACTGAATGAATGTATAAGTTTAATAACACTAGGTCTCAGGTAGTAGTATTTCTTAATATATTTTACTCTTAAAGATCTATATGCTGGACAAACCAATATGAAATGAAAGCACAAACACTTCTTATGTATATCAAACAGTATATGAAATTTCAGATTAATCCATGCGGTAACAGTTAGGATTTTAGCACCTAACTTTCATAAAATTGGGGGTATTTTTCCGAGCTCCTTCGGGGCGAGAGTGGTGCACCTTACCGTCTTCTTTATCATTGAAGCTATTTTAAACTATTTTCAATAATTCTCATTACAACTGATTGAAAAAAAAAGGAATCTGATGGTGTAATTTCAGTTGAAGTATGGTGGACGTTAGCCAAGAATAATACCATGCGGCGATAATTTCTTCTCCAACCTCTTTAAAGGGGGCTTAAAACTAGCCCATTTTAGCTGCTTATAAAACGAGTACAAGTGATAAGATTTTATAAAAAAAAATGTGGACAAAGAAGTTAATGGTTTAAGTTTGTGCTGTCAAAATTTAATGAGCAAGTTTTGAAAATTAAAGGAAAAAGAGCAAAACATGATTCAAAAATAGGCGATAGCTCCTTCCCCATAAAATTGTTGGATTTCAAACAGGGTATGTTTCCTGATCGAAACGCTCCTTTCAAACTTATAACGGGCATTACAAAATAATATAATTGGAGAGAAACCAGAGTATCAGTTTAGTATTTGACACTTGTAGACTAAAATCAATGTCGTCATTAATTGATAACCCATATGAAATGATACGCACCTACTCACGAATGCACATTGTTCCCAGGAAAACTTTAAATCTCCATAACAGGAGTTTGACTGCTGAAAACAGAGAGCTGTTTAAAAGATAACGTATCACATTGTTTTGGAGGTATCGTTTTCGTTGTGTCCAAACATCATGTGACACGCGTGACTGTTACGGATTTTACGGTTGGTTGAGGGAAATGTTTTGGCTCGTTCAGTAGACGTTTTCCAATATTCTTACCTGTGCATTTTTGCTTTCCTTGCCGATATAGAATTAAAATGGTAAAATACATACTAAAAGATTAATTTGAACCTTTTAAGATTTGGTACTCTCTTTGAATAAAATAAAAGATTCCACAAAGCTTCATATCACGAAGTTTTCTATCAATATATAACATTCGAAAATGTCGTTCAACTTTTCAAAAGTTCATTCAAATTATAGATTGAAGGCGACTAATTGCAATTTTATTTTCAACGGTTTTGAACTTTGGCATTATGAATTTTCATCCTAGCTGTGAATTTTATATTTCCTTGGAATCCAATAATGTTTGAACTCACAGGGAAAGGGAATTCCCATCTATAAATCCCAGCGTAATTTGGTACCTCAAGATGGCCGTCATAAAAGTGCTTTTACTGTAGACTTCTAGATCTCCAGTCAATGAATTACTAACTATTAATGATTAATTAAGTGACCTATCTGATATATCTGATAACGAATCGTAATTGCTTTATTGAAAACTTATAAGGGTACAGATCGTTATCGTTTGTTCTGTAATGAAGTATGAGTAATGGCGGAGGTTTATTCTGATCATAATCAAGTCACAAGTGTAAGACAATCCAGGCATATGCTTTAATGACAATTAGTGATATGCCCCTATTTTTGACTATCCACATTTTGAGCTAGGAAGGGGAAGGGGTGGGGTGATCACGCTTCCGTAATTGGGAAATATTTATAAACATAAATGCTACAGAAAGTACTGAATATCGACTCCCACTGTACATTTGAAATTCATCCGATTTTTTTTTTCTAATATTTATTTTTGAACAAAATATTCTCTCCTAAAATGATATGTACTAGGATCCTTTCTCCCGATCGTTTCAGATTATTTAAAATAGGTTGGCACTGTCTAAATATACTAAATCAGGACTCTTATGTCGACATCATTATCATTCAGATAATGCTAATCTATTCTGGTCAGAAATGGTGGTATTAAGAGGATATACAGCGAAGGGCATTCTATGCTACTGTGCACACGATGATCAATTGTTCGATTTATCAAATAATCGAGACAAAACTGGACTAATCTATTAGGCGAGTTTTGGAGTGGATTGTTTGATATCCACATCTTGAATGAGACGACCCTTCTCCTCTTTGTCTTGTCATGGTACTTTCAGATTTCCTTGATTCAGACACCCTGTGCCAATTTCCCTCAATTCCGTTCTGGTGGCGCCACCTTCAACGTATTTCTTTAGCGTGTAGTTAGAATCATTAAGGTGATTTTCTGTTCTGTTTATGAGCTTAGATATTTTGTCGTTAATTTGTCATGTGAAAAGTTATAGTAAACAATTATAGTGATCAAACACATGATTTAATACATAGTTTGTACAGATCATGAAACGCTAATCAAACTGATTGTAAAATCGATTCTTTTTTTGTAATTCACGAAATAACAAGCATCTAAATTATACCCCAAAAACTTTACTCTGTGATAAAATTTTTAATTCTTACATGTACTTTATTTATAAAATGATAAAATATTACAAAATGTAAATGCACGTGAATAACATTAATTATTAACGACGTGAATGCGATATGTACAATTATGCAATAAAAATGGTTCTGTCTCAAATTCAAATTCCGAGAAAAACACCAATATTTTCTGATGTCCAATGACAAATCAATTCTACACGAAATGTAGTTTATTACCTTCAATATTAAGTCATTTTCAAAATTGCGTAGTGTACTTATATGAGGCGGACATTATAACGTACTTTTGAATGCTATGGAAGAACTATGTCAAGAATTCTGACTCATAACCACTTAAACTTGGACTTGACAATTGTGTTCAATTACATGGATAAGTCTCATACCCAGCCATTCTTATAGTTTTCATTTTTCTGCCTTTCTTGTTGAAAACGATACACATCACTTCTCTTGCACATTTCATAATGAAATAAATAACAGTACCTGTATTTAACAGCGCCACCTACAATAAATTCCATTCTTGCACTGGACACTGGAAATTGTTCTTTATGTTTCTATGGTGATGTGTTACTGTTTTTTTCTCTCGAGTTTTATAGTGTTAATAATTAATTGCCTATTGACTGCGCATTTTGATAAGGGAATGACTATAGTTTATCACGTTATATTTGCGGACGTTAACGTCCGCTAACATAACGTCAGTATCTAGTTATTCCCATTCTAATGTAATCTATATTTTTGTGAATATAAGGCGAAATGTGACGTTAGCAACGTCAAAGCCTAGTATGTTCTCATTTTACAGCCATAACTAAGGAGCAAACAACCAATGAAAGTCGACGTTATAGCGACGTTGCATTAGAATTCTGATTTTGGGTTTTGGGTTTGACATTCATTCACCTGTCGAAAGCTAGCTATAGCATATGAACTTGTAAATCAAATGTAGAACATGCTGAAAAGAAAAGAAGATACAGATGAATTACCTAAAACATGAACTTTACACCAAATGTCAAGAGAAAGATAATATACGCAATGCCATGTGAATGATGTCGGGATGCTACCATTCAAAAGTAACACCAAACGCTAAAGTTACTTCTAAGGACAGAGGAATAAAGACATATGAACATGAACTTTATACCCGTGCATTACATAATTATGTTAAGGAAACGTATGAATCGTTGGATATAAAGTATGGTATGAGTTGTACCCAGTTGTATGAGTTGTTCCCCGTAGTCTGTGAGGTTACTAAGTATTTTGGACTGCTCTTGGAGTACATTTTAATGAATATTTAATGGATAAAATACTCATGACTGCAGTTCTGCACTGAGAAGCGGATAGGAAGTTTAATACGGCGACAAATCTACTCCAATACCATTGGGAAAAGCATTGTCAACCGAACCATGAACATAATTAATATTGTTATAGCTCCGCTAGGGGTTTTAAGGATATCGAAATCAAATATTGCTTTGAGAATATATTTCAGCATCTCTTCCTCCGTTTCTTTACAGTTTTCCACAGTATTTCTCGTTTATGCACGACCTTCCCAAAATCGACTATGTACTTCTAGGGATGCATGGTTTTAACATATTAAAATATATTTACCATTGTTACATGCCCTTCAATAACTTGTTTGTACATGGCGTAAAGTTTTCCTACGTAATCCTGTTGGATACACTTCTACCTCTATCTGTACTCTCAATGTTTACTTTGACTATAATTGAATGCTATTTTGAAAATAGAGTATCCTCTTCTTTTTTTTTTTTTTTTTTTTTTGGATATGCTACTGAATCGACCCTACAGGAAATTTGGAGCCGCGCACTCTCTGTAAAGTAAATGCACATGTTTTAATTCAAAAAATAAAACCAGAGGGCGCTATTGAAATAAATTTTGACGGCTTAGGAAACTCACTTTGGCTGGAAGCATCACTGACGAGGATTTAATATCCAAAACACGTGTCTGTTGCAAAATAAATTGGTTTGATTTTTTTTCAAGAAGGTATAGAGTTGGAACACTTCCGTATTATTAATATAAACACTTATTTCCTGTTGCACTGTGGAGCAGTAAAACTCGTGACCCATGATATGGATGTTTTTAAGTGTATTCATTATTTCTTTCCAGCTCTGTCGCCTGAAAGAATATTTGTTTTGGCAATTTATCAATTTGACATTATAAATATTATTTGGCTATTTCGGAATCTTGTAATTTCATTCATTCACAAATATAATCGAAACTAGAGGAGGTCAACATCTTAGCACCAACCGTCAAATGCTATTTTGAACATAGATTTTTTTATATGCTTCTGAAAAGTAAATGTAAAGTGAATGCACAAATTCAAATTCAAAAAATAAAACCAAAAAGCGCTACTGAAATGAATTTTGGCAGAATTACACTTTGGCTGGAAGCATCACTGATGATGATTTGATATCCAAAACACGTCTTTGGTGCAAAATAAGTTGGTTTGAAATTTTCTTCAAGAAGTTTTAGAATTGTGACACCTCCTTATTATTGAATCAGAGCATGGATTATACAGCAACATGAAATACGAAGAAACATTCTTTGCGTTTTTATGATGTAGCAACGAAGCTTCGTTTTATGCAATATGACGTAATAACAAGAGGTTCATGCAACCCGTATGTTTTCTGTCTTTTCTAAAGATACTCAGATTCTCTAGTATTTTTTTTAGAAAACATTATTATATGCCCTCTATGTAATGTTACAAAGGCCTAAAAGATGAGCGTTTAGAATCCTGGTACGATATAAAAGCTTACAGTGACTTTTGAAATTAACGAAACATATCAACAGAAGAGATAGGCTTCCATTTTCAATACCTTATGCTTAAAAAACACCCTCCTTATGCTTATCAGAGGGACCTTCATCTACTACCGTATTCAAAAGTATTTTAGTTAATAGATCTACATGTATTTATTGTTAGTGATGAATCTTTGATTCTTTATTTTAGCCATTGCTTCTTTTAATTATTTCAGATATTAACACAAAGCGACCAATTAAGATCTGCATTACCAGCAACAGAAGAAGGAGACAGAAAACTAAATAAGTTAATAGACATTCTCAAAGGTTACATAGAACCACCTCATCCGAGACAGAGAAGCAAGCGCATCTTCTGTAACACATTCTGTGGATGCGGTAACTGTGGCAAAAGATCTGATCCCAACTCAGTAAAGAGAAACACACTAAGTGAACCTGTCTCATTCAAAGAAGAGGAACCATCTAAACCCAAACGACTCTACTGTAATCCTTGGGGATGCGGAAATGTTAGGAAAAGGACAATTCTTTCTAAGTTTCTGAAAAGTCTCAGATATGGAAAAGAAGACGAATCTGATGATTTCCTAAGAAAATTAGACGGGGACAACGATGTCCTAAGTTCGTTGGAATAAATAAAGGTAAAAAACCATCACTGAAGCCAACAGCAATTTCATCAACTGAACTATGCAATTGGCAAAGTTGAAGTATATTTGATATATATATGTAAAAAAAATAGTGCACTAGATGCATATTTAAAAAAGGTTTGGGGTAGGGAAAACTTTTTAAAGATCTGGTACAAAATTTGCAGGGGAGCACGGCCAATTTAAAGCTCTACAGTACAATATATTGAGAGTTCCGACAATGAATAGTTATAAGATAGTTGTTTTATCTTGAAAGCTAAAGCGGCGCTCTCTCTAATTTTTTCATTTGTTTTTTATTCAATTTTCATTGTTGCTCTTATCAAAATATATCTAGTATAGATAAGTTGTAATATAATGGTTAGTCCATTGAGAATTTTCCATATTTTTAAAATTGCTATTTGTGACCTCATCTTATTCATGAAACATCTTCACTGAACAACGTATTTTCCTGTTATGAAGAAAATTAGGTATTGATGGTCCAGCAAAAGTATGCAACTTTTCAAACGAGATGAAAGAATTGTGTAAAAATACACCTTGGACGTGGCGAAGTGACTGATTCGATTCTATAACTCTTCAGGATAACAATGTTACCATATCCAAATTCATTTACATATTGTCATAGTTACTCTCTTCTATCGGGTCTGGTGTCATCACGTCTAATGGTGCTTTGAATCACTTGGCTCTGTACAGATAAATCTGATTTGCTATCCATTATCATGTCTTCATATACTCCAGAAATTAGGTTACTTTAGGTACCTGCTGTCAGGAGAACGTCCAACATTTGTTACACACAGACTATAAATGTGCAAGTCCTTAATAAATATTTCAATAAATAATCGTTTCTCGGTTGAAAGGGTATGTGCAACGCTTAGACATCATTATAAGTATATTATTGATTATAGTTACCTCAATTACTTATTTACTGAAAATGCATATAAATAATTTTACAATCGGCAAAATATGGTAAAGCTATGCGATATCAATAATAAGATAAATATCTCCCTCATGACATTGCGGCTCTCTGTCTGGTCCATGCTGTAAATTTTTCAGGCTTTGAATGATGCTATTGAATTTAAAAACGTTTAACATTTCATACATTTTTTATCATTTTAGAATTTCGCTTTTCTGATATCCACTACTTTTTCTCGCTTTCGGCCTCGAGCATCACTGATGATTATTACTTTTTGAAATGCGCACATGGTGCACTAGATTAGTACGATAGAATATATATATCAAAACGATAATAATGAGATGCACTAGAGCATATATTTTAAAACGATAATAATGAGATGCCCAACATGATGGCATCACAGTAAAGCACAGTGGAACACACACGTATGAGATGAGGAAAAAAAAGGAACAAACACACAAAAACAAAAACAATGTGGACAATGTCATATGATCTCAAACTGTTATATCAAACATGTCTCCGCTATATTACATGTCTAATATGATCTCAAACTGTTATTACATGTCTCCGCTATAAGAAGAGGCATGGATACCTGATATCTTTCTGCTCATACAAAACAAACCCATTTAAGTAGTTCTGTATTTGACAACAAGCGTTGGAATCTCATTGTTCAATATATATATGGTGTTAAGAAGGATACATAATTACATGAATTTTTAGGTCTCCCCCCAACGGGGAGGAGACATATTGGTTTTGCCTTCGTCGTCCGTCTGTCCGTCCATCCTTCTGTCACACATCGTGTCCGGGCTATATCTCCTGAACCGTTTGCCCGATCACTTTCATATTTTAGTATGTTGTTGCTTATGACCCGAAGGTTTCACGTCACCTTGACCCAAGGTCATGTGACCAAGGTCAAGGTCACTCAGAGCATTTTAATGAAATTATGCATACATTACTGTTCTGGCTATATCTCTTGAACCGTTAGTCGGACAACTTCCATATTTTAGTATGCTGTTGCTTATGACCCAAAGGTTTCACATTACCTTGACCCAAGGTCATGTGACCAAGATCAACGTCACTTAGCGCATTTTTAATGAAATTATGTATACATTCCTGTCCGGACTATAACTCTTGAACCGTTGACCTGATCACTTTCATATTTTAGTATGTTGTTGCTTATCACCTAAAGGATTCACATTACATTGACTCAATGTAATGTGACCAAGGTCAATTAGTACATGTATATTTGTTACATGTATTATGTCCAGACTAAATCTTTTGAACCGTGATCGGATCACTTCATATTTTAGTATGATGGTGCTGATGACCCAAAGGTTTCACACCACCTTGATCCAAGGTCATATGACTAAGGTCAAGGCCAAGTATTACATTTTTTAATGAAATTGTAAATGCTATAATTGAGTCTGGGCTATATCCGTGGAATCCTATACTGGATCACTCTGATACTTTAGTATGCTGTTGCTCAGGATTTGAGGGTTTCTTATCATCTTGACCCAAGGTCAAGATCGTTTAGTTCTTTTTAATGAAATTGTACGTACTTATCTTGTCTGGGCTATATCTCCTGAACCCTTCTTACGATTGTTTTCGTATTTTAGTATGTTGCTTCTCAGGACTAAATATTTCTTATCACATTCTTATCACAAGGTCACATGATTAAGGTCACTTCTTAATTTGGTAATAAAATTGTATATGCTTATCATGTCCAGGCTGAAATTGTCTATGCTTATCATGTTTAGGCTTTATATTTTGAACCATGTATCCAATCAGTAATTCAGTTTTTTGTTGCTTATGATCCATACAATGTAGGTTTCAGATCACCTATATCCAAGTTCATGTGACCAAAGTCAATTTCACTAAATATGCTTATAATGAAATTGTATATGATAATCATGTTTGGGCTTTACCTCTAACAATATGATGAATCACTTTCATGTTTTAGTATGATGTTGCCCATACCTAAGGTCAAAGTTACTTAGAGGGAGGGGGGAGACATCTGTTTTTTTCTGAAAAACATTTCGTTTAAATTTTAAATAACATCCTCATCTATTTCAATCAAAATTTATCGTCGTATGTTATGTTTCGGATCTTATAAATTCCTCCCACATTTTTTGTAAAAGCAGTGATAATGGATTTCCTTCTCCAGTCACTAATGTGTAAAGATTGTGGGTGTAATTATCGTAATGCCAGTACTATATGATTTTACCATTTGAATGGTAGGATATATGAACATTGTTTATTTCAACCTAATTCAATGGATAAATTTTGTGTAATTCATAAATTTTATCACAGGTTCTTGTGAGCCTAGGTGATATGAAATATTTCATTTCAATCATTCATTAAAATTGAAGATGAAAGAATGTGAGATATTTGTTAAGGAAGCCACCCTTTAAGGGATGGTTGAGAGCATGTGGAATATGGGAATATTTGGACATACCTATTTTGACATTTACTGTATTTGACACGTTTCTAGTAGGTATGTCAAACCTCCAATTTTTCCTCGATTCTCAATTATATTTATGATTTCTATAGGATGGATATTTACTAAAGAAAACACATAAAGACCCTGATGTTTTAGGGCCGAGGAGATTTGACAAAATTGGTATCGGCAGTGATGTTTGAGGGTTGACCGATATAAAAAGGATGGGTTTTCTTTCGAAATCATAAAATCGTACCACTGTACCAATGACAAACACAGTACGGACTAGTGACAGTTACACATGAAAACAAAATTGAATCATTGTATTTGACGCCACCGCAGGAATCGACTTCAAGGACCGAGGGGATGAAAATCCATATGTTACAATAAGCGTTTGAAAATTATTATTAATTTCCGAAAAATGGATATGATAGATATTTGCATAATGAAATATATGAAAAACACATCTAGGTGTTTTCTTATACATTATTAGGGGGTCTGTTTGATGTTTCCAATAATATTTCATGTAATTGCTATTTAGGATTCAACTAAATGGAGTACAGATGTATATTCATTATATACAAATTTTCAAATTGTTCATGGTATGACCTTCGACCCTATTTTGAAGTAAGGGAAGTCAGAATAGTAGAATAAGTAATATATCAAAAGCGCTGTTTTGGAAAAAAAATATATATATGCCGGGGGGTAATTCGTCCCTTAGGACATACTTGTCTTGTTATGCCTGTGTTTTCCCCTTTTTTCGCTACTTACTATAAATGACTATACGGGTTTTTTTTCTAAATTACAAAGGCCATGATCCTGTGGCAGCAGGTTATATCGTTTTTACAACAGTTTGAATCTGACTTGCAGAGATAAATATGATATTAGTACAGCCTCTTTTAAAGAAATACGCAAAACAGTGAAATGAAAAATATGAAATACGGTACAAACATAACAATGTTACTCGGCTCCTTGGCCTGCACGTAGCGTATATTTGAGTGTCTTGTGGTTTATTGTCGTCAGGATCTTCTTTAACTCATTTGTATGATTCTTTCACTCTCGGGGATACAGTTTTAACACGTGGAAGAAATTGGGTTAATGGATAGAAATTGCAGTTGGCTAAAGGATAGAAAATACAGAATTTTCTATAAGGATCATAATTAAATTGATCATTAAGATATTAAAGTTCTACGCAACATTTGCATTTCTGAATAAATGATTTTACCATCCTTATAACAAACTGGAATTGTCACTAACCTACACTTTCAATTTTTTTCAGATGTCCAAACGAGAACCATGATTTTTTAAAGAATGTTTTTCAACGTTTAGTTACGAATAAACTCTGCTGGAATAGTCATCACCTACAAGAACAAACTACAATTCTGTGATATAGTTCTTTTATGATCTATCATAGTTTCTTTACAATCTATCATAGTTTCTTTCCTTTTTCTCATATGACATTAGTGAATGAATAAATAAAACTCTCTTGATTATAAAGTTTATAATTATGATTTCAACATGTCATGACTTAAGTGCAAATTTGATAAATGGATCTGAATTAAAGTACTATTCAAAATATGTTGTTGTTGATTCATACAATAAAAGACAATGAGTCAAACATGAAACCCGAAATCAGAAATTCACAATCCAAACATCACAATCCAAACATCACAATCCAAACATCACAATCCAAACATCACAATCCAAACATCACAATCTAAACATCACAATCTAAACATCACAATCTAAACATCACAATCTAAACATCACAATCCAAACATCACAATCCAAACATCACAATCCAAACATCACAATCCAAACATCACAATCTAAACATCACAATCCAAACATCACAATCCAAACATCACAATCCAAACATCACAATCAAAACATCACAATCAAAACATCACAATCAAAACATCACAATCAAAAGGCTTACAAATTCTTAAAAATAATATAAAACTGAACATTTTCACGAGAAAAGAAATCGGACGAACAGACGGAGACAATAACACTGTTTCGTATAAACACGAAGTACAAACAATCTCCAGAGTCCAGTGAAGTACGGGACTTACTGGTGCCACTGTTTAAAACGTGCCGTGATAATTCGTAAAATTAAAACATATTCAATTATCACGTGAATCATGTTACATATATAATGCAATTAGCGAATGAAAGTCATTCATAAAATTCGAAGCCATATTCCGTTCTTCCATCAGACCATTGTTAGATAGTGTTGTCCTTCGTGTTTCTATGGTGTTGCTATTGTATTCGGCTGTTTGTCCCCTTTTTTATCGTGAGACCATGTTCCCCTGTTTTCACCGTGGGGGATCTCCTCTCTCCCTTTATTTGTTCCGTTTCATATTTTTTTAGAATTTGTATGCCTATTGATTGGGATTTTTCGATTCTGACTTTGTGTTTTTTATTCTGACTTTCATTCACTGATCAATGAGACGTAGGACCGCAACACCCGTGCTTTGGCCGCATTGATCATTTAGCAATGTCATTCAGTTTAAGTTTTTTAAATAGACCCTATAGGAAGTTAGGACCCGCTCACTCTTAAAGAAATGGATAGCTGAAAATAAGGAATTGAACAAGAGGTGCAACACTACACGCTCTTTTTTTTTTAACTCTGATTCTTTTGGGCCAAGTAACATTGATCAGGAATCTTTATAAGAATAAACATGTCTGGAGCACCGCATATAGAGATTTCTGCACAGATTGCTGCTCTTGGAAAGTAGAGAAGCATCGATGCTTTGTTTTTCTTTATGTAGATATCCGTTGTCTTTTTTTTTAAATAGGACGCATTCAAAATACTTTGATTAATAAGAGTGTTAATTTTCAAAACGTTCCCTATATCTATCGGATGCAGCATGGTGTTCTGCCTTTCATGTAAAACAGTAAGGTTTGTGTTTTGTTCTTGTCTGTAGTAAGTTTGATATCTTATTTTGTCTTTAAATGTTTTTCAATGTGGTTGGTTGCCCATTATTTGTTGCTATGTTTTTGAGTTGATAGTCTCGTGATTTCAGTATCCATTTTCAAGCTTCTATCGTCAATGTTGGCAAGCATTGTACATCAGTCAAACACAAAAGGCGAATTAAGAAATTCCAAACAAGCACAATCGAAAGGCTTACAATTCTGAAAATAGGGTATAAAACAGAACTTCTCTTGCGAGAAAAACAATTGGACAATCAGACGGAGACAATGACACAACTCCATAGCAACATGAAATACAACGTATCTAATGACGATCTCCAGAGTCCATTTTTGTCCGATATACAGTTGTAAACATCGAAAGCAAACAGCTTCTTTCTTTGTTTCAATCTGTTTAAATCCTTTTTAAGTCGCCTATTTCATATTGCGTTATCTACATGTATGATAAATTCTGTTCAAATACCCGCAGTACATGCAATGGAAGTAAGTGATCTTTCTTGTGCCCTGCTTGATGGTGTTTCGATGTGTATTATTTGTTAACATCTTATATCAAGAAAGGAGGGGATCTCCAACAAAACTCGGTTGCAGCACCAACAGCAACATTACAAACACCCCAAGTGAAAACACAGAGAAGACACATACAGCAAGAGACAAGGAACAGCAAACGAGACATCAAACATCGAACATAAAAGACAACACATAAACCAACGAACCCATGGACAATCGGTGCCGACTTAGGACGGTCATCAGCCACGTTAGTAACAGATGGCGTGGTTATCCTGGATTACGTGCGTTCAACAACCACTTTTCTGTTTACCCAAAAGTCTCGAAGAACGCACAATTGTTGTGTAAAATAACCTCCTCACTGTAAGATGACTATAAAAACAAGACAGCACAACGCAGGGGCCCAAGGAACACAGATGAATATGTAAATATATATAAAAATAGGGTAGGGGCATACGAAATGCTCTGCCGGCTGTAGCGAGCTCATGCATGTTATCACCCGAAGAGTCCGACCGACATTCAGAGAGGACAGGTGGTCGGGACCCTGTCTTCTCTAAAGAGGTTTGGACAGGGCCCGCCATGGAGTCCCGTCGTCACAGTCGGTCAGAGTGCAAGTCTTAAGGATGCGCTGGTACAAGACTGTAGATTGGTCCAATACCATGCCGATTGTCCGTCTAGTGACATTAGGATCATATCCACGGTATCAAAAGGCGTTTGATTATTCTGACGCATTTTCGATGGCTATGCTGTCTGCCTTTGATCCTTCTAACTTTGTTTATTGTGTCACCATAAAATGCAGGCTGTGAAATACCCAAAGTAATATACTCTGTTGCTTGTATAGGTCCGAACATTAAAATAAGCTGACTGTAATTTTTGTAAAAGTTCAAGAGGATTCAGAAACAAACAAACTAATTGTACACCGAAATATGAAGGGATACACACGAGGTAGACATACTGTTAACACAGTACCAACTAACCTCTCACTGATGAGGCAGGGCAGAAGGCAAAGTTACAGTATATTTTGTAAGGTGTATTTACATACAAATTAATATTAAGATGAATAGTAAAGAAATAATAAAGTAATGGCAAGTCTTTTCACAGTCTTTGGTCATATTACATTGTTCAGATTGAGGATCACTGACGAGGGTTAAATACCCGAAACGTGCATGTGTGGTCCATGCTGTAAATTTATCTGCTCTAAAATTATGCTTATGGATTTGAAGACGTTTAACAACTGTAGTACCCTGCTGGCTTTAAAGAGTTAATTGTCATTATTTCACGAGGAGTTCGACCAACAATCGGGTACGAAGCCTGATATCAGCCTAGTATGTCGCCCTGGCTTGTCCAGATGCAATACTGGAAGATATACGGCTACAAAATTGAAGCCTGGCCCGAAACCGCACACTTTTACAATATTTTGTTAAATGGGATTAGAATTACCTATTACCTTATTAGGTTATCTTTTGATAACAAAATTGATCATACAAATCTCTGATGAAAGAAAGGAGGGGATCTCAAAACAACACTCGGTTGCAGCACCAACAGCAAAACCCCAGAACACCCATTGCAAAAACACAAAGCCGACACGCATAGAATGCGACGGAAATGATACATTGAACGCCAAATCATATAGAAACATCAAACATAAATGACTACACATAAACCAACGAGACCAATGGGCAATCGGTGCCGACTTGGGACGGTCATCTGCCTTGTCAGTAGCAGACATTGTGGTTATTCTAAATTACGTGCACACAACCCTCCCACTGTTCCGATTACCCAGGGGTCTCGAAGAACGTACAATTTTGGTGTAAAATAACCTCCTCACTCTTAGATGACCACACACAAACAAGACCGCAAAACGCAGGCGCCCAAGCAACACAGATGAATATGAAAATAGATATAAAAGAGGGCATACGTAATATAGTCCGTGCTCTGTCGGCTGTAAAGCGCTCGTGTATGTTATCACCCGAGGTGTCCGACTGACATTCGGAGAGAGCAAATGGTCAGGGCCCTGTCTTCTCTAAAGAGGTTTGGACATGGCCCGTCATGGGGTCGCGTCGTCACAGTCAGTGAGGGTGAAAGTTTGAAGAATGCGCTGGTACAAGACTGTAGATTTGTCAAGTACCAAGCTTAGTGTCCTTCTGGTGACAATAGGATAATATCCACGGTACAAAAGGCGTTTGATGATTCTGACGCATATTCGATGGTTATGCTGTCTACCTTTGATCTTTCTTATTTTGTTATTTATGTCACCATAAAATGCAGGTTGTGAAATACCCAAAGTAATATACTCTGTTGTTTTATGGGTCCGAATTTCAAAAGAAGTTGGTAATAATTGTTGTAAAATTTCCAGAAAGTCTTTACTAGTTTTTGAAAGCGAAAACCTTGACCTAAAAGTTTCTTGGTAATTTGTAAATTTCTACTTCGAAAATCCAAAACATCAGTACATGCTCTAGCATACCGGATGAGCTGTGAAATGAAGATACCGTATGATGGTAATCTAGGAACATCACCGTCAAGCCAGGGAAAATTTACTATGTTGAATTCAAAATCATCTCTTTTGTCGTCTCTCCATGAACAAACGAATATAGATATATGTTATGTTTGAACCTACAGTTCTCTATTCACAACGTCTGACTATATCAGGAAGAAGCAGCGAGACAATGTCAAGAAAAAATTAGAACATTGAAACAACTTTTTTCGAATTTCATTACAAATGTTGCGATGGTAATCTGTGTCATATAATTCTATCAAAACAGCGTTGGCGAGGTTAACAATACATCTAATTTCAATACGCAGTCTAATATTTCGTTATTACAAATAAAAAAATAACAAGTATCGTAAAACTGTAACATACATTTATTCAAAATGAATGAGTAAAATAGATAATAATAGTCAACTTATTATAAGGTGACGCCAAGGTACATGGACAGAAGTGAAGTTGTGAAATGAGCTCTTCACATTATTTGCATATCAACCCGACCTTCTTGTATCCAGTTCTTTCACCAGGGGTTCTATCGCAGCTTTATCTATGGTTATAGAAGCGGACCTTTCATGTTGTACTTGAACATACATTGGCCAATGATTGCCTATTGGAACATGATGATTCTCAGCAATGAGTCCCGAAATTCTTATGTCATCAGCTTTTGGCGCATCAGTGGCTATAGATATAAAAATATTAGGTTAATATGACTCAAAGTTTGAGGATCATTTTTACATCGGCAAATCTCATGTTACTAAGGACATTTATGCATAGAAGTTCTTAAACGTAGGTATGGGGAAATCTTTCCGTCTCTCATCTGAGTAATCAAACCATTATCTATTTTCTTCTTCTTTTTTTTCGTTGTTGTTGTTGATAAATTTGAATTTTAAATTATTATTATTATTATCCAACTATTCGATCAACAGTTAAGTCTGATATTTGCTGGCTGGAGCAACTTTATGCAAAATTAGAAAAAGTTGAATCCAAGATAATTATACACTTATATATCATCCTTATCATAAGTCACAATATCGACTTTATGGAGAGGATATCAAAAGTTCTTTCTCATTTATTGTGAGCCCGTCACAATCTTTCATCTCTAGCACTAGTTGGTGTGGTGCCAATCAACATAATTGATATCACATGGTAGTTTTATTTTGTAAATTGTTGATATTACATGGAAGTATATTTGTAAATTGTTGATATCACATGGTAGTTTGTTTATTTATAAAATGTTGATATCACATGGTAGTATATTTATAAAATGTTGATATCACATGGTAGCATATTTGTAAATTGTTGATATCATATGGTAGTATATTTGTTAATTGTTGATATCACATGTTAGTTTCTTTTTTCCATTTGATTGCATTCTTTTCCAAGAGTAATCGCTCCTTAACATGTACGCTTATATAGTGAAAAGCGCTTTGATTGTCGTGTTTCTGTTTAATAAAATAAATCAAAATGAAAATATCGTCAAATTCTGTTATACCATGTGTCTGACTGGTACTCGACGAATTTATAAGTTTCAATGTGAAAGAAAGTGTGGATTACTGAAATTTAAACTATTGAAGTTTACATATTTTAGTTTCTAAATAAACATTAAATAAGTAGTTTACTTGGCGTCAGTAACAGTCTGATACGTCCTTGTCCTCGTCTCCCTCTTCGTCTTCTCACTACCTGACATAAACGTGAAATATGTGTCGGTACTCTTGGATTAGGTATAGTTACTGTAAAGTGACCCCCTTCTACACCAAGAATTGGGAAAGGCTGAAACAAATAGGGAAGTATATAGATTTAAATTCTACATGCTGAAAGATATACATATTATCATAATTATGCAAAATAAATTAGCTACATCTGTTATAGTTCAAATATTATGATGAACAATGTTGGTTTTTTTTCAAACATACGTCAGAGGAGCTACATGAAACATCCGTCTAACTTTGTACAATATTATAATTCCAAACGTTATGATTAATGAGCGATTGAAGATCCACCGCCTAGTCCATACATGTATGTATGGCAACAGTCCTCTCTAAATATTCGTGAGTGACCTTGGTATGGACGTTCTCTTTTGCTTGCTATCCCGGCTATTTTACGTTGTGTGTCTTAGTTGCTGAAATAGTGTGCGGGTTTTTTCCGCCGAGATCAATGGAAAGCGGTCTTTGTGGAGATATCATCAGTATGCATATGTTTAAATATTTCAGTAGCTCAGCAGTGTTTATGAATCAGCAACTCGAGGGTTTTCTGAACGTAAATGGAATAAAATCTCATGGAAATCACCGTGATTGGTTCAAAATATATTTCCGCTGATTTGTTGCACCGACTTTGAGCTATTAATCATTTAATAAAGATAAGACAATAATACATTCTCAAAACTTCAAGTTAAGTACATGTATATGAACAAAGGATGAATTTAGGCACGGTCCATTTGATATTCTGGGGGGCTTGGGTTTTTTGTCAGAGCAAGTTTTTTTTTCGCCCCAGACCGGAGCAAAATTATTATTTTCTTGCAAAGTTTGAGCAAGAATTTTTTTCTCTAACAATTGATATGCAATATATAACGAATGTTTGTGTTTTATCAATAGAAACAAAATCTATATCTTGTAAGAGGATTTGAGGGGGGGGGGGGGTTCTAGATAAATTTTAGAATTGTAAATTGAGGAAAAACTGAAGTAATCCTTCAAAGCGTGTATATAAAATTAGACTCTATGGTGATACATGCGACTATTAATAGTAATGCATTATATCGATTATTATATTTCAGCCTCTAAGGAAGCCTTTTCTTCAATTAACATGCATTGTTTTTATATTTTCAAATTCGAACTTTGCTATGAAAATTAATGTTTTGATAGAAAACTATGGCGAGCGAAGCGGTCCAAAAATAATTATATTAATTGAAAATGCGGCGAGAGAAGCGAGCCGGAAAATTTTCAGGAAATTTTAGCGAAATTTTATGGTATTTCTTCAAATTCAGACTACTTGTGAGAGCAAGATTATTTTTTTCTTACACACCGTAAGCAAATTAATTTTTTTCATCAAAGTTCAGAGAATTTTTTTTTTTCGAAAAAAAAACCCAAGCCCCCCCCCCGCCCCCCCCCCCCCCCCCCCCGAATATCAAATGGACAATGCATTATTCACAAGAAATTTGTAATTTTTAATGACAAGCATCTTTCTTTACTTACTTTTTCTTTATCTTATAATCGATACAGACAGTCCTAGAAATATTGAGTACTGTTTGAAATACGTATTTATCATGTTTTAAAATAATGGATGAAGTGCCCAAAAAGCACATATGATCCGGGGAAGCTTAGACGGTAGCATCAGAGTGAGTTGCGCGCAGTAATCTACCAGTTGTTAATTAAAACCTGCAACAAAGAAAGTGTAAAGTAGATGGCGATCAGACAAAAACTTACAGATCCGCCTCTAAGGGACAGCTCATACATCGCTCTATCAAAGCCAATACTTGTGTCCCGTACCATACAAATTTCTCTGTTCTCGCCTGTTGACATCGTGACATTCACCACAACAATTAATGTACCAGGTACATGATCCTGTAAATAATATATTTTTCTTGATATGATAACTCAGCCAATGCATATTTGTAGTATAAACAATAAAGAAGCTATTGAAGAATTTGGGGAAAAGAATATTTTTCATTCAAATGGGTGTTCAGAAATCATATACTCGAAATCGACGCAGATCTATTTTCAAAAATTCAAAAGTTAACGCGATTTTACTTTGTCCTATCTGCCCTATTATTACCTGATTGGATTCTTCGAAATAATACTTGATTACAGAGTCGCTGTACTTGGAATTAGGAGGCATCTGACTGGATGAGATGTTGACAAGTCTGCCTGTTAACGCGTTGTTCTGATCGTACACTTCTCTAGCATCACCGTATTCGGTAATCTCGGTACCTTCATCATATAGCTTTGTCTCCCATGACGCTGTCATCACCTAGGAAAGACAATTTCATGAAAATTCTATTTCTTCGTTTTATTCAATTTTTTTTAACATGTAACATGTCCAAATGTTACACATCTTCAAATCCATAGCATCATTTAAGAACAGCATGGACCAGGAATGTATGTTTCGGGTACTTAACCTTCGTCAGTGATCCTCAATCCAAGCAATAAAATATAGCCAAAGACTGAAAGTTACGTCTAAAAAAATACCGAAAGACGTAGCAGGATGGATGGGATATGATGCTACATGATCTACTTTCAAGAAATTTCGAGTATGATGCTACAGGATCCATTTCAATAAATTTTGTGAACAGAAATTTTTGAATCATTTGAAGAAATGGTCAACCGAAGTTGATCGGACTTGGCTACATGTGGCCTCCGGGACTCCTGGTCCACCAGCAGTCATATTCACCAAGTGGTACAAATGTTAAACGTCTTCAAATTCATTAGCATTATTTAAGAACAGATAGATTTGCAGCATGGATCAGACATACACGTTTCTGTTACTTAGACCTCGTCAGTGATTCTCAATCTAAACAATGCACTATAACCAAAGATTGATGTTATATCCAAAATAAATACCGAAAGACATTGAAGTATGGGTGGGATATAACGCTTCAAGACCCACTTTTCAGAAATTTAGAGAAAATTTTTGTGAACAGAAATGTTCGAATGCGTTTGAGGAAACGATCAACCGAATTTGATCGGACTTGGCTTCATGTGGCCTCGGGAATCCGGCGTTCCTGCAGTGACACTCACCAAGTAATATAAATGTATCACGTCTTCAAATTCATGGCATCTTTTAAGAACAAATACATTTGCAGCATGGAACAATAAAGGATGAAGCTAGCCATAGAGACGGCCAACAACCATTTGTTATTTGAATCGATATTAAGTGTTGGTAGCAAAGCGGTCTGTATGAAATTACCATTTTCCTGGGTACTAATGATTATGCCTGACTCTAATAAAGCACAAATAAAAGATGTTTAGAAACAACTACACATATACCAATGAGCAATCGGTGCCGACTCAGGACGGTCATTTGTCTCATTAGTAGCAAATCCGAAGTAAGTTTACACAACCCTCCGACTTGTATGGTTACTCAGTGGTATCGATGAACGCACAATTGTTGTGTATGATATCCTCCTTACTGTACGATGAATACATAAACAAGACAGAAATACGCAGGGGTCCAAGAAAAACACAAGAATATGTAATGGAAGGGAGGAGATCTCCAACTAGACCCTGTTGCAGCACCAACAGCAAAACACCAAAACACCCGATGCGAAAACACAAAGACGAGCATAGTAAGAGACGAAAGAGACGAACGACATATAAACATCAAACACAAAAGACTACACATAAACCATCGAGACCAATGGGCAATCGGTGCCGACACAAATAGCAAATGGTGTGGTTATCCTGGATTACATGCGCATAACCCTCTCACTTCTCCCATTACCCAGAGGTCTCGAAGAACGTACAATTGTGGTGTAAAACAACCTCCTCACTGTTAGATGACCGCACACAAACAACACCGAAAAACGCAGGGGCCCAAGCAAGACAGATAAATTTGTAAATGGATATCAAAAGAGGGCGTGCGTAACACAGTCCGTGCTCTGCCGGCTGTGGTGAGTTCATGTATGTTATCATCCGAGGAGTCTGACTGACATTCAGAGAGGACAGGTATCAAAAACATTGGCCGTATGTGCTATGCCAGCTGGAGTGAACTCGTGCATACAATGACCGAAGGCCGACAGACATTCAGAGAGGACAGGTGGTCGGGGCCCTGTCTTCTCTACAGAGGTTTAAACAGGACCCTTCTTGGAGTCCCGTAGTCACAGTCTTGGAGTCCCGTAGTCACAGTCATGGTGCAACTCTTATGAATGCGTTGGTACAAGGCTGTCAAGTACCATATGCAGTGTCCTTCTAGTGATGGCAGGATCATATCCAAAGTATAAAAGGCGTCTTTTTATTCTGACGAGTTTTCGATGGATATGATCCTCCTTATTTTGTTTATTATGTCATCATAGAATGAAGGTTGTGAAATTCCCAAAGCAATATACTTTCAAAAGAAGCTGAGATTAAGTTTGGTAGAATAGCAGAAACCTCGACCTAAAAGTTTCTTGGTAATCTGTAAATGTCTACTGTGAAAACACGAAACCGTTGTCCATGTCCTAGCGTACCAGGTAAGTTGAGACAGATACAGTACTTCAGAAACATCACTATCAATTCATGTTGAATCCAAAAATATACATTTGTATACACTGTTATGAGTTTTTAGCGGTTTCTGAAGCCAGTATAATGCATTTCTAGATGTTGAGGTTCCTATTTGATAAATATCAATGAAAAGCAATGCAAATGAAATGAATAGAATATACGTTTAAAGTTTCTGTTACAGAATTAGTCAAATAACCAAAATACCTCTACAATTACCTATTCTGATATCAAAATACCTGGTCAGGTGATATCCATTTCTAACTAGAACGATGAAATACTACCTGTTGTCTATTACGTCTTCTTCTCTGAGCGTCCACATTCTGTAAACACATGTATATGAATAGAGAAAATAACAATATGTAATGATTCTTCTCCATATTCACTGCCCTTTGTTTCCCTCTCAATTCAGATAGTGGATTAGGTAGATCTCAACCTCTTTAAGATGCCAAATGCCTTATATTCATAAAATTGGTTTATGGCCGTGAAAGCATAATTAAACAACCTGAATCTGTTATTAGACAATGCGTTTTTTATATTTATGAATTTAAAATTCATATTTATACTTGCGAAATTTGATTTTGCACGAATTCGTTTACGTAAAAAATCGAAACATGACAAAGTTTATGATGAATAATTTGGTAATACAATTCATATAATATATTATGTTTGGGGAATATTAAAAGTCAACTTATAAATTTCCTTTAGTATCGTATCTATTTATCATATTGGTCTAGATTAATGATCCATCTATATTCATTTATACATTTTGATAAGTTCATGTAAAAAGACATTTATTCAAGGATTTTCCCATTTTTCTTATTTATTTTATCAATTATCCATACATACTGTGGTTCGAATTAAAGAACAACTAGCGGTCATGCTGAGGACCATTGTCATACATGTACTCGTACTTTCATGTACTACATTAACATTTTTAACTCTTCGTGACACAAAAGAAATTATTTCATACACATGCTGATCCAAAAGGGGGGCCGGTGCATGTTCCAGTGGACCGAACCTAATTAACCCAACACTCTTTCCTGTAATTTTCAGGGAGAAAGGTATAAAACTGCTTGATTTTGCAAAGTTTTTTTCAATGTCTATAACCAATTCAATTTACTCATACATGAGAGTTGATTGCAGACTCTTCGTTTATCCTATAAATACAAATCCGTAGTATGACGCTCTGAATAAAATGCAAATTATGTTCGTTATCATTCATGCTAATCTGAAATTATTCAAATAAGGTCAAAGGTCCCGTTAAAATAAATTTAAGAGTCACATACCCTACCGGAATCGATCCTAAAATTCAAGTAAAAATGGGAGTTAACGACATTCACCTAGTCCAAGATCAATTACAAACTGCACGTTAGCATGAAAGTAAATAACAAATTATTCAAATAAAAATGTCATAAAAGTGGGTTTGTCAACACATTTACATGTAGTAGACACGTGACTTTTACGTTTGTTGTTGAAGATTATGAATTATATCAACGAAAGAAATGACTAATTTACGTAATTATGCATTTGCCTACACCGACACAATGAATGAAATGAAGAAAGAAAACAAAATAATTGATATATGTTACAAAATCAAATAACCAAGGCATTGTCCTTTATGAAAGTTCATGTGAAATTCATATAGATTTTACATAAAATTTATGTGAAAAAAATCACATGAATTTCACATGAATTTTACATGAGTTTTTCTTTGTGACCTTCATGCAAAATTGACTTTACATGCAATTCGTGTCAGAAACTTCATATGAATTTCATGTGAATTTTTTTATGTAAATTTCATGTTCGTGCTCGATTCACATAAATTTCATGTGGACTTTTACGCGAAATTCATGTAAGTTTCACATGAACTTCATGTAAGGCACAATTAGCTGTGTATAGGGTTCTTATCGTAAACTCTTATGAGGAATGTTTTACAAAACGTTTGAACAAAACAAAAAACATGAAAAGGGGGCTAAATAAATCGTATAGAATACCTATAGACATCTAGCATACCGTAGTTGTTTCTTTCATAAAAGGATACAGAGACACGGAATGTAATTTTTTTTCAAATACCATACCGTATATATACCTTAGCTATACAATGACACATACAGAGTGTCGTGGAGACGTACAAAATACATTAAGACATTTCAAAATACATATTACATACCTCCTTCGAACAATCTGGAAGATGATGTTCCAAAAAAAAAAAAAAAACAAACTGAACATTTCAATGAGCATTACGTTTTTCATGTTTTTTTTTACGTTTTTCACGTTTTTGTTTTACGTTACGTCAAACACAAAAACCAAAATCAGAATCCAAAAATCACAATCTAAAGGCTACCAATTCTTTAAAGATATAGATATACTCAGGAGAAAAGAAAATAGGGCAAACAGACGGAGACAACAACATAATCCCACAGAAACACGAAGGATTGCTAAAAATAATGGACCATCTCCATGTACATTTGATGCAAGTTAAAGTATCCAAGTAAGTAAGACGATGATCTTCATATTAAGAGTAATTTAAAAATAAGGGAGGAGTTCCGCTCCTTGGCCGCGATAAGCTAGAACAAGATGATTAACAAAAATAATTACGAGCAGCACCGCCCTGAATAAGTTCGATGAAGAAATTAGATGTCCGCTATAATTGAAAAAATGCAATTTCGTTTATTTCTTATGGCATCTACTATTACACAAATATTATTAGAAAACATTTCAAGGACAAATTTGACAATCAACTTAAACATTCTGTTTGTTCATATTTTTCTAAACCTACAAAATTTCAGACTGATCAGAAGGGGGTTAGATCCATTGTAGTTCCCATGTGTGCGGCGGAGCACAGTTTTATTTTAACAGCGCCAAGAACAATTGATTTTCATTTTACAAAACCTATGGAGATTCAAATAACACAATCAATTAAACATTCTGCAAAGATGCAAAAATGATCCCAAATGAAGATGAGATCAGATGCCCGGGGAGAGTAAGCATCTCCTGTTTGCTAGCAACACCCGTCACTAAGGCCGTGAAGAAAAGGAAGTCATATTCGGCAAATTTGTTTAATTCGATCTTTGGGTGGTTCTAACCTAAGATGTCTTCCAAAATGAAGGAAAGTGGGATCCTATAATATTCGACAGTTTCACTGTATCGTCACAGTGCAAAGTTGTACCCTTGCTTCTGTAACTCTGCAGTGTTAGATTGTACTAAGGTAATCTGCTAAAAAAAACTGGATTATTAATTGAGAGCACAAAGGATCGTAAACAGAGGTATAAAGACTGACAAAAATATAGAATAAGAACGAAAATATTCTCAAAAAGACAACGAGACTAAATAGAACAATTATATAACAAGCCACTATCCCGTATTAAAGGAATTGGTTGTTTTATCATTATATGAATATTAATGACAAGACGATGAGTCAAGTTTATGTGGCTATTGCATTTCGTTATTCCGTAAATTTGCACGTATCAATTTCATATTCAGATATTGAGAAAATGTGTATTAAACTGAGGTATACTAAGTTTAATATATTGTCGACCTGCCTATCGACCTGCCCGGATTATATCGTCTACGTATGTTCGTAAATTCTACATAATGAATAGCTTTTTTATAGGGTCTAAATGATAACCTTCTTCAATATATTGTAACCGTTGCTGTGACTGTCCATAGCCCATGGCATTCAAGCAGTAAACATCTACCCTGCGGGCTTTATGCGATACACAGTTCGTCACAAACAAACGCACGTAGACCTGAACATATCTAAACTTTATGTAGAATCGTGAAATGCATGCATGTGAGAGGCATGAAAGTGGAGATTAATTTTAGTTTTCTTTTTAATATTAATTAGGGAAGTTTAATGACAAAGTTTATAAGGCCAATGATGTAACGTTATTATTGTCATCTAAGGTCAGTATTTATACAGTAAGTATGCATTATGACTTCTGCTGTTTGAATAGATACTACGATTATGATTACATAGGTATAAATAATACAAAGAAACACAAGGATTACAAGTCTGCAATGCACTGGTCTATTTAGAGGTGGACATTTTGCTTGCATTTTAAGGACAATTTTTTTGAAAATAGCAATTATAGATAGACAGTTGCTCTAAGAGTTAACGATTTTTAAAATCTATCGCTACGATAAATAATGTTGTTTTGTTTCTTAGTTTTGTTTCATTTTGGTTGTTTTTCGTTTTGTTTGTTTGGTTTTTTTTCTCATTCGTTTTGTTTTGTTTTGTTTGTTTTCTTTATTTTTCAAGTATTTTGCATAATTCTTAAAATATTCTTTTTATTTTAACTTGTTTCTTGTTTTCTTGTGATGAGTATTTATCTCTTAATTTATGTATGTCATCTCCTCTCGCAAATATGCATATTGGCTTTCTCTTAATCTCATTATTGTACATTTCCAGCACAGACAAGTCACGTTGCAATTCATTTTGATATTTTAAAATAAGACTTTCTAGTTTTGCATTCAAATTAAAGTAAAAAAAAAAAAATAACTGACGAATTATAATCATTTGCAATATTTATGACGTTTTCCATGCACAGGTCATCTTAAATGCTTAAGGCAATAGAACGCTACGATAAAATGTAGGACCTACGTTACATACTTTCAAAATGACATTGAAAGAAATTGTCAATCTCCTACGCTTGCGTCCTATTTCAGGTACTCTTTTCTCCACTTTAAAATTGTAAGTAATTTTTTTCTCATCTATATCAAATCTAAACAATAGAGATAAATTGAAATTGGAGTCACATTCCCTAGGGCTCAAAAATTCGAGACGAGGGAAAATTATAAAAATCGAGCTTTGAAACTTTTTTTCCAATCTCACCATGGCAGAATTTTTCTAAGACATTCTTGAGGGCCAATCTAGAGTTAACCCTTTGAATGCATAAAAAGTTCATCGTCATAACAAGAGACACTGTTTGAAGAAATATTTAAATCTTAAATTTCTTATTCTCAGAATGATAGATTTTATAATCAAGTAAATATAAGGAACTCTCTATATTTGGCATAACGAAGTAAAGATGAAAAAAGATGAAATTTGAGTTTTGGTTATAATCAGTCTAAGACAAATGCATGTACAATTATTCAACCCCCTCACCTCCACAAAATAAAAAAATGAAATTGAAAATAAACAAAGGAAAATGACTAATGAAAGAAATGTTATAAAGTAAGTTAGTGTAACTTGAATTAAAGCAGATGTTTCGGGTCACAAGGTTCGGATCTTTTATCACTCAGGTTGACCAGAATTTAATATGGAGGTCTCTCTATTTGTTCGAGCGTTCCTGGTGACACTATGTCTGTGTGCCCTTGTTGGAGGTACCCAGGTTTGCTACTCTCCATTTGGATGTTTCTCCTCGGATGGGAATGACGTCAGAGTTCCTCAGGATCCCCTTACCATAGACACACACTTCAAATTATACACACGGAAACATCGTCACACTCCGTACAAAGAGATTGGTGGTAAGCGAGAAATAAATTTTCTTCAGTTTGTTCCATAGGCGAATCTAGGAGTTTTAAGGAGAACCAGCACATGTGGGGGGTCCCCGCCTATAATTTTGAAAACAAAAAGTAATGTAAAACGGTGAAAAAAGTATTTTGACTAATTGAAGGGTCCTACCCTCCCTAGATCCGCTCTTGTTACCAAATACCATACAATTTGTTTATTGAATTGATTTTATCAGAACTCTCTCTCTCTCTCTCTCTCTCTCTCTCTCTCTCTCTCTCTGTGTTTTAGATTTTTCCCCACTCTCCATACAGTGGTGTATCTTGTTTTTAGGTAAGAACTGAATGTTCCTAGATTCTTTCCTCTTACAGTTTTTGCCCTCTCCATACAGTACTTATAGAGTGTATCTTGATTTTAGGTAAGAACTGGATGTCCCTGGTACCGGACTTTGCTGGTCACTACGATGGAAGTAAACCTACTAAGATACTGATCCACGGATTCATGGACAGAGGGAGCACCGCTTGGATATCTCAAATCCGAGACGCTCTTCTAAACAAGGTTATGAAAATCACAGTAGATTAGTTCATGTCTCATTTGCATAATGTGATGCCCCTACCATCTGAAGAAATGTAAGGCCATTATCTTAAAATCTTTATCACAAGTATGTAATAAGGAATTCTTTTAGCTCACCTGAGCGTAGCTCAAGTGAGCTATTCTCATGGCGCGCCGTCAGTCGTACGTCGTCGTCCGGCGTAAACTTTTTTACATTTTCAAATTCTCCTTTGCAACCGCTATACAGAATTTCACTAAACCTTACAGGAAGCAAGTACTCAAGGTCCTCTGCCAAATTAGTATTTTTCGTACCGATCGGTCAACAAATATGATCGCCGAGGGCTCTGATTGGCTGACACATTTTTTACTTCTCCTCTGCATCCGATGCGAGATTTTCACGACATCTTACAGGAAGCAAGAACTCAAGGTCTTCTACATTTCTGAAATTGAATCCATTACATGCAACTTCAACTCTATTTGTTTCAGGGAGATTTTAATGTCTTGGTAGTTGACTGGAACAAGGGAAGTAGGTGGCCGTATGAACAAGCTACCGGTAACAGTTTCCTGGTAGGAGCTGAGTTAAACCTCCTCCTCCAGTACCTATTTGGACACTCCCATGTACAGCCGTCTGATGTCCATATTATAGCTCACAGTTTAGGTGCACAAGTTGCCGGTCAGGCTGGAAAACTCCTCAGCGGAAAAACTGCCAGAATTTCAGGTATTTATTCAACTAAATAAAACATTGCTATTGCAATTCCGTCAAAGTGTATGAACAGAAAGGTATTCATGAGATAAAGACCTTTTACATTTCTAGAATTCTAATATTTATATCTGAACTTGATTTATTTTTTTTATGGGAAATCTTTTCAAACTATCTTCCATTCTTTGCGCACAGCCATCGAAATGAAATGTTTAGTCTTGTACGTCTTTTAAGCTCTAGATCCAGCGGACCCTGGCTTTACTGGTAAACCTATTGACAAACGTCTTGATGCCTCGGACGCCATGTTTGTTGACGTCATACATACGGACGGGTCACATTTCAACTTAGTCTCCGGTAACTTTATGTCTCTCTTTTTCGAGATCTCTTCTTCTTCTCTCCTTTTCCCATCTTAAACCAATAAGTAAATAAGAACGTAAAACACGATAGCATAGACACAGACTTTGCTATTCTGGCACGGGCTTAGTGCCGCCTTTAACCGCGGGGTGGGGCGGCGGGGTCAGTCAACGGCAGCATAATCAAACGGCCCGCGCCAGAATAGCAAAAGGAATTTTAAAGACAACTCCAATGCTCTAGCATCTATTTAGGACTAGAACTTAGGGATTAGATTTCTAATGTAGGTTATGGTACCACGGCAGCATTGGGTGATGTTGATTTCTACCCTAACGGAGGTGAACATCAACCTGGATGTGTAGAGCAGGTAACAGGAAACGCACTTGCTGGAATATTTAACGGCGCATTTGGAAGTAAGTTATCAATTGTGAAATGCAATCTGGAGAAAAATATTTTTTAAAATTCCATAAGAGAAAAAAAAATAAGAAGAAGTCAGTTGTATTTAATAAATTGAAAATTCAGATAATCAGACAAATGCGACTTTTAAACACGTTGATCTATATACATATTTTAAAGAGTAATCAATTTAGAAAATTTGTGAAGGTTTTGGGGTATCAAAAATATTCATTTTGAGAAAAGTCAAAATGAATGTTCGGATACAAGATTCTCAAATATTTCATACTGATAATAGATAGTATATTGGGCTTCTGAATGACACAATTCGGAAAATATATTCCCAGATATGAAAGAGGCTATAAATTTCAAAAAGTAAGTCAGTCCTAAATTACATGTATATGTTAATGCATATTTTGACAGGTGCGTTGGGAACTTTGACATGTAGTCATTCTAGAGCTCACATATATTTCTTGGAATCTATAACATCCTCGTGTAAATTCCTCGCCCATAAATGCCGTTCTCAGGCGGACTTTGACGCCGGTAAATGTCGGGACTGTCCCACGGACGGATGCCCTGCCATGGGGTATGAAGCGGACCTCTACAAGCCTAAGGGCACATACTTCCTGGCAACTTCATCTTCATCAAAATTCTGTGGTAAAATATAATGGCATATGGTTATGACTTTGATAAACTGGTCGAGTTTCCCTTGCCCTGCCATCGTGCATATTGGAAATGAAACCTCCCTTTTTTTTAATTTTTGTTTCAAAACTTCTTGTTACAATTGATATACAATGAAGGAATCAGTTAAAAACTTATGTTTACGATAAAGTGATACTTTTGGCATCTAACATTTGCTAAATCTTTCTTCGTTCTAGGCAAGGAGTACTTCATAGATATTCATGTATCCCAACCAATGAAGACAACTTATGGCGAGTTGTTTGTGACACTTCTAGGATCCAAATCTTCCAGCGAGGAATTGAAATTCACAAAGTATGAAACTACCAGGCCCTCCAACAAAAAATGTTAATTCCGCAAATATTGAGTAGCGCACACACAAATCGGTCTCAGTTTATTGGCTTACTAATATCGGCGTTCTTCGAGACCTCTGGGTAACCGGAAATGTGGGAGGGTTGTGCGCTAATAACGTGGCAGGTGGCCGTCCTAAGTTGGCACCGATTGCCCGTTGGTTTTGTTGGATTATGTGTAGTCTTCTTTGTTGGTGTTTTGTTGTCGTATTTGTGTTCCTTTCCCCTTTGTGTCTCTTGCTGTGTATGTCTTATCTGTGTTTTTCACTTTGGGTGTTTCTGTATTTTATTGTGGGTGCTCAAACTGAGTCTTGTTGGAGATTCCCTCCTTTCTTTTATATATAGCCTACAAGTATAGACCGTCGAATATCTACACGCTGTGGCATAGTCCACATAATAGCCGCGAAATATTATAGAAAAATCAATATTTGGAACAATTGTATACATGCCCCCACAATGTCCGACAAGAGTAAAAATCATCTGCTTGCAAAAACATCTGTCAGTTAAGCTACGAGAATTTAGTTAAATCAACGTCCATAAATTTAATTTGTTTCCTTAATAAAGCATCTTTAAGATTTTTGGGATCTTGTACATGTAAAAGCATATGAGATCCTTCTTTCTAGAATGATCAGTGACATTCTTGATTGCGAATGAATGGCTGTCAACTTCACCAAACAAGACATCTTGACCTGATATGTACATCAATATGTGCATCGAGACAATCATTGAATTTGACCAAGTTTTCATGGAACTATTGCGACAGGTGTTTCATGCATACAGGAGACACTGACACTCCCCGAGCACCTGGTCTCTCTTCGGAAAATGGTTTATCTCGGAATTTGCAACCGTTCCAATGGAAATTCTGATGATTATGCCTTAGCTTCTCGACTTAGAGACTAAACAATTGTTGGGTACTTAAGAACTACGATGTTTTATTTCAGATTGATGAGACAGTATCACGCCAACGACATTGAGCGACATGTAGTCGCAACGCACACGAATATTGGATCAATCAAACAGGTCAAGGTCAGATTTACCAGAGGCCATGACCTTCATGCATTAGGTGCTGCACATGAAATTTCAATCAAAAGTGTAACTGTTGCTCCAGCAGACGATGAGTCATTGTGAGTAAAGTTCATGTTTATTAGTTATTGATATATATTGTAAGAAAATCCGCCATACAATATATCCAGTATGAACATGATGAATGAATCTACGACTATGCGTAATAGTATTTTAACGCATAATTATTAGACTATGAATTTTGTCCCATATTTTTTTTAACGTTTTAACATAGCATGGTTACATGTGCATTTGGTCTGATCGATATTTAGAATATAGCGGTCACTGATGTAATAAACTTTTTTTTTTAGTAAACCTTATTATAGGTTCATTAATTGCTATTGTCTTTTACAGAGGAGTAATGTTTTGTGCAGGAGGTATCCACTTACAGGACAATTCTACAGCGACATTAAGTCCCAATGGCGTGTGCTAACTTAAATTTCAAAGACTTCATTTATTTAGTGCTATTCTCAGGACTTTGATTGAAACTTTTGTTCTTTTTAGACTTGCTTTAATTTGTCGAATACCCCGTTATATTATGTAAAAAAATTACCTCAGGTATTTGTTATTTTTTTAAAGAAAATTCACAAAGGTACAGACAAGTATTTTGATTCACAATTTTGATCAAAGTGCCTCAAAGTATTTTCATGAATTGAATGAAGTATTACCTTTTTCAAGCAAATGTAAAACGAGTCGTCAGACTGTTTATTCTTTTTATTTCTTTTCTTGAATTTGAATATTTCAAAGATTGAAAAAGAAGTTATATATTATAAAAAAATCTTTTTTGCCTTATGCTATATATATAGTAAATTGTGTATCTATGGTGATTGTGTGTGCAAAACCCTCACACTTATTCGGATACATGGATGCAATCCATGTACGAACATATACATTTGCTTTCTGAAGAAACAGCATCACAGTAAAAGGGCATCACACCTTTAAAAGTAGCAGGGGCCCTAGATTGTCAATGCTTTTATATGAGGCGGGGGTTCATAATCATTCACCAGAGAAGTTCGAATAACTTCAAGATAGGACAGTTTTATGTCAGAGTCTCGGATACGTGGATGCAATCCGTAAGTAGTCTTGGGACAACGCCATAATGCCAATAAAAATAACAATTTGAAGCCAAATTAACTCTTTTATCATATACATTCGAATTAATCTGCGTTTTCGATTTTGATGTAGGATACTGAGAACATTGTGTATCAGCTTTGTTTAGTGTTCCTTCTTTCTCTCTCTAACTTCAGCTAGTATTGAACCATTTCAAAAGGAGGAGATCTCCAACAGGAGTCTGTTGCATCTTTAACATCAAAACACTGAAACACCCCCAAAACAAAACAGTGTAGACAAACACAACAAGAGACACCAAAGGGAGACCAAACACCAAAGACTACACCAAACACAAAAGACCACTTCTAAACAAACGAGACCAATGGGCGACCGGTGCCGACTTGGGACGGTCATTTGCCATGTTAGAACGGTGTCATTATCCGTATTGCGTGTAAACAACCCGCCAGTTTATCCGCTTACCAAGTGGTACCCAAATTCCTTTTGCTTTTGAATGTTCATCTTGAATTATCTTCATTTATGTATAAATCAAGTCTTTTAAAACAAAATAGAAGAGCACTGTTAGTATACTCATAGGAATTAAATTTAAGAAAAAAACCTTGCCGGTAGTGAGTATCACAGAATCGTACGTAAACATTGTTTAAAACGTCATGAAAAATACCTGTAAATGACACCAAAATACGAAACCTTATTAGGGTCATTTCTTAATCATTTAATTTCCATTGTCATTTTCAAGAAACGAAGATTCTGATTGGCTGAGAAAATTTGTTGATACATCGATCAACACAATTTTTCACGGAAGTCTATTTATAGCACTATTTTTAGAACTGGGGGTTCCCTCAAACACGAATGAACTCGATGCTGAAAATACAATTTGTTGATGTTTGCTTATCATTTCAAGGGTACCATTTCTTTTCTACTTACTCAAAAATTAACAGTGCATATAGAATTTGCTCAAACTGGTCCTTATTCCAAAGAAATAGAGAGACGATCGTTCGCTGTTTGAATCATGGCGGCTGCCATAACTTGTTTTGGCAGACGTATCACTGCGAAACCTTCCCACTTACGAAATATAGTGCAGTTTTCTGTCCAATTTTTCGGGTGATACCTGCATCAACAGAAAAAATATAAGATTCATTTCTTAAATCATTCAAACAAGATAACAATTCGTTCAAACAAGATTAAAAAGTCGTTCAAACAAGATAAAAAGTATTTTAAACGAGTTAAAAAGTCGCTTAAACAAATTAAAAGAAAGGAGGGATCTCGGTTGCAGCAGCCACAGCAAAACATCCAATGCAAAACACAGAGCAGACACACACAGAAAGAGACGCAAAAGGTACAAGGAACACCAAGTCACATAGAAACATCAAACATAAACGACTGCACTTAAACCAACGAGACCAGTGTAATGGGCAATTGGTGCCGACTTTTAAATTAGGACGGCCATCTGCCATGCCGGTAACAGACGGTGTGGTTATCCGGATTACGTGCACACAGCCCTCCCACTTTTCCGATTACCCAGAGGTCTCGAAGAACGAGAATTGTAGAGTAAAATAACATCCTCACTATAAGATGACCATACACGCTGACAGCATGACGCAGGTACGCAAGAAACACACATATGGATATGTAAATGGACATAAATACAGTCCGTACTCTACCGGCTGTAATGAGCTCATGCATGTTATCACCCGGGAAGTCGGACTTAGATTCAGAGAGGACAGGTGGTCGGGGGCCTGTCTCCTCTATCTTAAATAGGTTTGGAGAGGGCCCGTCATGGAGTCCTGTTGTCGCAGTCAGTCAGAGGCCATTTTTTTTTAATAAAACACCACAGACATGTATACGATACATAGACAAGGACATTTTTTGTATATAAACACGGAACATTGAAGAGTATATGTCGGCCGACCCGTGGTCCTAGCAAGGCTCGAACCAGCAATCTTACGAGTACAAGTCCGACGCCCTATCCGCTAGACCACGGCGCCTAGTCAGAGGCCACTTGCCGAAATTCATAATAGCTGACAAAATGACGAAAAAATTGCGAGGTAAGCAATTTTTTGCACACCTCTTAATGGAAATGCGTCTTTTAACAGTGAACATAATATAAAACAACGCCAAAAGATGTTGAATCGGACACTTTGTGCTTTCTAACAAGATCGGAAAATGGTCTATTGTTAAGAATTCGCTGGTACAAGACTATGAAAGTCCAAAATATTAGTACATGCTCTAGCATACCGGATGAACTGTGAAATGTAGATAGCGTATGACGGTAATCTAGGAACATCTCCGTCAAGCCGGGTTAGCGCAGTGGTAGCGCGCTCCCTTCTCACCTCTAAGGTCCCGGGATCGAATCTCAGATTCGGCAAAGGGTCTTATGTTGGAGGGTAGGTGGTCCCCCACCCAGGCCTCTGCAGGGGGTCTTTCTCCGAGTACTCCGCTTTCCTCCTGCTCGGCGGGAACGATGTGGAAAACAGAAGAGATATGGAGGCCATAGAAGAGGATTTTGCTGAAATCGTATCGGATGTTAAAAGGAGATCGCGGAATGTATCCGTTTATCTCAGTGAGGTAACCCCCCGTAAAAATGTGGACGTAACCTACGTCAACGAGGTGATCAAGGATGTGTGCGAAATGTACGGTGCTACTTTAATTCAATCCTCAAAAGCAATTATTGCCGTGAATCGCCGACAGTATTGGAAGGACCGTTTACATCTGAGTGATATTGGTACACGGGATTTACTTTACGCCTACGAGCAATACGTGCCAGTACTAAAAGGAGGAAACGTGAGTCGCGGATCGTGTTCCTTCTGTGGTGAGAGCGGTCATAATTCAAGGACATGTCATCATGGCGGGAAAATTTCTTGCTATAGGTGCAACAGAGTTGGTCATAAGGCGAAGCATTGCCTGTTTGACTACTAGGATGAGGGCAACGACTTTAAAGCCAGTATCACATCCCGCATAGATTATTCATCTTTAAACATATTCAATGTTTTACAATCGTTGTGTTGTGACTGTAACTCAATTAATTGTATATGTTCATCACTCAACAATGTCTCCATAGTTTCATATCCAGACACTAAAAAAATAAGTTCTTCAAAAAACGACTCATCTTTTGTAATACCCCCTTTCATCTTTCAAGATGATAATATGTCAAATGAGACTATAGAAAACACACGCACTCCGATAATGAAGGATTGTTTGTTATCCGACTCAAATGTATCAGATAACAAACATCAAAATTCATCCAAAAATCTGAATGAAAACTTTGGTTTAGTCATGAGGGGTCTTAGAATTGGAAACTTGAATGTCTGCCATGTTCTTCCTAAATTGGATGAGATCAAACTTATGATAAAATCATCATGTTCTGTAAATATTTTAGGTTTGTGTGAGACATTTTTGAATGAATCTGTACATAATGATTTTCTGAATATTGATGGTTTTGTTTTTGAAAGAAAAGACAGGGATGGTGGATCAGGTGGTGGTTTATTGCTTTACGTATGTAACGACTTTAACTTTAAGAGAAGGTACGATTTAGAAACTCAAAATATTGAAACCATATGGGCGGAAATTATGATACCTAACAGCAGGTCTATTCTTCTTTGTTCAGCGTACAGACCCCCTTCTGCGCCAGTTGCATGGGTTGACGCTTTCGCGACGGAAGTAAATAATGCTGTATCGTGTGATGATAATGAAATAATTCTTATGGGAGATTTTAATATCGACTTAAACAAAGACCCCCCGTCATACTGGACATCCGCCCTTGAAACCTTCGATCTCTCACAGGTGATTAACACCAACACGCGCGTAACTGCAAACTCTAACACATTGATCGATCATATATATACAAACCGTCCTGACAATATACAGGAGGTGAACGTACCATATATCACAATGTCAGATCACTTCCCTATTTGTATAACGCGCCGACTACCCAAAATAAATAAAAAGTCAACACATTTGGAAATCACTTACCGCGACTTTAAGAATTTTGATGAGTTTCTATTCCTACAAGATTTAGCAAATGCCCCATTTCAACATATTGAGCAATTTTCTGACGTTAACAACGCTATGAATTTGTTTTTCCATATATTTCTTGATGTTTTCAATAAACATGCGAGCCTTAAAACAAAACGGGTTAAAACTCAAACTAAGCCTACATGGTTGACCCCTGAAATTAATGAAGCTAGACACAAACGCGACTACTTTCACAAGAAATTAGATTTTGATAATTATAAAATCTGGCGCAATAAAGTAACCACTCTCATTATAAAGGCAAAAGAAAACTACTTTAGTAAAGCAATTAATGAAAATAAAAACACAGGCGATATTTGGCGGAACATGAAACAAATTATACCTAAAGGAAGTCATTCGATCCCAAATAAACTATGTGATGGAGAAACAGAAGGTGAAACTAAAGAAGAAATGGCTAAAATCTTTAATCAGTTTTATGCAAATATTTCTAAGCAAATTGTAACTGAAAACATAAGTCCTGTGTCTACTTTAGAACTTCTTAAAAATTTTACTAAGTCAAAGTTAACAACAGCAAATATATTTGAAATTCAACCAATACTCGAAGAGGAAGTGCATAGGATGCTAAAGAAACTTCAAATCAATAAATCAGCTGGAATAGACAACGTAGGACCGCGAATACTAAAATTATCTGCTGATATTATAGCAAAACCAATAACTCATTTGCTAAATTTAAGTATCTCAACCTCGAAATTCCCTGATAACTTCAAAGTAGCAAAGATCATTCCAATTTATAAAAAAGGCGATAAGACAGACCCAGGAAATTACAGACCTATCTCATTGCTCCCGACAATTTCAAAACTCTTCGAAAAACATGTTACATCCCAAGTATACAACTTCCTTACAGAAAATGATTTACTCATGGATTCTCAATCTGGGTTCCGTAAGCTCCATTCCTGTCAAACAGCTTTGACTAGACTTACAGAAAAATGGATAAAAGAAATTGATGATGGAAATATGACTGGTACTGTTTTGTTGGATCTTCGAAAAGCATTTGACCTAGTTAATCACCCACTTTTATTAGAAAAAATGAAGCATTATAACTTTGATACAAATAGCTTACAATGGTTTAAATCATATCTTTCAAACAGGTCACAGGTCGTACAAATAGGTAATACGCAATCAGGTCTAGAATCCATTTACTGTGGTGTTCCACAGGGCTCTGTGTTAGGACCAATTCTGTTCCTGATCTATATTAATGATCTTCCACTCCATGTCAAAAATTCTCTTCTTGATCTTTTCGCTGATGATGCGACTCTACATCACTCCGGACACATAATTGATCAGATTGAAAGTAATTTGAATGATGACATACTCAGTGTTAAGACTTGGTGTGATGAAAACAAAATGGCCATCAATGAAAACAAATCTAAATGCTTGCTAATTGGTTCTCGTCAACGTTTATCACGCCTTGATAAAAAAGAAATTGATATCGAAGTAAATGGAAAACCTCTTCAAAATGTAGAAGCTGATAAGTTACTTGGAGTTACGATTGACAACAACTTACAATTTAACAAACATATTAGCGAAGTGTGTCGAAATGTATCCTGTAAAATAAGTCTTTTAAGGAGAATTAAACAGTATTTGAATAAACATTATAGAAAGCTGTATTTCAATGCTTACATACTACCAAGTATTGACTACTGCCTCACTATTTACGGTAACGCTTCTAAAACACAACTTGATCGCGTCCTTAAGTTACAAAAGAGCGCGGCACGTGTAATTATGGATGCCCCGCCTGATTCACCATCCCAGCCTTTATTTGATGAACTAGGTTGGCTAAATATTTATGATAGATGCATGTTTAACAAGGGAGTACTTCTTTACAAAATTTTCAATAACCTGGCCCCTCCATATCTCTGCGACCTTTTCTCTAAAAATTCAAACAGCCTTTACACTTTGAGATCTGTAACCGGAAATGATCTACAAGTCCCAAGACACAAGACAGAGTCCTTCAAGCGCAGTTTACAATACAGTGGAGTCTCCTTATGGAATGAACTTCCATCCAATATAAAAGAAGCATCGTCTTTATTTAGCTTTAAGAATTGCCTTTATAAATATCTTTTTGGAAAAGGAAAGAATGAAGATCCCTTGTAATGTTAAATTTATCAAACGCCATGATTCAATATTTCTATTTTTCACTTATCATGACTTTTACCATGTCTTATGTATATATATATATATTGTAAATATGTTATGTGTATTTGTTTGTTTATGAAGGCCTTGAGGAAGAATAGTGTCTCACTAATCGAGTTACCTTCTTAAAATAAAGAATTTATTATTATTATTATTATTATTATTATTATTATTGGACCCCCTCACGCCAACATCTGAGCCAACGTGAGACATTAATATAAGTTGTGTAACTTGTTTGTTAAACGTTGTAAAATAAATAAAGTTAAAAAAAAAACCCAAGGAAAATTTACTATGTTGAATCCAAAATTATCTCTTTTGCCATACACACTTGTATGAATCTCTCCATTAACAATTTTGATAGTTAGGTCCAAAAATGGTGTTTCTGTGTTTGTAACGTTTGCCTTGTTAAGAGTAAATTCTTGTGGATAAATAACTTTCTTAATATTTTTCAAAAACAGGATTGTTGATAGTCGGAATATCATCCAGGTACCTAGAATAATGTTTTCTTTGCTTTTGAAGATTTTGGAAAAATTCTTTTTATATGTGTATAAAAATAAATCTGCAACAAGAGGTGCACAATTAGTACCCATAAGGATCGTACAACTAAATGCTTGTAGATATTCTCACCAAATTTTACATAAATGTTGTCCAGGAGGAAGGACAAGGCAAAACACAGGTCACTACATGTCCATGATCTACATGATTTGCATTCTTTAGTGAAAAAGAAACCTCTTGATTCAGATGTACAAATAGAAGCCCCCCCCCCCCCCCACACACACACACACCACCACCACCACCACGATCAAAGTACCATTTGATGAGTTTGTCAATCACATCCCCTGAATTTTTAATAGACCAAAATAAGTTTAATATTTTGCTATGTGTTCCTTCATCGCCTTGAGTGCTGACGTCAGATTTTAAGACAAAATTGCAGTTGAGCAGTTGTTAGAATTAACAATGTATCGAAATTTGTAGGAGACTTGTGCAATTTTGGTATTCAGTATATTGTAGGGTGATCCAATTTAGAAATAGGGATGTTGAATGAAGAACTGTCACTGCTATGTTTGCTCACAAATTTTAGGGACACTTTCATTGCTTTTGATACAAGTATTTGTAGACGAAAGTTCCGAAACTAATGATTTTAAAACTCGTTAAAACTACTTTAAAACAACGTACCAAGATATAATTTCATGCTGCCCTCATGGGACAAGTTCAGAATTATTATGCTCTGCAGTGGTATGCCCTGATGTAATGTATTGTTTATTGTTTTACTTATGGCCATATTAACTGAGGCCTGTTCTTCCTTTTATCATTTATAAAGTATTCTGCATGATTAAATTACGAAATATGATACCTTATAAAGTTTCATAATTCTAATGAGCAGGAGGTACTTGCTTACTTCAATTAACAGGTCTTATGTTAAAATACATAGGTGATACATTAACCTTATCTATCTTTTTATGCATTATATCTTGGTTAATTTCTTATGTCCTTTTTGGAAAGTGAAATGGAATGGACATTTTTTTTTGCCTGGATGATCAATACTTTTCTTTCATAAAAGCAATCAAACATGGTCCAGCGTCGGTATAGGTGAGGAAAAATGAAACGATCAAGTTTTATTTTTTTTTGGTCCCCTTTGTTAAGGAACATAAAGCAGATTTTAAAAATATATTTCAAACCTTCCTTTCGGTGGTCTTTGTTAGGAGGAAATTGAAATTCTAAAAGGATTCCAAGTTGGAGCATTTGACGATAATTGAATTGGGACATAGACAGTCCGAGGCATATTTTCTATCCTTATCTCGTGACTATCTCTGACATTTCAACAAAGTGCACACTAACTAGGATTATCTCATACATGTAGAGCTATTGACCATTTTACCAATACCTGTGGTATGACCATGTTGTTGCCTTGGTTATTTGCCTTGTTGACGGTGGCTTTAGCTGACCAGGTATGTTACCAGCCTTTTGGTTGCTTCCAGTCTGATGGTAAGGAGATAAAGACACCCCAAACACCTGATGTCGTCAACACTCACTTCAAGGTGTTCAACAGACAACACCAAACTACTCCTTACTACAACTTAGGAGGTAAGTTTGTTAACTACATTTTCACATTTGGTAATTTCGGTGTTTTGCTGTGGATGCTGTAATCGAATCCTGTTGGAGAGTCCCTCCTGTCTTTCAGTTGTTCATTCTGACAAAAATGTGTGTGTCAGCAAAAAGGCCTATACATGTATAGATCTTCTATTCCGAGTAACATAACTCGGTGCTCATAGTGGATGACCTCCGGAGTTGGATATGGGTAATACTGATATCCCTCCTTTAATGTGCTGATTTCCTAGTTTCTTTGTAATCTTTTATTTGTTTCTTGATTTGTCATGTGGAGATATTTAATTTGCCTCTAACTGAGTTGTATCCGCATTGTTTGTTGCTTTATCTATGAGTCCACTGTATGCAGTTTCTTCTTGGCAAGCAATGCAAAATCCTTTATTTCACAATATGATATACTGGTGCATTTCATCAAAGGAATATGAAATAAGAAATTTTGGATTAACTGGAATATATACACAAGCGAGTAGTGATTTGGTTGACACTGAGTTCCAGTCTTAAAAGCTTCAAATTCATAAAAAAGGAATGAATTTTTAACCACACTCGGTTGCAGTACATACAGCAAGACATTGAAACTACCTGTGCAAAAATACAGAGCAGGCATATGTACAGCAAGAGGCGCAAAAGGGACAAGGAACACCTGATACGACATCAAAATACCAAACGCAAAAGATTACACATAAACCAATAATACCATTGGGTAAACGCTGCCCACTTAGGACGGCATTCTCGGCTTTTCAATGTTGACAGTACAATCGTATTTTTGAATATTCTAGACTCGATGCGATTACCATACCGCGATAGCATTTGTTTGTTTATTTGTATGTATTTGAACCATCTTAATTTGTGCGGCGCAACATTACATTGTATATATAAATGAATGGCACCACCTGTAATTTTAAAAAATTGTTTTTACTCTTTGACTATTCATAATATAGATAGTGATGTCCTTCATATTTCAATGATGTAATGTTATTGTTCTCGTAGTCTCTGTCTGTTCCCTTTTTCCTGTATGTGTACCGCTGTGATCGACATTATAATCGTCGTCATGTTGAGGATCTCATCCTAATCTTCTACGAGACAAAATGTAACAGCTACAAAACATTATAGACACAACAAATACCGGTACCATCTTCCAATAAGTCCTTTAACAGATCTACATAGATTGAGACGATTAGGAAGCTTTAGACCTTTGATTTATGAAAATGCAAAACACAAAAACACGTAAAACTTCGATTTTTGCTATATTCACAGTATCTCGTTAATTTTATCAACAAAGGTTCCAAATATATTATCGATTAAATAATTATTTGTACAGCAATACTCGAAATTTTTGTGACCATGCATTGTCGTTAACGTAGATATTTTCCCTGCAAGAATCATAAGATAATGACAGTTTGTGACTATATTATCTGCTGTGCTATTTTCGTGCATACCTTACTCCGTTTTCTTTTATCTTCAAATTAATGCACAATTCAAGAATAAAATGATCCATTGTCATAGCGCACTGTCCGTCTCAAAGGTGGTACATGTTCGACACCTCCAAAACGATTATTCAAGGCAAAAGATAGAGGACCATTGACATGTTGTCCACCAGCCTCTCAGACCGGATGACGCTTTTAAGGATCCTGCATGGATAATGGCATAACTTTACAACAAGTTATTTTGACCTCGAATTGTCAGTAATGTGTAACAAAAAAGTGATGAGGGGGAGAATTAGAAATAGATACAAAGTCATTTATAAAATGATACACATATTTTAAAATATCTTCCTAGGAAGCAATTGGTTAGGATCCATGAACAAACTTGACTCTCACTTGGACCCAAGTAAAAAGACAAAAATATTGGTGCATGGATTTTTGGGGAATGGAGACAACGATTGGATAAGGGATACAACTAAAGCACTACTGAAAAAGGTCAGTGCGATTAATAGGTATTGATGGTACTTTACCTTGTACACTTGAAATAGGTTATTACATACAGTTATCATAGAGGGTCTATTATTATGGTGTTTTTTTTTAAGTTAACAGAAGCAAACTTTATGGTAATGATTTGCTAATCATCTTCAATCTACAGAATATAATCTTCTCTAATGTCTTTTTAACCATTCTTTTCTAAAGACATTTCAACAACACCCGACATTGAGTCAGGTCAGGTCTGCCTTTGATCCCTCTTAGTCGCCGTAAAATACAGGCAAGGGAATAGCAATGGATAACACTCTAATGGTTGAGGGTCACTGTAATGACTGACGCAATTTTGACTAAATCTCGTTATTTAGAATCAATGACGACGAGTTGAACACCAGACTAGTATATCGTCCAACTTGTAGATATCTTCGAATGAAAATTTATCAATTTCATTCTAAAATGATAATAAAAAAGATTTTTTTAGAAAACTAATAGACATAGAAAACAGTTCTCAAAGTGTTTTGTTTTAATTTCCTTTTTTGTATTAATATTGATTGATCGATTTATGAGATATTAAATAATATAATAATATCTAAAATTGAAACACAATTGTTTTAGGGTGATTTTAACATCATCGTAGTGGATTGGAGGGGAGGTAGCCAATGGCCGTACGAGCAGGCGGCAGGTAACAGTATATTGGTGGGCGAGGAGCTAGCTGTACTCCTGTCTTACATACACAGTTCCGGACATATCAACTACGCTGATGTCCACATCATTGGTCATAGTCTGGGGGCTCAGATAGCTGCACAGGCAGGGGAAAGCACATTGGGCAAAATAGGCAGAATCACTGGTATTAGTCAGCAGCTGATTAGAAACGCAAAAATTATACGAAAAATTAAGAGAAGGAAATGCATTGAGATAACTTGAACCAGCCAAATCGTTGCAACTTTACTTCAATCATTTTTTATACACATATTTTTGATAAGATCATTCTATTCTAGCTCTGGATCCTGCAGACCCAGGATTTTCAGGAAAAGCTTTAGATAAGAGATTGGATAAATCCGATGCCCTGTTTGTTGATGTCATACACTCTGATGGATCACATTTCAATCTTTTGTCTGGTAAATACTAAGTGCTTTATAGTAAATATCCTCTTTCGAATAGATTCCTAGAATTTCAGGCAAATGTTTGAAAAAAAGATCCCGAGAAATCGCTTTCAACAGCAACCAGATATCAAATGCAACATACAATTTTTGTCAGAACATTGCGATACAAACGTGAACAAAGACTGTTGAATGCTAAGTAAGATACGTCATGTAATTCTCTTACATGTGGGATAGGTCTCATCAAATGATTTGATTCCAGGTTTTGGTACAAAGGATGCTGTAGGTGACATTGACTTTTATCCTAATGGTGGTGAGCATCAGCCAGGCTGTTCGGAGAAACCTGTTGGCAGTGCCTTAAATGGAATACTTCATGGTTCTTTCGGAAGTATGTACAAATACTAGTAGTTATTATAGATATACATGCAAGTCTAAAACGTGAATCCGAATGTATTGCAATTTTGCTAAATTGTTAAAATCGTTCCCCGTGGCCTGATGTTTGTCAAGTGTATTAATTACTTCTTTCCAGCTCTGTCACCCGAAAGAAGCTTTGTTTTGGCCTTTTATCAATGTGACATCAAATATATTTTTTTGCTATTTTGGAAACTAGCCATTTCACCGATAAATATCATCGAAATTAAAGGAGTTTAAAGGCCGACGGGGGACTATATAAGGGGACAGGTAAATTTTCTGTCATTTCCTCATTGACCGCTATAGGGTTAACATCTCTTATTGGTATCCGATTGGTTCCCTTTTATCCTTTTACCCCTATCAATTTTTGATTGACAGCTTAAAACAGATGAGACTCGGGTTTCTAATTAGCATAATAAAGGATTACCTGTCAGTTTGTCTTTGATGTAACACGCCGCTCGCAGACGGCGTTGTCTTCAAAGACGGTATGCCACGCCTATTAAGCTTATGTCACTCAGGTATACCTATTAACGATCGGGTGGTTCCCAACTTCGGCCTTTAACATCTTAGCACCATCCCTCCAATGCAATTTTGAACATAGATTTTATTTGGATATGCTACTGAATCGACCCTACATGAAATTTGGAGCCGCGCGCTCTCTGTAATGTAAATGTAAAAATCTAACTTCAACAAATTAAAGAGGGCGCTACTGAAATTATTTTTGGTGGCTCCTCTGAAAGCATCACTGATGAGAATTTAATATTCGAAACACGTGTCTGGTGCATGTAAATTGGTTTGGAATTTTCTTCAAGAAGGTACAGAGTTGGAACCCTTCGACATTATTTTATTTATATCCGTCGTTGGGAAATTAATATCGCTTTGACGAATATTCCACATACAGAACATATCTGAAGGCCATTTTGTGACAGCTGTCAAATGTAATTCCAGATGCCGTTGACTCGTTCTCGTGTAGTCATTCTAGAGCACATCAATATTTCCTGGAGTCACTGACGTCATCTTGCAAGTTCTACGGTCATCAGTGTGCGTCGACCAGCGACTTCTCCGCCGGTAAATGTTTGGGTTGCCCGGCGCATGGATGTCCAGTTATGGGATATGATGCCGACCAGACTCAGGCAAGAGGCAGTTTCTACCTTGCCACGTCCACGTCAGCTCCATTCTGTGGTATTAAAACACGCTTTTACATATGCATTGTGTTTAATTTTAAAATAAAAAAAACCACACGCAGCAGGTTACTGACATCGAAACGGAATTAGAGTTAAGATTAACAAGACTTCCATCTTTACCATGAAGCAGAATAAAGATATTAGCTCAATTATTATGCACATACCTTTTTTCATGCCTTGTACTAGCTAGTTTCAGCCAATGATGTCGAGGTTGAATTCTTAAAAAGTTCTTTATTTCCTTCTTGAAAATGAGCTAAAGTATTTGTTTATTCTTCACAATAGGAAAGGAATATTACGTTGAGGTTCATGTATCACATGCGTTACATACAACTTATGGAGAACTCTTCGTCACTCTCATTGGAACCAGAGGCACTAGCGAGGAGCTCAAATTCTCAAAGTGAGTTTTCAAAGAATTTCGCTTTTTAAAGCAACCTCTAAAAAGTTTTGCTGAATAACATAGTCCGGGGAAAGATCTGAAACAAGGAGACATCTATTTTGTGTTGCAAAATAGGAATAAGTCATCGTCACAAAGCAAATATTTTGCAAAGGCCGAAAAAACGCTTCCCTAAAAGTCCTAATCTGATTGAATAAATGAGCATATTGTTTGGGGTTTTGTCTATGTTTTGGTTTAAAGAAATACATTTGAAACAATGACTGTTATTGATTGTGATTTGCAGCATATTTCCCATTTCAGACTTTTAAGGTACTATCACAGAGATGACGTAGAGAAAAACGTGATTTCCACTCACAAGGATATCGGTGTCGTGTCACAAGTCAAGGTCAGATTTGTTAGAGGTCATGACCTTCATGCCCTTGGTGCTGCCCACGAGATCCTGATTGGCAAAGTCCTAGTGGAGTCGACAGAAAATCCAAACGTGTATGTAACCTTTCCTCAGAATCAAAGTAACATGTATAGTAGTCATATTTCTTTTTAATTTTCAGAGACTTTCTATTTTATTTTTTCTTTTCCATTCAACAGGCAAGTAAAGATATGTGGACATGATGCACACATACACGAGAGGAATACAATCACCCTCAGTTCACATACAGGATGCTGAATCAAATTGTGAATCTTTATACAAAAAAATAATTTTTCATGAAATTTAAGTAAAATGAGTTGCCCAAATTACAGTCTTTCTTCACTACTTCTCAACTTGTTTCCGTACCCAATTCCATGGAACATTGTTCCATTGCAAAGTAAAAGGTCTCAAATCTATTTCAAACTTCATTATGTGGCCTGCAACGCAAGAGCAACATATAGGGATCACTTTGTCTGGCGTCCGTATTTCTGTCTATCTGGTAGTATTTCTTACTAACTAGATATAAATCAGACATTTTTCAAAACTTGCAGTAACGGTAAAGCATGATGAAATTCGCCACCCAATATAGGTCAAGGTCGCATAGTTGCGATATTTTAGTTAAAAAGGGGTTGTAGGTAATTGAAAACACTGTACATTTTCATATATATGTATGGCTATAGCTTAACTGATATGCATCATACGTCTGCAGGGATAATGATGTATGTTAAAAGGCAATGCCAAATGAAGCTCAAGGTCACTTTTAACGTCAAGGTAATGGGTCAAACATGTGACATACCTGTTATGGAACAGTGCTATATGTCATATATTTGTATCAAAATGGTGTGGCTCAAAACAGTCCCTTACCATTGATGATGATTTATCAGATTTGAAAAACCAATGGCCTAGAACATAGTCTACAAAGTCATTGTAAATGCAACTTTGACCTTTATCTGCAAGCTCTTGATGAAAATCATTTGGATTTTTCAGTCTTGAAGTAGCAATAGTCTTTTGTCAACTTTGAAGAAATAATGACCTAGAAGCCAGTCCATGCTTCTAATCAAACCTTAACTTGTGTTATATATCATCTTCACTTGAAAATCAATATTTCCTTGGAGTGAAATTAAAAGAATTAAACTTGTATAAGAAACTAAACTGTTTTCTTGACTTTTATTGTGAAAATCAATAAGTTTTCTCCTCTTAATCTAATCTTGGCTAAAAGCTTGAAAGGACTGACTGAAAATATTCTTTCATGGCTTTATCACTTTTCGTTTTCATGACTTCAAAAATCAAGAAAAAAAAGAAGACATATTTGAGTTATACTGGGCATTTAATTAGTACATTGTAATTCATCAACATTTGTATAACAAGAAATCATAACATACACATCAAAAGATTGTGCATTATAGCATGGTAAAATAAGTAGTATACATGAAGTACCGTTAAAAATTGTGTAGAATATCTCATGCATAACAGATTAAGATCATATTCAGTAATCTTCATATTGCACTATTCTTCAAGAGAGATCTTTTAATTCATGATCAAGATTCTGCTTCTAACAAATCGACTGGATTACAAATCAAGCAACACTTCAAACTTGATATCCATTTCATTCAGACTTGAAATATTCAGTAGATGATACTCGCAGTGTACAACCTTACCATCATACAAAGCTATTAATACCAAGTCTATAACATCATTCAAAGCTACAAATAATACACATGTACAAACAAATGGCAACGCAATGACAAATGTACAGTAGACAGTAGTACACGTAGCTTTACACATAGCTGTACACACATGTATACGATTTCAGCCCTTGCAGTTTGAACATGTCCTTGTAGCCTTTTACATACATGTATATGTAGCACACCCTGTGTCCTCCATAATGAGACAGTCAGCAGTGACGTACCCTTAAAGGATATAGGATAGCAGCACTCCAATACATATCTAGTCCTCCATTATCTGTTTCACTCTTGTCTATTCTATTGAGTTTCATACCTCCGATCTGTAACAGTCATCTTTAGCAGCTGATTCACTTTGGACTTTTATCAAACCTGATCTTTTTGGCAGAGGGAGATGAGATGTGTGTCTACAATGAAAAATTACTAACCAGTAATGCCAAATTTTCTAATGAAATATTTTAATTATCCATGAATTAGATGCTGCAAAGAAAAATACATGTACATGTATAACACTAATTTATAAAATACATGTACATGTAGTAAATACATGTTCCCACTATGATGATAATTGAAGTATCTGTAACTACATAACTTGTTTTTGAAAGGGTAAAAACATTTTTTTACATCCTAAAATACACATGTACATACATGTACATGTATATGTAAGCTGAAGTCTCAGAAGAATTTCATAGGCAGAATAGCTTAAAATACATATTTAAAAGTTGTAGAAAGTATCCAACTTTAAGTATAAAGAAACACACAGTATAATCTTTTGAACAGTTTTCAAAATGTATAATCTTTACCTTTTGCCATTTCTCTAATAGTCTTTCATACTCTGACATGTAATAAGCAAAGACCTCGTCACAGTCTCTCCTTACTACACTCCCCGGGGGGTTATATAGCCGACAGTTATCTCGTACCAGTAACATGTCAGAGTGAAAATCCTCATAGTCTTCATACGACCCAAGCTGTAAAGTGAAAAGCATTATGTATCAAACATTTACTGAAACATCACTGGATATGCAATGAAAAGTAGAAAAGAAGCATTGCTTACTTGCTTAAAGGAATTATGGAAGATTTTAACAACGTACAAAGTACATGTATGAGAAAATTTAGAGAAAGAATGTTTAAGTCTTTTTAAAGAGAAGATTGATGCTGATATACGGTACCTCTAGCTTTCTCTTGATGGTACCAAAGTCCATGGGGTTATCTATTACATTATAGTAATCAGGGGCGTCTGCTGGATCAACTACAAATAAATATCATACCAGATATTGAAGAATGAAAATTACAAAGCCAAAGTACCTGTGCTTGTACTTATGTGATGAATAATGAAACACAATGTAGAAAGAAAACTTTTTCATGAATTATCACTATTTTAAAAATAAATGTAGGTTCTTTATCACCACAATAATCATCAATATTGCCATTTGATACAAATACATGTAAATAGAAGGTAAATATATCACAATTCTCTAGTTCTGTTAGCTTATATTTACACGTTAACATGTATTTGAACATATTGCCTGCACTCAAAGTAATCAATGATAAATTATGTTTGTCTCTACCTGGTTCCAGAAACCAAAATGAGGCATTGAGATCTCCTTTATCTCGGTTAAGTCCCCTGTACTTCATCACTTTCTGTATCAGCCTGAAAAATGTAAACATCATACATACATGATATCAGGTAGCAATAGCACTAAAATAATTGAAAGGATCACTAATAAGAATCTTGATACATGCACATCATAAATCCTCCTACAATCCTTAAAACATGCTACTTCGTCTGAACCATAGCTACGTTTTTAATTCTTAATGAATGATTCGAATTATCTCTGTTTTAAGTCCAAATCAACTAATATGATACAGGTGACAAAGTTAATTGTGTGATATCAATGATCAGAATTCAATGCATCTTTTAAAAGAACATGATAAACAACTTGAGAATGATTGTAAAACATCACTCCCCCAAAGTTTGAGTATCTTGTCTCTTACAACAGCCAACACTGAAATGAAGTGTGACATTGACCTTTGGCTCCCTTCATCGATATAGATCATTCCCCTTCCTATTTAATAAGTGTCAATATATAAACAAATTAAGTTTGGATAAATTGAAGGGATCTTAAGTTTTTATCTGGAAACCATTATCAAAATAATATTTTTTGCAACAAAAGGCCCCAACAAATGGCCTTTACATTTAACCCATCCACCCCCCAAATCAACGAATGCCTTACCCTAAACAAGCTCTCATCCAGCTACTGTGTACTCCTGTAGGGCTGTCCTCAATGTTAATATTAACCCATCCCCCCCCCCCCCCCCCAAATCAAAGAATGCCTTACCCTAAACAAGCTCTCATCCAGCTACTGTGTACTCCTGTAGGGCTGTCCTCAATGTTAATATTAACCCATCCTCCCCCCCCCCCCCATAATCAACGAATGCCTTACCCTAAACAAGCTCTCATCCAGCTACTGTGTACTCCTGTAGGGCTGTCCTCAATGTTAATATTAACCCATCCCCCCCCCCCAAGTCAACGAATGCCTTACCCTAAACAAGCTCTCATCCAGCTACTGTGTACTCCTGTAGGGCTGTCCTCAATGTTAATATTAACCCATCCCCCCCCCCCCCCAAATCAACGAATGCCTTACCCTAAACAAGCTCTCATCCAGCTACTGTGTACTCCTGTAGGGCTGTCTTCAATGTTAATATTAACCCATCCCCCCCCCAAATCAACGAATGCCTTACCCTAAACAAGCTCTCATCCAGCTACTGTGTACTCCTGTAGGGCTGTCCTCAATGTTAATATTAACCCATCCTCCCCCCCCCCCAATCAACGAATGCCTTACCCCAAACAAGCTCTCATCCAGCTAATGTGTACTCCTGTAGGGCTGTCCTCAATGTTAATATTAACCCATCCTCCCCCCCCCCCCCAAATCAACGAATGCCTTACCCCAAACAAGCTCTCATCCAGCTACTGTGTACTCCTGTAGGGCTGTCCTCAATGTTAATATTAACCCATCCCCCCCCCCAAATCAACGAATGCCTTACCCTAAACAAGCTCTCATCCAGCTACTGTGTACTCCTGTAGGGCTGTCTTCAATGTTAATATTAACCCATCCCCCCCCCCCAAATCAACGAATGCCTTACCCTAAACAAGCTCTCATCCAGCTACTGTGTACTCCTGTAGGGCTGTCCTCAATGTTAATATTAACCCATCCTCCCCCCCCCCCCCCCAATCAACGAATGCCTTACCCCAAACAAGCTCTCATCCAGCTAATGTGTACTCCTGTAGGGCTGTCCTCAATGTTAATATTAACCCATCCTCCCCCCCCCCCCCAAATCAACGAATGCCTTACCCCAAACAAGCTCTCATCCAGCTACTGTGTACTCCTGTAGGGCTGTCCTCAATGTTAATATTAACCCATCCTCCCCCCCCCAAATCAACGAATGCCTTACCCCAAACAAGCTCTCATCCAGCTACTGTGTACTCCTGTAGGGCTGTCCTCAATGTTAATATTAACCCATCCTCCCCCCCCCCCCCAATCAATGAATGCCTTACCCCAAACAAGCTCTCATCCAGCTACTGTGTACTCCTGTAGGGCTGTCCTCAATGTTAATATTAACCCATCCTCCCCCCCCCCCCCAAATCAACGAATGCCTTACCCTAAACAAGCTCTCATCCAGCTACTGTGTACTCCTGTAGGGCTGTCTTCAATGTTAATATTAACCCATCCCCCCCAAATCAACGAATGCCTTACCCTAAACAAGCTCTCATCCAGCTACTGTGTACTCCTGTAGGGCTGTCTTCAATGTTAATATTAACCCATCCCCCCCCCCCCCCCCCCAAATCAACGAATGCCTTACCCTAAACAAGCTCTCATCCAGCTACTGTGTACTCCTGTAGGGCTGTCTTCAATGTTAATATTAACCCATCCCCCCCCCCCCCCCAAATCAACGAATGCCTTACCCTAAACAAGCTCTCATCCAGCTACTGTGTACTCCTGTAGGGCTGTCCTCAATGTTAATATTAACCCATCCCCCCCCAAAATCAAAGAATGCCTTACCCTAAACAAGCTCTCATCCAGCTACTGTGTACTCCTGTAGGGCTGTCCTCAATGTTAATATTAACCCATCCCCCCCCCCATATCAACAAATGCCTTACCCTAAACAAGCTCTCATCCAGCTACTGTGTACTCCTGTAGGGCTGTCCTCAATGTTAATATTAACCCATCCCCCCCCCAAATCAACGAATGCCTTACCCTAAACAAGCTCTCATCCAGCTACTGTGTACTCCTGTAGGGCTGTCCTCAATGTTAATATTAACCCATCCCCCCCCCCCCCCCCCAAATCAACGAATGCCTTACCCTAAACAAGCTCTCATCCAGCTACTGTGTACTCCTGTAGGGCTGTCCTCAATGTTAATATTAACCCATCCCCCCCCCCAAATCAACGAATGCCTTACCCTAAACAAGCTCTCATCCAGCTACTGTGTACTCCTGTAGGGCTGTCCTCAATGTTAATATTAACCCATCCCCCCCCCCCCCCCCCCCAAATCAATGAATGCCTTACCCTAAACAAGCTCTCATCCAGCTACTGTGTACTCCTGTAGGGCTGTCCTCAATGTTAATACCACCTACTTTCCTTTTCCTCTTACCAATCAGCTTAGCTGCCCCTGTAGCATCTGTAGTGATAATGTATTCTGACTGACTCTCAGAACTACTGCTAGTGCCTGTAAAATGAACATTATGTGTTTAGAAATGATAAATAGACTCAATAGCAAGGTATGATCAAGGACAAAAAGTATGATGCAAGTGGCAGATTGCTTGAACCATGATGTAGCTTGCCAAACTATAGACATTGCTCCAAACAGCTCTAATAGGAAATTGGTAAAACCTACACTTTTTGATAAGGATGATGACCTGATGAGATGTACCGAAAACATCACTTGAAAAATTCTCACCTGGTTGTGGATTATCAATGACCACATACTCATCCAGGCCCATCTCCACTGGATCTACGGTGGGAGTGGTTTCCACGGTAACGGCCCCACCGGCGGTGGTCTGGATGCCGCCTGGGTCAAGCACCACTTGTACCTCGTCTGTCAGTGAGGCAGGATTGGACAAGAAGTCTGTTGTGGGAACCTCCTCACCGGCTGTTACAGTAAACTCCTGATCCTGGGGCTGAGAGACCTGGGGTATGGAGACTATGGGTGAGGCCTACAATAATAATCAATAGTATGCTTTAAAAGTTTGTGAACTAAAATAAAAGAAACTGTTAAGATACGCTGCAAAATCTGCCTTGAAAAAGTCAAAGATGTATACCAGGTCTCATCAGAATCTGAAATTGCTCTAGATCTGTTGTGCAGAATATTGCTAAAATTTTGGTCAAAAAGTGTCTTTTGCCCATAGAAATCAATAGAAAAAAAAAGTTCCCCTCCCAGATTCTTTATGATGTTTACAGTTCCTTGTTTTTTATCTTAACAGCTGTCTATTTTTCAATGATATTGACAGTTACCTGTCTTTTTGTGATGTTGATGGTACTTGTCTGCCCTGACAGATCCTGTATAGGTATGAAGCTAGAGCCTGGCTTTAATCTGATGGTGGTAGGTCCAGTAAGGTCGTGTTCTGTACGGTGGGTACTGGCATCTGTGATAGTTATGGTCTTTGTCTCTGAATCTGTAACATGAAGCAATAAAAGCAATTAGAGTATTACGCTGCAATAGCACATTTCTGGTGAACCTCAGTTTATAAATGCATATATGTTGAAAAAAAATTCTGGGAAAATTGCAGAAATACATGTAATCAAGTCATTCACAGACCAAAAAGGGACATATTTTAGTGAACAATTTCAACCTTGACTATTAATTTATTGAAGAGTTTTCAATTTCCAATCTCAATTTATTTGAGTGTGTCTTGTGGGACTACATGTAAATTCCATTTACATGTATACATTGTGCAACAATGTACATGTTCGTCGAAGTCGAATACATCCTACCTCACATATTTTTAAGTGAGGGTATACATACCAGAGATAGATTTTTCAGGTAGTACATGAACATCTTCCTCTATGAACTGATGATATGGCTCTAGGTCTATCTGTGCTTGTGCTAGAGAACTGCTTAGTAAGTCATACGTCCTGGATGTAGGATTAGTGTCCCCTGTAGAACTCTCTACAGTTACATGGGATTCATCAGCAGTCATCCTCCGTGTCTCTGTCTGACCCTGGGCATTCGTCACCGTGTAGAAAATCCCCGTCTGAGGATCTAGCTCCCCCTGTAGGTTAAGGTTCCGGGCAATTTGTTCTAGCTCACTGTGTGTTGAGTGGGGGTTTGTAGGCTGAACTTCTACATGAACATTTGGCTCTACACTAGTCACGGTGTTCTACAAAGTATGAAATATCATATTATCTTGACCTTTTTTTCTTAAATATAAATCATTCTGTATTAATATTATAAGTACATGTAAATTCATCTTTAAATATCCATCAGAAGGTGCATGGATATACTTTCTATTCCAATCTTCATCTCAGTTTATGATGCTGAAACTTGACCTTGAGTAAGACCTTGACCTTCAATGAGTTTCATCATGCTTGAACATATATTATATAGTAGTACTTACCGAGTCCTGTGAATCATCGGAGACTAACAAAGACTCGGCAGCGGCAGCAGCTTCTGCTCTTTCAGGGTTGTTCAGTATCTTCATGGCTTGTTCTGCAATCATACATGTATAAAACGTAAAAGGCATTTCAAACACTGTTTACAGATAATGTGCTTTTCACACTAATCATACTATGGAAACTTTGTGAAAAAACGTTGAATCTGTAAGACAGACAGACTTATCCTTGTCAAAATACATTCACTGTAAAATGTACTGTACAGCCAATGTTCGATCCTTGTTTCAAAATACATGTACAATTTTCTCTGATATTTATTCTTATTTCAGTAAGTGTATTCCTTCTTAGCCTTGAATGAAATAACTTTTTACCTACTGCATTGGTACTGTACTGTTAATTTACATGTACATCATCTTACCTATGGTGTAAAACTGTTGACTTGACAACTGATCTTGTAACTGACTTATATCTACACTGGCAGATCTGAAAGTAAGCATGTCCTTACTATTCACTCTGTAGATTTTATTGTACAATTTAACTCCACTTTTTAATCAGCTTTATACTGTAGAAACATAGGTAATCACAGATTATGAAGCTCATCTCGTGACAGCAAAATTCAATTCAAACATATTTCTTAGTACATGTATATTGGCTTTTAAAGGCAAAACCACTCAAGCAGAAAAAGTAGGTCAAGGTCATTTTATGAAAGTTTGATCAAAGATACATCCAATATGCAAGTTTGGTACACGTAGCAGTTATACTTTTCTCAATATTGGCTTTATAGAGCAAAACCACTCAAGCGGAAAAAGTAGGTCATGGTCATTTTATGAAAGATTGATCAAAGATACATCCAATATGCAAGTTTGGTACATGTATCACTTATACTTTGCTCAATATTGGCTTTTAAAGGCAAAATCACTCAAGCGGAAAAAGTAGGTCGAGGTCATTTTATGAAAGTTTGATCAAAGATACATCCAATATGCAAGTTTGGTACATGTAGCAGTAATACTTTGCTCAATATTGGCTTTATAGAGCAAAATCACTCAAGCGGAAAAAGTAGGTCAAGGTTATTTTATGAAAGATTGATCAAAGATACATCCAATATGCAAGTTTGGTACATGTATCACTTATACTTTGCTCAATATTGGCTTTTAAAGGCAAAATCACTCAAGCGGAAAAAGTAGGTCGAGGTCATTTTATGAAAGTTTGATCAAAGATACATCCAATATGCAAGTTTGGTACATGTAGCAGTAATACTTTGCTCAATATTGGCTTTATAGAGCAAAATCACTCAAGCGGAAAAAGTAGGTCAAGGTTATTTTATGAAAGATTGATCAAAGATACATCCAATATGCAAGTTTGGTACATGTAGCACTTATACTTTGCTCAATATTGGCTTTTAAAGGCAAAATCACTCAAGCAGAAAAAGTAGGTCGAGGTCATTTTATGAAAGTTTGATCAAAGATACATCTTATATGCAAGTTTGGAACATCTAGCACTTATACTTTGCTCAATATTGGCTTTTAAAGGCAAAATCACTCAAGCGGAAAAAGTAGGTCAAGGTCATTTTATGAAAGTTTGATCAAAGATACATCCAATATGCAAGTTTGGTACATGTAGCACTTATACTTTGCTCAATATTGGCTTTTAAAGGCAAAATCACTCAAGCAGAAAAAGTAGGTCGAGGTCATTTTATGAAAGTTTGATCAAAGATACATCTTATATGCAAGTTTGGAACATCTAGCACTTATACTTTGCTCAATATTGGCTTTTAAAGGCAAAATCACTCAAGCGGAAAAAGTAGGTCAAGGTCATTTTATGAAAGTTTGATCAAAGATACATCCAATATGCAAGATTGGTACATGTAGCACTTATACTTTGCTCAATATTGGCTTTTAAAAGCGAAATCACTCAAGCGGAAAATGTAGGTCAGATGCTGCATCCCATGCATGGGTTCACCTCAGCATCCAAAGATGAATCACTTGAGCAAGTTTGGTTATTGTAGCATCAGTACTTTGTCAGATACTAAGCTACCCCAAACTTCTTAACCAAGTCACTCAAGCGGAAAATGTAGGTCAGATGCTGCATCTGATGAATGGGTTCACCTCAGCACTAAAGATGAATCACTTGTGCAAGTTTGGTTACTGTAGCATCAGTACCTTGTCAGATACTGAGTTACCCCAAACTTCTTAACCAAGTCACTCAAGCGGAAAATGTAGGTCAGATGCTGCATACGATGCATGGGTTCACCTCAGCATCCAAAGATGAATCACTTGTGCCAGTTTGGTTACTGTAGCATTAGTACTTTGTCAGATAATGAGCTACCCCAAACTTCTTAACCGGACGCGTGGGGTTATAGCATAAGCTCACTCAACTTCGTCGAGGTGAGCTAAAAAGTACATTTCCATTCTTTTTATAAAATATGAAACATAGGTAATCACAGATTACGAAGCTCACCCCGTGACAGCAAAATTCAATTCAAACATATTTCTTAGTACATGTATATTGGCTTTTAAAGGCATAACCACTCAAGCAGAAAAAGTAGGTCAAGGTTATTTTATGAAAGTTTGATCAAAGATACATCCAATATGCAAGTTTGGTACATGTAGCAGTTATACTTTGCTCAATATTGGCTTTATAGAGCAAAATCACTCGAGCGGAAAAAGTAGGTCAAGGTCATTTTATGAAAGATTGATCAAAATACATCCAATATGCAAGTTTGGTACATGTATCACTTATACTTTGCTCAATATTGGCTTTTAAAGGAAAAATCACTCAAGCGGAAAATGTAGGTCGAGGTCATTTTATGAAAGTTTGATCAAAGATACATCTAATATGCAAGTTTGGAACATCTAGCACTTATACTTTGCTCAATATTGGCTTTTAAAGGCAAAATCACTCAAGCGGAAAAAGTAGGTCAAGGTCATTTTATGAAAGTTTGATCAAAGATACATCTTATATGCAAGTTTGGTACATGTAGCACTTATACTTTGCTCAATATTGGCTTTTAAAAGCAAAATCACTCAAGTGGAGTGAGTCAGATGCTGCATCCGATGCATGGGTCCATCTCGGCATCCAAAGATGAATCACTTGTGCAAGTTTGGTTACTGTAGCATTAGTACTTTGTCAGATACTGAGCTACCCCAAACTTCTTATCCAAATCACTCAAGCGGAAAATGTAGGTCAGATGCTGCATACGATGCATGGGTTCACCTCAGCATCCAAAGATGAATCACTTGTGCAAGTTTGGTTACTGTAGCATCAGTACTTTGTCAGATACTGAGCTACCCCAAACTTATTAACCAAGTCACTCAAGCGGAAAATGTAGGTCAGATGCTGCATACGATGCATGGGTTCACCTCAGCATCCAAAGATGAATCACTTGTGCAAGTTTGGTTACTGTAGCATTAGTACTTTGTCAGATACTGAGCTACCCCAAACTTCTTAACCAAGTCACTCAAGCGGAAAATATAGGTCAGATGCTGCATCCAATGCATGGGTTCACCTCAGCATCCAAAGATGAATCACTTGTGCAAGTTTGGTTACTGTAGCATCAGTACTTTGTCAGATACTGAACTACCCCAAACTTATTAACCAAGTCACTCAAGCGGAAAATGTAGGTTAAATGCTGCATACGATGCATGGGTTCACCTCAGCATCCAAAGATGAATCACTTGTGCCAGTTTGGTTACTGTAGCATTAGTACTTTGTCAGATACTGAGCTACCCCAAACTTCTTAACCAAGTCACTCAAGCGGAAAATGTAGGTCAGATGCTGCATACGATGCATGGGTTCACCTCAGCATCCAAAGATGAATCACTTGTGCCAGTTTGGTTACTGTAGCATTAGTACTTTGTCAGATACTGAGCTACCCCAAACTTCTTAACCAAGTCACTCAAGCGGAAAATGTAGGTCAGATGATGCATCCGATGCATGGGTTCACCTCAGCATCCAAAGATGAATCACTTGTGCAAGTTTGGTTACTGTAGCATTAGTACTTTGTCAGATACTGAGCTACCCCAAACTTCTTAACCGGACGCGGATGCGGACACGGACGCGGACGCGGACGCGTGGGGTTATAGCATAAGCTCACTCAACTTCGTCGAGGTGAGCTAAAAATGCTCTATATCTTTAGAGCATTTATATCTGGAATTCGGGTTTAGAGTAGAGTTGCTGTTCCACTTTTCAATTTCCCCCTACTTATGGTAGGCCAATCCTGCTACTGTTACAACTTGACCAAAATATTGGAGTATATGCACTATTATGAGGGTCAAACTCTCCTATCTCTTGTTTCTGGGGAAGTCCCTTAGAGAGTAGAGTTGACCCTAGGCTTATACTTGAAGTCCAGACCAAATGCATTTACATTTTACTTTACGAACTAGAGATGATGTGTTGACTACATTTGTTATTACCAGCGTACAATTTCAAATATATATATATTTTTTGGTAAATAATATTACCTTTGTACCGTGACTTTTGGTTTATTACCACTCTGCTCCATGAAGGCTTGTAGAGAGGCAGAATCCAGAGACGAGGAATGGAAACTCTGATTTCCGTCATCAGCAACATCATACTCAAACCACTCATTGTTAGGTAAGGAAGCACTGGTACTCGCTGAAAGATACAATAGTTGTTTATATTCATTAATTTACAGACTAAAATGACAAAGCTACAGGTATGTCAGAGAGGGCAAAACTTCCTTTTCCATATAGATGTTAGGGGAGATTTAACAGACATGCATACATGCAAGGTATAAGCCTGAATTTTGGATCATCCTCTCCTATAGATTATACATTGTAACATGATTACCTTTAGCTTGTACAGGCTCTGTGACATTTGTGGTGGCAGTAAGAGCTGCCAGCGTAGACTCGTCTAGATTGATAGTGACATCCCCTGTCCCTTCTTGACTCTCTGCCTGCTGTTGCTGACTGGCTGCTTGTATCAGCTCATGTAGGAAAGTACCTTGTTTACCCTCCAGGCCTTCTAACCTAATTTTCTATTAAAACAAAATTAGGAAACTATTTTTAACTTCTTGTGCCTGTCGATGATTTCTGGATATACTAGTGATGTAACGATTATCGCCGACAATCGATTGTCGGTCGCTGAATGGCCAGCGATGTTACTAATCGATGTTGAAAATCAAACTCGATTGTCGCCGACATCGCCGATTTCCGAATTTTCCGTATGTTTCTGTCCGTTTCGATATTTTGGTTTTAGAAATCGTGCAATGCGAAAGTTATTGACGGATGCAAGTGCAGGTTACATAACCCTCCCGAGAACAAACATAACAATAACACCTTTAAAAACTAATATTCCTCCCTGGATTACTTACATAATTGAATTGATATTGTGGTTCCAACACCGAATTTCCTAATTTCCTCTGCCCCGAACCCTATTTAACCCAGGCGTTTCGTGGACTACGTTCTAACTTTTCTTGCATCAAGTAATTTTTCATAATATTATATCAGTCAAATTTACTTTAACAATTGCATTTATATCAAACATTTATCAATATATAATACATAAAAAAGAAATGTCATAAGTGTGGGGGGGGGGTATCATGGCATATAGTCATATGAAAATTAATTTGTCTCATCAGTGATGTTCATAACCTTGTAGAGGCAATGTAAAGGTATAAAATAAACTCTTTAAGATAATATACACAAAGTAGAACACTCAAATTTAATCATTTGGTCCTAATTTCAAATAATTATGGATGGAAAATTAAAAAGATAGGAATTATTCGAATTTTTCGATTATAATTGATTAATAATCGATTATACCCTTCCGATTATTTCCGATTATCGATTATGATTTAGTTTCCGATTGCCCAACACTAGGATATACATGTAAAGTGTAGGGCTGGGTATTGCGGACCAAAAAACGTATTGCGATATATTGTGATACAAGATTTCATATTGCGATTTATTACAATATTTAATCATTTTCTAGATTTCATAATTTTTACAGAAACACACTTAATCAAGACACAGCTAATGTTTTTATTATCATATCATTGCTTATTCTGTCTTTGGTCAAAGTTTGGTAACACAGAAAATAGAGAAATACAGCAGTAAACAGTCAAATAGAAGTCTTGTTTTTTTCAAAAAGAAAAATAGTTTAAGAACTGTTGAAATTTAAAAAAAATAACTTCCAGGCTTCATCAAGCACTTGGGAAACATAATGATGTTAAACTTAAGTTCCAGGTGTCTTTTTATTTATTTTGGGGAAGGTACCTGTCCCTTTTTGGAAAAACTGATGACTTTTTTTATACATGTACAAAATGATACCAAAAGTATCATTTATCAATACTGCTTATGATCCATTGATTTGCTTGAACTGAACAAGTGATGAATAGAAAATAAAAATGCAAGTAGACATTTTGTGCTGACTTCCAGAATCGGCAGTCTTTTTTTTTCTCATGTAATTTTTCATAATTCCTCTTTGGGAATTTCAGAGTGATTAAAGGTAATTTGGCATTGGGAAGGGGCAGAAATTCGGTCCCAAATCAAGGAGAAAAACACTGGTACAAACAAAAAATATCAAAAGATGGGAGACCAATTTCAGTCAATTAAAAAGAATCATGTTGTTTTGAAATAAATTTTGAAAATCAATACGAAACAATTTAGAATATAAAAGAGAGACTGTCATAACGCCAGCTCATATTACCTCAGACTGAGAGCGTCAATCTCTGATCACTCAATAAGAACATATATTTTATTGAACTAAGCATGAATTTGATTTTTGAAACATGTTTTTGCTTGTCATTTTTGACTAGAATACTTTTTATACAACGATTACTCTGTTAAGTAAAATATTGAACCAGAACCTGTATTTTGAAAAACGTACTGCGGTACATATTGCAAACGAAAATATCGCGGTGCACCAATATAGCAATAAAACCGCACAGCCCTAGTAAAGTGTATAAGAGTCAAAATAAAGGAAACACAGTCCTTGACCTTAATCTTTAATAGTTGCTTTCAGTTTTGGGAATAGATGAAAGTCTGATGGAGCAAGATCAGGTGAATGAGGTGGATGCTCAATCAAATTAAAGCAACAATCATGAATGGAAGCCATGGCGGTGACAGACTTGTGAACAGAAGCATAATTAGTGAGCTGTCTGTGGCGCTCAAGTTCAATATTTCCCATAACTGTGTCAGAAGTGAAGCAAAGTACATGTATGTGCCATTGATTGTTTGTCCTTTTTGGAGATAATCTATCAGCAGAAAACCTTCTGCAACCCAGAACAAGGGCTCACAACATATCAATCAGCCCTTGTAGCAGTAATAATTTTGTAGAAATGAGTATTCTAGCCTGGTATTGTATCTATAAATACAGTTACTTGTACATGTACAATAATTAAGGCAAAGAAAGATTGCTCTTCTAAACAATAAGTGGAACAACATGATTTTTATGGGAGATGTCAGATGTCCGACAAACCTTCACTAACAATGCAAGTTTTACCTGTCTAGTTGCCTCTAACTGCCCTGGTGTTGTGACGATCACCTTTCTTTCTACAGGTCTCTGCTGGCCAGAAGGATTCTGTACCACAATGTGCTTCAACTCCTGCTTCTGGTTGAAAAAAATTGCAAAGATTTATACAACAGTATGCAAATCCACTCCCTTCCTGAATTGTATGACAAATAGCCCCATTGTCTATTTTTCTTCATGTGTAAAAGCACTGTAAATGCCCAAGGAAGAAATGATTACAAAGGAAATTAAGAAAAATATCTTGAATTATTCCTAATTGATGGCTGATACAGTACATTTCTTACATGATATTATCATCAAGTATTAAACGTACATTAGAAAAGAGAAAATAATCAAATTACATATGTAAAGCAAATAGTATCAAGAGCTTACCTTATCTAGTGTGGTAAGTATATTACTTCCCCTGACTGTCCCACCAACACTACTTCCAGCTATTGAACTCCGTCTAGGCTGCGTCTTCTGTACTACTATGACATTTGGCTTACCTAATTGTAAATATGTAACAATTTCAAAATTCTTTACCATTTAAAACAAATAAGAATGGAGCATCTTTATAAGCTAGGAGCAATATTCTTTTCTTTTTTAATTTACAAAGGCAAAATACTTTCTTCACAAACACATACACAATTTATTTAGACAAAGGTATCAATTTGTGAATACAAATCATGTACATTTATTTGTGAATACATGTACATGTACATGTATATCTAGACTTTTGCCACACAGGCAATGCCTTTCATTCTCACACTTACATGTAGATGCATGTACATACCCTAAAAAGAATACAATTTTCATGAAAGCAAGCAAGCATAATAAAGACACACATACATGTATGTGAATATTACCTGACCCTCCTCCAGATGACTTGACTGCCGTCAGATGTAGTGTTTTAGGATTCACAGTGACAACATTAGAACCTCGACCTCCGAGGCTCCCCTGGATTACCTTGCCTCCTTGTGTTATGTTCAATATCTTTGTTCCTAAAATCAAAACATGTGAAAAATATGTGTAAGTTTGTACACGGTGATATGCTTAATTCTTAAAGAATACTTCCAAGAACATATTTAGCTTTAATAACTTGATAGAAAAATCTAAATATAATACATGTACTAAAGGTTGCATGTATAATAAGAATATACTCTTATTGTGCAGTATAAAATCTTACTGCAATAAAACTTTTTAAATTTGTAACAACTCTTTTTTTCCAAATATGATTCCAAATATGATTCCATCGAACAAACAAAAAATCTAAAAGGGATAAAAAATGTCAATTTATAAAAACAATAAAAATGGAATTCTAGAGGACAAATTCATAGGTTTTAGTATTCTAAGAAGCATAATTCTTCTCTAAAGCATAAAATAATTATGTCTATTTAAAGTAAATTTGATGCTAAAAATTTTGAAAGTTCTAATGCAAGGAGAAGTACATGAATGAAAAAATTCCACTAAAAAACTGTGAACACACTCATTATCACATGTAAATTGCGATAAATTACAAGTAACATAAAACTGAGAGACATACATGTACATGTACATGTACAACAGAGGTCTGCTGACCATTGTGACATTAAACGATGAGGAGGCTGAACTACCACTGACCACTACTACAGGTGTACCAGATCCTGTCTGTAATTGTTTAGGTAATATCTTACTACCTCTTCAACATTCTCATGAGACTTACCGACAGAAGACAGTGGTCTGCTGACCATCGTGAAATTACATGATGAGGAGGCTGAGCTACCACTGACCACTACTACAGGTGTACCAGATCCTGTCTGTAACTGTTTGTGTAAAATCTTACTACCACTACAACACGGACAAGAGACTAATCAACTGAAGACAGTGGTCTGCTGACCATCGTGACGTTAGATGAGGAGGAGACTGAGCTACCACTGACCACTACTACAGGAGTACCAGATCCTGTATGTAACGGCTTGGGTAATATCTTACTACCATTTCCAACAGAGACATGAGACTTACTACCTACAGACATTGGTCTGCTGACCATCATGATGTTAGATGAGGAGGAGGAGACTGAGCTACCACTGACCACTACTACAGGAGTACCAGATCCTGTATGTAACGGCTTGGGTAATATCTTACTACCACTTCCAACAGAGACATGAGACTTACTACCTACAGACATTGGTCTGCTGACCATCGTGACATTAGACGATGAGGAGGCTGAGCTACAACTGACCACTACTACAGGCGTCTGTTATTGTTTAGGTAATATCTTACTACCACTACAATGGTGTCATGAGACTTACCGACAAGACAGTGGTCTGCTGACCATCGTGACATTACATGATGAGAGAGGCCTACCAGATCCTGTATGTAACGGCTTGGGTAATATCTTACTACCACTTTCACCAGAGACATGAGACTTACTACCTACAGACACTGGTCTGCTGACCATCGTGATGTTAGATGAGGAGGAGGTGGCTGAGCTACCACTGACCACTACTACTGGAGTACCAGATCTGGTCTGTAACAGTTTGGGTAAAATCTTACTACCACTACAACACGACACGATACTTACCAACTGAAGACAGTGGTCTGCTAACCATCGTGACGTTAGATGACGATGAGGAGGCTGAGCTACCACTGACCACTACTACAGGAGTACCAGATCCTGTCTGTAACGGCTTGGGTAATATCTTACTACCACTCCCACCAGGATAACTCTGTGTTATAATCTTCATACCTAAAGTACAAGGAATAATTAGTATTAGGGATCTTGTGCTGAGTTTAACATAAAGATTAATAATTACCAATTCAAACTTACTCATCTTTCATATTTATGAGTAAATTTTGTATTACCTACAAGGATCTCTATTCAGATGTTCATTCATATCCATAATACATATTACATCCCCTTCCTGACTTTTCTGATTATCAGAAATCAAGATAATAATGTATTTACCTCCTTCCTGTCGTATCTGTATAGTAGATGTTTTACTGGCTGGTTTAACATGGACATTCTGCATGGACTGTGGGCTGGGATGTACAGGCTGAGGCCCCATGGGTATGACCACACCCGGCTTCTGTTGTCCCTGCATGGTCTGAATTTCCAACAATCAGAGTCACACATTTATAACATTGCTTATGATCCTGGTTAAATTGAACTATTTACATGAAAATTTGAAGTGTTTTAAAAATGTGAAATATCTGTGTTTTATCACTCTTATAACATTAATTTATCTTGTTTGTTGTGTAATCCTTGATACTGTAAACACGGTTATTTTCGCTGGGGGAAATTTTCGCGAAATGACAATTGCAATAGTGCACGTGGGGGTAATTTTGGCAAATTCAACAGTATTCCCTTTTGTTTTTTATACTGGTTGAAATTTTCATGTCAGGGTTATCTTAGCGATAATTATACAATCACGAAAGGTGCGAAGATTACCCCTATGCGGAAATTTCCACGTTTACAGTATATGAAATAACACTTTTCCAATTTTTCAATTGATTTTGACTTGGGTCAAGGGCAAGAAAACTCCTTAGCCTACAAAACTTTTTGATTTGTAACATTTCACCTGTGGAATTCTGTGCCTGGTAAGAGTTTTGGCCCTTGGTTTCTGGATACTAACAGTTGGAGTCAAGAAAGTTGTGGCTGTTGTTGTAAAGGATGAACCTTCATACAGAATATACATGGACATGTATTAGCATTTACTTTCATGAATTTAAAAGTATCAATGAAAATCTCCAGTACAATGCAATTGCATTCTGTCTTCCACAAGTACATAATCACAAATCTAACAGGACATTAAAGTAGATTTCTATCGAATATTTGTAAAACTAAAACGCTTTTGAAAAGTGTAGTAAATATTATTTTTTTTCGACAAAACCTAAAAGATGAATTAAATTTGCAGACTTTCATCATACATTTATCATCACAAATCATCACACAGTAAAAGGTTAGTCTTACTTGTAGCAGTGGATGAACAGGTGGGTGTGGTTACAGTCACTATATTTCCTAGGCTGCCATTGGACGTGTTTCCACTATTTGAAAGGATGATAGAAGCTTTGTTTTGATTGGTTAATCCAGATAAGGAACTAGACGTTTTGACAACTGGCACTGTTATTGACTTTTGTAAGATACTTGAGGATGATGCCTGCCCAGAACTTGAGACTAAAATCACCTGGAACAAATTCCACATAGGTTGATTCTATGAATGCATTTACATGTAAAAACAGGCAAAAACATATGTAAAAACAGTAAAATATATTTACATGTAAAAACAGGCAAAAACGTTTAAAAATAAATCAAAAATAAAAACAGCACATGTGAAAACAGTCATACAATTACATGTAAAACAGTCTTACATTTAAAACTAAAAACAGTGATGCATTTATACGGAAAGAATCATACATTTACATGTAAAAGAGTCATACATTTACAATTAAAAACAGTCATACACTTACATGTAAAAAGCATTCATCACATTTACATGTAAAAGCAGTCAATCATTCACATGTTAAACATTCATAAATTCACATGTAAAATCGATACGCTAAGCTCTACTTGCATTTTGAAATAGAAACACTTAAAAGTTTACAAGATAAACAATAAACTTTGTGTTTCATAAGGCAGCCATACCTTCTGTGACTGTGCTACAGTTGTGTTTGTATGGGGTCTCCCCTGTGGACTTTTACTGATGGTGATTTTCATTGGTGACATTCCAGGTATGTTACTGGGTGTACTAACTAACGTAACTCTGGGGGTCTGTGTTGAGGCTGACGGTGACACAACACTGACTGATTCTGTGGACTGACTTCTACGTCGTTTACGAACGGGCAAATCTTCATCTTCCTCTGTGTTCAGACCACCTGATCAAAAGTCAACATCATCTGAATTAAGCATTCTATTAAAACAATGCAAGTCATAACCACTCACTATGAGTAAATTTCACCATTACCCTACAGACTTAAACCACAAGATGCTTTTCACTCTGTAACGAGATCCTGATTTACTCTTTAACACTTATCTTCATGTACATGAGTATACAGTATCCTCAAAAAGTTAAGGATCCTATATGTATGTGCTTTATACAACATATACTCATATTACTCCATAGGGGTGAAACGATACGCTAAAAAAGAATCGCGATATATTGCAATATTTTATTACATGTAGCTGTATTGTGATATATTGCTTCTTTTGATTTTCATCATTTTTTAAGGTAAAATTAGGTTCCTTTTTGTATGTTTGTCCATACTGTTCATATTTTCTAATTATATTTCACATTGTCAATGTTATTTGCTTGAAAGAAACACATACAAGTTTTGTCATAATTCTTTTCAATGTGAGCGATGTGGACCATGGGTTACTCATTTTCAAAAGCTGATTTCCGTGTAAACTTGTAAGACAGCCAAACACCAGACATCACAAAATTTCGCGATATTTTCATTGTGACGTCAAAATAAAAGGCATGACAACACATCAAGGTGCTTCAAGGTGGTGCGATACGTCACAATGGAAAATTTTGTCAAATGATGTGATGTCAGGTGTCTGTGTGTATAAAATCAAGGTTAGGAACAGTCATATCTTGAATCTGGAAAATGGACTATTTAACTGATTCAAATTAAAGTGATTCAATGATTTATGTATATGATCTATACGGACGCAATATATTGCGATGCACATTTCATGTTGCAATACGATACAAATTTATTAAATATCGCAATATATTGTTGTGTTACACCCCAATTACTATGTACAAATGTAATACTTGTACATATTACAATGTGTATGTGTATCTTACCTTTAATGTGAATGGACATACCACTAGGAAGCACTACAACATTAGAATTAGGACTGGCTGGTCTGGTTAGCTTGGTAACAGTACCACTTACAGGAGTTGTTGGACTTGATGCCATAGAGTTCACTGAAAATCAATTACGTAATGAAGGTAAAATTTGTCAGCATGTATTTATCACTCAAATGATCTTAAAAACTGTCATAATATTTCAAATATCAAAAGATGCAATAAATTCTGCTAATGTCTGGGCATCTTATTTTTTAGCAATAAAATTGTGACTTGTTCGAATAATCTTCAAATCTTCAAGAATAACCATTTGAAAGGTCCCAGCTGGTCATAACTTTTACTCAAAGTTAGCTTTTCTTTTATACTGAAAAACTTATTCTAGATAGGGTATTATCTATGTTAATTCTAAAATCACATTGCTGTCACCTAGAATTCTTGAAATCTGTTTTGAACTCTCAGTCACTCAAAAGAATCAAAAGGAGATAAATTGGAGTAACTTCTGCTGCCCAAATTTAAAATCTCAAGTTCAAATGGTTATAACTCCCTTCTGATTTATCAGGGTTGTCTCATCCTTTAAAGATTCCAAGTTTGCCCAAAATAATTATTTCTTATAGACAGTGTTACTTTAAAAGAGCTTACAATCTTTGTTAGCAGTGAGGGATGGACTAGGCATGGATGCATTTCTTTCTGCCTGCATGTTGGCCACCTGATTAGCTGTCACTGTGAAGGCAGTCTGAGGTACTAGGCGTGGCATCAGGGGAATCAACCTCCTCCCCTCTATCATCCACTCAGAGTCAGTGTTAGGGCCTGACATGCTGGAAAGACAATTAAACAAATCTTTACATGAGCAAAATAATGCGGATATTATATATTGAGGGGACTTTGTCTAGTGTTTATTCTACATACACAAGTACATGTACATTGTACTTCTAAATCCTATTATTGAATGCATACCAAAAATTACTACTGCCAACTTTAAGGCAATGATTGACAATAACTGTTGGAGAGGCAAACAATTTACTGATAGGCCATGGTTGACAATAATTTTTATGGGCACACAACCAGTGTTCATGACATGCATCGGTTTTATTACATTTGCTGATAGAAAATTGTTTGGTGTGATAAAAACTCAAGTTATGTCTATTATTTGGACAAATAAAATTTCCCAAATGTCAAACATTTCACTCGAAGATTTCAAGAACTCTGCATAACTTACTGAAAGGCGATGGTTGATAATTTTTCATCATTGACAGCTCTTCTGACTTCAGCACGGTGACGCTCAGTTGAGATGCTGCAACAGAGAAAACTTTATTTCACATGGATATTACAAGTAAAACACTGTATCCAATTTTACGCTCAGTAGAGATGCTGAAATGGTGAAACTTTCATTCAACATAGGTAATCACAGATTACGAAGCTCACCTCGTGGCAGCAAAATTCAATTCAAACATATTTCTAAGTTCATGTATATTGGCTTTTAGAGGCAAAATCATTCAAGCGGAAAAAGTAGGTCAATTTCATTTTATGAAAGTGTGATCAAAGATACATCCAATATGCAAGTTAAGTACATAGAGACCTAATACTTTGCTCAATATTGGCTTTTAAAGGAAATATAACTCAAGCGGAAAAAGTAGGTCAAGGTCATATTATGAAATATGACCAAAAATAAATCCAATATGCAAGTTTGGTACATGTAGCACTTATACTTTGCTCAATATTGGCTTTTAAATGCAAAATCACTCATGCGGAAAAAGTAGGTCAAGGTCATTATATGAAAGTTTGATCACTGATACATCCAATAAGCAAGTTTGGTACATTTAGCACTTATACTTTGCTCAATATTGGCTTTAAAAGGCAAAATCAATCAAGCAGAAAAAGTAGGTCAAGGTCATTTCATGAAAGTTTGATCAAAGATACATCCAATATGCAAGTTTAGTACATGTAGCACTTATACTTTGCTCAATATTTGCTTTAAAAGGCAAAATCACTCAAGCGGAGAAAGTAGGTCAAGGTCATTTTATGAAAGTTTGATCAAAGATACATCCAATATGCAAGTTTGGTACATGTAGCACTTATACTTTGCTCAATATTGGCTTTTAAAGGCAAAATCGCTCAAGCGGAAAAAGTAGGTCAAGGTCATTTTATGAAAGTTTGATCAAAGATACATCCAATATGCAAGTTTGGAACATGTGGCACTTTTACTTTGCTCAATATTGGCTTTTAAAGGCAAAATCACTCAAGCGAAAAAAGTAGGTCAAGGTCATTTTATGAAAGTTTGATCAAAGATACATACAATATGTAAGTTTGGTACATGTAGCACTTATAGTTTGCTCAATACTGGCTTTTAAAAGCAAAATCACTCAAGTGGAAAAGTAGGTCAGATGCTGCATCCGATGCATGGGTCCATCTCGGCATCCAAAGATGAATCTCTTGTGCAAGTTTGGTTACTGTAGCATTAGAACTTGGTCAGATACTGAGCTACCCCAAACTTCTGAACCAAGTCAATCAAGCGGAAAATGTAGGTCAGATGCTGCATCTGATGCATGGATTCACTCCAGCATCCATAGATGAATCACTTGTGCAAGTTTGGTTACTGTAGCATCAGTACTTTGTCAGATACTGAGCTACCCCAAACTTCTTAACCAAGTCACTCAAGCAGAAAATGTAGGTCAGATGCTGCATCCGATGCATGGGTTCACCTCAGCATCCAAAGATGAATCACTTGTACAAGTTTGGTTACTGTAGCATCAGTACTTTGCCAGATACTGAGCTACCCCAAACTTCTTAACCAAGTCACTCAAGTGGAAAATGTAGGTCAGATGCTGCATACGATGCATGGGTTCACCTCAGCATCCAAAGATGAATCACTTGTGCCAGTTTGGTTACTGTAGCATTAGTACTTTGTCAGTTACTGAGCTACCCCAAACTTCTTAACCAAGTCACTCAAGCGGAAAATGTAGGTCAGATGCTGCATACGATGCATGGGTTCACCTCAGCATCCAAAGATGAATCACTTGTGCCAGTTTGGTTACTGTAGCATTAGTACTTTGTCAGATACTGAGCTACCCCAAACTTCTTAACCAAGTCACTCAAGCGGAAAATGTAGGTCAGATGCTGCATCCGATGCATGGGTTCACCTCAGCATCCAAAGATGAATCACTTGTGCAAGTTTGGTTACTGTAGCATTAGTACTTTGTCAGATACTGAGCTACCCCAAACTTCTTAACCGGACGCGGACACGGACACGGACGCAGACGCGGACGCGGACGCGTGGGGTTATAGCATAAGCTCACTCAACTTCGTCGAGGTGAGCGTAAAATGGGTAAAAACATTCATTCTAAATGGATATCCAAACATTGTATCAATTTTTTTAAATCTGAAACAAGAGAATGTTTGCAAAACATTCCAAATATCAATTTGTCTTTGACTTTGTCAAAACCAATCAATATTATATATGATCCCTAAGTGTCGCTATGCTTCGCAGATGACACAAAAAAGTAACATTGATCTTTGATCTTTTGTCTTCCCTCCCATTCAATATCGTAGATGAAAGATTTTTCATCTGGAAACCAATATCAACCAAAGCATGTTTTCCTAACAATATATTGACCTTTGTCTTATTGATTCCAAAACTGATAGGCTCCTTAAGCTCATTTTTAAGTAACCATATTGTACAAATATGTATAGGTGAAAGGAGTCTTGAGTGATCATCTTGCAACCAAAAAATTTTAATGGTGTACTTTCCTAACTTTGACCTTTGTCCTTTGGCTTATAGACCCGAAAAGCCTTCTTCTCGCTTATTTAAAAGAAATCAAGTATCTGAATTTCTTTTGGCAAGATAAAAGGGTTTTAGAGTTCAATGAGTTGAGCTATCTTCTAGGAACTAAAAGTATGACAGAATCACAGGAGGTCAGACACAGCAAATTCTTATTCCCCATGCCATTACATACATATAGCAGGTGTAAGAAAACATACCGTACAATATTCATTCATGGTCTTTTCTAATCTTAAGGCATTACGTGAACATGTTGAAGCAGAGAAAGTTTTAAAATATGCATTCAATATTTCATTCAAAATGAGAACTGTGTGACAAGAATAGATTCTTCATCAAAACTAAGTAAAAGTCTACCTTAGAGATTGTTGAAGATCTTGCAATATTTTTTTCTTGTCCTTTGTGAGGTCACCTTGAGCCCTGTAAGCTGATATGATTGAGCAGTAAGCCTCTAGCTCCATCCTCCTCAGTACTCGCTTACAATCCTCCTTCCCCATGTCTAACAACATCGGCCACATCATTAAGGCTCTAAAAGATATAAAAACATAGGTAATCACAGATTACAAAGCTCACCTCATGGCAGTATGTTATCATGGAAGCAAAATTCCAATTAAACATTTTTACAAGGTAAGTTAATGAAAGTTTAATCAAAGATACATACAACATTCAAGTTTGGTACATGCAGCACTTATAATTTGCTCAATATTGGCTTTTAAAGGCAAAAATCACTAAACTGAAGTAGGTCAAGGCCATTTTAAGAAAGTTTGATCAAAGATACACCCAATATGCATGTTTGGTACATGTAGCACTAATACTTTGCTCAATATTGGCTTTTAAAAGCAAAATCACTCAAATGGAAATGTTCATGATGTTTGTCTAACTACTTTAAATGATTATTTATATAAACATTAAGATAAACATTAAATTAAAGATAAAAACGTGAAATTAATATTTACGTAATAAAGTTATCGCAACATGAATTAAAATGTAGATATTGTTTATTTAGCAATTCAACCATTGAAAAAATTGTCGACACTTTTGAAGATTAAAATTAAAGTATCATAAATGTAATAAATTGTTCCTGTAAACTATAAAGATATATAAAAGAAAATTTCTGTCAGATAATTCAATACATTTAGCAATGCTATGGAAGATAAATTTGGAACGAAATGTCTCGGGGCGAATGCTCATTACTGTCCGCGCGGCTCATTTCAGAAAGTGGATAAACGCGATTTTGATAACTTTGTCATGCAAAAATTAAGATAAAATATATATCACTGAATAGATCTCGCTTAGTCATAAATTTTGGTATATGGTACATGGTCTAGGGTTTATGCAATCAAATTATACAGACAATATAAATTTTAGATGGGACGTTTTCAATGTTAACGGGATATCACACGCGTTTCAGTAGCCTCCCTTATACGAGAATTTTTAAGAAATCTCCACGCTGAAGACTTAAGATTTTCGTAACTTAAAATGTCTTGATGTTATTGCTTTGTAATAATCGCTCACTCGACAAGTCGATCCAATAGCTCAGAGGTAGAGCTCTTGTCCACCATGCGGGAAGGCCGTGGTTCGAGCCTGAGCACAGGGGTAATAAACAGTTTGTGATTCGTATGTAAATATCAATTTATTTTTTTTTTGCAAAGTAACGGTAAGCCTAGGGTGACCAACAATAGTCAAATTTTTGCTGATATTGAACTTACTTTAAAATTTTTTGTTAAGACATTTTTACCTACATACATATGTCGTATCTATTCAGAAATAAGTCAGGTGTCAGTAAAGTGTTTGAATGTAGAAAAACTTATAATATAGTTACTCATATGGTAATATCATTACACGTGTGCACATACTGTCGTGTTATCACACAAAATCTGTATTCGGCTCTATTTATTTACATATTGAAATCTTTGTGAGTGAAGGAAAAATGCTGTGATATTTAAAAAAAGATGGTTATATAAATTCGGATGCTTTTGTCTTTGGTCACATAGTGAAGAAAGATAACTCAAATTGCACTTTTAATTTTTTACATGATAATTTACACATTCAGTCAGATTTTGCAACATATGACGTGGTGATGGAACAATTTCTTTCTATAAGAATTTGCACAATATGATGAGGCAATCATATTTGAAGTTTCATTTGAAAATCTTGGGCTGAAAAAAAAATATAGCCAAGAAATGACAGTTTCCATTACAATCAATGGATGGCTAAAAAGTCTGATCAGTTTCAAAATCTCAAAATTTTGGATGGTGACCTCCTAATATTGTCCCTTACATATGAATTACATTAGGAAATCAGAATTATGCTTTTTTTCTGAAAATAAGTGTTGTATAACATGAAACGTGTGATATCACCTTAAATTTCAGCCTGACATCGCCGAGTTTAACATTGAGCCTATGGACAGCGTCATGGGAAAAAATTAGCATGGGAAATAGCCCATCTAAAATTTGTTTTGTCTATTAATTTTGATTGTGTGCACTGATTCCCACATACATGTGAACCTCCCGGCGGGAGGACGAAATCTCCCGACGAAATGAGGACCCTCCCGATCAAAAATAGTCCTCCCGATTCCTTCCGACGAAACAGAATCCTCCCGACGAAAACGAAAAATCCTCCAGATTTCTCCAGATGAAATGCAAAATCCCCATTTGTGTATTGTTACGCATTACGCTGTCTGTAGTTACCAGACAATCAATTTAATAAGTGCTAATTTTACAGGTGATAGGTATATTGCTGGAAAAACAAAGCAATTAGCGTCGCGTTCTCTTCACCGTCACGGGTACTCGACTTCCCCGGGGGACGTTATACCCAGTACATCTTAACACGGGTCGTCAAATTCACGTACCAAATTGATGTACACGGTTAATTGGGGAATCTTCTTGATGTCATAAAATCATATTATATTTATGTATAACACGAAAAAGTGAGGAAATGCAGTAAAAGTTCGCTGATAAATAAATAAATAAATGCATAGGAAAAACGACTTCATGTAATTCACGTACTCTGTATAAGCGTGTATAACTTGAGGCAGATAATGGCTGTCTCGTTTATTATTCTCCTAACAATAGGATTAAAATCTGATGAGTGGTCAGTTTAAACCCCATGAAGAGCAGTTATTGATTTTCTGTACAGGTGTACTCAAGAAGCAGAAGCAAGGTAAAAGAAATGAATGGATGTCATTGAGACAATTCTCAGAACTCCGAATTGTTTTTGTTGTTGTATGAGAGCGGAATCTGTCCTTGTTGAAAAGCGAGTTGAGAAAAAACGTCCGTAGATTAAAAAAAAAGGGGGGGGGGGGGGGGGTGTCCGAATACCGATAAGTCCTCCCGATGAAAAATTAAAAACCTCCCGACGAGAGGCCAAATCTCCAGATGAAAATTGAAAATCCTCCAGATTTGTGGAGGCAAAAGGTAATTCACATGTATGTTCTCATATAACTTATACCAAAATTAAGACTAAGCGAGATCTACTGAATGGTTTCAATTTTAATTAAAGGTTTGCATGCTGAAATAGTCAAAATCATGTTTATCCAGTTTCTGAAGTGAGCCGCGCGGACAGTAGGAGTGAAACGTCCCAGGACGAAACACGCAATCAGAACTAAATGTCCCGTTCCCCATCAGATGCACAGGTCCATCTCGACTCGGCATCCAAATATTGTGCAAGTTTGATAACTGTAGCATCAGTGCTTTGTCAGATACTGAGATACCCCAAACTTCTTTTACCAAATATTCAAAATGTTTATTTAAATAGGACTTAAACCACAAATTCAACCATAGAAACGCGCTGCTAAAAATCCCTCATTAATACTTTCCAATCACCTTGTATATCTACAGCTTCAAATCTATTGCCATTGTTGTTGTGACATGTGATCACGAAAGATCGAGGCTTGGCGACTGGACACAGGACAACATGAGCAAACTGACAAGCTGCTCACATCCAAATCCCAAGCCTTGATCTTTCTGCATCGTAATCACGTGTCACAGAAACTTGTTCATACATCGAGACAAAGGTCTAAAGATACAAACATTCGTATCCGGAGCCACTGCCTAAACATATATATATGCAGAATTTTTTTTTCTGTTGACTGGCCAAATTAACAAGTGCCTGTGCTTGGTAAGCAGGTGCCCCTGTGTTTGAACTTCAGAAGATAGTTCATAAGAAGATATCCTATGACAAAACTTTGCTTTTTCATATTGACAAAATTTCTACAATCTCATAAGAATATGTCCATAATCATTAGTAGCCTACATTAAGTATGATTTAAGAGAAAATCTTTAAAATGATTCTAGATGCCGCTTCTCAGATCACTCGTCCTCCATCTTGAAGCTGCGCATGCGAACGAGAAAATTTAAAGCCGATAGATAATTTTGTGTCGTAAAATTAAGACTTGTCTTTATTGTGTTTATACCTTAGATATTAAAACGTATTTATAATTAAAATAAATCCATCTTAATTAATTAGATATTCTTTAGTACGTAATTATTCATTCTTAAAAGATATATTTTTATCGACTACATTAATTTTTCCGTTGTTTACAAGATGGTGGACGTTGGCTTTGAAATATCTTTTGCCAGGGTTAAAATGGTCAATACTCAGTAATTCTACGACGTTCCATCATTACATATACGCAGATTAAGGTACTAATTTACAAGTTCTAAGTTTAAGCAGAGCATTTGTAGGGGAAGTACAGTGTACAGTAGCAGGGATGTATATATATTTTTTTTCAATTTAGACAGTTGTTAGTTGAAGAATAATCCGCTCCAAACTATTAATACGACACTGATTTACACGTCCAAAAGATCAAATGCAGTTAGTTTACTATTGTCTCTGTTAAAATAGTATTGTCTTTTAGGGAGCAACCATTTGATTTTTAGGGGGGGGGGACAGGAGACTTTAAAAAAAAAATAAAGATTTTAGGAGAATACAGGCCGGCGAAAAAATATTGCCGGATCATGAAATTGATTCCCCCTTTCCAACCTTTCTACATGCCCGGTAAACACTTTTTTGTGTCATAAACAAAGTAAAAATATAAAAATGAAACACATTCATTTTAAGGAATGAAATCAAATTCAAAAGTCATTGGTGCTCTCCATATGTGATGAAATATTTCTTCCAGCATAATATTTATTCCTTGGAAATTTTATCATATAAAATTTTTTCCCAAGAACTTTTATTATGTATCAAAAATTCCGAAAGGAAATTTTATTATATAATGAATCTTCCATGATCATAATAAAAGTTCTCATACCATGGAAAATATATTACATAACAAATATTCCATCTGGATTCTTTTAAATTGTTCATAATATGTTCTGATACTAGTACCATGGAAAAATCTTACATAACAAAAAATCCAATAAGGATTTCATTTATGTGCATAATAATTGTCATTGGAAAAATATTGTAATGAACTTATCTACAAATAGAACTCAGAGTAAGAAATACTAAATTTTAAAAATCATGTACTGTACAATGTACTGTATAGCTTGAAAATGTGATTCCACAGAATTTTTGTTCTGTGATATTTGTTCCTGTAAGCTAACCATGTTACTGTAATCATTGTCAAAATGTTTGAATTATGAGAGAATATCCGTAAATCATGCAGTCATTCATGTGTTTGAAGCATATACGGAAAAATTATTATACATGATATTCACATATAATATTTCTTCTGTTTTAAAGAGAAAGCAGTCCTTTCGGTAAGTGAAAAAGAGCAAAACATCAACAATTTTCATAACAACGTTTCCGTCTATATAGACGGAAACGTTGGTATGAAAATTGTTGATGTTTTACTCTTTTTTCACTTACCCAAAGGACGGTGGAAAAAGTATTATGAACAAGGAAAAAATATTCTATAATAAAAAGTCCTGGAAATTTTCGTTATAATAATAAATCTTCCAGAAGGAAGAAATATTATGCGGAAGAAAAGTTCGTTCACACATAATATAGCCTGTCTGTGTTGATTATCATTTGAGTAAAAAGATTCTACTGTCCTGTTCACTAATTCCAGAGCACCCTGTTTTCCCGGTTTTCTCTAAAATATGCTAATGTCATCTTCCAAAAAGATATCAATTTTATATATATAGTACTCCTTTAGTCGTAACAGAAAATACCATTGTTTTGGCTCTGCGTCAGCTAAGTTAGAAACAGGACGGAAAATAAAAAGTCTACGGGGATTTTCTATAGTAAAATCGCTGAAAATGCGTGACGTCGGGAGCTTTGATGTCACTGCATGTTTACTATTGTTGACACGGAGAACAATATGGCGGCGGCTTGAAATTAACATGGGAATTTCCCGTAGACATTTATTTTTTTTCACATTGCAGTTTAAAATTACAAAAAAAAAATAATCCGGCCCGAAGGGCCGGCGAAAAAATTTTTCCGGCTCTTAAAATGGCCGAAAAAAATTTACCGGCTGGCAAAAGTCTTCCTGCCCCCCCCCCCCCCATAAAAATAAAATGGTTGCTCCCTAACTCTAGTGGCGACTTTCGGAACATTTTGTCCTTCATATGAAAAGTACATGAGTATAGCACCTTTTGCTCAACTTGCAACAAGGTAATAGGCGGCACAGGCTTGCAATATATTGAATATATATACAATGAACGAACAAATGCAGAACAAGAAGTAATAAAAAATACAATCATGTATTATGGAAATATTTGTCATTGACTCATTGTTTTTCTTTGTTGAACATCAAGTAGAGAAAATTCTCCCATATAAAAGGAGGGGAGGGCCCTTTCTCTGTTTCCCTCTTTTTAGTCTCAAATTAAGACCGTCATTCCCCTTGGACCAGCTATTATTCCACAGTTATAATTCACCGCATCCAGTCTTTACGAAAACTTTTTTCCACCACTTGCCCGAAGACAATTTTTACCTGATAATTGTTTAGTTCTACTGGCCCGGTAAAGTGTCTACTAGCCTCGGGCATCGGGCCAGTGGGTTGAAGACTGCGCAACCTCGTTTCAGAACTTTACTGAATTTCAAGGCATGTACAACTAAGCTAACTTCAATTATTAAGACCGAATAACGCGTGGTTCTTATTGATTACGAAAGAATCAAAAAAATAAATGTATATCAGAGTTCGTGTCCGTTTGTGTCTGTATCCTATAAACACATTCCGGCACATCAAGTCCTCTTCCCCACCCTGGAGGGTGGGGCGTGTGGTAAGGTCATTCAGTTGACACGCTGCATGTTAAATCGCGTCTTTCGTTCTCAAGTCCTCATATGTAAAAAAAAAAAAATGTACGTTCTGGAGCTGCGTAGTGACCTGTTCACGCTTCGTTTCGACTTTTGTAACTTCGATTTTTTTCACAAAGGCCTGAAACAATGTCACATGCATGACGGATATCTTGATTTTTCTTTTTCTGTAATTTTCATCGCATTGACATTCACTTGCTCTTTGATAACTCGCACGAATTTCGTCGAAATTAACACGCTTCTAATTTGCCGACAGAGCTAACATGTCCAATGTTGGTGTGACATACGCAAATATTCTTTTCTCTTTGTCTTTCTTTGATACACTCAGCTGTTTGATCAATTAGTCCAGGTAAATTGTCTAATTGACACGTGCTGCTAATTAAGATCGCACACCACCAGCGGCAATTAAGTTCTACGGAAGCCAAGTACGGGTAATTAACGCCGGGGAAACAACTTTACCTGGCTTCGTATGGTCAGAAACGGCAAATTTGTGAAATCTATCTTGGAAATTTTGAAGTTTAAGAAATTTTTCGAGTCAAATAAATGGGATATTGGTTTTAGTCCAGTTGATTACGGCAAAATTTTAACATAGAATAGATAGGAAATGGTTTGGTGCAGAGAAAGTCAAGAGAAAGTCTTTTTCATAAAATATATCATAACAAAGCACCTGACTATTTAACAGACATACTTGAGACGTACAAACGACAAAGACAATACAACTTACGAACTGACACGGACTTGTACATTCCGAATTATCGTTTAATGCTTACACGAAACTCTTTTTTTCCTTCAACAATAATTAGCTGGAACAAATTAGATAAAGAAATACGAGATAATCCATCCTATAATGAGTTTAAATCCTATCTTAAATCTCAAAGAAACTCCATTTACTTACCTGATTATCTCACATGTGGAGATAGAAAGTTGAACATAATTCATACCCGTCTACGTTCATTCAGCAGTAACCTTAATTCTGACCTTCATCGCGTTAACCTCATCAATTCTTCCACGTGTCAATGTGGCCATACTAATGAAAATACTTTCCACTTCTTTCTTGAATGTGCCTTGTTTGATCAGCAGAGAACCCGACTAGTCCAAAAGTTAGTACATTTCACACCTCTTACATTAGATAAACTCTTATTTGGTGATCTATCCCTATCGGATCAGGAAAACTACAATATTATGGATGCAGTCTACTGTTACATTAAAGAAACAAAGAGATTCACATCATAACTCACTCTCTCTCTCTCTCTCTCTCTCTCTCTCTCTCTCTCTCTCTCTCTCTCTCTTTCTTCTTATACTTATTTATATATGTATATATTTCAAAGATTCATTTGCATATCATCTTATATCAAGTTACCTTATATGTGTTTGTTCTGCTATCCATGACATTGTTTTGTAATCTTATTTTAGGGAGAAGGCGTCTATAATGTTGTTAAACTTTTGCCTAATCCCATTTCGACATTATGGAAATAAAATATGTTTAAACTAAATTAAAACTAAGAAAGTCAAGTCAATAAAACGAATGACCCGATTATGCGATAGTCAAATAAGTGGAGTCCACTGTACATTTTCTTAGACTTGGTATGGTTACATTCAATGACTTTTTTTTTAGGTCGTTCGCACGACATGTTGTAATTTATAAAAAAAAAAAGAAAATGGAGATCTCCCTCTCATGAAAAATTCAAAGTTGACAGGTATGATTTTCAACTTTGGAAAATTGAAAAATAAGATAATTCAGCCCAAAGGGCCAGTGAAAAATATTGCCGGCTCTTAAAATGGCTGACAAAATTTTTCTGGCTGGCAAAAGTCCCCCCCCCCCCCCCAAATCAAATGGTTGCTTCCTTACCTTGACGTTCTACCCTGAGGTTTGATAAATGCAATTTTGCGTTTAGGTTAGTTGTGAAATAACTATAAGGGGCCGGTACAATCTTCAAACTTGGTACAGAGATAAACTATTAAAGCAGAATGAGAGGATCTGAACTCAGGTATTGTCTTTTACCTTGAGGTTTTAACTTGGCCTTGAAAAGTGTAATTTTGCATATACGTTAATTGTGAAAGAATTATAAGGGGTACAATCTTCAAACTTAGTATAGACTTATAGAGATAAAGCAGAATGAGAGGATCTGAATGCCGCTATTGTCTTTGACCATAAGGTTTGAACTTAACCTTGAACATTGTAATTTTGCATTTAGATTAGTTGTGAAAGAATTTTAAGGGGTACAATCTTCAGACTAGGTATAGAGATAAAGCTGAAGACATGTACATTGTATAATCTTTGACCTTGACCTTGTACCAGTATTATATGAAATCATGAGTAACTTACTTTATTATACTGTATTAGAATATTAGATAGCACATTGGAATTTTACATGGATGTAGAACATGATGACTGGACTTGATTTCAGGTATTGCCCTTGACTAGGCTGACAAGGTTAACCGAAAATTTGGTTACCCGTGGTTCAAGTTTGGTCGGTTCGATTCAGATCTTACTTTACCGTCTCAGTTTGGTTTGGTTCTTTCTTTTCTTTTCTTTTTTTTTTTGTTACATCCGCTAAGCAGTAGTTTATCAATTTTGTATGATACACGAACTGCAATTGGCTAATTTGTCCTATTTCACCATGTGAATTGGGTGTTTCACTTCTGCATCTGTTTATTTGACAGATAGGCGACTGAGAAGTTTATTCTCCTAATTTAAAGTGTTCTAGTTTGGTTATTTTGTTGAAAGTTGATTTATATATAGGTCTCGCAGAAAAATGCTTTCAAAGGAGAAAAATAAAATATATAATTTGTTGATTTGTAATTCTTACCATTATTTCACCCTTTTATGGAATTAGACAATACAAACTCAAACCGAACCAAAAAAAAAAAGGAAAACCAAGGCTTATTTTCCAGAACCGAACCGAATAAAGGCTGAACCGTGACAGCCCTACCCTTGACCATGTTGACATTGATAGTCTTATTATGAACTGGACATACACATGTACACCAACACTTTATGAAGTACATGTATCCTTTTAAAACTTTCCATAGAGGAAGAACATGATTAATAGAACTGATTTCTGGTACTGACGTTAACCTTAAGGATTGACCTTGACCTTCAAGATATGATTTTGAATTAGACTAAATTGTGTCAATTATACTATAAAAAAATCTCTCATATTGAAACTTTGAATGGAGATATTAATATTGCACTCTGTTGCCTTCAGTGGACAACGGGTTTCAAAATGCTGTCACAATTTGCTTCCAGCAATCCAATCATTAATACCGTTTTTAAGCAGTGTCTTGTTTTTACAATCATATCAAATTGAACATTCTATTTGCAAAGACATGCGTAAGACATATTGTAAAGACTGATATTGGTTGATATATTTTAGAGCATGCTGTTTTCTATTCTTTCAGGATCTCATTATGAGTAATGACATAGAGCTGAAAAGGTGTGGGATCAAGTTTTCTCCACCTGCTATCGTACTTAATTATCTGATCAAGGACTCTGGAAAGATGCATAGGAGAACCATGCCACTACGCAGTTTTAATAAGAATTCAAACATTGAGAAGACGGTGGAAGAGCTGTCTCAAAATCAAAGACACAAGAAATATATAGACTGCATGCCAAAGTTTCAGCTGCTGCGGCTTGTGACAATTATTCGTGACAAATTAACGGGGATGAGTCTAGAGGAGAGTTTAGCCAAGAATGATGAGATTGACAAACTTGATCCGGAGGAGGACCTGAATAAGGTAGACCAGGAGGTCTTGCAGCGTAAGAAAAGTATAATGGAAGAAACATTTGAAAAGAATGTGAAAAGACCGGGAGATCCTGGGTATGTTTATGATGTGGAGGTAGATTTTGATACTGGTGCTTTGGAAGCCTGCGAGTGGGACTCAGAGGAATCAGACCCAGAATTCTGAAAGAAAAATGTGAAAAGTAGCATTCTCAAGTTATATTTCTATAATCTTTGTAGCAATACTTACTGTATGTTATTTATTACGCTGATATATATTTACAAATATTGTTTTAGAGTGTGTTTATTGCTCAATTTTAATTTTTTATGAAAATAATCAAAATGAAACCATACACATGTACACAATGTACAATGTATGTACATTTGTATATTATTAACCTGGGTTTGTGTGTCTGTCATTTACTGGTGCAACCATTTACAAGGTCTAATTCCTTGTTTTGATATAGATCATTGTCTCATTTTGAATCCCATAACTGCTGCATGTTTAGTTTGAAGCTCTACTGGTCTACCAGTCAAGCTTATGCAATACCTTGGCATCCGGCCGTCTGTCCGTCCGTCCATTAACAATTCTTGTGCTCACAACCCCTCTAAAATCATAGAAGATAGAAAGTTAATTCTTTTTGTATCCTACTTGGTATGTGGTCTAGTTGTGCACCTGACATTTGGTTTTAGCCCCTGACCCCGAAGGTCTTAGAAAATGGGCATGGTTATGAAAATCTATGAAACCTTGTGCTCGCAACTCCGTCATTTGTGTGAGGGTGAGTGTGTAAGTGTGTACATCACACTTTGTATACAGCCTAGAGGACACTGTTTTGATTGGATCTTGACCAAACTTCATACACTTATTCCTTATGACAAGAGGAAGAACCCTATTGATTTTCAAGGTCATAGCCTAATGGTCAAGTTCACAGACTGGAAATGGCTAAAATCCTTGTATAGAGCCTACAGGACTCAGTTTTGATCAGATCTTTACAAAACTTCATAAACTTAATTCTTATGGCAAGAGGAAGAAACCCTATTGATTTTCATTTTTATTTTTAGATTCAAGTTCGGCACAATTTTCAAGGTCATAGGAAAGGTCAAGGTCACAGATTGAAAATGGCTAAAGTCCTTGTATGAAGCCTAGAGGACACAGTATTGATTGGATCTTGACCAAACTTCATACACTTACTTCTTATGACAAGAGAAAGAACTGTATTGATTTTCAAGGTCAAAGGTCAAGGTCATAGATTTGAAATGGCTAAAATCCTTGTATACAGCACTGCACACTTTGTATACAGCCTAGATGAAACAGTTTTGATTGGATCTTTACCAAACTTCATTCACTTATTCTTTATGACAAGAGGAAGAACCCTATTGATTTTCAAGGTCATAGCTCAATGGTCAAGGTCACAGATTGGTAATGACTTAAATCCGTGTATATGTCGTAGAGGGCACAGTTTTGATGGGTCTTGACCAATTTTCATACACTTATTCCTTTTGGCAAGAGGAGAAACACTATTGATTGTCAAGATTATAGGTCAAAGGTCATGGTGTCAGATCAGAAATGCTTTAAATCCTTGCATACAGCCGAGAGAGAACAGTTTTGTTTGATTTTGACCAAATTTCATACACATCTTGCTTATGACAGGCAAAGGAACCCTATTGATTTTCAAGGTCAAAGGTCAAGGCCATAGATTTGAAGTAGTAAATGTCCTTGGATAAAGCTTGAGTGAGTCAATGATATACATTCCGTGTTGGGGGATGCTACGCTTTGCCTGGTGTAAGGTGTACAACTACGGTAGTAAAGTAATTGTAGCAGTATAATAGGTCATATGACATCGATTTACATCTCATACTGTTGATATTGCATAGTGCCGCAGGTATTTTCATGTGTTAATTGCTTCATTGAATGGTAATTCAGAAAGATCTGTAGATACATTCAGGGCTCTCAATCAGCCTGATTTTGGGCCGATATTCGGCCACATTCCCAATGCAAAATAGTATTTTCCCCCCAATTTATTGACCAATTTTTCCCAATTTAAAATCTCATGAAAAATACGGGATGAAAATGCAAAATATCAAGAAAAAGGACTCCAAATCTATCTATGGTTTTCCCAATTTTTGAGAAAATGTCTCGATTTTCCCAATTTATGAGAAAATGCCTCGATTTTCCCAAATTTCAAAGGCCCTGGCCAAAGTCCCAAAAGTTGGTATGAGAGCCCTGTACATGTACTGTAGAAAATGTGCATTCTGTAATTTAGGATAATATCTCATATGATATACTTTCTACAGGGACGCTCTATCATAAGTCAATAAGGCAGCACTAAGTTACAGTATAAAACTACATGTTTTGGCTTCATAAAAGTGAACAATAATTTCAATAATGAGATTTTAATTCACATCTTTAGGTGATATAAATAAGTTACTGTTGATATCAATTTCTTGTCATCTGACTAAGATACAAGTTAGCTTTTATTCAAAATGACCAGAGATACATACTTTGTAAAGGTCAAGGTCAAAGTTATTCAAATGTAATATAGAAATAGAACAATTTCTTTGAATTTTGATCATAGGTCAAGGTAACTTATTTCTTATGACTATCAATTGTTTTATATATTTAATTTTGCTTACATATGCAAAAAGAATGGTCCTAGCAAACACAAAACGTAGACCATTAACATTTTCAAATAGCATCTTGAACTACATATTTTGTAACTATAAAATTATTTTATTGCTGGTGTCCACCATTCTTGGATTCTTTCGAGAAATGACACTGACCAACATTTTACAAGTAATGTGTTTTTATTCTACATGTATTGCTTTGTGCTACTGGCATGAACCAAACGTTGGACTGTATCTTCATTTTAAACTGGAAAATTGTGCCTAGAATAACTTGATATACATGCATATAGACGGAGTTGAAGTGATATATATAATATATTGTACTTGCATCCTGAGATATTCCGTGGTCAAACCATCATATCAAAATACCTTAAAGTTTTGATTGAACAATTTCCATTTGAATTATTTGATTTGAATATAATTTACTAATTAATCTTCAACATGTTTAAACATTGTAAAAATGATACACTTGAATACTGAATTTTCATCTATAAGGTTATTGGTTTTAATCCAGCCATTATGAACATCATATATTTTGATAGTGGTTTCTTGTTGAATAATATATTAATGATAGGGATCATGGTGCTTATTTGAATTTGTTTCCTGTAACAACAGCATTTGTGGGTATTTCCAAGTTATCAATAAATGATTACCGGTAAGCAGTAACTCATTTTTGTAATACTATGATAAAGGAAAGACGACGTCAATTTTGGTTGAAGTTAGATTAATAGCATGTATTATAAGGTAAATCCATTAATAAAATGGTGCCATGTTTTTTAAAATTCTTGTACAATATTGTACTTGTCTGTGGAATGTTGAAAAAAAAAACATATTCAGTTCAACAACATTTGCACTGTCCTTCCCCTGAAATTTAGTTTTCAATGGGCACATGATTGTGAGTGGTTCTGCAGTAGTTATGCAGGTGTGAAGTTGCAATTTCATTTATATGCGATTAATACCAGCTGCACACTTCTCGACCCTGAAATGTATGACCTTCTTTGGAAGTTTGTGACATTACGCCTTTCATCTATCACTTGGATGGCCATGTTACGGTATGTGACTTTTATTTGGTGTAAGGTAGTCATGTGTTGCTGTCTAGAGGGCTAAGTTACCTCCATCGGGAGAGCATGTGGCTTTCAGGTTGGCTTGTTGCACTCGAATAACTGTATGATGCCATGGCATGGGACAATATTATGAAAAATGAAAGATCAGAAGGTCACTGTCCATTGTGTCCAAGGTCATTTTCAAGTTTATGTCTCAACACTTTGGTTGTAACAACTTGAGCATGGTTAAATGTAGAGTTGTCATGCGAGAAAGAGTGGTAGGTCGTATGATAGATTTGGATGTCAGAATGTCATAAGTCAAGGTCATATCTTCGACTTTGTTTCTATGGATCAACACGTACATCGGTACCGATGGTAACTCGAATAAGTTAGAAGGTCACGGTTCAAGGTCATATCTTTGACTTCAAGTACTAGTATTGCCAAAAGCTACATGTATTCAAATTATAAAAAAAAAAAAAACTTCCTTGTAGAGACAGGATATCAAAATAATATCCTGTCAGTGACCAGCTGTCGGATGGGGACATAATTTATTCTGCATTTGCCGTTGATGTATCTAAGTGTCTAGGCAAAAATCAATGGAGATGGCCTAGTGTTGTAACACCTGACATATTTACTTGTAAATGTTTCAACTTTTAGGTTATAGACTCTGTAAATGATACAAGTATTTGTGGAGATATACATGCGCTAAATATCCATGGAATAAAAAAGACACGAATACATATGTCAGCATCTTTTGTCGGTATTAACACTGTTTTCTGTAAAGAATGTCAAATTCTTAATTCAAGGTCATGAGGGAAAAATGATACCAATAAAAAGCTATCGGCACAAGGAATACCTATACATGTGAAATATGAAAGCCCTATCAGTTTAATACCATTCAAAAGTTATATCTATGACTAAAGTATTTCAAAGGTACGTCAGACTCCAAGGTCAATATCTCAAGGTCAAAAATTTGAAATCCATGGAAAGGTCTTGTCACAAGGAATACACAAGTGGAACATGAAAGCCCAGCCTATGAATTACCATTCAACAGTTAGAGCCAATGCTAAATTCTTTCAAAAGTAAATCCAAGGTCAGGGTCACAAATTAAAAAATATGGAATTTATGGAAAGGTAAAGTTATTGCCAATGTTAAAGTTTTTGTGTGCAAGCAGACAGACAAGAGAAAGTCCTAGCCTTTTGATTAACATTCAAAAGTTATAGCCAAGATTCAAGTCTTTCTCAAGTAAGTCAACCTTCAAGGACAGGACTACAAGGTCAATTTTGGAATCTACGGAAAGGTCTTGTCACAAGGAAGGAATACACATGTGAAATATGAAAGCCCTATCACTTACAATTCAAAAGATATAGCCAAGGTTAAGATCTTTCAAGAGTAAGTCAAACTCTAAGATCAAGTTCACGCGGTCTAGAGTTTTTGGAATCTAAAGAAAGGTTTTGTCACAAGGTATTTGAACTTACCATGCAAAAGTTATATCCAATGCTATATTTTTTTGACAAATGGATAGGCCAGAAACTATATGCCCCCGAAATTCCGATTACGGGGGCATAAAATGCCTAGGAGATGAGGTTGCTCTTTCAGTGTAATTTGTTTAATTACATGTTATATAGAAAATGGGTTAGGTATCATGGCTTCAAACCCTTTTCCTCTGTACAAAACCATTTCCTCTACAAGTCTATAACTTGCAGATGAAAGGGTTTGTGCTGAGGAAAATGTTTGTGTCGAGAAAAGGGTTTGTGACATTTAAGATCGCACCGATCCCATGCCCCTCTCCCTTTCATACGCTGGTTCAATTGGTGGGTCGAGCACCTCGACGAAGTATAGATGGGCGTCGGCGTCCGCACTCAGATTAATGAAAACGGGACACCTCCAATCCCAACCTCCTAGAAGTCTTACATCAACCAAACTTATGTGGATGATGCATCTATGGATGCTTACTATAATGCATAACACATATGCTGCATCTAACCCATATTTCACGCTTGAGCGACCACTGAGAATAAGTAAAATGGGACACTTTAAATCCCAGCCTCCTGTAAGTCCTACATCAACCAAACTTATATGGATGATGCCTCTATGAAAGCTTACTACAATGCATGGTACGGCCGATGCTGCATCTGACCCATATCTCATACTTGAGCGACCAGGTTAAGTAAAATGGGATATTTCCATTACCAGCCTCCTATAATTAAGTCCTACATCAACCAAATTTATACGGATGCTGCATCTATGGATGCTTGCTACATTGCGTGGCAGCTGCATCTATGGATGCTTACTACATTGCTTGGCACGGATGCTGCATCTGACCCATATTTCACGATTGAGCGACCATGCAGGTTAATTAAAATCGGACAGGTCCATTACTAGTCTCAAGCGCGGATCCAGAGGGGGGGGGGGGGGGTCGGGGGTCCAGAACCCCCCCCCCCCCCCTGGAATTTTCGAAGCATAGCTAATTTTTTTATTATTAATATACATATTTCATAAGATTAAGTCCCTACTCCCATTATGTTGTCATAATATTTGAAAAATATATCATGAATTTGTATTAGAAATCTTTCATTTTGATAATATTTTGACGTCAAATTCAATATATGTACGTTATTTTCAAATGATGCTGCATTTTCCTGTGTTCATACAATACATATACATTACACCTAGGTCAATAAACAAGGACACTAAGAAAACGAAAAGAAACTGAAAAAGACACGAATAGTGGATTTTATTCTCATTCTCGGAAAAAAAATTCGCTGGCTCGCTATAATCGCTCGCCATTTGTTGTTTTTACATATTCAAACTGACACTCAATAATCAAGTACTATATGTGATGTGAAAATTCAAGATTTTAAGCATGCTCTCCAATTACCCGTTTATTTATAATTAGAAACAGAACTGACATAAAACTATATTTTCAGAATTCTTGCCGCTTTTTTTTTTTTTTTTTTTTTTTTGCTCTTCAAAAAATTCGGACTTTAGGAACCCCCCCCCCCCCTTAAAAAAATCCTGGATCCGCCCATGCAGTCTATTATAAGTCCTAATTCACCCAAACTTGTCTTGGAGATGCATCTGAGGATGCTTTTCGCATGCATGGTACGGATGCTGCATCTAACCTATATTTCACACATGAACGACTAGGTTAATTAAATGGGACAGATCCATTTCCAGCCCATTATGAGTCCTAGATCAACCAAACTTGAGAGGGTGATGTATCCGGGGATGCTTAATTACTGCAAAGCATGGTACGAATGCTGCATCTGACCTATACTAGTATTTCACACATGAGCGATTACATGTAGGTTAATTAAATGGGGCAGGCCCATTTCCAGCCCATTATGAGTCCTAGATCTTGTGTGTGTGATGCATCTGAGGATGCTTGCAGAGCATGGTACGGGTGCTTCATGTGACCTAAATTTCACAATTGAGCGACCAGGTTAAGTAAAATGGGACAGGTCCAATTCTCGTCTACATTAGTCCTAGATCAACCAAAGTTGTTTTTGGTGATGCACCTGAGGATGCTTATCCAACGTAACAATGCCAGTTGGTTTGGTTGTTGTATCTGACCCGTATATTTTACGCTTTAAAAAAAGTGATCAGGTAAAATTGAACATGTCGATCTTCATTTTAAGTTTATACTTTCAGTCTTTTATCAACATTGGGAGATCTGGAGATGCTTGTTGCAAGTAGACCTGTACAGATGCTGGTCAGGAGGTATAAAATGTTGCCATTGAGGTGATTTCTGTCATATATCTGATGACCCTATATGTTTGAACAATGCCTGCATCGATTTCACAAGCTTAGAACTCATTTAGCGCGGATCTGCAAAGGGGATCATGATATTTGTTTTAAATTCCAGTCGGGGTGGGGGGGGGGGGCTTATGGCTATGCCGGAATAGTGGGGAAGTCGACCAGCACTTTTTGTCGAGGATAACTATTCCTTCCACCACCCGCACATCAATATGAATAATGAGGATATCATGTATATGTTATCTCACTACGCGTTGCTACTACATATAGGACAATTTTTTATATATATATAAAAAACGAACTGTACGTTTTTGTGAAACACGAATGCCCCCGTCGGCATCTTTGCAGGGACGTATATAAAATAAGTTTTATATACGTCCCTGAAAGGTCAATTAAGCTAGGTTGGTATCAATGGAACGGTCTTGTCACAAGGAGTACACGTGTGAAATATCAAAGCCGTATCACTTACCATTCAAAAGTTATGCCCAATGTGATTTAGAAAAGTAGGTCAAGGTCAAGGTCACAAGGTAAAAAATATTGGTATTGATCAATGGAAAGGTCTTGACACGTACATTAGGAATATACATGTTCACGAAATATCAAAGTCCTATAGCTATCACTTACCATTCAAAAGTTACGCCCAAGGTTAATTGCAGTTTTTGCCACAAACAGACGAACAGACCAAAAATATATGCCCCGAATCTTCAAATTGATTCCGGGGGCATATGAAAATCGCCGAGTTAGACTTGTTCAAATTTTAGTACTTTTTTCCGTGGTTCCTGAATATTTTGTTTATTTATATTAAAGGCAATGGGTGAATCTAGAGAAAACTTATTTCCAGGGGATCCAAGCTATTAGAGGTAGATTTCAAGAGAGTTCCAGTGGCGTACTATGATTGTGAAAAAAGTATAAGTATTTTTCAAAAGGTACTTAAAAATCAGCTATAAACTCCGGGGGGGGGGGGGGTTTCCATAAAATTACCCCCATCCCCGAACCCTCTCTTCCTCTATTATTAAGTGTCGTGTAAGTGTCAAATAGAGTTAAAGTAATGATTTGAAACATACGATGCATTTTTCTTAATGACGAGACTTTTTATTTTATATATAAAAATATCTATATTGACGTGAATATTTTTTTCCTCATGATCGAGACCTTTATTTATTTATTTATTTATCATAATCGTTATTTTGTAGTTTCTTAAAAAAAAAAGAGAAGTGAATGTTTTCATGATATAAAAAAGTAAACAAACTGGAATTGTCTCCCTTTGTCACCAGACGGTACACGAGAGTTTCCGCCATCTTGTTGATGTTTAGACAAAACAGCTGAAGGGTACTGTAACTACACGGGTGTTTCTGAAGACACTGTGGCCGGTCAAGGGCCAAGAGAGTGATGTATGCCTCTTTCAAGCGCTAATAAACGTCCTCTGCCAGATCAGCAGGTAAACGAAGAGGATTCCACGAAAAAGAGGAAGCGTTTGAATGACATTTCTCCTACCAGTCACAAAAGATCCAGGGAGAATATCGGGGTTGAAGAGCCACAAATGACTGAATCGCAGAAAAGAGCAAACTTTTCCGCCTTGTCAAGTCCTAGCAATGGACTCAATAAACATGCATCTCCTCTTGCAAGCAATAAACCTGGAGCTACAAAGAAGCTTGTTATAAAGAACTTCAAGGGTAAACCATCATATATGTAACAACTAATATGGAATCTCAGAGGTCTCTCCTTCTTGCAGATGCTTGCATGAAAAGACAGAAATTTTTGTGATTCTTTCAAATGCTATACTGCATAAGTAAATGAAAACTCGTCCCTCCTTTGTCTTCAAACTGGAGGATTTAGAAATCTTGGGCTGCATGCTATGCTGTGGTCAAGGGTACTGGTGTTAACGGAACAGTTTCCAGCAATTTTGTTGTTTTTTTCTGTGATAATGCCTCTGTCCTTTCATGGAAAATGTTCAAATTTCCTTCAAATAATGCTTTGCCCTTCCCACAGACACTCGTGTAGAAAGAAAATGAAAAATCTATCGAGAATTATTGTTTCTAGACCGATTTTATGACCCTATATATTTCAGCCGTTTTTCGCAAATCACTAGACCACTTTCCGGACACTTAACTGTAAAGCTGTCAATCTTAATCAGTTCCAGGTTAAACTGGATGAATAAACTGGATGAATTTCAGATTTTTTTTTCTTCAATCTTTTCTACAAATGACTGTAAACATGGTAAAAGTAAATCTTGAAAATAGAACTGCATGAAACTTCTCAAATCATGTTTGTTCAATAAGTTCCCAGACAAATATAAGAGCAATACAGCCAAGCAAGGGCTTTTAAAGTTCGTTATCAGTGTCATGGATCTTGGTCGTGGAAAGTCAAAGAATTTTTTTATGGATCATTGGGAATGGTCATAGAAAGTCATTTAATTTCGCTTTTGTGAAAAAATCTAGTACTTAGACTACCGCTACACTTTTAATGAAATTTTATGGACTTAAAGCTATTATAAGATTGTTTTAAGCACAAAAATAGTTCTTATAAGGAGAAGTATACTTGCTGCATTCGCCACCGTTTTTGTTTTTTTTTTTGTAGGAATACCCTAATACTCCCTCCCCCCTTTTTAGCTCGCCGGGACGAATGTCCGGAGAGCTATTGTCATACCCCCGGTGTCGGCGTTGGCGTCTGCGTCTGCGTCTGCGTCTGCGTGCGCGTGCACAAAAACTTTAACCTTGCTTATAACTTTTAAACCAATACAGATTGGGCTTTCATATTTCACATGTGCATTCCTTGTGACAAGACCTTTCCATGGATACCAAAATTTTTGACCTTGTGACCTTGACCTTGGAGATTGACCTACTTTTGAAAAACTTTAACCTTGGCCATATTTTTTGAATGGTAAGTGATAGGGCTTTGATATTTCACATGTGTATTCCTTGTGACAAGACGTTTCCATGGATACCAAAATTTTTGACCTTGTGACCTTGACCTTGGAGATTGACCTACTTTTGAAAAACTTTAACCTTGTCCATATTTTTTGAATGGTAAGTGATAGGGCTTTGATATTTCACATGTGTATTCCTTGTGACAAGACGTTTCCATGGATACCAAAATTTTTGACCTTGTGACCTTGACCTTGGAGATTGACCTACTTTTGAAAAACTTTAACCTTGGCCATATTTTTTGAATGGTAAGTGATAGGGCTTTGATATTTCACATGTGTATTCCTTGTGACAAGACGTTACCATGGATACCAAAATTTTTGACCTTGTGACCTTGACCTTGGAGATGATTGACCTACTTTTGAAAAACTTTAACCTTGGCCATATTTTTTGAATGGTAAGTGATAGGGCTTTGATATTTCACATGTGTATTCCTTGTGACAAGACGTTTCCATGGATACCAAAATTTTTGACCTTGTGACCTTGACCTTGGAGATGATTGACCTACTTTTGAAAAACTTTAACCTTGGCCATATTTTTTGATTGGTAAGTGATAGGGCTTTGATATTTCACATGTGCGTTCCTTGTGATAAGACCTTTTTTATTGTTGTTGTTGCAATTTACTTATGGTTGCCACCGGCGAGCTATGTTGTCATTCTGACAAGTCTGGTTGAGGTAACTGAAAAGCCATGATATTTTGTACTAACCAATGGGGGCATGTTCATTCACTGTTAGCATGGTTAGCCATGAGAGGTCTGAGGGCCGACGTGGCAGAAAATTCAAGGACTCCCCACCCTGGGGCCCCATCCCCACAACCTAGGATGGGATAAATTTCCCTTTAATTGACAAGCACATTCCAAATCTGCATTTTAGTAAAAATTGAAAGGATGTCCTAAACTTGCAAACAAGATATTTTTAAAAATTAAATTGGCATAATAGGAACTATCACAATCTACTGAGTGAGACATAAGAATTTACACGAGTGACGGAAATTTCGTCTTTTCCCCTAGTGGAGTGTGGCGGAAAGAGGGAAAAGATGAAAAATTTCTGTCACTTGTGTAAATTTTTATGTCTCACTCAGTAGAAAGTGATGGAATCTATTTCTTCTTCCTATATAATTAGATATGATGCATGTCTTTCAGAAAAACCAAAATTACCGGAGAATTTTCAACAGCAGACATGGGAGAAACTAAAAGAATCTGTAGAGGCTATTCACACAAGCCGTTCTATCAAGTCCAGTCTAGAGGAGCTATATCAGGCAGTAGAAAATATGTGCTCCCACAAAATGTCTGTGCAACTTTACGATCAGTTACGTCAAGTCTGTGAGAGCCATGTTAAGGCAAACATTAATCACTTCTTGGCATATCCTTTATTACATAAATATATTGTGATGCTGTTCATATACAGTATAATACAAGGCAGAATTCGTGAATGTATGCATTTATTGAAATACAGTAAAGTCAAGCATGAAGAGACTCAACATCCATTAAGGGTCAACATCACCATCAAGGTCATGGTAACATACATGTATTTTGGGTCAAACATGCTACAGGCGGCATACTCAATCTTAAACACTCTAAATAACATTATTCGTAAACCTACATATACAGGTACTTTTGAAGTGGGAGTAATGATCTTTCATTTGGATAATAATTCATTAAGTACATGTGTATTTGTCTCAAGCGTATACATCATTTACATGTTATGTACTTTCTGCAAAATAGCAGAGAATAGACCACTTGCCAAAATCCATAAAGGCTGACAAAATTACAAAAAATGTCCGAGGCAGGCAACTTTCCCACACTTTTTCATTGTTACGTCTGAATAGAATTGCATCTTTTAGCTCGACGTCATAATGAAAAACAACGCCAAAAGATGTTGAATCGGACATTTTGAGTTTTTAATCAAGATCGGAAAAAGGTCTATGTCATCTTTGTAGATATGGCTGCAGCTTTGAGCTTTGTTATCATTTTGATTGGTCTAATTGAATATGCATGTACTGCAGTGGTACCATGAATCAATAAGCACAGATCTGTAAATGAGAAATCAGAAGTCGTGTATTCATCTGACATGCATGAGAACACCTTCATTACCTGTATTTACCATACATGTGTGTTACAACTTCTAAGTTCTAGTCAGAATGGGTTCATAGTAAAAGTTACTAGTACATGTATTCTTTAGGTCATTGAAGGCATGATTGTTGTAGACTTTACTTCTGTTGTCAGGATATGAGTAATACTAAATATTCCTTAACCTGTGCACTGAAAATCTAGGTTATGAACAATTCTTAAAGGAAATGGACAACTGCTGGCAAGCACACTGTAATCAAATGGTAAGTATTATTTTATTAAAGTAAAAATTATAAATGTACTTAGCATTGTATGTTGATATTCCAAGTTTTAATTGTGATGACATATGTTGTACGAAAAAAAAAAAAAATAAATGAATGAAGTAATGCACTACATGTAGTATGCAAGAAAAGTTCATAAAGGTTAACATGTAATAAACATATAGTATATCTGTTTCTGTTTAACAATGTTAATCATGAACTTGCACCTTAATGCAGAATTTTACTTCTAAATTTCAATGTTAAATTTTACTGTCTTCTGCATGTAGAAGTGCAGTAACTATTTTATATCTATGGTGTCATTTAGCCTTTTTATCTGCTAGAATTCCTAAGATCTATAAGTAAATACACAGATGAAGATGTGCAGTTGATATGAAGATCAATTTGATAAGTGAAGAGAACTTGAGATTTCTCTGTATGAAGAAACCCAAGGACTAGTCCATGTTAAAATCATTTTTAAGTTAGTGTAATGGCTTTGTCTATAAAATAATTAAGGATACATTTACGTGCACTGTCTCATTTTTATACCATTTTAACAAGTCAAAATTCATTTTGTAGATAGAATTCATATACATGTATTAATTTACTCTCTTCCACAGATTATGATCAGAAGTATTTTCCTATTCCTGGACAGGACATACGTCTTACAGAATTCATCTATAATGTCCATATGGTAATGTATTGAATTGTATACTGGAGATGTATATTACTAATCTTACAGTGATAACTTAGTACCTGTAATGTAACTGTTTATGTATTTGATACAACCATTAAAGGATTGGTAATTGCATAGGTTAGTGATGGAAATTGGTCCATTCACAAAATATCCTTCCAAGTCACTCTGCACATTACGCTCTTCTCATCCTGGATTTTTGGCCCAGCTGCATGGCAAATGAGAGAAGATATTGTAAATGAGTATTATAGGTCATTCAAAAACAAACTCGACCTTGATCTGTATCATACAGAGTTATATTCACATACCAAAAATGAGTACAATATCTGCAATTTAACCAGCGAAAAAAAAAAGTCTGGAAAACTGAAATTTCTCAAAATTTGCCAAGTCCAGAACTCTTGTCAAAATAGGTCAATCAATTCCAAAGTCAAACTAGGTCTGGATCACACTGAGATATGTCCACATACTGAAAATTAATTCTGTTAATCTGCAACAAATTTCTTCTCAATATCTTGATCCATTCCTTAAGAAAGTCTGGAAAACTGAATTTTGTAAGTCATCAAGGGGCATAACTCCTTAAAAAGTAGGTCAACCATGACCAAACATGAAATTGCTCTGTAACTATCCAAGACCAAGCTGTGTATCAAATTTCCTCTCAATATATCTATACGCAGAGAAAAACTGATATGGAAAACTGACAAGGACTGAATGACAGACAGATGGACGTCTGACAAACAGAAAGACCGAGAGGAAACTAAGAGTCTCCTCTGGCTTTGCCTATAGGGGACTAATAACAATAATGCTGCAGGAGAGATATTGTCACTACAGTTTAACAAATTCATGTATTTGAAATTTCATAATGTTTCTGTATCTGTATCTTTTTGAATACTTATAAAATGGAGAAAAAAAGAATACTTGAACCTTCAGCAAATATTTGCAATCAAGATGAAGCTTGAATACAAGCAGAAAATTTATAATAAAACTAGGTGTGTTAAAAGAGTTATGAAAAAGAATAAAAGTAATGACATGTTATTTATCTTCTTTAGGGACATGGGTCTAGAGCTTTTCCGTACTCATATTGTGTGTCATCGCACTGTCCAGTCCAGAACAGTAGACGGTCTTCTCAGATTGATAGAAAGGGAGAGAAATGGTGAAACTGTCGACAGACAACTTATGAAAAGCTTACTAAGGATGCTGTCCGATTTGCAGGTACAGTAGCACTAACATTTTATGTACATGTACATATTTGTATTCTTTAAATTTCACGTACATGTAACTTTATCTTTGAACTCAAATGCATTATAGAATCAATGCATTTTACATTGTATGCATGCTTATTTTCTTCAAAGGGAAAAAATATATCACCTTTCGTGATATGTGCTTGTATTTCAAATTTTCAAAAGATTTTGTGAAATTCGGTTATTTTACTTCAACTTGTGTTTCTCTGACAATTTAAAGGAAGAAATCTTTTATTGAGAAGGGTTTTTCGTTCACCTGAAGTTTAGGCAGTTGGGCTGGGCGGTGCACCGAAAAATTTATATTGGTGACATCAGGATAATGGAGAACACTAAGAAAGTGCGCGAAAATATCTCTATAACTTTGGTCAGAATTGTGATCTTCCTTATTTACTATCACATGGTTTTTTGTCTTCTAGACAATGTTAATATCCCTGCAAATTTTGTTTATGATTGTTTTAAAAAATCACAAAAAATGGAATTTCTTAAGCGGTTCAGTTTTGCACAATGCCAGTGAAGGGCTTAACAAAATGACATAGAAATTGGTCTCTTGTCTGTCTAGGAAGTCATAGAAAATGTGGTTTGAGTCATGGATAAGTTGTGGAAAAGTCATGGTATTTTGGTATAGAATTTCAGTATGGACCAGTGAATCACTGGAAGCAATTAATTCATACATCATAAACATGTACATGTATGTCTTGATTTTATATGTATCTCAATATTATTCACTTTCAGATTTCCTTGTCACACAGCATTGTGTTCTGCTTGACTCTATTTAAAGATTGTTTTATCCTATTGAACTTTTCCTATGAAGATTGATAGTGATTTTTAAGGAATAGAGATTTTACATTGAGTTATGCAAGCTTAATCTTTTTGTTGCCATTCTGTAAGTTTTGTTTATTATTTCAAGTTTTTCTGTTTTGCAGATATATCAGGCTGCATTTGAAAGTAAATTCTTAGATGCTACAGATAAACTGTATGCTGCAGAAGGGCAAAGATTAATGCAGGAGAGAGATGTAAGTCTGCAAATTTTTATTACACATATAAATGAAGTAGAAGTCATTTTCATTGATACTAGTATATTGGCATGATGTATGATATACATGTACATGTATATGAAAGGTATACATGTATTGTCATAACCTTTTTAGTTTTTAGGATGTTTACTACTGTCCTGTTCACTAAATCCAGAGCACCCTGTTTTGGCGATTTATTCTGTCGTCTGAAGAATTTTGCTATAAATTATTGTTTCCAAGCATTGACCTCCTTTAGTTGTAACTGGAAATTAACTTCAACTTACTCTATCAGCTGCCTTCAAACCGCAATATGAAAAATAAAATGTCTATGGGAAATTCCCATGTTAATTTCAAGTTTCCGCCATCTTGTTCTCCGTGTCAACAATAGTAAATAGTGACGTCAAAGCCTCCGATGTCACTCATTTTCAGCAATTTTACTATAGAAAATCCCAGTAGATTTTTTATTTTCCGTCCTATTTCTAACTTAACTGATGCACAGCCAAAACAATGGTATTTTCTGTTAGGACTAAAGGAGTGCTATGAAATTGATATCTTTTTGGAAGATGACATTATCATATATTAGAGAAAACCAGGAAAACATGATGATTTTCCACTAAGAGTGCCCGACTTTGTTCAAGTATTAGACCCTAAAGATGCCCTGAACGATGTATATATTTTATACATTTTAGAATATCTGAAGATAGAATGTTAGTTTAGAGAGAAAATAAAGTTAGTTTGACCATCCAAACAGTGTCAAAATAACGATACTTTAACCCCCTTAAGTGCAAATGTTAGGAAGATTTGGGTATCAATGTTAAGAAGTTTTACTTCTCTTTTATAAGTGCTAGGAAATTCAAACTTGCACAGATGATGCTTCTTTAAGAGTAGATCACAAACCTACATTCAAATGTAGGTCATGACCTATATTTTCCGCTTGAGTGCACATGTTAGGAAGATTTGGGTATCAATGTTAAGAAGTTTTACTTCTCTATTAAAAGTGCTAGGAAGTTCAAACTTGCACAGATGATGCGTCTTTAAGAGTAGATCACAAAGCTATGTTCAAATGTAGGTCATGACCTATATTTTCTGCTTGAGTGCACATGTTAGGAAGATTTGGTTATCAATGTTAAGAAGTTTTATTTCTCTATTATAAGTGCTAGGAAGTTCAAACTTGCACAGATGATGCGTCTTTAAGAGTGGATCACGAATCTACGTTCAAATGTAGGTCATGACCTATATTTTCCACTTCCGTGCACATGTTAGGAAGATTTGGTTATCAATGTTAAGAAGATTTATTTCTCTATTATAAGTGCTAGGAAGTTCAAACTTGCACAGATGATGCGCCTTTAAGAGTTGATCACGAATCTACGTTCAAGTGTAGGTCATGACCTATATTTTCTGCTTGAGTGCACTTGTTAGGAAGATTTGGGTATCAATAGAGTACACCCATTCACGCAAAATTTGGGTCAATAAATGAAATACTCTACTTCCCTATTCTATTTTGTTTTTGTGTGGTATCATTTTTGTTGGTTCTCAGTAGGACAGGTTTTCAAATTCAAAACTGTGTATTCTTTGACTCCTGCCATGATAGAGTGCTGCCATGAGGTGAGCTTTGTAATCTTTGATTACACTATGTTTAAAAATAGGTCAATCTCCAAGGTCAAGGTCACAAGGTCAAAATTTTTGGTATCCATGGTGAGGTCTTGTGACAAGGAATACATTTGTGAAATATAAAAGCCCTATCATTTACCATTCAAAAGTTTTGGCCAAGGTTAAAGTTTTTCAAAAGTAGGTCAAACTCCAAGGTCATGGTCACAAGGTAAAAATGCTTGGTAACCATGGAACGGTCTTGTCACAAGAAATTCACAAGTGAAATAAGAAAGCCCTATCACTTACTATTCAAAAGCTATAGCCAAAATTAAAGTTTTTCAAAAGTAGGTCAAACTCCAAGGTCAAAGTCACTAGGTCAAATTTTGTTGCGTTGTTTGATTTGTCTCATCATTGTCTATCACTATGTCAAGTTTCAAGTTGCTCCTCCAAACAGTTTTCTCTCAACGGACTTAAACGCAACACTTTAACCAAAATGTTGACGCACTGACTGACGGACGGACAAACAGACAGACGGACTTCACCATTTCATAGACTGGATTTTGCTTCGCAATCTGGCCAAAAAAAACCCCATCAAACTTCATTTTTTAGCTCACCTCGACGAAGTTGAGTGAGCTTATGCTATAACCCCATGCGTCCGCGTCCGGTTAAGAAGTTTGGGGTAGCTCAGTATCGGACAAAGTACTAATGCTACAGTAACCAAACTGGCACAAGTGATTCATCTTTGGATGCTGAGGTGAACCCATGCATCGGATGCAGCATCTGACCTACATTTTCCGCTTGAGTGACTTGGTTAAGAAGTTTGGGGTAGCTCAGTATCTGACAAACTACTAATGCTACAGTAACCAAACTGGCACAAGTGATTCATCTTTGGATGCTGAGGTGAACCCATGCATCGTATGCAGCATCTGACCTACATTTTCCGCTTGAGTGACTTGGTTAAGAAGTTTGGGGTAGCTCAGTATCTGACAAAGTACTGATGCTACAGTAACCAAACTTGCACAAGTGATTCATCTTTGGATGCTGAGGTGAACCCATGCATCGGATGCAGCATCTGACCTACATTTTCCACTTGAGTGACTTGGTTAAGAAGTTTGGGGTAGCTCAGTATCTGACAAAGTACTGATGCTACAGTAACCAAACTTGCACAAGTGATTCATCTTTGGATGCTGAGGTGAACCCATGCTTCGGATGCAGCATCTGACCTACATTTTCCGCTTGAGTGACTTGGATAAGAAGTTTGGGGTAGCTCCGTATCTGACAAAGTACTAATGCTACAGTAACCAAACTTGCACAAGTGATTCATCTTTGGATGCCGAGATGGACCCATGCATCGGATGCAGCATCTGACCTACTTTTTCCACTTGAGTGATTTTACTTTTAAAAGCCAATATTGAGCAAAGTATAAGTGCTACATGTACCAAACTTGCATATTGGATGTATCTTTGATCAAACTTTCATAAAATGACCTTGACCTACTTTTTCCGCTTGAGTGATTTTGCCTTTAAAAGCCAATATTGAGCAAAGTATAAGTGCTAGATGTTCCAAACTTGCATATTAGATGTATCTTTGATCAAACTTTCATAAAATGACCTCGACCTACTTTTTCCGCTTGAGTGATTTTGCCTTTAAAAGCCAATATTGAGCAAAGTATAAGTGATACATGTACCAAACTTGCATATTGGATGTATCTTTGATCAATCTTTCGTAAAATGACCTTGACCTACTTTTTCAGCTTGAGTGATTTTGCTCTATAAAGCCAATATTGAGCAAAGTATAACTACTTCATGTACCAAACTTGCATATTGGATGTATCTTTGATCAAACTTTCATAAAATGACCTCGACCTACTTTTTCCGCTTGAGTGATTTTGCCTTTAAAAGCAAATATTGAGCAAAGTATAAGTGATACATGTACCAAACTTGCATATTGGATGTATCTTTGATCAATCTTTCATAAAATGACCTTGACCTACTTTTTCCGCTTGAGTGATTTTGCTCTATAAAGCCAATATTGAGCAAAGTATAACTGCTACATGTACCAAACTTGCATATTGGATGTATCTTTGATCAAACTTTCATAAAATGACCATGACCTACTTTTTCTGCTTGAGTGGTTTTGCCTTTAAAAGCCAATATACATGTACTAAGAAATATGTTTGAATTGAATTTTGCTGTCACGAGGTGAGCTTCGTAATCTGTGATTACCTATGTTTTTGAAATTTTAGGGAATGAGTATAGTTATTTGGATGTGGATAATCTATGTTATGATAATGGCCAGGTCCCATATACATGTACATGTATGACAATGGTCCTATATACATGTGTACATGTCGTGGATGACAGTGGTCCCATATTGAATGTACATGTATGACAATGGTCCCATATACATGTATGACAATGGTCCCATATACGTACATGTATGACCATGGTCCCATATACATGTATACATCTACATGTATGTCAGTGGTCCCATATATACATGTATGACAATGGTCTCATTTATACATGTATGACAATGGTCTCATATATACATGTATGACAATGGTCTCATATATACATGTATGACAATGGTCCCATATACATGTATGACAATGGTCCCATATACGTACATGTATGACAATGGTCCCATATACATGTATATATCTACATGTATGTCAGTGGTCCCATTTATACATGTATGACAATGGTCCCATATACGTACATGTATGACCATGGTCCCATATACATGTATACATCTACATGTATGTCAGTGGTCCCATATATACATTTATGACAATGGTCTCATATATACATGTATGACAATGGTCTCATATATACATGTATGACAATGGTCTCATATATACATGTATGACAATGGTCCCATATACATGTACATGTATGACAATGGGCCCATATACATGTATGACAATGGTTCCAAATGCTGGGGCATCATTCCATTAGCAAATTCAATGTGCCACAGTTGACTATCAGAAAGATTTCCCTTTCTCACTTTGACTTGAGTCTTTTAAAGCCTGACAGGATAGGGCAACTGCATGGTCCTGGTTATTGAATTTTCTATTGAGGCATTTCAATATAAAAGCTGCAAATTGCATTTTAATATGATTTACAACACAATCACATTGTCAACAATTTGCAAAGGGTTTGTGTAGGAAAGTAAATGTTATTGCATGTTGAAAATCTTGTGCCGTTTTATACATGAAGTTGAATGCAACTTTGGCTCATGGCACTTGAATAATCTGAATGGTGTTTCTTTATTATAGTAATGATAAACATTAAACAATATCCCTTTGTAGTTTTAGGAAACAGTTCATTCAGTCAAAAATTGTGTAGAACTCAATGAAATTGAAAAACATTAATACATTTTTGCTGCAAAAATATTAGTATGTTAATGAGAGTGAAGTAAATAATGTATGTATGTTTTATTTTAGGTGCCAGAATATATGTGCTATGTAGAAAAGAGACTTGGAGAGGAAATGGAGAGACTTCTGCATTATTTAGATCAGACAACAAAGTAAGTATAGAAAATCATCTATTAAGGTAACTTATGGATTTTTTAGCTCGCCGGGACGAATGTCCGGAGAGCTATTGTCATACCCCCGGCGTCGGCGTTGGCGTCTGCGTCTGCGTCTGCGTGCGCGTGCACAAAAACTTTAACCTTGCTTATAACTTTTAAACCAATACAGATTGGGCTTTCATATTTCACATGTGCATTCCTTGTGACAAGACCTTTCCATGGATACCAAAATTTTTGACCTTGTGACCTTGACCTTGGAGATTGACCTTCTTTTGAAAAACTTTAACCTTGGCCATATTTTTGGAATGGTAAGTGATAGGGCTTTGATATTTCACATGTGTATTCCTTGTGACAAGACCTTTCCATGGATACCAAAATTTTTGACCTTGTGACCTTGACCTTGGAGATGATTGACCTACTTTTGAAAAATTTTAACCTTGGCCATATTTTTAGAATGGTAAGTGATAGGGCTTTGATATTTCACATGTGTATTCCTTGTGACAAGACCTTTCCATGGATACCAAAATTTTTGACCTTGTGACCTTGACCTTGGAGATGATTGACCTACTTTTGAAAAACTTTAACCTTGGCCATATTTTTTGAATGGTTAGTGATAGGGCTTTGATATTTCACATGTGCATTCCTTGTGATAAGACCTTTTTTATTGTTGTTGTTGCAATTTACATATGGTTGCCACCGGCGAGCTATGTTGTCATTCTGACAAGTCTGGTTTATTATCATTATTTCCAGTTTTTATATGAAATCACTTGACTTGTCATATATTGGCTGAAAAATTTAAGCCTAGCATAATATGTACCAGGGTTGAGTGTCCATGAACTTCTTACAATTATCTACATGTATTTACATTGTGTGTTAATTGGTTGTTACAAAAAAAGTACTAAAATATAGGAATAGGAGCGTACATTTTTATTATGCAGAATCATTGACAACTACTACATGAAATTCCAAGTGATCCTTAAATTCTGTGATTATGAACAATAGAGCTTGAGAATATTAAAATGTAGGACTGTAACGGTTCACTGCAGTGCACCAAGGTAAATCCCTTTGATTTAGTGAATTTTTTACTTGAAATGAATGCACCCTAAAAAAAAAGTCTGGCTTTTAATTTTCTAGCTGGGCCCCTAAATCTCATTTTCTAGGGGCCCAGCTAGCCCCTAAGTCCTGCAGCCAATTTTACTCTCTGAATGACATGAGGCATTAATCTATCATCATGTTTTAACACAGAGAAATTAATCTAATGAAGGTAAAAAATGGGATGTTTTTCTGTTTTCTTTTATTTGAAGTGTATCATACCGAAAATACTCGAAACCGAGGGCTTGAAGCATGATACATATGGTATCATGAGGCAAGCGTATTGTTACACCCCTACAAAAATTATGAATTATAAAATAAAAGTTGGTTTAATCGTTTAATTAATCCTCATGTATTTGGAAGAAGAGAATGCAAGCAAGAAAATTGCAAAGATGTCATAAAGATTAATCCATATGGACTGATTTGTCCTTAAAACTACTTGTTTAAGAATTGTACATGTTACTATGATATTTCAACTGCATATACAGTATACTTACATAATGTACATGCCTTATACAATTTATTAAAGAGACAATGGGTTTTTTTTCCAACAGGAAACCATTAATTCAGTGTGTAGAAAAGCAGTTGCTGGAGCAACATTTAACACAGATTATACAAAAAGGTATGTAAAATCAATTTTTTTTTCAGGATTCTTTCTCTGTCTTCAATGAAAATTACAGAGAATATGAAATTATCTGAGGAAAGTAAAAGATGTATGATGCATGGATTATAGATTTTACAACTGTTTTATTAAAATTGCAGGGTTAGATCAGTTGTTATCAGAGAATAGGATAAAAGATTTAACAATTATGTATCAGCTATTCTCCCGAGTGAAAGATGGTCTCAAAGAACTGTGTGCAGCTTTTGGTGGTTATATAAAGGTAAGTACAGGTGTCTTCATAATTGAAGGTGTATATTTTTCCTGCATACATGTAGATAAACAAATGTACCATATGTAATGAAAAGTTATTTTTGTACATTTATTTATATAACTTGTCTTGACAAATTGACCTTTCCACAAACTCCAACAAATGGCATTTAATTTATAAATTCTGAAATGTAGTTTGTAAGTTCAAGTTTTATGCCACAGTGCAAGCAGTCATTGATGTCATTTGTCAGGCTCAATTGAAGGACAAATTAAGGGATTGTCAAATAAGTTGTTAATTAATTAAGTTGATTTGATTAATTTTCAGACTACTGGGAAACTTATTGTGATAAATGCTGACAACGATGCCGAGAAGGACAGGGATATGGTACAAAATCTACTTGATTTCAAGGACAAGGCAGATAATGTCATCTGTGTGTGCTTTGCTAAGAATGAAAAGTTTATCAACATTATGAAGGAAAGTTTTGAAGCTTTCATAAATCAAAGGCAAAATAAGCCGGCAGAATTAATAGGTATGTTCTAATACATTATGGATTTTACTATTTTTCTTTGATGACTGAGCATTGACAGCTGTTCAGTCGTTTTAACATAGCCTTTTACTGATAGTGATATACATTAAGCTAAGATTCAGTCCATTTGAATAGTGCTTAATATGAGATTGGCAATATTTAGATCATATCTGCAGTTTCTGTTGCAAACAATGTATTTAAGTTATTTTTAGCATTATCAATATTTTAGAAGAATAAGTATAATCACAAGAATTTCAATTTAAGACTGTCTATTTATATATTTGACTGTATTGAATCATAATGGAAAGCAAAGAGCATACTCAATTTCATGATTATGTTATTATTTCACCGTTCCCCTTTTAATCGTCAATGACCAATCGAGCTTATGTGATCGCCCTGTTCCGTCGTGACTTTTCCATCCGTCTGTCCGTTAAACATTTCTTGTGGCTTCAAGACCTCTGAACTAATTGATGAGTCTATGGTCTAGTTTTGCACCTGATATTTTTTGTTTGAGCCCCTGACCCTCAGGTTCTTAGAAAATGGGCGTGGTTATTTCTTCCTATATACATGTAACTCTATGTAAGCTTGTGGTCACAATTTCTCAGAAAGTATAAATGATAGAACATTAATTCTTTTTGCAACATGATTGGTATGTGGTCTAGTCGTGTACCTGGTATTTTGTTTGAGATTCAGACCCCCAGGGTCTTGGTAAATGGATGTGGTCGTTTTCTCTCATTAACTTTGCAATCTTGTGAACACCAATTCTCAGAATGCATAATTGATAATGAATTTTTGGCATTTATTTAACTTATCTTATTACACTTGAGAATCTGATATATTTTTAGCTCTACTGGTCTCAGACCAGTCGAGCTTATGCAATACCCCGTCGTCCGTCGTCCGTCCGTCCGTAAACAATTCTTGTGCTTGCAACTCCTGAAACCATAGGTGATAGAAAGTTAATTCTTTTTGCATCCTACTTGATATGTTGTCTAGTTGTGCACCTGACATTTGGTTTCAGCCCCTGACCCCCAGGGTCTTAGAAAATGGGCGTGGTTATGAAAATTTATGTAATCTTGTGCTCGCAACTCCTCTGACACTATAAATGATGGAGACTTAATTCTTTTTGCAATATGATTGGTCTGTGGTCTAGTTATGCACCTGATATTTTGAATGAGTCCCTGACCCCCAGGGTCTTAGAAAATGGGTGTGGTCATTTTCTCCTATATAACTCTATGTAATCTTGTGCTTGCAACTCCTCTGACACTATAAATGATGGAGACTTAATTCTTTTTGCAATATGATGGGTCTGTGGTCTAGTTATGCACCTGATATTTTGAATGAGCCCCTGACCCCCAGGGTCTTAGAAAATGGGTGTGGTCATTTTCTCCTATATAACTCTTAGTAATCTTGTGCTCGCAACTCCTTTGACACTATAAATGATGGAGACTTCATTCTTTTTGCAATATGATTGGTCTGTGGTCTAGTTGTGCACCTGATATTTTGTTTGAGCCCCTGACCCCCAGGATCTTGGAAATGGGTGTGGTCATTTTCTCCTATATAACTCTTAGTAATCTTGTGCTCGCAACTCCTCTGACACTATAAATGATGGAGACTTCATTCCTATTGCAATATGATGGGTCTGTGGTCTTGTTGTGCACCTGATATTTTGTTTGAGCCCTTGACCCCCAGGGTCTTAGAAATGGGTGTGGTCATTTTCTCATATATAACTCTATGTAATCTTGTGCTTGCAACTCCTATGACACTATAAATGATGGAGACTTAATTCTTTTTGCAATATGATGGATCTGCGGTCTAGTTGTGCACCTGATATTTTGTTTTAGGTTAGACCTCCAGGGTCTTAAAAAATTGGTTTGGTAATTTTTTCCTAAAAAATTGTGCTTTCTACTCTTCTAAAGCTATAAATGATGGAGAGTTAATTCTTCATGCAATATTAATGATCTGTAGTCTTGTTGTGTCATTGATAGTTCATTTGAGCTATCAGCCCCTGGCCCCCAGGATCTTGGAAATTGGGTGTGGCATTCCTTTTTGAAATACTTTACCTCGGATATTATGAATTATATGAGTGATATTCTAGTTGCAGTCTAATGGATATGTTGTTTTGTCATGCTACTTAAAATTTGTTATAGCGCCTGCTCCCTATGGTCTTGGTATAAAAAAAAAGGAAATTGATGTTATAGAAAAAAAAAAAAAAACCAGGAGAGCTACAGTCTTGTCAGAGACTTCTGGTTTGAGCCCCTGACCCTTAGAAAATGGTTGTGTCACTTAGATTTTAACTAATCATCTAGGAGAGCTTCAGTCTCGTCAGAGACTTCTAGTTACTCTAATTTTGCAAAAAATAATGTAGCACTTAAGTAAGAAAATGTATGCCAAACATTAACTATAAGGATTTAGAATAGAAAATTTATGTCTTGGGGCATGATACAATAACCGAATGCATATAAATGTATTGAATAATAATTCTAAAATGGATATCTTTCAAAATGTACTGTTATCAAGAGCTAACATGTAAATAAAGAAATACTGGATGCATATATACATGTAGATTTCTCACTTGGTTTCAAAATACTGTAGGTGACATTAGAAAAAAATATACATGTAGGTGACATTAGTAATGTGTCAAAGAGATTTGAAGATAAGAAGAAAAGGTTTCCTTTCTCATAAGAGTCTCTGCGAACATGTAGAATAACAAAAGAATAATCTAAGTGGTCTTCCCTCGAATAAACAGTGGGAGACATACACTGAAAATGAAAATGTGACACACATGTACATATATTTTTAAGATGCTTTGAAGACAATGCATTTTATATTGTATTGTGTTCTTTTATAGCCAAGTATGTTGATTCCAAGCTCCGTGCAGGCAATAAAGTAAGTGAACTTCTTATTTATACTGTTTACGTGTAGACATTGTTATATATTATATATTTGTAGGAAATGCATAGGAAATGTACCAATTATCCTAGATTGTGTTTGAATTAAGATATGGTTCTGTAGTGAGAAGATCCTATATATATGTACAGTTAAACCTGTTTTAAGGGACCCTTCAAGGGAAGGTCAAATCATGATCACATAAGACAGATAGTCTCTTAATACAGGTCAGTTTTCATGAAAATTGTTTAGTTGGGTATTGAAAAGTAAGGTATCTTAAAACAGGAAGTCTCTTAACACAGTAGGTCACTAAGGCAGGTTTAACTGTAATTGATTTGTAGTCGAAAGATATGATACATGTATGTACTTTAAGATGAAAACTCAACTCCTGATCATGTCTGGAGCAAATTTATATTCTTTTTTGAGAATGTTGAAATTAGTTTGTCACAATTAGAGGACATACTTGTATTCAAGTCAAATAAAAATTTTTAAAAATGTTTGGGTAAACTTATAATCAGTCGAAGTTCTATTCCTATGATTTTCATCAGTCATGAATAAAAGTTTACTTTATGTTTTGTTATTGAAACTTTTTCTTCTCATTTAACATGTTAAAACAGTATGTAGTGAACTTCAGCAAATATAAAAAGCTTTGTTAGTTTATTGAATAGTACAAATCTTTATCAGGAAGCAACAGAAGAAGAACTGGAACGTTTGCTGGACAAAATAATGGTTCTCTTCAGATTTATCCACGGTATGATGACTATGGTCTTTGTTATACCAAGCCTTTTTTCAGAGGAATATAAGCAGAGAGACTCCTTGAATAAAAGTTAATGTTATATGTGGAATATAAAGTATACAAGTTTAGAAAAAAAAATAGAGATTCTTTTTTTCAATTTATATGTAAGCGCGCAACTTTTAAAATAAGAATTTTAAAATAACTTTATTTTTACTTTAACAGGGATCACCCTAGCCCTGCAGAGTAATGAGATAAAAATCTCATTTGCTAAAAAGCAATGAGATTTTTTCGACTTCAATGAGATTTTGAATGAAAAAAAAAAGTGAAATAGAAATCAAACTTCCGTTTCCCTTTATTTTCGTGGAGTCCACATCTAGCAACACATTATTTGAATGTGAGAATCGCCATGGATTTTTTTTCCATTGTTTGAATGCCATTTTAAATGACAAATGAGGTCAAATAAGATTAATTCTTTGTTTCTTACACATCGCTATATATATTGTCGCCGACAATTATTTTTTTTTACAACTTAAAAAAAATATCGGCCTTGCCTCATTAACAATGGCTGGTTAAATATGAAGTATCTATTCATTCAAAGGCAATTACATTGTCTTGTGAATGTTTTTTTTAATCATGTTAATGTTCCAACGGATTTCTGCGCGTCGTGACAAGTCATTTTACGGAAACGTCGAATCTGCGAGTATGGGGTCATTAGGGTGTACGTCAAGACTTAATATTCTCGCATTGTAAATATTTTAAAGATTGTTCACATTGACGATTTCAAGGACTTATAAACTGTTTACAAGTCATTGAAGATAACCCGTAGTTATTGCTGAGTACTGGCCACAAAGTTTCGAGTACATAGCCGGTCTACTCGCGTGCGCAATGCTATATGAATGTGTTTCAACTGTGTTTGTATGTACTTAATATATAGAATAAATTTCTTTTCCAGTCATTTTCTATGCAAACAAAAGTCAATACCGAGACTGCATTGTAACATTTCATACTCTATCGAGTCTTTGGTATTATAATGACAAGAAAGCACGTACCGCTGACAACCGCTAGAAAAATGTAAAACTAAATGCTCGCATCTACGGCAAAAAAATGCTCGCATACAAACGTCAATATGAGAAACGGGAATTTCGGAGAAAAGATTGGGTATGTATATATAAACAGAGTAGGCAATACCTGCCGAGTTGTCATAAATACATACGTGATGTCCCACGCGGAATTCGAATAATCGGCTTACAATTTTGAAAATTAAAGACGAAAACTCTTGTTCTGTCGCATTGTACCAACCTAAGTGCGATTTATGCAAAGGAGGTATGCGATTTTTAAGCTCGACAGAGCAGGAATAATGCGATATTTGAGTAAAAAATGCGAGAATATCGCAAAATCGCGGCCTAGGGTGATCCCTGCTTTAATGTAAAAATGCATGTTTTCTTTACATTAAAAGATAATGTCTTTAATATATAACTGACTTTCCATTCATTGTTTGTAGGTAAAGATGTTTTTGAAGCGTTCTATAAGAAGGACTTAGCTAAGAGGTTGTTAGTGGGTAAGAGTGCCTCAGTGGATGCAGAGAAGTCAATGTTATCAAAATTAAAACAAGGTAAATATTCATACATGTATATCACAACAGCTTCATGAGCCAATGTTCTGATTCACTTTACTTCTTTCCATCTTGGCAGATTTAGACACTTCTCATACGTCCATCAAATTTAAAATGAACCTGTACAAATTTGACCATGTAATTCATTCTTAAAATCTGCTGAGGTGTAAGAGTGTACTTGTCTACCTTCAGTTCAGGGATCGCAAGATTTACATGTATCGCAACTCTTGGTGCCTTTTTTTCTGTTAATTTTTTTTTTTTTTTTTTTTTGTTACAGTAAATTTTCACTGCAAATCTTTCTCTGGGAAATTGGGAAGGAGCCCAAATCTGCCAAGGTGGAAAATCAGAACCTTGCCTTAAAAGTTGATATAACAAGGCATACGTACATTATACATGTATGTACATGTACATGTACATGTGTAACCTTGCTTTAAACATTATTCATAGAATTGCTGAAATCATAATTTCTAAGCAATTTAATCTATCTCCTGTATAAATTTCATCTTATTTAGAGTGTGGGGCAGCCTTTACAAGCAAGCTTGAAGGAATGTTCAAAGATATGGAATTATCCAAAGACTTCATGCTCTCATTTAAACAGGTTGGTTACAGAATCAGTTACATATAAACATGGCATGTATCTGTAACACTTCTTTTGAAGTGATAATTTTTTTTTACTTATATGTTAACAGCTCCATACTGCAGCATTTATTCCTTAAAGCATAGACAAAATTTGGGATTTTCTAAAACTTGATTTTGATTTAAAACATTATCAGTTGCATTCTTAATTGTAGTAATTGATTTTAATGGTATTTGGCCAAGACTGTTAGCTTACAATAAATCTTAGCTTTACTTTGTCGTGTTTATCTTTAAAGTTTCCTACTTTCTATTCTGAAGTTAGTTTGTTCTATTCAAAATACAAGTAAAAATTGATAACATTTCAGCATATGCAGCATATAGACTCTCCTGGTGGAATAGATCTGACTGTAAATATACTGACCATGGGATATTGGCCCTCTTACCAACCCATGGATGTACATCTACCTGCCAGTGTAAGTAAAACTCGTTATCATCAAGTATAACTTACTATAAGCATGACAAGTAAAATGTAGTAATAGACAGAAGCTGATGGGCTTGCCTTTGTATTCTCTGTCATGTTTACATGTATGTAATGATTCCTTCATTACAGATGGTCAAATTACAAGAGATCTTCAAGAAATTTTACCTCGGAAAGCATAGTGGAAAGAAACTTCAATGGCAACCTACCTTGGGTCATTGTGTGTTGAAAGCTAGATTTGCTGTGGTGAGTATACATGTATAGTCATGTTCATGTGTGTGAACAATTCATATAATGAACATAGTTTCCTGATTGGTATGTATTTTACATAAAAATCACCTCAATGGCTCAGAAGAATATGGTTACAATAAACAGTTTCCATTGTAAAACTCAATGGAATATGAGGGACCCTAATGTTTCTCAATATTGAATTCAATTTCAAACAGTTAAGATTGTGCAAATATGTTAATATCAGCATTATGTAAGAAAGTACAACCATTTTGTTTTCACTAGGGAGTTAAAGACTTACAAGTATCCCTGTTCCAGTCACTCTGTCTCCTGTTATTTAATGATACAGATGAATTACAGTATGAAGATATTAAACAAGCTACAGCTATAGGTAAATTTTAGAATTCTGGTATGACTGTGCCTATGGCAACATGTTTCTTATGACTCTGCTGTCATTCATATCAAATTGACGTCACAAAATTTGAGGAAAATGCAGGTATGACGTCATAACTAGTTGAAACTTTACGACAGTTTGTACAGAAAATATAAAAAAGAACTTAAGCATGGGTTATGTGAAAATGTGATTCTGAATGACAATTTGAAAACATCTTGAGCCACAAGGATCCTTTTCTCATGGACAAAATCATATAACTGTACATGTACATGTATATGTTCATTTGTTCATGCATGTGTTTAACTTGATATGCTTTGGGTTATATGAAATTATGATGTACTGCAGTAAATAATGCATGAACAATGTGGCAATTTGTATGAACATTTAGAAGAAATGTCCATAATGAACTTGTGAATTTCTTTAAATGAAATAAATGTACAAACTACAGTGTATGTTTACTATTTGACAGAGGATGGAGAGCTACGTAGAACACTGCAATCACTGGCATGTGGAAAAGCACGAGTATTAACTAAAATTCCAAAGGTAGGGCTATACAAGTATATTTAGACCTGTGAAGATGGATTTCTGAATTGTATAGTACAGTTGTTAGGTAGAGAAGAAATATTCATTTCCAATTCTACTGAAAGAGATGAAAAATATTCTACTATTGCTATTGTATAATCTTTTCTTATTTCTGATACTCGTGTTTGCAGAATATTTACTTGTAACTTTCATTGCCCATCTGAAATTTCATGTCCTCCCCAAGAATCTTTTGAAGAATGTAGTGATGTTAAGTCTGCTACATCAAGACATGCATGCTTGTTAGATACAGGTACATTAAATTGAAATATTTGCTGTAATTACAATGTAGTTTATCACAAATTCCAAAAGGACATGTACATGTATTTATGCATTTGATATTGCTATTCATACATGTATTTCTTCTTATTTTAAAATCATTCAATGTATTCAGTAGTATTCATTGTGTACATACATGTACATGTGATTCTCTGTTTCAGGGTAAAGATGTAGATGATAAAGACAAATTTCAATTCAACAGTGACTTTAAACATAAATTGTGTAAAATCAAAATCAACCAGATTCAGTTTAAGGAGACAGTAAGTTTTATTATTACATGTTTTGTACATGCATTTATTATCTTAAGAATATTCTGTTTGTTAACATTAGAATATCCTTTGGTAACTGTTTTGTTCTATGAAACAACTAACAGATTATGTGTTTCTCCTTTTCACTGTGTAAATGAAGAAACAAGTTTTTTTTTTTTTTTTGCAAAGCATCAAAGATTTTAAAAGACCCAGAACATACATGTAGGAACAATATAAGTTTTATTACTTGGAGCTTTCTTGAATTGTAATGGAAAACTTGACATTGGACATACATGTACCTTCTGAAGTCTAAGTAATAGAATTTCATATTTCTAATGCATTGTCTTTGGACATTGTGACTTTGACCATGGAGCTTGAAGTACTGTTGAAAAAAAATTAGAATTAGGCTGATATTTTGATTTGTTAGCTACATTTTAGCCATTTTCATCTGTGCATTCATCGTAAAAAGATCTGTATATTTGTACCAACTGCATTGTATTTCAAAATTGTGACCTTGATCTTTAAGTTTGACCTTATTTTTGAAAATCTTAAATATTAGGCCCTACCCCAAATCTTATTTTGCAACTTCATGTACATGCACCTCTATACCCTATCTGGAGTCTCAATTAAAGTAGCTACATCATGTACATTGTACATCTACCTGTAAATGTGCATGATATACAGTGTACATGCAAGAGGTTCATTTCCATGATTAAGGGTATAATACATGTAACAATATTCTCGAAAAGCTAGAAATTATTACTTCCATATTTTACATAGTTTTATATATTTGATATGTTTTAATGTTTTATTCAACTCGCCATGAAATGTATGGTACTGAACATTGCCGAAGCTGTGCATCTTCGGCCAACTTTGTGGTATTTAATTTTCCGTTATCAAAACAACCGGAAGTAGAGTATTATACCCCTAATGCCTTAATCCTGATAGGAAGTAACTTTAGATATAATATAAAATGAAGCTATATATATATATAATAAATGAATTACTTTATCATTGCAGCAAGAAGAAAATACCAATACAACAGAGAGAGTGTTCCAGGATCGGCAGTATCAGGTGGACGCAGCTATTGTTAGGATCATGAAAACCAGGAAAACCCTCAGTCATAACCTTCTCATCTCAGAACTTTACAATCAACTCAAATTCCCTGTCAAGGTTAGCATTACTTGCTTATCTGGCAACTTTACTATGCACTTAAAAACTGTGTAGAGGTCAGTTTTCTGATGACAAAATGTAAAACCTTTTCAAAATTATTTGAATATCTCAGGTAATGGGACTCCTGTTTTGGTAAGTTTACTTTGCACTTGTATGTTTGCAAACCTTTATGTTTAGTGATACATTTTTCAATGTATGACAACTTCAATCTAAATGATGCATGTATGAATTGATGAAAAATTTGTAAAAAAAAAATGATTATTTGAATCTGTTCATGGAATGTTGTATTTGTGTTATTGCAGCCATCAGATTTAAAGAAGAGGATAGAAAGTTTGATAGACAGAGATTATATGGAAAGAGACAAAGAAAATCAAAACCAGTATCACTATGTTGCTTGATGAAGAAAAGACTTTAGAAACATTAGGTGATACTTTGTGCAACACGGTAGATCTGGTAGGGCATCTCAATAGTCTGTAAAAGGACTTCCATACGTGATATCCCATCTTCTCTTGTCAACAAAATTTACAAAGCTTTGTGATTCTCTTCAACACCTTTCATACAAATCTTTAGATAAGACTTTTTACCATCCGATTCATTTAGAACTTTTAATATTGATGTAAAGCAAATTATACACAACATTGTGATCAAAGTTTATTCTGATTGAATTGCATTTGTACATGTACTTGCGTACATTTAGCTATTATGTAGTTTGAATCCATCCTTCATATACTTTCATAGAATTATTATGATTATACATTTTGTCATGGTTTGAAAAATTGTGATATTGCAAAGAATTTGCAGAATAGTTATTTTTTCCACTTAATGTGTGACTGATGCAGAGAAAGCTTTGAGTATGAGTAAGTAATGGTACCTACATGTATATGTATTTTTTCCATAAAAAAAAAACATACTCTTGACCACAAGAAAACAACCTACATGTATTGTGTGTCCTTGAACAAAGTGAAATGAAGACTCCTACAAGTAAAAATTCAACAGAACGTGTGTAATACTTGTAAATTGATAGTGCCAATTATAAAGGCTATCTATGATACAATGCACAAGAGTGAGAGATTTAATTCCTGGGCTGTAAGAAATAATGTGATTACTTATGATTAGTGCTGAATGATAGTGCTCGAATGAAATAGTAAACTGATATTGTACAGGGTATGAATGATGTATTGAAGTAGGTGTACAAGTTGATTGTATGTGTGAGGTATATATTTGGTTTGTGTGATGTAGGTGTGTAAGACTTGAGAGAGTAAATATGTAAAAGTGGATGTATGTATAACAATACATATTTAATGAAAAGTTCTACTGAAATAAAAGATGAAAGCTACATACATGTATTTTGTTTAATATGAGCCATGATTTTTTTTTTCAAAATCAATCATATGTCCATTTGTCTTTAAAACTATTACCTTGTATATTACTTTTGAATGATGAGTGACAAAGCATTCAAACATGTATTTATTATAACTAGACCTTCTATAGGTATCAATAATTGTTAAGTTTGACCTACTGTGGAAGAGCCTTAAACTGAATCAAATCTTTTGAGTGTAAACTGAAAAGGTATCATATATTGTACATGTATATCCCTCTTTAATACTAGACATTAAATTCCTATTGGATTCCAGACTTGTGACTGTACCAGGACCCTCTTTTGAAAAGCTTTTACCTTGGTCATGTATTTTCTATGGTAAGCTATAGGCTCTAAGATTTGATTTTGCATTTATTCCTTGTGACTGTAAATCTTCTGTATGCTGACATACGAAGGCTGATTGATATGTTGTGAGCCTTGTATTTTAGGATTTGAATTTTTTCAGACATTTTGCATTTTTTTTCTAAATAATCCCCTTCAGTATCTATACAATTTTGCCATCAGTGTCCACTTTTAAAGAACTCTTATCTTGAATGGTCAGAAAGCCATCCACTGCTGCAAGTATGACATCATGACTGAAAATGGGAAACAGAAATAGCTGATTTCAGTTTTGGGAATAGATGAAAGTCTGATGGAGCAAGATCAGGTGAATAAGGCGAATGCTCAGTCAAATTAAAGCCACATCATGAATGGCAGCCATGGCAGTGACAAACTTGGGACCAGGAGCACTGTCCTGATTAAGCAACACACCTTTAACTATTGAGCCTTTTTCGAGATAATCTATCAGCAGAATACCTTCTGCAACCCAAACAACATATCAATCAGTCCTCGTACATGTATTACTAGCATATTATCGTAATCTGCAATATTTTTGCAGAAATTTCAAAGAAGTACAGAAGTATTTGAGTTCACATGTCAGAATTATGTTAAACAGTCATGTTGGACAAGCAGCTCTTGTTACTGCTACATAAAGAGCGCTTAAATTTTGATCAAATAATTCTCTTGATATTGACTAACTCCTTTCATAAAGCCCCTCAATGTGCTTTGCATAAAATGGTGTATTCTTTGAATGTAAATTAAGTCATGTGTAAAGTTTTACTCTGAGAAAAGAATAATTAAGGTTTTATCATGTTTATTAAGAAAATTCAAAATCAATGGCACAAAATAGAAAAATGCATGAATAGAAATAGAAAACATATCTTCAGGGCAAACACTAAACTTGAAAATGAACATTTGACAAAAAAGAAAAACATACATGTATACATATACATACAAAATGTTGACAAACTACAAATACAAGACATACAAAAACATGTTTATATTCAATACTGATTGCACAGCTCCGTCTTTTGGCACAAAGTAGTGTTTTTCTTACAAATTACATGTACAAGGAGAAAATATAAACGCATGAATCAACAAAAAACTGTCATTACATGTATATTCACTTGGATACATGTTCACTTATTCACACATACAGCACATGTATACAGCTGAACAATAAGTACATCAACTTTTAAAGTTTGCCAAAAAAAGTCTTTAAAAATCCAAAACCGCAACTTGCATGAAACAGTCTGTCCTTGACTTCACAAAATCATGAAAATAGTGAATGGTTTTAATGGGTCTGATGAGGAAGAATTTTAGTGCAAAATTGAACATCATTGAATTATATACAAGTGCAGAGCAATATGTACTCCCAACTATTGTTTAACACATTTCAAAGGCAAGACTGACAAATTCTCATACACATATTATATCTCAACCATATATACACAAATACTAGAATGACAAATTCACATACACATGCATTTCCAATCCATTTATATACATGTACATAAACAAAAATAATGCAATTATTGCTTTCAAGTTACTTGTGGGTTTGAAATGACCAACTTGTCATATAATCCATAACGTCTTCACAAGTAATTTGAATAGTTTTCAACACAATGACTAAGATTTGTGAGATCAAATAGCAGCATGTTGTAACTTGTAACATCAGCTGACTGTGAGAAGGGAAGCTGCCTCGGACATTGCGAGTAGAAACTTATCTTTGGCGATGTAATATCTGGTCCAGTCTCCTGTTACCATGGCAATGTCAACAGGGTGTTTGAGGACTGACATGTGACCTGTAGAATCTGTGTCCAGCATATTGGAGACCTGGCAGGATCTAGGGTAAAATTGATATTCATATTAAATGGTATGAAAAATGAAGGTAATAATTCTGGATACTTATACATGTATATTTATTTACATGTACAAATTTTTACATTATTTTGTGTTTCATATACATGTATTTAAACGACATTTTATTTATCGAAGAAAATCAAGCAAACCTGATTTCATGAGGGACAGTGAAAACTTTGTAGAAGAACATCTTGACATCATTTATCTTCCTTTTGTCCATTGGAATTTTATTCAGACTTTGTGTCTTGATATACTGTTGAAATAGATTCCCTCTGTCTCTCAACTCTGTAGCTTTTCTCAATAGATTACCTGTTCAATGTAAGGGCAATGGAATTGTAGCTACTAACTCAAGATTATACATAAATACACATAATTTAATTTCTTTGTAGTGATATGATTAATTTTTTTGTAGTGATTTAATTTTGCACATTATTGACACAATCAACTTTCAGCTGTAGATGTACTTTTCATAAAATCATTCCAATTTTCCTGTAATACATGTAGTATTAAAGCTTACTTGCTAGGGCATCGTTTGCGATGCTTTTAACTGTGCGTTTGACATTTTTATACACAGAGTATGTCAGGTTGGCAAGATTGAATGGAAGGTCTGTATCATCTATGAGCCTCAGGGACAGAAGGGACATAACTCTGGCAGCTGCTAGATGATATCTAAAATGATGTCTGGCATCGGCCAACAACCCATCTCCAGAAGTAACCTAATTACAAGGAAAATAATGAAAGTAAGAGAATTGTACTACACAAAACTTTAGCCCAGGCCGGATAGAAACATATAATGTCATATATTCAATATGCCTATTTGTAAGCTAGTAGAGAAGTCATGGTCATAGAATTTGGAGGTAAGTTATTATTATTTCTTTTGTTGAATAATGTAGTGAACATACATATGTTGATCTGACCTCCTTTTTCCTAAGTCTGTAGGTGGCAGACAGTACTGGCACACCTCTACCCCACACCAGAGAATGTCTTTCCTCTGCCTGTATGCCACTGTTACTATGGAGATGTAGTTCATCAGCCAATGAAAGGCGGTGTACACTCGGATCAGGTACCTATCAAAGTATAATGTTAAAACAATAATAAAAATACACGTATTGAAGAACTTAATGATTAATTTTTTTTTTACTTTTTTAATGTAACAAAAACTATTGATATGAATAGTTTATATATAATAAACATTTGTCAATAATGTATAATCAAAAAATTTCTGTAGAAATATTAAGATCATCAATTTTTCAACATATATTCTACATTCATTAATAATAACAATTCAAGTGTATTATGTCCACTATTTACCAGATGAAGTACAGACTCCACTAGATCTATTAGAGCAGTGTTTGACTGGATGGCTAATGAGGTGTAGTTGATATTTTCCTGACTGACATGAAGATCCAGGTCTACATATGTCACAGTTTGTCTGGGAAATAAGTACTTATGTTGCTGTAAGGGAGGTAAGAATATAAGGTAATATTGAGTGATGTTTTATATGTCATGAAGATAAATCTTATGGAACTCCCCCCCCCCCCCCCCCCCCACACATCCACTCTGTTTTCTTTCCTTGATTGAATAGGTGAAATTAAGGGTTCTTGAGTTGCTTCTGGAAACTGAAAGTCCTTGAAGTCTGATATAACATGAATGGACCCTGAGTTTCTACTTAAAACAGAATTCCCCTTTCCTGATAAAATTCTTCCTAATCAGTATATACATGTACATGTATATATACATAAGTTTTTTCCTGCTTTCTTATCTTCTTTTGAAAGGACTACTTCCTTTTTCAAGTAGCCCAGCCTTGGACAATTCACTACCACCCCATGAACAGAAGAAAATACTACGTCTGGGCGACCTTTTTCATGTATGGAAGATAAAACTATATATATCTCTATTGCTCAAGCCTTTCACAAAAAAGATATACTATCTGTTGCTTTCAATTGATAATTTGTCTTTAATTTGTTTTTTACATGTAAATAATCTGTTTCACAGTCATCAATTTCTTTGATCCAGATTTGAAATTTTAAAGTAATGTTTGTTGTACTCACAAAACCATGACTTTCGAATTATATTTAAGAATTCAATTTTTTTTTAATAAAATCTCATCTAGTCTGCAAAGAATAATAAATATCACCTGTAAATATGCCAGTAGCCCAGCCTTGGACAATTCACTACCACCCCATGAACAGAAGAAAATACTACGTCTGGGCGACCATTTTTCTCTATCCTTTATTGTAGTGAAAGCCTTGACCATTTCCAGTAAGTGGGCGGATCCTGACACCGTGTCAGAGGTGGATCCTGGGAAGGAATTTCTGGACGCTCCAATCATAATTACTCGATCTGAAATCATAAAGTCGATCAATATTTGTCATACAGCATCAAGATTAATTGGTTCATCAATGAGTTTTTTATTCTCCACACAGATCAGTTATCTTCTTTGGGTCACCAACAAAACAATATCCCTGTGATAGACTCTCAAAAACATTCAACCATATACTATTAATTAGTCATATAATTAAGGTAGCGAGTTAATGTTTCTAAAAATAACATCTTTCTATCGTTATCATTTAGAATGTGTCAGCTTATTTGAATGAAGATTTATGTTCTCAAAGATACAAGTTACAAGTTGTATACCATGACAATCTTACCTGATTCTACATCACCAGAGAGGCTTGCTATCACATTCACTACTCTCTCATATCCATCCGAATTGTTGACAGTCAACCTCACTTTAAAACCTGAAAGGGTTAAGAAAACTTAAATATATAAATCCTTGTATATAAAACTCCCCTTCTCCAGCTGCACTATATGAACTGTGTTTTTTTTTTCTTGAAAAGAAATTACATTTCTCTTATCACCATATTCAATCTTTTCAATCTTTCAATCAAGATATGATGATCAATTGATACATCATGTATGATAAACATGGATGATTCTGACTGGTACATGTAATTGTTTTTCTTAATCAAATACAGAACATCATTGGACATGGATGTCTATTGAAAACAAAAACAAACCTTTTGACATATTGGCAGAGTGTCCCATTCTGTATGTAACGTTAAGGCCTCCTTGCCAGGCAGGGGGAGCTTCCATACCATCAGGGTCCAGGGTAAGCAGGAGTTGCTTAGCTGTACCAGCTGATATTGTCTGTACAGGAATACTGGGCACATTTCCATTGTAGTCTGCAATAGTATCAAAGAATCAACTGTGTTGATTTCAATGTCCCTTCAAATACAATCAAAACACTTGGATTTTTCTTTTACCTCTTGTAAGAAATAAATTATTGGTCAAATATTCTACCAGAGAAAGGCCAAAGTGCAAAAAAAAATAGAAGAAGTTGGCATCACAGTAGAAAAACTCTTTCCTTCTGAAGGATAAGGTGGATCTTATTGATATGAGTGTCTGTTACATTATGAATCTTGTTTTTGTCATAAGCTAATATGAAACACTGTCAGTAGTTTTCTTTAGAGGCCTGTATAAATCAAACCAGCAATATCTAATGTTGTATCAAGCATGCACCAGGATTTTATATGAAAAGAGAACATTTTTGTATCTCTTTATTTGCAGACCTATAGATTACTTTTTCAAAAAGGATTTGATAAGTATTAATTTCTCTTAATCATTTTTGTGCGAATAGCACATAGCGATTGCCTGATTTCTTCACTCATGGGAGCCCCGTCTACTGAGTATGTATAAACGATGTTACTCTGTTTACATGTACCTTGGGACTGCGTCAGCGTCATGATCGGTATAAAGTCTGATCACTGTCTGAATCAATGAATTATATCTATATGAATCGAGCTGTCGTGTTATGTACATGCATGACCTAATGAAAAATTGCATCTGTATGTACTGAGATGAACACAGGCTGTGTGTTGGAAACCCCTTTCCATTACCAGGTGGTTGTCTGTTTTAGTGGACAATATATAAATGAAACGGTGCTATCGATAAAGATATTAAGTTGAATCATTGAAACGTAAAACTAACTTCAGGTAGGCTTCTTTGTCCCGCTTCACAAAATAAAATCTGTATACGACGGAAAAATTAGGAACTTCCATCATGAAATATGATATTAACAATTATGAAAAATAAAAGATCAAAACATTCCCGTTTAGGATGTATCATGTTTTTATATACTAAAAAAGAAGTGAATTTTCCTTCAAATTCTTAGCACACACCTAACATTGAACATGAAAGGTTAAAGAGAGAGTGGGGATCAAATTAGAAAATAAGATTCGTCTTCTTTTCTTGTATATGGAATCATCAATCGATAGTCATATTGGTTTTTTGTATTTTTTAGGGTGGGGGAGGGGTAGATTTAATGTGATGTTATTTAATTTTCATGTTCACTGTCAGACATCATCTTTCAATTCATTACGACAACATTATGCATTTGCAATTTAGTTCTGTCTTTATAAGTCCATAAACTAGCCTACGAAGGTGTTCAAAAACAAATACATGTATAACTTTGAAAACACAATATTTTGTCATACATTATAAGTGATATTATTCTGGCTATTCGCACTCAGTACCTTTAGTGCTTTGATTTTTTTTTAACATCATCAAATTTCAGACAATAAATTATTACCAGGTTGTATGGAGGCATAAGGTATGAAGTCTTCACTGTGTGCCACGCCCAGGTCTCCTGGGTCATCATACAGTAACACGCCTACTAATCCATATAACTCTGCATTCTTCAGCTGAAGATCAAGAGGTAATACATTACGTGAATAATCAATATGACATTCCCGCGCATGATTATACATATACTTGTACATGAAGTTCTACCCATGATTATTTATATACGTGTACACATAATTGAGCGTCTTTATCTTCTCAATTATTATCCATGATTTTCATGGACGGATAAAGAAGAAAAGATATCAATACATGTACAATATAATGTGACATATTACTGAATATTTATAATCTCAATGAAAATATATACCACCAAGTATTCTGTACCGAAGTGGTTATAAAAATCTCAAAATAGATGATAGATGCCTACTTCAGACGTCATGTAAACATGCAGGTTTCCCCAATAGAAGACGTTCCCAGGTACTTCACTTTGACGGTATCAATAAATCAAAGAGTGTCAAAAGAAAATAGAAAGTGAAATTTCTCTCTCTCTCTCTACAATACATACTATAGTATAGACAGGAATACTGCCATATCTTAGCAACAGGATGCTTCCTTGTATTCTGATGCTGGCGTTCTGTAGATGAAGAAGGTCAAGATCGTTTCCATAGTTACCATAAACTACTTCACCCTACAAAAGTAAAACAAAAATAAATTCCATGATTGTAATTGCATCCTCATTTTTTTAAATCAGAAAACTGTTTTTATTACATGCTTAAAATCCGTATATATGAATTATACTTCCAAGGTAACAAAGTTTTTTTCCCAAGGAAACGTTTTGTCACAAGAAAAACATATTATGTGAAATAAGAAAACCCAATCTCTTTCAATTCAAAAGTTATAGCAAAAAGGTTAGAGTTTTTTTCGGACAAACAGATAAACAGACAGGCAAACGGACGGACCAAAAACTACATGCCCCCGTTATTTATAATGCATACCCCTGTCTGGTTTTTACGTGGACAAACATAATTTTACTGGTAATTATGGGCGCGATTCTTTTTAAGTAAATCTATGGAAATAGGAAAGAAGTACACATGACGTATTTATTTTTTTTTTTTTCGATGCAAACATTGTAAATGTTGTAAATGATACAAAAAACTAAATTTTTTCTTGATACAGATTATTCTATTACTTACAATATTCATGAAAATCATATAAAAAGCATTTTGGAGCATACCATCGGATCCTGATTGTCTTTAATGGGGGGACAGAGGGTATCTCTCTCCCCATCCCACCCCCTTACCTGCCTCCTCCCCCCCCTCCTCCCTCCCCTCCTTTTCACCCTCCCCCTCCTCCCCCCCCTCCTTTTTTGCCCCTTCCCTCCCTTTTTTGCCCCTTCCCTCCCTCCTTCCTCCGCTCTCCCTCCTCCCTTTGACCCTGTCCACCCCCACTTTAATGAAACAAGGACCTGTCTTTAGTTAAATAGTATGATAATCATGATGATACTCAATGAAAATGTGAACTGGGTCGTATACTTTAAAAAATTAATTCAGTTCAGGTATACCACATAGCAGGTGGCAGGTATACTGCATTGATATATTATGTCATCGCTTTAAACTAAATCCTATTTTACATATTAAACCTAAATAGTATTATCGCTTACTTTAATTAAGAATTTAAGCCCGTACAGATATATTATGTAGATAATACGGCTAAAAATCTAACGATTTCTCCCTGTATACGTTTCTTAGGCGATATATTTATATCTGACGATGGCAAATAGAATTTTTTTGGAAATAATAAAAATTCAGGGCAAGTTTTTTTTTCGATACAGTGCAAGCCTTGCGTTAGGAAAATGCAAAACATAAATTATCGCATTATTTAAAGCGAAATCAGCCTATTGCTGATGCACATCCTATTTGGCGTTTCTGCACATCTTTTCCAGCCAAATCGAACAATAGCATATGGATATTATCGATTCGACGGCGATCAAAAATCAAAGAATTCGTTTTAGCAGCAATTGAAACACCATGTTGTGGACTCAGTGTGCGAGATAGTTATACCTCTTGTGTATAACCTACCTCAACTGTTCCTGATACAGATCTGGAAACATGGGGAGGTTTAGCACGTTGTACCCTGGTCTCCCCTCTGGTCTCCTTGGTACTCGTCAGAGAGGTGTTCAGCAATGTTTTATTGGAGGAATCGATGATTTCTAGTCTATTTGGGGCCGCTGGGTTAGGGTATGTAACTGCTGTCAGGTACTCGTGAACTTGCACTTTGTCAAGAGGCAGTTGTTCAAATTCTCTCTGTAGGTAGCGAATAGCTTGTCTGTCCCATTCCGAATTCGTACTTCTATCTGACGAGCCACCAAGATCTCTAAATAGAGAAAAGAACATGTATGCATAAGCTTGAAGCTTTGAAAAACAGACCGGCGAAACAAAAATGTCTCTAATACAGAACCGGGTGATAAAGGTTAAGTGTGACAGGCACCAAGCGGATGGATACCTGACGAAACTTTAGTAACTTTTGAAATAAACTAATAAACTAGTAGAATCTGGTCATTGTCTGAATTCGTATGCAAGATATCTCTATTATTCGGAGCAAGAAAAAGTTTTGATTCGCCCCCTCATACCAAAAAAGACATTTGTTCAGAAAAAAAAAATCCCTAACACTTAGGTAATTGAGTTATGATAATTTACAAGACTTCATAGCTCAAAGCACGGGTTGATTATGTTCTCAATGAGTCAGTCTTCATTTTAACATATTCAATAAATGGAAAACCTCCAATTTGGTTATATGTATTCAAAGACGTTTTTAACCCCCTGAGGATAACGATTTTCTTTGTTAGATTACAAATCTCAACTAAACTATCATTATAAACGAACCTCCTCAAATCTGGGTTTGTTCTTTGAAAGAATTTATTAATTGTTAAAATATCTCAGATTAGAGTTTTATTAATAAAGCAGGGCGTCTAAGATACTCGTGTATCAACATAATAGAATATTTACTCAAGTCAAACACAATTAGAACGATACGTAGTCTCGTTAATGTAATTGAATTCCTTTATGTCTGTGTACATAATACTAGTATTATAGTCAACCATATGTCAGTGAAAATAAATCAGACTGTGTTATTTTAATTTCGATACCCTGAAAGGATATTCCAAACTCGAAGGAGCATTCCTTATGTTTTAAGTGTCTGTCCTCCAATCTCATGAATCTTAACAAAAGATCATGCACAGATTATGGACTGACGCTGTTTGTCTGTCCGTACGCCCACCCGTCCCTCCGTCCGTCCAACCGTCTGTGTGTATATCTATCAACATTTTGGTAAATAAGTGATTAGTACTTTATACTTGACATTTAGATATACTTTATTCCCTTCCAATTTACATTGGTTCTTTATCATAGAAAGACTTCTTTACTTTGCATGAACATGTAGACCTGATGTAGATAAACCCTGATGTAGATAAACCCTGATGTAGATAAACCCTGATGTAGATAAACCCTGATGTAGATAAACCCTGATGTAGATAAACCCTGATGCAGATAACCCTGATGTAGATAAACCCTGATGTAGATAAACCCTGATGTAGATAAACCCTGATGTAGATAAACCCTGATGTAGATAAACCCTGATGTAGATAAACCCTGATGCAGATAAACCCTGATGTAGATAAACCCTGTAGATAAACCCTGATGTAGATAAACCCTGTAGATAAACCCTGATGTAGATAAACCCTGATGTAGATAAACCCTGATGTAGATAAACCCTGATGTACATAAACCTTGATGTAGATAAACCCTGATGTAGATAAACCCTGATGTAGATAAACCCTGATGTAGATAAACCCTGATGTAGATAACCCTGATGTAGATAAACCCTGATGTAGATAACCCTGATGTAGATAAACCCTGTAGATAAACCCTGATGTAGATAAACCCTGATGTAGATAAACCCTGTAGATAAACCCTGATGTAGATAAACCCTGATGTAGATAAACCCTGATGTAGATAAACCCTGATGTAGATAAACCTTGATGTAGATAAACCCTGATGTAGATAAACCCTGATGTAGATCAACCCTGATGTAGATCAACCCTGATGTAGATAAACCCTGATGTAGATAACCCTGATGTAGATAAACCCTGATGTAGATAACCCTGATGTAGATAAACCCTGATGTAGATAAACCCTGATGTAGATAAACCCTGATGAGTGCTACCATTACATGTGATCTTTCATATTTTCTTTTGAAATAAAATTTTACCTTTGACCTTGACGTCGAATTCAACCTGCTTTTGGTACCATTCAGCTGTGTACCTGTTTTACAGTGTTTTTTTTTCAGTGTTTCACAGACACGTCTTGTTATACCTATATATACAACCCTCCACAAATAACAATGTGAAGATGACCGATACGGGTTTTCTCTGAAGTTTTGGGCGGGTATGACTATACATTTTCATCCGCTATTATACAGTGTGTAATGGAACAATGAGAAATCATACTCTGTAAAATAGAGCATTTTGTCTGGTAGGTCGTTAAGATTGTATCGTCTAGGATCAGGTGTCCCAAACAAAACCATTTAAACGAATTAACAGCAAAGTAAAATATCACTTTTGATGCTCCTTGTTTAATCGTGTAATCTGAGACAGACCTCCCTAGATAAAAATAAAAACAAAATTCTGGCATAACGTTTATAAGGCTCAAGTCCGGAACAATGAAGTTCCTCCACGGAAAAGTGATTTACAGACAGTTATACAGGAGAAGTGACAATGTCTGTACGTCATACAAAGAACTTTGTTCTAGGGAGATGTTATCGTTATTTACAAGAGAGTTAGTCCTTTGTCAGCGATCTTAAACCTGTGATTCTCCACAGTTCATCTACTTTACTCTGACTGGCTTAATGACAAAGTGCTTTCCCTAATTTCACAAAATTAAAGGTAATCTTCCAAAGGAAAAATACCCCGAGTAAATCAAGCTTGAAAAGGCAGACTTTGTCGTGGCAGATGGCATTGCGGGACGTCGTCTATTTTTTGCCAAAAGTATTCTTATTTAGTTAACTACAATTTGAGATCGTTTATGAATTCCTTCCTACATCACACCATGTAAGGTGTCCTGACGAGGGATGATTTTTTGTGTTATTTGTCCTGGATTTCTTGTGTACGTCCTGGATTTTTTGTGTCGTAAAATTGATTGAAACTCCATAAAATGCCCAGTTTGACATTTTTTCAGTTTGTTTTCATGTATTTATGATGTCTAAGTCATCTTTTAGGGGCCACAGTTAAAAATATACGAATATCACTAGATTTAAAAGAGTTGAGTATGTCCTGACATTTTTGTGTACCTAGTCCTGGATTTTCTGTGTGATGTCCTGGATTTTCTAGTTTTGGATTTTAGAATAATTGTCAATAGGTTTGAAAAGCAAGCGAATATTTTAATATAATCGGCTTATATAACTCTTTACTTTTATAAAAATGACCCATGCCTTAGTTTAAACGAAGAGAAAGCTTGTTTTGTATATGTTTTGTTTTGCTTTTGTTTTGTTTTGTTTTGTTTGGTTTTGGTTTTTCCCTTCTTTACTACGGTGACTCTAAGCGGACATGTTGGTTTGTTTTTCATATCGCTCCAAAGGCAGGCGGGTAACCAGAGTGCTTTTCTAGTGGAAGCACTTTCAGTCATAAGGTGTGGGGATCGCTTTGAGGCCCCAATTGGGTCCAGGAAAAAGCCCTTATGGGTATCCAGGCCAAGGGGCAAAGCCCCGGAATCTAATGCATTTTACACGTCTACAGAGCAGTTTTCTACGTTAAAATGAACCATGGTACACTTTCTTTTAGTCTGCTTTGCAAAACGATGTAGAGCATTCGGTACGTAAGTGCGCCTGGCTATGCGCCTTGCTAACCCCCACCCCACCCCGCTCTCTTTTCTCCTTTCCTTTGAACAAATTATCAAACATTACGCACAAAAGGAGAGGGGTGGGGGTCATTCACCAAGTTCTTTTTGTACGGTGGTACACGTATGTATACGCTATATATTCAAGGGCGTTTATATAGGAACACTTTGTAAAGAATGATGAACGAATGGCCATACATCCTTTTTATTGATATTTTGTTGTTTGTTTGTTTGTTTGTTTGTTTGTTTGTTTGTTTGTTTGTTTGTTTGTTTGTTTGTTTGTGTGTCTGTTTGTTTGTGTGTCTGTTTCTGTTTTTGATTTTGTTTTTGTTTTGTTTTTTATGTTTTTGGTTTTTTTTTATCTTTTTGTTTTGTTTTTGTTTTTGTTTTTTTTTTTGGGGGGGGGGGTGTTTTTTGTTTTTTGCTTCTGTTTTTGTGTTCATTTATTTATTTTTTCGTGTTTTTGTTTTTGGTCAAATTAAATTGCCCCTCCTACCATTTCCATCAGAGGTATACCTTTGCATGCAAACAAGATAGCAAAATTACTTCCAATACTCTTATTACATTATGACACACAATTGTAAATTGTAGATGACCAGTGGCGGATCACAGGTGCCTGCAGATATGATCGTTTCCCCCCCCCCCCCCCCTTCTTTCTTTCTCAGAATCATGGCTAAAATAGCCGTGGAGTAAAGAAAGGAGAAAAAAGAGAAGGTGTGCAACTCTCCTGTCGCTTCGATTTTTCTCAAAATTCGCTTGAGGTCTTTTTCCTCCCTTCTTTACTCCACGGCCATTTTAGCCATGATTCTGAGAAAGAAAGAGGGGGGGGGGGGGGCGATCATATCTGCAGGCACCTGTGGTTTCGCCCCCTCGTCATCTTTACATGATTATTTGATCGAAAGGACGACTATCAATAATTAGTTTGCAATATACAATGGAAAGACATTGAACAGAAGCCTTCTTAATTTTTCTTTGAATTTCAACAAAACGTTTTCGTTATGGCTAATGCCACAGTGGCGGATTTAACGGGGTAGGGGAGCGAAGCCCCCCCCCCCCCCCCCCCCGCAGAGCGCCAAAAAACTTTTTTAACTATGTTTTTCAAGTCTAATAAGTTTTACAGCCAAGAAAGGGGAATTCTAAACTACTGTGATAAAATAAAATTATTGAAATATTTGTTTCATTTACATATAAAAACTTGTAAACATTGTAAGTATGAAATCGTGTTAATCCTTGAATATCAAACAAAACGAAGATCAAGCAAAGTTGTTCAAAAGTGGTCTCAGATTGCACCATTTGCGTCTATTATTCGCAAAAATTTCAGGGGAGCCCCCGAGGCCCCCCGTACCCCAATCTACCCCTCGGCGCTTCGCTCCTAGACTTCAGTCCCGCCTACCCCCCCCCCCCCCCCCCCCCCCGACAATGGACCTTCTGGATCCGCCAATGTGTCAAGAATGTGGGAAAATGATTTGCTTTATGTAATTTCCGGGTTGATACACTTATATATCAATTAGATATATTTTTATTTTTTATACATTCAGATATATGTCAGTATCTCTTTTCATACTTTTAAATAGGCACAAAGCATTTGTTCTCTGTCCACCCTATAGATCTAAGTTGGTCTTGATCTTGGTCAGTAGACTGCGTTTCAGCATTGCTCTGGCTACGTTCCTGGCAACTTCGGACAGTCATCTGCTGCATTATTTACAACAAATGGTGTGTTTTCCTGAATGTGTGAGCACGACCCACCATTAACCTGATACATGTTGGTATCTTTTAGTCTAACATGTATTAACAGACAACTTTTTTTTCATTCTGAGGTAGTTAACGATCCAAAGAACATGTTAGTGACTTAGTAGACTATATACACTCATGATCAATTAACACGGGAAGCCTGTCAAATTAGGACATATTTCATCTGAATACAGAAATCAGAACTAATACACAGTGATTTTTGTAACAAACAAGGGTTGCAAAATAAAATTGCACATAAAAGTGGAGCTACTGCCATGGCAAAATCCCCTAAAAATTAATTCCAAAGCAACGTCGCTATAACGTCGATTTTCATTGGTTGTTTGCTACTTACTTACGGCTGTGAAACGAGAACATACTAGGCTTTGAGGTTGCTAACTTCACATTTCGCCTTATGTTCACAAAATATAGATTGCATTAGAATGGGAATAACTAGATACTGACGTTATGTTTGCGGACGGTAAATGATGATTTTACAGTGCAAACATCTGTTTTTCTGGCTCCGCTAACGCGTCGCCAGAAAAACTCAGTTTGCGACCGTAAAATCAGCATTTACCGTCCGCAAACATAACGTCAGAAGCTAGTTATTCCCTAATTAAACTCTATTAGATTGTTGAAGAAATATACAAAAGCCAGGACAGCAAACACAAAAAATCCAGGACAAAACACAAAAAAGTCAGGACATCTAACTTTTTTTAAATTTTGGTTTTCTGCCTTGTAATGCCGTTTTATTGTTCGAGAAAAAATATGGCTAGCATTGTTGAACTAGCACAAGTTCTTCGTGTTAAAATATTTGAACCTAGTCTGTTGAAACGACGAGAACATGGATTTTTATAAAAAAAGTCGTAATCTCTTGATTTAAAGACAAGCTGACAGCTCTAAGCATTGATTCGGTCTTATAATGCATTTACAATGTTTAATGCGAAGATACGTATCTCACAATGATCTACAAGTCCATTAATTGTCTAAAAAATATGAAATTTTGCCGATTTCGCTCGAAACGAACACAAATAATCCAGGACAAACACGAAAAATCCAGGACAATTAACACAAAAAATCACTCGTCGTCAGGACACCTTACATGGTGTGTACATGCAGATATACGGGCTTACTATATATTAAACGAACACGGCTCCATAAAGATCTTTGCTAACAAGGTTATAAATACATTTTATTGTGAGGATCGATATCCTGTATAGATACAGACGAGGAGGTTCGCTTTATTATATGTAAACGATTGATACCTGTCCGATAAAAAAAAATTAGTGGAGGGGGGGGGGGGTTTAAAATGTAGAATGCAGAGAGGTGTATGATTTTCGTTCCCTTTTTAAAGCTAAACATTACTTACAAAGTTAAATATAATCGTATAAGTAACTTCTGTCTAGAACTTTTTAAGATACAGAAAAGGCATCAGATGTACCTCTCGATCTAAACAAGATATTGATTTTTATAGGTACGTGGAATGTAAAGTTGACGAGAGTAGAGAAGTAACAATTTTATCAATTCAGGTATAAACATATAGATGTAGAGATATATGTCATTAAGAATTTATAATATGTTTGATAGACATAAATCATCAAGCGTGTTGACTCGAAAAGAAATTTAAACGCCCATACATGAATGGGTTTAGGGTAATTTTCATTCCGTTCCCATATTCTTGCTTTTGTATTTATCTTTACATCTCTCTCTCTCTCTCTGATATTGAAATTAAGTTTCAGTTGTATCTTGAGTTCGCAAAAATTATTTATTGTTAGCATGATTATTCCTAATACGATCATTCGTTTCTCGTAAGATTAAGATATAACTTTAAAGATAAATATATATACCCTGTAATCGAAAAATTAGCTTATCCAAATATTTATTTTGTCTATTACGAGATGTTGACTTACTCCGTGGTTATCCTTATACTTTCACCAGACAAGTAGTAGGTTATCTGTTCGTGCGTCCGCCTCAGTTCATCTTCCGTCAGTCCGTCGCTCCGTTGATTCAAAACACATGCCCCTCCGGAATCGTCGGATTGCTGATTTTCTCGAATGTAAAACCCTACCAAAAGTCCCACAAGAAAGAAAACACTTATCATCAAAACCACTAGAGAGAAGGTCCACGTGCTGACACACCGGCCACGGGGCTTGGTCCCGGGGGTATCGGGACGGTACAGTCTTTGTACGTCATTGGGGTCCAAGGAATCTACGGAAGTCCATGATCGAAAATTTCTTGGCGACTTTAAAGTCGCCATTTTCATCTAAAACTGACGAAAGTTATCGGAGTGTTTTACCTGAGGCACTTTAAAGTCATTAGAGGGGTCGTTTCAAAATGTTTGAAAGTCAATTTGTAAACGGCAATCATTGAATGACCAAGGTTATTTAATATCATCTTTAAAAAAAAAACACCCTAATAAATGCCGAAAACTTGTTGCAAGAATGAAGATAGAAATAAAATAAAACAGATTCTTAATTTTTATAAATCATAAATAGAGGAGGGCTAAGGATATACGCATAGTATTTCAATGGCAATTTATTTCAAAGGTAGGGTAACATTTTAAACAGTAGAATGATAATGAACGATTAAAGAGAAAAACCAAGGGACTGTCACAGACAATCGACGCGTTTAATCGATTATTTTCTAACGGCATCGTTTTGCAGCTTTTGAGTTGTTCGAATTGAAAACTACATAGCAATGATGAAGGGCTGTTCAAAGCAATATTTGACTTGTAGCTGACACTTGAATGTCAAATTCTGTGTATTTTTATTTTGCAGTTGCAACTGCTTTTTTTTTTCTATACATTTCCTCTCCATACAAATGTCATTTATGTTTTGTTGTCGTTACAAGAACAGAGAATAAGTCTGATTATTATAGTACTTTAATTGCTGAAATAACAATTGAAATACCGATTAGAAGAGATTGTACTCGATTATATATATCAGTTCGAACTATTCCGATTAATCGATTTTTTTTTATTTTCGATTGCCCATCACTATCTCTGACTTATATTATTATACCATGAATATAACTGATAAAACGAATAAAGAAATCAAATTGGCTTAGAGAGGTCACGTGGGTGGGAGATGTCGATCGCTAAAAGTCCTTCGATTCCGATTGTCGATATTAATTTTCTACAATCGATTGTCGTTAAGGGGAAGATGCATATGCACGAAGTATTTTCCCCTCGTTTTGAATATATATATCATAGTGCGAGGGCTGACTGATATGTTGAGAGCTTCGTATTGAAGGATTTGAATTTTATCAGACATTTTGCATTATATTTCTACATAATCGCCTTCTTTTTCCACCGGTGTTTAAGGGCTTCAATACCACTTTTAAAGAACAATATCTTGTTTGTTCAGAAAGCCATCCACTGCAAGTATGACTTCATTGATCATCGGACTGAAAGTGGGTGTCAGAAATAGCTGCTTTCAGTTTTGGAAACAGATGAAAGTCCGACGGAGCAAGATCAGGCGAATAAGGCGGATGCTCAATCTTGCCACAATCATGAATGGCAGCCATGACGGTGACAGACTTGTGAACAGGATCATTTTCCTGATGGAACAACAAACCTTTAGTGAGCTTTCCGCGGCGCTTAAAAATATATAAATACAAAAATGTAAGTCCCGATTTCCCTTTTGTTGTCATGAAATTTGAAAAATATAACATGGATTTGTATAGGAAATCTTTCGTTTTGATGATATTTTGCAGTCAGCATTTCAATTATTTTCTCCGACTCGCTTTCGCTTGCCAGAATTTATTGCATACGTTATTTTCAATTCTAATATGACTTGATTCTTTTTCCCTATTAAGACAACAGACGCGAGCCGGGCTCTATTCTCCAATATAGGCCCTATAGCGATAAGCATCACCTACCCATTAAACCGGCAGTAACTGGTTTTTACCAAGAATCGATTGGTCATCATTAGAATAGAAATAAAAAATGACAAACCGGGCTCTATTGTCTCATAATACCCTCGCGTCCTCAGCCAATTACATTTATCACCTCGCCGCTGACGCGGCTCGGTAATAAATGTGATTGGCTGAGGACGCTCGGGCATTTTGAGAAAATAGAGCCCGGCTTGTCATTTTTAGCTCACCTCGACGAAGTTGAGTGAGCTTATGCTATAACCCCACGCGTCCGCGTCCGCGTCCGTGTCCGCGTCCGCGTCCGCGTCCGTGTCCGCGTCCGGTTAAGAAGTTTGGGGTAGCTCAGTATCTGACAAAGTACTAATGCTACAGTAACCAAACTTGCACAAGTGATTCATCTTTGGATGCTGAGGTGAACCCATGCATCGGATGCAGCATCTGACCTTCATTTTCCGCTTGAGTGACTTGGTTAAGAAGTTTGGGGTAGCTCAGTATCTGACAAAGAACTAATGCTACAGTAACCAAACTGGCACAAGTGATTCATCTTTGGATGCTGAGGTGAACCCATGCATCGTATGCAGCATCTGACCTACATTTTCCGCTTGAGTGACTTGGTTAAGAAGTTTGGGGTAGCTCAGTATCTGACAAAGAACTAATGCTACAGTAACCAAACTGGCACAAGTGATTCATCTTTGGATGCTGAGGTGAACCCATGCATCGGATGCAGCATCTGACCTACATTTTCCGCTTGAGTGACTTGGTTAAGAAGTTTGGGGTAGCTCAGTATCTGACAAAGTACTAATGCTACAGTAACCAAACTGGCACAAGTGATTCATCTTTGGATGCTGAGGTGAACCCATGCATCGTATGCAGCATCTGACCTACATTTTCTGCTTGAGTGACTTGGTTAAGAAGTTTGGGGTAGCTCAGTATCTGACAAAGTACTGATGCTACAGTAACCAAACTTGCACAAGTGATTCATCTTTGGATGCTGAGGTGAACCCATGCATCGTATGCAGCATCTGACCTACATTTTCCGCTTGAGTGACTTGGTTAAGAAGTTTGGGGTAGCTCAGTATCTGACAAAGTACTGATGCTACAGTAACCAAACTTGCACAAGTGATTCATCTTTGGATGCTGAGGTGAACCCATGCATCGGATGCAGCATCTGACCTACATTTTCCGCTTGAGTGATTTGGATAAGAAGTTTGGGGTAGCTCAGTATCTGACAAAGTACTAATGCTACAGTAACCAAACTTGCACAAGTGATTCATCTTTGGATGCCGAGATGGACCCATGCATCGGATGCAGCATCTGACCTACTTTTTCCACTTGAGTGATTTCGCTTTTAAAAGCCAATATTGAGCAAAGTATAAGTGCTACATGTACCAAACTTGCATATTGGATGTATCTTTGATCAAACTTTCATAAAATGACCTTGACCTACTTTTTCCGCTTGAGTGATTTTGCCTTTAAAAGCCAATATTGAGCAAAGTATAAGTGCTAGATGTTCCAAACTTGCATATTAGATGTATCTTTGATCAAACTTTCATAAAATGACCTCGACCTACTTTTTCCGCTTGAGTGATTTTGCCTTTAAAAGCCAATATTGAACAAAGTATAAGTGATACATGTACCAAACTTGCTTATTGGATATATCTTTGATCAATCTTTCATAAAATGACCTTGACCTACTTTTTCCGCTTGAGTGATTTTGCTCTATAAAGCCAATATTGAGCAAAGTATAACTGCTACATGTACTAACTTGCATATTGGATGTGTCTTTGATCAAACTTTCATAAAATGACCTCGACCTACTTTTTCCGCTTGAGTGATTTTGCCTTTAAAAGCCAATATTGAGCAAAGTATAAGTGATACATGTACCAAACTTGCATATTGGATGTATCTTTGATCAATCTTTCATAAAATGACCTTGACCTACTTTTTCCGCTTGAGTGGTTTTGCTCTATAAAGCCAATATTGAGCAAAGTATAACTGCTACATGTACCAAACTTGCATATTGGATGTGTCTTTGATCAAACTTTCATAAAATGACCTTGACCTACTTTTTCTGCTTGAGTGGTTTTGCCTTTAAAAGCCAATATACATGTACTAAGAAATATGTTTGAATTGAATTTTGCTGTCACGAGGTGAGCTTCGTAATCTGTGATTACCTATGTTTTATTTCTTAAATGATGCAGCTTTCCTATGCAACCCATATACATCTTGTCCAATAAACATGGGCACTAATAAACAAGGGCACTATATAAGAGTAATGGAACTGAAAAAGACAAGAATATAGGTTATAAATGACATTATTGTCTAACCTTTTTGTTCTAATCAGTTCAGAAAAAAAATTCACTGGCTTGCTATCGCTCGCCACTTGTTGCATTTACATATTTGAACTTTTCGACAATCATTAATCAAGTACATTTGTACTTTGATGTGAAAATTCAATAAATAATATTTTAAGTTTTTTGCTCGCTATTTTGCTCGCCAGTCATTTGTTTTATTTATAATTAGAAACAGAACTGACAATCATTTATCTTGGAAAAAATCCTGGATCCGCCCATGTCCGACCTATCAACAACATGTTTCATTTTCAATATGAACATGGTATTTTAGTTGATTTGCTTGTTGTTGCCGAGTCAAATATTTTGGCAGCTCTTCAGGTCCAGTCAGATTTATCTATTCCCGAATACATAAATCTGACTGGATATAATTTGTCAGCTCATCCCAAACTTTTAGTTCTTGCTCTAGATCTATCCAGGTGTAAGTCACATATCAAAGAAAGATAACTCTAGGATAAAATGAAATACTTCCCGGAAGTATTTTTAGAACACTCATTTATGATGTGTATGTTGTAAATAATGTTGACTCAGACGAGACGAATTTTATAAGCCCAAGGCAGGTAGAGAAGAAGGTAAAGCTTTAGCAAGGAGACGACAGTTTATCACACTGCACCGAAATCTAATCTGGATAGAAGACTTAGTAGGTCTACATGTTCGGCACAATTTCTACATAAAATAAGTGCAAGGTTTAGTACACTGTCACTGAGACTCACGAATTATATAACGATATACCAACGTATACTGTGAGAATAACCATACCTGGGAAAATATGGCAGAGCAGGCGAAACAGCAGGGAACATTTAGCATGAATGATGCCATGTCCGACTTCTCCCTTCAACTTTACCGTAAACTATCTAATACTTCAACCGAGGGATCGAATCTCTTTCTATCCCCGTACAGCGTATCATCAGCTCTGATGCTGACGATGTTAGGATGCGCCGGATCCTCGGAGGAGCAGTTGAGGAACGGATTGTGCCTCAAATCTTCCCCTGGAGATAGCGCTCATGAGGAATACCAAGGGCTGCGTAAAGCCCTCAACGAAATGTCGGGAGATAACTGCAAACTTGCTATCGCTAATAGAATTTTTGCTAAGACGGGTTTGGACGTCGTCGAAGACTACAAGAAGAGAGCCAAAGAATGGTACGGAAGTGAGATGGAACTGCTGGATTTTGTAGGGGATTCCGAAGGATCAAGACAGCGTATAAATGGTTGGGTTGAGGAGCAGACAAACAACAAAATAAAAGATTTAATTCCATCAGGAGGAATCAATGCTTTGTCTATTATCGTTCTTACAAACGCTATTTACTTCAAAGGGAACTGGGAAAAGAAATTCGAAAAAGAGGCTACGCAGAAAACGCCTTTCAAAATAAGCAAATCAGAATCAGTTGATGTTGATATGATGTACATGAATGAAGAGAAGTGGCAATGTGGGGAGTCAGAATCCTTGAATTGCAAGATGTTAGAATTGCCTTACAAAGGAAGACAGCTCAGTCTTCTTATCCTGTTGCCGAACAAAATAGACGGATTAAAGGAACTGGAATCAAAGCTTTCATTGAGCATGCTGAAAACCCTTAGAAATGAGATGTTCCGTCAAGAGGCCGATGTGGCCTTGCCCAAATTCAAATTAGAGAGTACCTTTGAGCTTGCTCAGGTACTACCAGAGATGGGAATCACAGATATATTCTCTGCACAAAAAGCCAATTTCAGCGGCATGTTGAAGTCACAGCCCCCTAACACAGCTGTTTCTAATGTTATCCACAAAGCTTTTGTGGAGGTGAACGAGGAGGGGACGGAGGCAGCAGCAGCTACGGCTGTCATGGTTCGTTTGATGTGCATGCCGATGGGACCCAAGTTTGAGTTCATCGCCGATCATCCTTTCCTGTTCATTATTCAAGAGACGGGGTCTGGTACAGTGCTATTCATTGGACGACATGTGAATCCAAAACAATAAGGGATTATTTACTAAAATAGATGGGAATGTTTTTCGAGTACGTACATCATACTACATTTACGTATTTGTGTAAATTAAAATGAATTAAAATAGTAATGAAAACATACATTTTTAACCCTTTTAAAATACTGTCTTTTCCGCATTGTTTTGTATACAAGTAATTGTAATATCATTCAGTTCTCTTTTAGCGGATTTCCATACTATGCTGAGATCTTTGGCTAAAAATTTTGTCAGACACACTGAAGAATAGGAAAGGGGGGTTAACTTGTACTGAGTTTGGGTACGGACGTGCGACTGAAATCGCTTGCATTGTACACTACCCGATATTTCCCTCAGTGTAAAAACATACCCATTATCATGAATCATTGAATTACGTACGGAATATATATTATATGTAATTCCTTAAGTTTCGTCTGAGCATTTTTCAAAAAAGCTTAAAATTTATGGCTTTTCATCTGCAAAAAAAAAAAACAAACAAAACAAAACAAAACAAAAAAAAAACAAATACAAATATATTGTAATAACATATTTTATGTTTCAATTAAAAAAAATAATATTTTGTGTTAGCAAATTTAGTAATTTTTAAATTACAACTCATGTAATGTATAAGACAGGAAGGAATCTCCACCAGGACTCGGTTGCAGCACCCACAGCAAATCACCGAAACATCCCGCACACCGATAAAGAGACGCAAAGGGAAAAGGAACATCAACCACCAAAGACGACATCAAACAAATAAAAACAAAAGACTACACTGAAACCAATGGGAAATCGATGCCGACTTGGAATGGCCATCTTTCACGATAGTAGCAAATGGTGTGGTTACCCGATTCACGTGAGCACTCTCCCATCTGTCCGGTTATCCAGTGACCTCCGCTAAGAACTCGGGATTATTTTGTTTAAGATTCTCATTTTAAGATGACGACAGAAGCACAAGGAAGGGTCCGAAGTAACACACTGATGCATATGTAATTGGATATCAAAAGTATAAGGGCGTACGAAAAACAGTCCAAGCTCTGCTGGCTGGAGTGAGCTCATGTCTTGGACAGATCCTGTCGCCACAGTCAGTCAGAGTGCAATTCTAAAGAATGCGCTTGTTCAAGGATGTAGATGGGTAAATTACTATACAGAGTGTTCTGGTGACATCATGATCATGTCTACCTGTGATATCCTTATTTTGACTAATATATCGCCATAAAAGTAAGAAATTCCCAAAATAGTAGACTCTGTTTCTTGTATAGATGAAATTTTTAAAAGAAGCTGTGGGTGATATTTTGTAAAATTTCCAGAAAGTCTTTCTTAATTACATGTATATATAAGCACCACAATTGTCAGTTCCATTCTCGTTTTTGTGTCGCCTGCGAAGCATAGCGATACTTAGGGATCACTTTATCCGTCCGTCTGTCTGTCCGTCCGTCTGTCACACTTAGGGTGTCACAGCCCATAACTTTTGATGGGAAAGTGATAGGGCTTTGATATTTCACGTGTTTTTCTTGTGATATGACCTTTCTGCACATACCATAATTTTTACTTCAATCTTTCGATTAGTAAGTGATATGGCTTTGTAATTTCATATGTGCATTCCTTTTGACAAGACCTTTCAAGACGTACCATAATTTTTGACCTCGTGACATTGACCAAGATATTTGACCTACTTTTTTTTAAAGTTATGATTGGCTATATCTTTTGATTGGTAAGTGATAGGGCTTTGGAATTTCACATGTTTATTCCTTTTAACAAGACCTTTCTAAACATACCATAATTTTTTACCTCTAGACCTTGACCTAAGTACGGTATTTGACCTACTTTTTCGCAGGCGACACAAGCATTACTTGGATTGCTATTTTCTGAAATTGCGTTTTATTTCCGGGTAAAAAGGTGACGTTTGATTTAGGTCACCGCGGGTTCAGTAGCCGTCATGGCATGTTTCTGTAGAGCTTATGCATTGTGAAGTCACGAGCGTTAGGTTGCAGAAATGCAACACGTACCACCTAAATAGTTTCATCTCGGGGAATTGCATTGGTTGTGCACATATATCTCAATGTGATACAGATCAAGTTGGAGTTTAGTTTTGATTGACCTATTTTTACAAAAGTTACGGCGCTTGGACTTAGCAAATTTCTTGAATTTTTTCAGTTTTTCGGGCTTTTATTTGGATCTATCGCTGACATGAAAATTATGTGAATACGTCTTAGTGTGATACATATGTTTTCCGGACATTTTGTCCCTGTTATCGCAGATAGTTAGCTGAGTTTTGGTATGTGAAGACATGCCATCTTACAGAGATACAGATCAAGTTCGAGTTTGGTTTTGATTGACCTTTTTTATACGCCCGTCATTTGACGGGTCGTATTATGGTATGGCGAAGTCCGTCCGTCTGTCCGTCCGCCTATGGAACGCAATAACTTGAATATGCGTCAACGGATTTTCACGAAATTCATACATTATGATTGGACTGTGGAGAGGAAGCCGCCTTTCGATTTTCAGGTTCATCCGATTTGTCGTTACAGAGTTATGGGACTTAGATTTTTAAAATACAGTGAAAATATACTAAAATAGCTAAAAATTATTTAAAAATCTATTTTTGGTCGAAATGTTTTGAAATTTTGTATACTTCAAGTAGAAAGGATGTTCTTTGACATATATAACGGGTTTTTAATTTTTTTGTCGTGTAACCGAGATATTGTGTGTAATGGGAATGGGGATGGGTTATATGCACATACATGTTAAGCTAAGGGCAAAATATAGGCGCATGGAACGCAATAACTTGAATATGCGTCAACAGATTTCCATGATATTCATACATTATGATTGGACTGTGGAGAGGAAGCTGCCTTTCGATTTTCAGGTTCATCTGATTTGTCGTTACAGGGTTATGGGACTTAGATTTTTAAAATACAGTGAAAATATACTAAAATAATTAAAAATTATTTAAAAATCTATTTCTGTTCGAAATGTTTTGAAATTTTGTATACTTCAAGTAGAAAGGATGTTCTTTGATATATGTAACGGGTTTTTAATTTTTTTGTCGCATAACCGAGATCTTTGTAATGGTAGGGGGGGGGGGGGTTATATGCACATACATGTTAAGCTAAGGGCAAATTATAGGCGCATGGAACGCAATAACTTGAATATGCGTCAACGAATTTACATAATATTTCTACATTGTGATCAAACTTTGAAGAAGAAGCCGCCTTTCGATTTTCAGGTTCATCCGATTTGTCGTTACGGAGTTATGGGACTTAGATATTTTAGATACAATGTACAAATATACTAAAATAGTTAAAAATTCTTTAAAAATCTATTTCTGGTCAAAATGTTTTGAAATTTTGTCTGCTTCAAGTAGGAAGGATGTTCTTTGACATATGTAACGGGTTTTTAATTTTTTTGTCGCATTATCCAGAAATTATGTGTAATGGGGGGGGGGGGGGGGTTATATGGAGTTATGGGACTTAGATATTTTGGTGTCGTGAAAAAATCCCAACGGGCGTATCTTGCTGCGTGAGCGTAGGCTTTATTTACAAGAGTTATGGTCCTTGGACATGGCAAATTTCTTGAAATTTTCAGTTTAACGGACTGTTCTTGTTTTTGTGGATATTAATTTTTTTAAGGGAATAAATTCTAGCGTGATACAGATCAAGATAAAGTCGGGTTTTGATTGACCTATTTTTACAAGAGTTATTACCCTATGACCTAGCAAATGTCATGAAATTTTAAGTTTTCCAGACCTTTTCTAATACACATATTGTACTTTTTTGGGGCGGGCATTCATCTTTTGGCGTAAAGACAGGTCAAGTTTAAATTCATGTTAAATTGAAGCATTCTAGGCAGAGTTGTAGGACATACATTGATGCCAGTAGGGGACTTATATATCGCTCGGTGATATGAATTTTATTTAAGAAATAACAACTAGGTAGCTATGGTTTGTTGTCCAGTAATACCCCGAGTCGCATGAATCAATGAAATTAACACCGAGTTGCGAAGCGGCGAAGTGATAATTTGATTGGGTCATGCGAAGAGGGGAATTACTGGATAACAAATTACAGCTAGCTAGTTGTTATTTCTATTCTAATATTGTTCTGCATGCACGAGCTCTATAGCATGTGCATGGGCGGAGCTCAGCGAACTGTAAGTTTGTTGGAGATTTTACACCAGGCGAGTTCTATAGTACTGTCACGATGAAAAGTGTTACATTTTGTAACACTTTTGTAACACACTGTTTATAAATGTAAATTGGTTAAAATCCATTATTTTACAAATTTTAATAAAAATTTATTATGAAAATAAATTTGAATTAAAATTTGTAAAATAAAGGATTTTAACCAATTTACATTTATAAACAGTGTGTTACATTGTCATGTGCTCACTTTCATTTTATAAAAAGGAAAGTTAGAAAAAGACAGTACATATAGGGAGAAAATCTCAAGTCATGTTAGAATGTGAAACAATAAAATGCAGGTTGTCAAATATACTCTGTTGCATGTATAGGTCCTAATTGGGGATCTGAGAGTAGTTCTTGTCGAATTTCCAGAAAGTTTTATCTAGTTTATGGAAGCGGAAACCTTGACCTAAAAGGTTGTTGATAATGTGTAAATTTCTACTGTGAAAGCCCAAAAGCATTATTTTTATTTACATGTTCTAGCGTATATGATGAGTTGAGATATGTAAATACCGTATGACGTTACATGGGAACATCTTCGTCTATGTTTAATCCAAAATCATATCTTTGTCACGTACACTCGTATAAATCTCTGTGTTGACAAATTTTGATATTAAGGTCTAAAAATTGTGTTTCTGCCATTATTACATTTGCTTTATTTGGCGTAAATTCATGCGGGTAAATTGAAAGCAGAGACTGTATGTCAGCTAGAAGAGGGGCACAATTTATGCCCATTGGAATTCCAACAATTTTATTCGAGTATTTGGTCTCCAACAACAACGAAAATATTGTCTATCAAACATTCCAGCATCTTGATGATGTCGTCTTCAGTGTATTTGTGTTCTGTATCAGAGTGTTCCTCATAAATCGCGGTTCCGATACGTCCTAACCGTCATTCTCTTCCTCGTGCTGCCATCTAGCCAATCAACAGAGTTTTTTCTCTTTCTAGTCCTTGGAGTAACCAATCGCAGTGGCCATTACAAATGAGCTAAACTTGATATCCATGGAAATCTTGGAAAATAATATGCCAGAAATTCAGCATCTAATGTTAATGAAAATTCTAGGAGACATTTTTCACGCTATATGTGATAGAAGAAAATATGTATATGCAGGGACAAGATCAGGAGGTAGTAAATCTCTTATTTATATACCGGTATTTATAAATAGTTCGTTAGTAAATGCGATTTGATTAGGTTAGCCTCTCTGATTGTGTCCAATGATATGGCGGGGTTTTTATTGAAACTCGACGCGGTAAATATCGCAAGGAGAAGAGTGGGACGGTTAGGACGTGTCGGACACGCGATTTATGAAGATGGGTGTTCCTTGACAAAACAAGTTTTCAAACGTCCTAAAACGAGGTATTTGTATCTACGATTGCAACTTTTGTGGACTCATGGAAGTCAACCTTCTTATGCCCCCCCCCCCCCCCCTTCGAAGAAGAGGGGACATATTGCTTTGCCGCTATCTCTCCATCGGTCGGTCGGTCCTCCACAGCAGTTTCCGCTCATTATCTCTGGAATGCATTCACATATTGAAATGAGTTTTTTTTAATACAGATATATCAAATGAAAATCTAGGTCAAGTTGATTTTTTGGTCAGATCGATTTTTTTTACAGAGTCATGCCCCTTAGACTTAGAAAAATACCGTCCTCCACAACAGTTTCCGCTCATTATCTCTAGAATGGATTCACATATTGAAATGAAATCTGATATACAGATACATCAAATGAAAATCTAGGTCATGTTCATATTTGGGTCTGATCGAAAATTTTCGACAGAGTTATACCCCTTAGACTTAGATAAGTATTTGCGTTCAAAATCTGTGGCATGGATTCACATTTTGAAATGAAATTTTGAATACAGATACATCAAATGAAAATCTGGGTCAAGTTCAAAATCGAGTCCAGTCAGAGAATAATGCCCGGTCACAGAGTTATGCCTCTTGAACTTAGAAAAATATAAGAATTTATAGGTTTCCATTCATTATCTCTGCAATGGATTTACGGTACCTATTGAATTGAGATTTTTCAATCCAGATCAAGTTCATACACAGGTCCAATCGAAAAAGAAAAAAAACCCAGAGTTATGCCTCTTTGACTTAGAAAAAAGTCCCCATAATTAAAGGTTTACATATTAATTGTTTCTGCAATGGATGCATATATTGAAATGACATTTAGTATACAGATATCATAATGAAAATCTAGTCAAGACCATGCATGATATAGATTCATTAATCCAACTAAAAAACTGTTGCTTTCATAATCAAAGAGGGAGTAGGGGGATATTAATGTTTTACAAACATGACTTTTAACTTGTTTTAAGTTTTTGATGAGGCATGGTTGCGTATATTGTGGAAATATCGAAAGATTATTGTGCTTGAAAGTCGGAGATTTGAGATGGTCTAACAGTTCTTTTGAGTTACAGAAGATCATCATACGATTGACTCCACTGTTAGGGTATGCCGTAGCACAACACTTCTGAAGACCGTTTTTTATGTGACTGAGAAGGAAAGGGGAGAGGCTTTATAGAACAGCTGCATGAACGCGCTTATGATGAATGGTTGTTTGTATTACAAGTTGTTAGATGCTTTGTCTACCTAAACTTTGACATAGTTTTCATGAAGGTATTATAGGAGTTCCTCGGCAACACAAGGATCAGGATCTATGGATTCGAATCTAGTTTTTATACCCCCGCAAACAAAGTTTGGGGGGTATATAGGACTCACCCTGTCCGTCTGTCTGTCCATCACACATTATCCAGAGCATAACTCCAGCCCCTGTGGATGGATTTCAATAATATTTCACAGAAATGTTCCTTGGGACCTAGGGGTGTGTCACGACCTTGAACAAAGGTCAAGGTCACAAAAGACATCATTAGTAAGACCTTGTCCAGAGCATAACTCCTCCCCCTGTGGATGAATTTCCATAATATATCACAGAGATGTTTCTTAGGAACTAAGGATGTGTCATGATTTTGAACTAAGGTCAAAGGTCAAGGCCAAAATAGACATCATTAGTAAAACCTTGTCCAGAGCATAACTCTACCCCCTGTGGATGGATTTCAATAATATTTCACAGAAATGTTTCTTAGAACCTAAGCGTTTGTCATGACTTTATCTTCTTTAACTTATTTGAACCAAGGTAAAAGGTCAAGGACAATAGCCACCTTTATTAAAACATTGTCCGGGGCATAACTCCTCTCCCTATTGATGGATTTCAATAATATTTCGCAGAAACCTTTCTTAGGACCAAATGATGTGTCATGACCTTGAACAAAGGTCAATGTCACAATAGACACCATAAGTAAAACCTTGTCCAGAGCATAACTCCTCCTCCTGTGGATGAATTTCAATAATATATCACAGAAATGTTCTTAAGGGTGTGTCATGACCTTGACCAAAGGTCTAAGGTCAAGGTCACAATAGACGCTTGACCTTGATCCAAGATAACTTTTCAAAGAATATTGCTGCGGGGGTATTTTCGTCCCGCTACCCAATGGAGAGGAGACATATTGATTTTGCCTTTGCGTTCGTCTGTCTGTCTGTCCGTCTGTCACACATCGTGTCCGGGCTATATCTCTTGAACCGTTTGCCCGATCACTTTTATATTCTAGTACTGTAGATTGGTTTTTATCCGTCAGATACCAATATTCGCCAGTGCCTTCCTTGACGAAATTACGTACCGACGAATATAAATACTCCTGACAAAAAATAAATTGTAGTAAGGAAAAACTGAATCAGTCTCTTGGTAAACTTTTAGAATATAAACCGGGAGTACTGCGGAGAAGGAAGAGTGTTAAATTACGACACGCAAATGGCAAATCAATGAAAACTGAATACGAACACAAAGTCGCATATAATGTACTTCTATTTACTAAATGATATGTTTTCAGAGCAAGGTAGGCGATGGGGATGTCTCTAATTGTTTGTTTATCGATATTTGTTAAACAAACAATGAAAACAAACACATACGAGTACCGCGGATTTGACGATTTGACAGTGGATCTAAATGTTAAGTTGGCATTTACATTTTAGGGACCCTTGGATGACGAATTTACGTAATGACGAAATGGTCATTTTAAACGAATTGACGAAAAATGGTACTGACGAAAATAAAGCAATTTACAGTATGTTGTTCCTTATGACCCAAAGGTTTCACATCACCCTGACCCAAGGTCATGTGACCAAGGTCAACGTCACTTAGTACATTTTAAATGAAATTGTACATACATTCCTAGACCGAAATCAAAAGTCAATAACTGCTCTATTATATTATCAGGATTTTTTTAACATTTGCATCATAATGATACGCGAACACTACAAAAATCAACGCACGCGCTGGTAACGCACGCGCTAATCCCGAATAGACCGCTTTGGAGCGTTAGCGGTCAACTCACTCTAAGATACACTATATCAAACAGCGTCTCCACCAATCAGAGATAAGCAAAATCGGCATAATTCCTGATCATGTAATAATATGAAATAGTACATGCTATCATGTCTAAGCTTTATCTTTTGAACGCTTACAGGATCACTTTCATACATGTATTTTAGTATGATGATTCTGATGACCCTAAGTTTTCACACCACCTTAATCCAGGGTCATATTACATTTTTTAATGAAATTGTACATGTTATTATGTCTGGGCTATATTTCTTGAATCTTATACTGGATCATTTTGATAATTTAGTATGCTGTTGTTCATGATTGAAGGTTTCTTATCACTTTGACCCAAGGTCAAGTGTCCATGGTCAAGATCATTAGTTCTATTTAATGAAACTCTAGATATTAATTCTGCTTGGGCTATATCTCATGAACCGTTTTTACAATTGTTTTTATATTTCAGTATGTTGTTTCTCAGGACTATTAGAATGTTTCTTATCACATTGTCCCATGGTCACATGACCAAGGTCACTTGTCCAGGCTGAAATTGTGTATGCTCATCATTTCCAGGCTGTATCTTTGGAATTGTGTAGGCAATCACTAATATATTTTGTTGTAGCTCATAATCCATAGGTTTCAGATCACCTATATCCAAGGTCATGTGACCAAAGTCACCCAGTATGCTTATAATTAAATTGCTAATCATGTTCAGGCTATACCTCTTAAAAACAAAATAAGGAATGATCACTTTAATGTTTTATTATGATGTTGCCTATGACTCAAAGGTTTCACATCATCTTGGCCCAAGGTCAAAATAACTTAGAGCGAGGGGGTAGACATCTGTTGTTTTTGTTTTTTTTTCTGAAAAACATTTTTTTATATTTTAATATGGTTTTCATAGAATCATTGAAATTCCTTACTACAGAAATGACATGCAAGGATACATTTTCTCAGCCTCCACAAATATATATGTATTTTCAATCAATCCGCCCTAACTTAACGAAAATCCAGGTCCCACGGGAAAAGACGAAACAGACAGATAGGAAGACAACCCAGAGTATATCGCTGTCTCTCAACGAGCACGCAATGGCGGTAGACATGAGCTGTTACAGGCTCTGTCATCTATGCCAGTAGAGCAACTGAAATCTATCTTGGATGAAGCAGAAGTTGCATTCTTAAGAAACACTGACTGATTCAGACTTAATATCATTGTCTCATTCGCACAGAAGAAGCTTTATTTTGTTATTATTGTCAATATTGAAATATATGTTTTACAGTACCAAATTTATTGTACTAGACACGTGTTTCGAATATTGAATCCTCGTCAGTAGTACTTCATATCAAACAGTATAAAAAACCTCCCCTGAAAGACGATTCATAAAAACAAATTATCATTTATTGTAATAAATGTCTTTATGGCGTCCGCTTGTAATTCGCGACTACGGTCGAAGGAAGATAACTCGTTAATGATTATGCAGAATAAGAACGATAACTCTACGGTGGCGCTGTAACCAACTCATCAATATTAATGAGCGTCAGTTGAGAACATCAAAAATTTCCGCAGCTATTTTGTTAAAAAATTAGGATTTCTTGTTCGCATTTTTCACCCTCGTTTATTCCTGGTAAGCATATTACATTCCTTTTGAACTTTACAAGCGCTTAGATAAAAAATAACAGGACTAAATGCAAATATTCTGAGCTATTTGGTCAATGCTGAAGCGGTGAGTGAGCGACGATTTTGTGTATACGAACTATTGGATCGCAGATTCGCCGTTTGATTAATCCAATCAATCCACGATATTTAAGGCTATTAATTTATCGTGTATTCATATTATATCTACATTTTGATGGGTTTATAACAACAAGGATTGAGAACTGTCCTCGTTAAACTTTGTGTAAATATACGCAGAAAGTGATGACGTAAACACAGGAAGTCAAAATGAAAACATTAGTGATCGGCAGTTCTCACATTAAACACTTGGATACTTATCTGCAAAGAAACAATTTAACTTCATTCAATCTAGATGAAATACATAAGGTACTTATGTTTGGGATCAGCGGCGGTAAGGTGAAGGACTCGTCACACATAGCAAAATTTGAGAGGATTATTAGGGAGACTCGACCAAATCAGATCATTTTTCAAATTGGAGGAAACGATCTGGACGCTACCGACATGACCGAACTCAAGATGGAAGAACTAATTATGCGCATAGTCTCTTTGGGATCGCTGTGGCTATCAAGATTTAACGTACGAGACATGGTGATAGTGCAATTTCTCTTTCGTCATAGAACTAGAAACTTGAGCGTTCAACAATACAACAGTTATGTGAAACAAGTTAATATCCGTCTGAAATCAGAACTGGCGAACTTCTCCAGGATGCGCTATTGACGATTCATAAAAACAAAGGTTTTTATCTTCTTTTAAAACATCTCTTATATTTATTGGGACCATCGCGGACAAAGTACCATTCCTCAATATTTTGAAAATTTAGAACCATCTCTTAGATGTTACAAGTATAAGAAACCTCCAAAACTCCAAAAAGTTACATCGGATTATGAAATACTTGAATCATGTCCTGCGTCTTGAGAATTTGCAACCTCTAAATATATTTACAAACCAGCTGGTCATGTTGTTACAGGTGACTTTTCAATTATCCTAGGGATATGGTTTTTCCATATTTGTCATTCTTGATAGGGATATGTTTTTTTTTCCATATTTGTCATTCTTGATAGGGATTAGACAGGCAGCTCCGTGGTCTTCTTAAAAAGGACCCAAGTATAGAATCCCATCCAAGACAGATTTTATCAAATGCTGCGAAGTGCTAAAGGGATCCTTAGATAATTATACGAAAAGATTGTGTAAATCATAAGGCGTCGAATCGCTTGCTCTGAATGATTGAAAAAAAACCCAATTCATTATAGATATAATCGATATTCGAATAGATAACTTCCATAAAAACTCTCATCTCTTTCAAAAGCCACGTTCCAAATCTGAAATAAACATTCAAGAAGTACCTATCAGTTATTCAGTCTCAAAGTCGAGAAGGCAAGGCAAAATCATTAGAATTTCCATAGGAACGGTTGCGAACCTCGGAATGAATAACATTCCGAAGTGAGACCACGTGCCCAGGGAGAGTCAGCGTCTCCTAAATGCATGCAACATCCGTCGCAACAGCTCCATGGAAACTTGTAAAATTCGGTGATTGTCTCGATATACACATCAGGTAAGTATTCCTTGTTTGGTGATGATGACAGCCATTTAATCACAATCCAGAATGTCACTGATCATTCTGGAAAGGGGGATCTGATATGCTTTTATTACATCCCCGTAGCGACAGAAGAACTTCCTCAAAGATGTGCAATATAACCCTGAACAAGTAGCTTACTTGCAAGCTTCTGGCTCTAACGATGAAATCGTCATATTTGGAACATGCCCTGGCGTACCGTATTAGCTGGGAGACAAAAACGCAATAAGCAGGAGGAGACGGAATGTTGCTACTCATAAAAGGGAAGTTAGTTATGTGGAAGCTGAAATCATCACGCTTGTCATACAGTGAGGTGTTGTATTGTCGATTGCGTCGAAAGATAGAGGTATATCCAAGTACGAAGCGGATCTGTCGCTCTCGGTTGTTTTCTTGATCTCTAGTTCATGAGGATAGAATTCATGTAGATCCCTAAAGTTCGGATTATTGTTGGACAACACGTCATCTATGTATCTGAAGGTAAAATTGAATTGAGATGCGAGGTGCTTTCACCAAGTGGAGAGCAAGGTCTGGATAATGTCAGCTTCGTATGAAAAATAAGTCCGCAAGCAGTAGGGCGCAATTGGAACCCATGGCGATGCCAGCTATTTGCTGGGATACAGTTCCTCCAAACACCACAAAATATTGTCAATCAAAAGCTCAAGCATCCGGATGATATCGTCTTCGGTATACTTTTTGGTTGAACCAGAGTGTTCCTTCACGAAATAAGTATCCTCTCGCCCTATGACAAGTTATTTGTATCTCCTGTTCCCATTTTTTGAAAGAAAGGTTTTGCGAATAATATTGGCAAGTCTGTGTTTGAGCTTTTGGTGTGGAATGGTAGTGTAGAGCGTGGAGAAGCCGAAAGATGTTATGATGGTAATATGATTTAAATTGGTTGCTTTTAAATTTTCCAAATCTTCAGGATCCACATCTGATTGATTCCATTTCTGGAATATGTCTCGCAGTATGTTTGAATATTTTTTCCTGACATGTTCGCCATAGCACTTTCTATCTAGACATTACCTCAGACAGTGCATGTATTTTATATATTGTTTTCAATTTCGTGCGTGAACATCGACGGCGGGTGCGGCTAGCCAACAGGGGATGCTTACTCCTCCCGGGCACCAGGCCCCACCTCTAGCATGCTAGGGGCCCGTCGATGCTCAATTTGGTGATCTATTGTGAGTGCTGTTGAGATTATTGTCTCTTCTTTAACTCATTGAAGTCCTTGCTTAATGCGAGTTAATATTTTCATAAGCAAAATGGAAAGAAGTTTTGTAGAGCACCTGGACGAACCGGCAATGAATCGGTGTTTGTAAGGATTTTTGTGCATTTTTGGAATCCAGCAGATATAAGGTAGTTCAAGGTCAGAGTCATCGGCATGAATACCGAAGGACTCAAGAACAGATTTGTGGTTTTCAAGTATGTCAGATACAGATAAATTTGTAAGCGTTCATATTGGATTTCCAGGTGCTGAGTGTAATTCTAGTTCCTCTCTTAGATATTTCAAATCTAAGATAAGTGATTTACATGAAAAACATGCCTTTGTACCAGCTGATAAAGCGGCCAACAACAACATAATCATTTGAAAACGTTACTACATATAAACTTTATTTTCTGAACTTTCGTCTACTAATACTTATATCAAAAGCAATGAAAGTGTCTCCAAATTTTGAGCAAGAATACCAGTGAATTGTCTACATTCAATATCCCCATTTCTAAATTGGATCTCCCAACACTACATTGATTACCAAAACTATACTAGTCTCCTTACAAATTTCGATTTATTGCTAATTCTAGTAACTGCTCCACTACAATTTTGTCTAGAAATCCAGCACTTACGGTTTTTAAAGAACACGTGACTATTGTGAAACTGTTCTAAACAGGAGCGATGTAAATTTCTTTTGGTCTATTAAGAATTCAGTGGATGTGATTGACAAAATGAAATCTAGAAATTTCCAAGCAATTACAATTTCTTCATACGATTTCTCTAATATGTACACCACACTTCCTTATGACAAATCGATTATCTAAACTCATTAAATGGTGTTTTGATCGAAAGCGGAAAACTTACATTTGTACATCTGAATCAAAGGGTTTCTTTTCCTCAACAGACTACAAATCATACAAATCACGGACATGTAGTGACATGTGTAATGGACAACATTTATGTTATATTTGATGAGGATCTATACAAGCCGGTTGTAGGGATTTCTATGGGTACTAACTGTGCGCCTCTGTTTGCAGATTATTTTTCATTCACTTACGAAAAAGAATTTATCCAAAATCATCAAAAGCAAAGAAAATTTAGTGATTTGAAATGTTTCAGTGATACATCTAGGTATCTGGATGATATTCTGACTATTAACAATCATGCTTTTGAATTGTATAAGAATGAAATTTATTCACTTGAATTAACACTTAACAACACAGAAACACCATTTTTGGACCTAAATATCGAAATTGTAAACGGAAAGATTCATACAAGTGTTTATGACAAAAGGGATAATTTTGGATTCAACGTAGTAAATTTCCCCTGGCTTGACGGTGATGTTCCAAGACTATCATCATGTGGCATTAACATGTCACAGCTCATCCGGTACGCAAGAGCATGTACTAATAATTTGGATTTTCACAGAAGAAATTTACAAATTACGAAGAAAGTTTTAAGTCAAGGTTTTTTGATCGAGAGGGGGAAACTTACATTTGTACATCTTAATCAAAGGGCTTCTTTTCCGCAACAAAATTCAAATCAAACAATCATGGACATGTAGTGACATGTGTAATGCCTTGTGCTTCCTCTTGGACAAGATTTGTTTTACATTTGTGAGAATCTATACAAGGACAAATCTGGATAATGACCATATCCAATACATAGTACAAAATCGATTATTCAGAAAATAATAAACCGAAGGCATAGAAAACCAGGATAAAACAAGAACCGAAACACAAAAAAAAGACCCCTCCACAATATGAAAAGAAGCGAACTCCAAATATGGGAGTGAGACCAGGTGCCCAGGAAGAGTCAGCATCTCCTTCTTGCATACAACACCCGTCATTTCAATTCGGTAGAATTGTCACATCCGGTTACTTCCATTTCGGAAAATACAGGTATATTCCCAGTTAACACAAACATATCGGTGGTTGGATGGTTCAAATGGTCTAAGACAGAATACCGTCCACCATTCTGGAGAGTGGGACATCATAATGTATGACGAGTTCCCCATATCGACCGTAGAACTTCCTCAGTGACGAGGTTAGTCGCCCACAAACATACCCCTGACCGAGAAGCTTAGTTGAAAGACGTCTAGCTCTCAGAACAAAATTTGTATATTTGGAACTTGCTCTGTCATACCGTATCAACTGAGAGATGAACACGCCATACACACACCATGTAAGGTGTCCTGACGACGAGTGATTTTTTGTGTTAATTGTCCTGGATTTTTCGTGTTTGTCGTGGATTATTTGTGTTCGTTTCGAACGAAATCGGCAAAATTTAATATTTTTTGACAATTAATGGACATGCAGATCATCGTGAGATACAACAACATGGGATGCTCACTCCTCCCGGGCACCTGCTCCCACCTCTAGCTTCCTAGGGGTTCGTCGATGCTCAATTTGGTGCTCTATTGTGAGTGCTGTTGAGATTATCGTCAGGATCTTCTTTTACGCATACGTATCTTTGCATTTAAGATTGTAAATGCATTATAAGACTTAATCAATGCTTAGAGTTGTCTGCTTTTCATTAAATAAAGAGATTTCTACTTTTTTGATAAAAATCCATGTTCTCGTCGATTAAACAGACTAGGTTCAAATATCTGAACATGAATATCTTGTGTCAGTTCAACAGTCCTAATCATATTTTTCTCGAGCAATAAAACGGCAATAAAAAGCAGAAAAGCAAAATTTAAAAAAAGATAGATGTCCTGACTTTTTTGTGTTTTGTCCTGGATTTTTTTGTGTTTCCTGTCCTGGCTTTTGTATATTTCTTCAACAAACTAATAGAGATTAACTAATTTGTATGGGATTTTGTTATGACAGTAGCTCCATTGTCATATCAAACCTTATGTTATAACTCGTGTTGGTTACAAAAACCACTGTATAGTTTTGATTTTTGTATTCAGATGAAATATGTCCTTATTTGAAAGGTTTCCTTTCTTAATATTATTGATCATGAGTTTATAGTCTACTAAGTCACTAACATGTTCTTTGGAACGTTACTTCAGAATGATAAAAAGTTTTCTGCTCATACATTTAGACTAAAATATACCAATATGTATCAGGTTAAAAGTGGGTCGTGCTCACACATTCCTGATAAACACACCATTTGTTGTATGACTGTCCGAAGTTGTCAGGAGCGTAGCCAGAGCAGTTACAAAGAAATTCTTAGAACAGGGTGGACAGAGAACAAATGCTTGTGCCTTTTTAAAAGTATGAAAAAAGAAACTGACGTGTATTTGAATATACCTATATAATAATACATAGGATAAAAATATATCTAGTTAATATCTTAGTGTACCGACCCAGAAATTACATCGAGCATAGCGAGCAAATAATTCTTCCACATTTTTCACATTTGCCACGACGAAAACTTTTGTTGAAATTCAAAGAAAAATTAAGAAGGCTTCTGTTCGATGTCTTTCCACTATATATTGCAAACTAATTATTGATAGTCGTCCGTTCGAGCTAGTAATCATGTAAAGATTACGAGGGGGCTAAACTAACATCCCGCGATGGGGGTTTGCGAGTTTTATTTTACGTTTAATTACGTTTTCATTTTTATTCCTTTTTAAAACGTTGTTAAATTGGCCCGACTACAAAATTGATTCTATTCAATTCCGAGTTTTGCCAACAGAGAACCCCCATTTTGGTTGCGAATTTAGAGGAGGAGGACAGTGGGGCCGCCCCATCACTGTATTATATATTTGATTACATGCTAATCATGTTCACTTTGCTCTACTTGAATGGATCACAAGCGAATCTAGAGGGGTCGTGCGGGTCCCTATTCCCTCCTGTGGCGGTCAATTTTTTCTTCAAATGTTCTGAATTTGCTATGAAAATTCTAAATGATTACGAATTTATCTGTCAGTACATGTAGTTGAAAAAAAATCGTTAGCTCGCTGTTGCTCGCCGGTTTTCAAGACTTAAAATATGCATGGACTTTGAATTTTATGTTTGAGACTCAAAATACATATTATTCATTTCGTTTGAACTTGGCTGAGTTAGAAATGAATTATTTTCCCCCTTTATCGAAACTGAAGATGGCGCTTTTTCGCGCCTTTTTTGTTGGGCATTGTTGGTAGAAAGTGAGTGTTCGGCCATTCGACGAGTTAGCGCTCAACCATCAACATCGAAATTTTTCTTTTGATGTAAATTTTTTTTATTCAAAATTAGGGACTGGGGGCTTCGTTTCTATGCCTGCCTTTCCGGGTTTTTTTTATATGTGAGCGCTAACCGCGTCACCACCATCCACTTTATTTATGTATTTATTCATTTATTATGAAATTTCGTTTGTTGTTCAGGAGAAATTGATAGAGGATAAAGATAGTAATTGTCTTTCCTTTTTATTTTGACTCTTTAAAAAGGTCGCCAATCGTCTTTCAATCATATTAGAAGTTAGTCAAAAGTAATTAATCAAGGAACCCAGTGGGAGAAATTAGTCTAGAATAACTTCTATTTTCGCTGTCAGTTTTCCGTAGAAATTCTCTTTGAAACTGGACTTTGCCAACCCGCGCACCTTTCTGAAATCCTAGATCCTCCTCTGGTCATCTACAATTGTGTGTCATAATGTAATATTGGATGTAATTTTGCTATCAAAAAAAAAAAAAAAAAGAAGCGAAACAAACAACAAAAAATTAAGAAAAAGGATGTATGGCCATTTGTTCATCATTGTTTACAAAGTGTTCCTACATAAGCCCTTGAATATATAGCATATACATACCATCGAAAAAAAGAAAGGGGTGAATGATCCCCACCCTCTCTTTTTGTGCGAAATGTTTGATAATCTGAAAGAGCGGGGGTGGGGGTGGGTGTTAGCAAGGCGCATAGCCAGGCAAAACAGACTAAAAGAAAGTGTGCAAAGGGTCATTTTAACGTAGAAAACTGCTCTGTAAATGCGTAAAATGCATTAGATTCAGGGGGCTTTGCCCCTTGGCCTGGATCCCAACAAGGGCTTCTCCATGGACCCAATTTGGAGATCAAAGCGATCCCTACACCTCATGACTGAAAGTGCTTCCACTTGAAAAGCACTCTGGCTACGCGCCTGCCTTTGGAACGATATGAAAAACTAACCAACATGTCACCGTAGCTTTAGAAAAGAAGGGAAAAAAGCATGTATTTGTGAAACACGAATGCCCCCGTCGGCATCTTTGTCAGTAAAAATTGTAAAATGGTCAAACTCCAAGGTCAAGGCAACAAGGTAAAAAAAATTTGGTATCCATGGAAGGGTCTTGTCACAAGAAATACACATGTAAAATATCAATGCCCTATCCCATACAATTCAAAAGTTATGGCAAAGTTTAAAGTTCTTCAAAAGTTATGACCAAGGTTAAAGTTTTTCAAAAGTAGGTCAAACTTCAAGGTCAAGGCCATAAGGTCAAACGTTTTGGTATCCATGGAAAGGTGTTGTCACAAGGAATACACGTGTGAAATATCAAAGCCCTATCCCATACAATTCAAAAGTTATGGCAAAGTTTAAAGTTCTTCAAAAGTAGGTCAAACTCCAAGGTCAAGATCACAAGGTCAAAGATTTTGGTATCCATGGAAAGCTCTTGTCACAAGGAATACACATGTGTAATATCAAAGTCATATCCCTTACCATTCAAATTACCATTAAATTAAAGGTTAAGGTGACAAGGTTAAAGTTTTTACGGACAAAGAGACAGACAAACGGACAGGACAAACACTATATGCCCCCGAATTTTCGATAACGGCGGTATAAAAAAGGAAAACAAAAAGATGTATGTATACAAAACAAGCTTTCTCTTCGTTTCTACTAAGGCATAGGTCATTTTTATGAAAAGTTAAGAGCTATATGAGCCGATAATATTTAAATATTCGCTCGCTTTTCAAACCTATTGAAAATTATTCTAAAATCAAAATCTAAAAAAAAAATCACACAGACTAGGTACACTAAAAAGTCAGGACATACTCAACTCTTTTAAATCTAGTGATATTCGTACATTTTTAAATGTGGTCCCTAACAGATGATTCAAACATCATAAATACATTAAAACAAACTGAAAAAATGACAAATTGAGCATTTTATGGAGTTTGAAACAATTTCATGACACAAAAAATCGAGGACGTACACAAAAAAATCCAGGACAAATAACACAAAAAATCATCCCTCGTCAGGACACATGGTGTGATACAGGCGATGAAGGGATGTTGCTACTCAGAAAAGGAAAATTTGTAATGCTGAAATTGAAGTGGTCACGTTTGTCATAGAGTGAGGTGTTCAAGTGACCATCAGTGTCGTAGGACAGCATTATGTCCAGATAGGATGCTGAATTATTTGTCTCAGTGGTTTCTTTTACTTCAAGCTGCGAAGGATAGATTCTGCTGAGGTAATCCGCGAATTTTGAATTATTGATGGACAGCACATCGTCAATGTCAATGTAAGTGAAGTTAAAGTTAGGAGCTACGTATCTGTTCCCTTCAGAGACCAAAGATTGAATGAATTCATCTTCGTACGAGTAAAGAAAAATGTCGATAAGGAGTGGGGCACAATTGGTTCCCATTGGTATTCCGACAATTTGCTGGAAGACCTTTCCTCCAAACACCACAAAAATGTTGTCGATCAGAAAGTTTGACATCTGAATAATATCTGCTTCAGTGTACTTATTTTTAGAATCGGACTTTTCTTTAACAAAGTAGGTTTTGTCATAATTAACAACAATAAATTTATATTTGCGATTGCCGTTCTTGCTTGTAAACGCATTACTTATGATTTTGGCGAGCCTTTCTTTCAATTTAGAATGTGGGATTGTTGTGTAAAGTGTCAAAAATAAAAGGCTTTGCTCAAATGGACTCTATTGGAATGAATTGATTTCAGATGCTCTGAAAATTCATTGGAATTCTTTAAAATCCACATCTGGTTAATACCGCTTCGGGAATATACCGTCGAACAATAAAGTCCAGATTTAATTTCAGTTAAAAATTTGGTGAGTAAGATCGATACAGATTTGGTTGAACATTTTGAAGAACCAGCGATGGAACGTTGTTTGTACGGATTTTTATGTATTTTAGGTATGCAATATAAGTATGGTAAATCTAAATCTAAATTGTTTGCGTCAAAGCCAAAGGGAGTAAGAGCTGATTTGTGGTTATCTATAATTTCCAAGGCAGAAAGGTTTATCGGAGTGTAAGTAGAATTCCCAGGTGTCGAATTCAAACCCAACTCTTTAACAAGGCTGTCTAAATACCGGTAGTACTTTTTGCAGGTAAATGTGTAGTTATTGGAGGCTTTGTCTGCTGGTGTGATGACGTAATGCTCTTGGAGGTAGGTCAGCTCTGTGATAACATCAGGGTCTTTAAAGATAGACTCGAATCTGGTGTTCACAGTTGCTTGTTAGTTGTAAATTCTAGATAAAAGTAACCCTCTGGAGCATTTTATCCATTCGGAAAGGGTATCGAGTTGTACATCCTTTTTCTTTGCCCAACGTCTTACATATTCCTCACACGAGTCCATGATAATTTTGAAAATTTGGTTCCAGTAAAGGATTCACTTTCTCTGTATTTGGGACCCTTTTTAACAATTCACTCAACTTTTTGTTCTTGACTATATTAAGGTCACCGGTAACAACGTGTCACGTTGTAGGGATCCCTATGGGTACTTACGGTGCGCCTCTTGTTGCAGAATTATTCTTATACGCTTATGAGAAAGAATTTATCCAAATCTTCAAAAGCAACGACAAAATGATGATTTGAAATGTTTCATTGGTACTTCTAGGTACCTGAATGATATTCTTGCAATCGCCAATCCTGTTTTTGAAAAATATAAAAATGTTATTTTGCTACAAGAATTGACGCTGACAAAGGCTAACGTTACAAGCACAGAAACACCATTTTTGGACCTAAATATCAATATTGTTAATGGAGAGATTCGCACTAGTGTGTATGACAAAAGAGATGATTTTGGATTCAACGTGGTTAATTTCCATTGGCTTGACGGTGATGTTACTAGATACCGTCATATGGTAGTTACATTTCAGATCTCATCTAAAACGCTAGATTATGTACTAATATTTTGGATTTTCATAGTAGAAATTCACAAATTACCAAGGTTCTAGTTAAGACTTTCTGGAAATTTTACAAAAATTGTTGTCACATTCTTTTGAAATTCGGACCCATACAAGCAACAGAGTCTTTTATGGTGACATTATAAACAAAATAGGAAGGATGAAAAAATGGACAGAATTACCATCAAATTGTGTTATAATAATCAAACTTCTTTCATACCGAAGATCCTGCTGTCAGCAGACGGACACTTGGCTTGGTACTTGACCAATTTACAGCCTTGTACCAGTGCATTCTTAGAATTTGCACTCTAACTGACTGTAACGACAGGAACCCATGATGGACCATGTACAAACCTCATGGAATAGCCGGAACCTCAACCACCTATGTTCTCTGAATGTCGGTCGGACTTTTCGGTTGGGAACACGCACGAGATCGCTACAGTCGTCAGAGCACGGACTGTATTTCGTACGCCCCCAGATTTTTTAGATTCATTTTCATATCCATCTGTGTGTTGCTTTGGGCTCTGCGTTATGCTGTCTGTTTGTGTGGTCATCTTTCAGTGAGGAGGTTTTTTACACCACAATTGTGCATTCTTCGAGACGTCTTGGTAATGGGAATAGTGGGAGGGTTATGCACACGTAATCCGGATAACCACATCATCTGCTACTGGCGTGACAGATGGCCGTCCTTAGTCGGCACTGATTGTCCAATGGTTTTGTTGGTTTGTGTGTAGTCTTTTTGTTTGATATTTCTATGATGTAACTTCCCCGCGAGGGGTTTGACAGTAAGTGTTTAGAATATGTTTCCCTGACATGGTCGCCATAGCACTTTCTATATAGACATAATCTCAGACATATGTGTTTTAGATATTGTTTTTTTCTTTTCGTGCGTGAACATCGACGGCGGGTGCGGCTAGCCAAACAGGGGATGCTTACTCCTCCCGGGTACCTGGTCCCACCTCTAGCTTGCTAGGGGTCCGTCGATGCTAAATTATGTGCTCAATTGTGAGTGTTATTGCGATTGTCGTCAGGATCTTCTTCAACTCATTGATGTTCCATATGTCCCTTTTGTGTCCTTTTCTGTGCTAGTCTGCTCTGTGTTTTTGAATGGGGTGTTTTACTGTGGATGCTGCAACCGAGTGTTGTTGGAGTTCCACTTCTTTCCTTAAAAGGTTTGTGTTTACTTGTGTTAAATAAATAAACAATTACTAGTATCTGAATTTAAATATAAGATATATGACGAAACAAACTCTATATAAAGATCAATGAAACATATAATAATGGGAAATTTGAACGTTAGCAAAGGGAAATATTCACAACAGTATCATTATATAGTATTGGAAAAAAAGTAAGACTTTAGTGTGATATTTTAAATATCTACTAAGATAATTTATAAGATCAACGAAAAGAAGATAAAAGGTAAATGAAATATGTCCTGCTTTACATGCCATTGATTAGATTTTTTATTCAAACTTAATATATTATATCGCAATTTACTCAACTTTTTAGGTGAAATATCAAGAAGAAATGATCCCAAAACTATCAATAATTTGGTTTGACACAACACAGCGACTGAACATGCATTTATACATTGTTTAGATTGAGGATCAATGACAAGGGTTTAGTACCCGAAACATACATGTCTGGTCCATGCTGCAGATTTATCTGATCTTAAATGATGCTATTGAATTTGAAGACGTTTAACATTTGTACCACTTGGTGACTGTCACTGCTGGTGGACCAGGAGTCCCCGAGGGCACATGTAGGGCTAAAGTTCGATCAACTTCGGCTGATCGTTTCTTTAATGCATTCGAAAATTCCTGTCATGAAAATTTGTAGAAATTTCTAAAATGTGTGTCCTGTAGCATCATATCCTATCCATCCTGCTACGTCTTTCGATACGTTTTTGGACATAACTTTCATACTCTTTGGCCGTATTACATTGGTTAGATTGAGGATCACTGACGAGGGTTTAGTACCCGAAACGTGCATGTCTGGTCCATGCTGTAAATTTATCTGCTCTTAACTAATGCTATTGAATTTGAAGACGTTTAACACATGCATTCAAAGAAACGGACAGCATATTCATGTAAATAAACTCTGAAGACCATGAATGGGGATTCTTATGATCTTTCCTCTGAGTGTGCATAGCTCTTAAACTGACATACTCACAAAGACAGCACCATATTTACTTGGCCATTTCTTGTAAAACACCCCAGAGTATATAATCCATCGTAACCCAGAAAACACTTTGCCCTTTTAGACCAGAATCTTTTCTTGAATATTTTAGGTTCAAACCTATTGACATAGTACAAAGCAAGAGGTTCAACTTTGTCAAGTAGATAAGTTCCCTTATGTAATAGTACCATACTGTTTCATGTACATTAATATAAATATTTTTTCAAGCCTTTCATATAACATGATCAACATAATTATAGATCTATCATATAGCACTATTTATCGATTAATGATAGCATGTCAATAAGATCATTAATTTAGTGATATTTGGACTAGCAGAGCAACTAATGAAAGCTATTTTGGGTGACTGATCAGATAAATAGAACACACTAATCATAAAGAATTATGGCATTCGAATTCATGGAAAAGTTGCAAATAATTAGATCACTCACATTTCGCAAATCGGTTCCTTCAGGTGATAACCAAAGATACTGGATCGGTCTATGTCTGTATTTGTTTTCAGTTTAATTCTGACTTTTGGGTTTGCGCTAAGGCCAAACACTGGGAACAAAGGTTGACTGAAGTCGATGTTGTTGAATGTAGCGAGACGTTTACGGGGATGACGAAGTGAAATTCGAATCTTCGACTCCTTCAGAAACAGCTTAATTGTCAAGGACAGTTTCGCTCTTACTTTGTCGTAGAGACTTAGCTCGTATAGTTCTGTTGTTTGAATAAGGTTCCCTTTATTCCAAGCTTTGATGCAAATATCTGAGAACGACAGTGAACATCTCACTAATTCCACTACAGCACCATCATAATTCAACTGAAGTCGTTTATGTTTATCCGCATGGTGTAAAGTGATTAATCCAGTTTGGAAGATGAAGTCGTCCCTTCCTAGTAGACCTTTGTGAAAATCTATGTACACTACAACTTCATAGAAATAAGGTAGGTCGGGTACATACTTCCTTGATGAAAAGGAAATATCACCCGTGACACCTACGTATTTTTGAAATTTGTTGATGGAATTTCCACCTATAAACGAACTCGACCGCCTAGAATTGGCAATTACTTTCTGATCATCAGAAACATAGATACTTGCATGCATTTGGGTAAGGTCAAATAACACATCGGGGTCATCTCCAAGTATTGTCAGGGTGACATTTGCAAGAGTTGGGTTATAAACCCCGAAAACAGGTACTGTAGCAGTTGTGAAATCAACGTTATTAAAATCGCCTACGATCTGATTTGATGGCATCATTTTCATAACTACACGACTCCATCTCTTGTCAACATTTATAGTCAGTTTTAAAGACAGTTTTGTTTTTGGTTTATTTTCAGAGATGGCCGTGGTTTTTAGCCTTTGACCAGCTGTTTCTGATGCGAGACATACATATTTGTGCTCACAGCCGATACCTGACAACGACCATGCAGTTTTCTGAATTCCAATGGCTACACTTTCATCTATGGAATCAGAATGCGATAACCCAATCTGAAATAATAGTTTATCATCGTCAATCTTATCCAATAGTTTATAATTAATCCCAACAGAGAATGAGTATTCTTCGATGTTCCCTGATACGACCCGACCTGCCACACCTTTAAAGTTTCTTAGCCTTCCTTTCCCAGCATCCTCATAACTCGAGTCTTCATTTTTCATTTTGTGATTACTTACTGTGACATCATCGCTGTACAAAAAGAGTTTTGTGTTGGCCGTTGTAGAGTTGAATTTAAATTGGGGACCTGACAAAAATAAACATTTATCATTAAATGTCAGCCGTTTATAAATGTACAATATCTTGTATGGAACCGGAAAAGATCACGTTGCAATGAACACAACGGTACATACGCAACAAGTCGAAATAAATCAAGAACGGGCACCTGCAAAACAACCACATGAACAATTATTCGGAAATGAGACATACGAAAACATTCACACAAAAAGTGTTGTAACCATGCTACATGGACGAAGACAGTGGTTTTACTTACATATAACATCCGCCTCTCTAACACATGTGCTGTGTATCCTGTAAAAGACTCCAGTTATGCACACGAATGCAGCTACAACCAATCTATTGCGCCATGTACGGTAGACTGAAATAAAAGAGATTATAAATAAAAGCAATGATGGTAATTTTAAGCCTTTTACGATAGACCGAAAAGAAGAAAGAATTTCTATCAAATAAAAAGTGTATGAATAAAAGCAACTGACCCCTCCGGACGCGGGAAAAAATGAGAAATTGCATGACGTCACAATGCAATTTCGATGTTTGACCGAGGTTCGAAGCTTGTTTGTCCGAGGTAAAAGCATTGTGACCTCACGAAATTTTGCATTTTCCCCCCGCAATCGGAAGGGTCAATTATGATAAGCCATTAGATCGCGATTTTTGGAATGTGATTTCGGGATTTGTGTTTGACTTTCATTCACTGGTGGTACATAAAGAAAGTGGACATAAGATGTAAATTCTTTAAAGTATATATTCCTTAAAGTATATCATTGTTCAAAATATGACTATTTCATCGTTAAAGCCAGACGACTTGCAAATAAGCTACTCCTTCGGGGTTATATTATACAACGGCTGAGATTGTCATTGAGGAAGTTTTTCGGTCGATACGGGGATCTTATAAAAGCATATGAGATCCCATTTTCTAGAGTGAGCAGTGACATTCTGGATTTCTATTTGATGGGTGTCAACATCAGGAAACAAGACATTTTTACCTGATATGTACATTTATATGTACAGCGGGACAATCACCGAATTTGAAGTATTCATGGAACTGTTGCAACGGGTTCTGCATGCAATCAGGAGACGCTGACTCTCACCGTGTCCCTTATTCTGGGATTCGCAACTGTTCCAATAGAATTTCTAACGACATTGAGCCTGAATAACTGATATGAATTTGTTCGATGATTATTCATTATTAAAAGCCTAGTGGAATATATGTTCTATTGAGCTAATTTCAGAGCCCCATTTATACGCATTTCAACAATATTCGAATAAATCTTCAAATTCATAGCATCAAATTTGGAAAATGGAACAGACATACACGTTTTGGGTACTTTTAAAATTCTTGTCGGCGATTCTCAATCCAAACAATGAAATATGGACAAAGACTGAAAGTAACTATACGTAGCAGGATGGATGTAATATGATACGTACTAACGGCCAACTTTTCATTCAGAAATTTCGAGAAAATCTTGTGAATAGAAATTTTGATTACGTTTGCAGAAACGATCAACCGAACTTGATCGGATTAAGCTACAATTGTGCCCTCGGGGACTACAGGTCCACCAGCAGTTATCCCTCCTTTCATTGTTGATACCAGGTATTAAAACGGGTAGCAATATAAGATACTTACCAATTGAAAAATTACTATTTAGGCTGTGAAATTAAAAACGTTCTTGAAAAATCAAGGACAGCGGATCCAGTTGACCAATTATACTATAGAGTCCCTCGATTGTTTGCATAAAACGATCTCTCTTTATAATCGAGGACTTATAAACGTCAAGGACGCTCGACCCTGAGCTTAGCATTTAGAGCTCTGGATGCAATTGCAATTCTCATTTTACAAGCCTGTAACAATGGTAAATTTTAGTTACGACAAACTAATAATTAAGATGATTGACTTGAAGAAAAAGATCATCTTGACGAATGGAAAAGGGATTTGAATGGATAATATATGCAGTAGCTAAATCCATTTTTTTCTACGTTCCACGACCTGTAGTTACAACAATTTTCACACATGTGTTTTACTGTGTGACGCAGCCTTCCTAGATTAGTTTACTGTAATTGTTGAATGATACTTTATCCACAAGAATTAACCCTTAACAAGGCAAACCTTTCAAATACAGAAACACCCTTTTGGACCTAAATATCAAAATTGTGAACGGAAAGATTCATACACGTGTATATGACAAAAGGGATGATTTTGGATTCAACATAGTAAATTTCCCCTGGCTTGACGGTGATGTTCCAAGATTACCGTCATACGGCATTTACATATCACAGCTCATCCGGTACGCTAGAGCATGTACTGATATTTTGGATTTTCACAGTAGAAATTTACAAATTACCAAAAAACTTTTAGGCCAAGGTTTCCGCTTTCATAAACTAGTTAAGACTTTCTGGAAATTTTACAAAAATTACAGTCAACTTCTTTTAAGGAGGGTTTGAACACCAAGATGGCGGCGGAATTATTTGTTTTCTCGCTTCCTAGGAAACGTAGAGTCTTAACTCCCTTAAAAGATTTGATACTCTGATTGATATACGCATTTGAGTATTCTGATGAAGTTTGAATAATTTCCGGCGTCAATTGAAGAAATTATGGCGGTTTTCGAAATTTAGGACTTTGGGAGTTTTATCCATGAGCAAACACGACGTCACTTCGACGTTATAGGGAAAAATTGCGTCACAAACTTTCGCATTCAAAATGCAATAAAAACATTATTACTAAACGTATTGCATTGAAACTTAGCATGTATAAAATAGAAAATTCAATCTTCATCACGGTAAAGTCGTTGACAAATTTACGTTACAGGAAAGCGGATGTCACTTCATTGAAAATGGACGATTTTGGAAGAAAAAAAATGGAAAATATAAAGCCTTGTAATATTCTAATCCTAAATTCAATTTTTCCCATTCAGTCATTAAATCATCTCTGGACATTCTTTTTAATTTTGATAGTTTTTGACAAAGATTCATCCACAGGATTTCTAATAATTGACTAGCAACTACTGTAAATTGGCTCGAAATTACAGTTTTTTTTAGCGACAGTGTCAACTTTTATTCAAGTATCCTGCCTGTGTTTAAAACACAATTCATCTTATCTTTTCCATATGTAAGTGCAATACATTTATGGATATTTTGGAAGTTAAATCAAAATTAATTTCTAATAGCTTTACGAGAACTGGAATGACATTTTCAACATTATGACATCATCAAGAAATTCACAAAAGCGTCGATTAATGCATATTTCAAAGTCTCGTAGAAAATTTTCCTGTGGATAGAATTAAATGTAAGTTTTTATAGTTAAGGACAGACAAGAAATATATAATTTCAGAATTTTTTAGAAAAATTGAATTTGGCGTCCAAGTGTTCAATACCTCCTTAAAATTCGGATCTATACATGCAACAGAGTACATAACTATGGGTATTACACAACCTGTCTTTTATGGTGATATGATAAACAAAATAAAAAGGATCAAAGGTAGGCAGCATAACCATCGAAAATGCGTCAGAATCATCAAACGCCTTTTATACCGTGGATATGATCCTAATGTCACCAGACGGACACTAGGCTTGGTACTTGGCCAATCTACAGTCTTGTACAAGCGCATCCTTGAGACTTGCACTCTGACTGACTGTGACGACGGGAATCCATGACGGGCCCTGTCCAAACCTCTTTAGAGAAGACAGGGCCCCGACCACCTGTCCTCTCTGAATGTCAGTCGGACTCCTCGGGTGATTACATACATGAGCTCGCTACAGCCGGCAGAGCACGGACTGTATTACGCATGCCCTCTTTTTATATCCATTTACATATTCATCTGTGTCTCTGGGGCCTCTGCGTTTCGCGGTCTTGTTTGTGTGATGTCATCTTACAGTGAGGAGGTTGTTTTACACCACAATTGTACGTTCTTCGAGACCTCTGGGTAATTGGAGAAGTGAGAGGGTTGTGCGCACGTAATCCAGGATAACCACACCATTTGCTACTTGCGTGACAGATGGCCGTCCAAAGTCGGCACCGGTTACCCATTGGTCTCGTCGGTTTATGTGTAGTCATTTGTGTTTGGTGTTTACATGTCGTGTGTCTCTTTTCCGTATCGTGCTGTACTCGTCTTTTGTGTTTTTGCATCGGGTGTTTTGGTGTTTTACTGTTGATGCTGCAACGGGTTCTTGTTGGAGATCTCCTCCCTTCTTTTTAGTTTAAAGATATCTTATTTCCATAAACATGAAATGATAATTGGGCATAAATATGATTACCTGCATAATAACACGGTCAAGCAAGAACACTTAACATTGGGAAAGGGGCGTTAGCCTATCGACACGTTGAAGTAAAGTAGTTTTGCAGGAATACTTTTCCGTAATCTAGCTAATCGGCATCACCGCGTTGATATTTTCTGCAATAACTTGGAAGCTTTTATAAATGACTTTACGGTATATATGATAAATTCAAGTTGATTCAGTGTAGAGGCGTCGTATGCAAACATGTTATATTTCTGCACAGTAAGTTATGGAACGCCATCGCTGTCTTATGATGAGATATTTCAATATATTGGATGGTTTGATCAATATATGCGGTGGTAAGTACATTATATGCGGTGGTAAGTACATTATATGCGGTGCTAAGTATATTATATGGAGTGCTTAGTACATTATACGCGGTGTTAAGAACATTATATGGGGTGGTACGTACATTATATGCGGTGCTTAGAACATTATATGCGGTGATAAGTAGATTATATTCGGTGCTAAGAACATTATATGCGGTGGTAAGTACATTATATGCTGTGCTTAGAACATTATATGCGGTGGTAAGTACATTATATGGAGTGCTAAGTACATTATATGGAGTGCTTAGTATATTATATGCGGTGTTAAAAACATTATATGGGGTGGTACGTACATTATATGGGGTGCTAAGTACATTATATGCGGTGCTTAGTACATTATATGGGGTGGTATGTCCATTACATGAGGTGGTTAGTACATTATATGCGGTGCTAAGTGCATTATATGCAGTGCTTAGTACATTATATGCGGTGCTTAGAACATTATATGGGGTGGTGAGTACATTATATGCGGTGCTTAGATCGTTATGTGGTGATTTCGTTATGATAAACATTCTGATGACCAAGATTAAACATTTTTGAGACTCGCGATCGGTTTATCATTAACCCAAAAGGACACATAAACACAAAAGGATTCAATATGTTTCCCAGCTCTATCATGGGTTGGGGGGGGTGGAAGAAAAGACCGGTATTTGGATCAAAATAAGCATTTTTACACAGAAAACAATGGAAAACGGAAACGCTTTTGTAGACAACAGCGTCTCCCCCCCTCGCTTTACAATGCCACATTCACCAAAGGTGTATATCAATAAAACACATTTTCTGGACAAGCGGGGTTCTGAAGCGAGGGGGGGGGGGGCAATGTCCACAGGCAAAAACGAAAAAAAGGGGGATGGATAACTATTTTAAAATTTATCTCTAGAGCGATATTAAAAGTAGGTTATAATTGCCATCTTTTTCTTTTTATATCATGGAAAAATCTATGCATAGTTTGTTCCGATCAAATATTTAACCGTTTGGAAGGAAATAAATTTGTCTATATCTACACCGTGTGTATTTTGCGCCAGAAAGCTACATAAGTGGCCGAGAAGAAAGAAATACAACCGGGTTTTTTTCAGTTTCTGGATTTCAGAGATTGCCGATTACATTGATATTCTTAAAACAGGGTGACGTGAAAATTCTATATCATTATTTTTTTATTCTTATTATTAGAATAAAAAGAAAATAATGATATAGAATTTTCACGTCACCAACTCTATATCATGATTTTTTTTTATTCTAATCATTAGAATAAAAAAAATAATGATATAGAATTTTCAAGTCACCCTGTTTTTTTCTCTCTCTCTCTCTCTTAGACCACGTAAATTGAATATCACAAGCTAAAATAAAAATTATAATTTATATACTACTAACGTAGTGTTACAGAATAAATCTACTCTTTACTAATATTACATAATTTTTCTGTACTATACAAAGCTCTTCTAATAAGTACAAGCATATACAATACAAGATACAAGATACTTTATTACCAATTTGGGCCCAGTTAAAGGCATACACATGCATTACATGTATAAAAGTGTCCCAAAATATACGGAAACAATGCCTATTGATATCATGGTGCCTCTCACTTTAAAAGAAGCAAGAACTTTGTAAAAAAATTTGAAAAATAATTGTACCACCGACCAGGATCGAACTCACGACGTTAGTGATAGCAATCCTGCGTCTTCACCACTATGCCACCGGACCGTTGCGTGAGTAGAACGAAATTGTAGAATAAATTTCACTGATTGCCAAAGATTTAATTTTTTCACTTTTTTTGATTAAAATACAATGAAATATACCTCAATTAAACAATAAAGTATTTATTTTTATCTTCTTAGATAAATATTTGTGTTAAAGGCCACAAAAACGTAAAAACGTAGCTGCGATCCGAGTCTCCGAAATGTTTAATCTTGGTCATAAGAATGTTTATCATAACGAAATCACCACATAACGAACTTAGCACCGCATATAATGTACTCACCACCCCATATAATGTTCTTAGCACCGCATATAATGTACTTAGCACTGCATATAATGTACTAAGCACCGCATATAATGTACTAACCACCCCATGTAATGAACATACCACCCCATATAATGTACTTAGCACCGAATATAATGTACTAACCACCCCATGTAATGAACAAACCACCCCATATAATGTATCTAACACCGCATATAATGTACTTAGCACCGCATATAATGTTATAACTACTCCATATTATGTACTTACCACCGCATATAATGTTCTTAGCACCTCATATAATATACTTAGCACCGCATATAATGTATTTACCACTCCATATAATGTACTCACCACCGCATATGATGTTCTTAGCACCTCATATAATGTACCTAGCACCGCATATAATGTACTAACCACCGCATATATTGTACTTACCACCGCATATAATGTACTTACCACCGCATATAACGTACTTACCACCGCATATATTGATTAAACCATACCATATATTGAAATATCTCATCATAAGACAGCGATGGCGTTCCATAGTAAGTAGCTTGATCATCCGTTGGTACATGTAAATTACATTGTAAACACGGTAGCTGGGCGTTACTGTCTTGTACAATGTACGTTCGGGGTTATCCGAAAAGTTTCGTGAATCAAAATTTCGACATGCCACGTTAATGGACGATGCGCATGTCCATAACGACAATAAGGGATATCCTAATGTTCAAACCCATTATGGGATATGCAAACAGTGTTCGTTGAACATAGATTTTTTGGATATGCTACTGAATCGACCCTACAGGAAGTTTGGAACCGCGTTCTCTCTGTAAAGTAAAAATACAAATTTAAATTGTAAAATTAAAACCAGACGGCGCTAGTGAAATGAATTTGCGCGGCTTATGAAAAGCACATTGCCTTGAAGCATCACTGATGAGAATTTAATATTCCAAACACGTGTCTGGTGCATAATGAATTAATTGAAATTTTCTTCCAGAAGGTATAGAGTTGGAACCCTTAGAGTTGGAACCCTTCCGCATTACTCACATCACCTGACGTAGGAAGTACCAGTTTAAACCAGGCATCTGCGGGTGTGATTCGCTGTGATTTATCCAGGATTGCCCTGTTGCAGATCTCTTACGTTTTTGGTGGTGCTACAACTTCCAGCTGCATATGATACCAATATTTGAGGTGCTATTGACATCATGAAGACGTTAAACATCATTACATGCAACTTTCAAACAGGGACTTATATAAGCAACACATCAAAGGTTCGAAAGGGTAGGGCAGCTTATCTATTTATAAACTTGTAGTTGCAGGTGATATCACTAGCAGAGAAAAACAGTTTTCCGTGCTTCATCCATGATATCGTAAATCTTAATGAAATTATTTAATTAATTGATTGATTAAACGAAACGTTTAGACGCACCTCTTTTCTCCTCCTCGTCTCTTTGGATCGCCCACTGTAACATGGCTTCTCGCATAAATGCTCGTACTAAATTAAAAGAATATAGAATATTGTATTAGTTATACATATGCCATTGTCCAATTCCTTAAATCTCCGAAGCAATTTCTACATAATTGCTTTTATCACGCGTTGACTCACCAGTGTTTTTTAAAACCATGTTCATTTGTTTTAAAGTTTTGGGAACATCAACCAAATCAGCTGATTCGATCTAAATAGTTTTTCCTTATACTAGTAACCAAGATGGTATAATTCGTAATTAGACCATGGTGATAAATACAGCAACAGCTAAATGTAGACAAAGAAACGATGGTTAAGAAGACAATACTCATGTATCTTGTAGAAGAAAGGTTGCAGCACCCTCAGCAAAACACCCAATGCAAAAGAAAGGAGGGGGTCTCCAACAACACTCGGTTGCAGCACCAACAACAAAACCCCAAAACATCCACTGCAAAAACACAAAGCAGACACGCACAGAATGAGACGGGAATGGTACAACTCACTGACCACCCACAAACAAGACCGCAAAACGCAGGGGCCCAAGCAGCACAGATGAATATGTAAATGGATATAAAAAAGAGGGCTTACGTAATACAGTCCGTGCTCTGCTGCTGTAGCAAGCTCATGTATGTTATCATCCAAGGAATCCGACTGACTTTCAGAGAGGACCGGCGGTCGGTTCCCTGTCTTCTCTAAAAAGGTTTGGACAGGGCCCGTCATGGAGTCCCGTCGTCACAGTCAGTCAGAGAGCAAGTCTTAAGAATGCGCTGGTACAAGGCTGTAGATTGGTCAAGTACCAAGCCTAGTGTCCGTCTGGTGACATTAGGATCATATCCACGGTATGAAAGGCGTGTGATGATTCTGACCACATTTCGATGGTTATGCTGTCTACCTTTGATCCTTCTTATTTTGTTAATTATGTCACCATAAAATGCAGGTTGTGAAATACATAAAGTAATATATACTCCGTTGCTTGAATGGGTCCGAATTTCAAAACAAGTTGACAATATTTTTTTGTAAAATTTTCAGAAAGCATTTCTTAGTTTGTGAAAGCGAAAACCTTGACCTAAAAGGTCTACTTTTCTACTTCTTTAATTATTACTATTATTATTATTATTACTTTAAAAATCCATCAGTAGATGCTCTGGCGTACCGGATGAGCTGTGAAATGTAAATGCCGTATCACGGTAGTCTAGGAACATCGCCGTCAAGCCAGGGGGCATTTATGTATCTCTCCATTAACAATTTTGATATTTAGGTCCAAAAAATGTTGTTTCTGTGTTTGTAACGTTTGCCTTGTTTAGAGTCAAGTCTTGTAGATAAATTTTCAAAAACAGGATTACTAAGAATATCGTCCGGGTACCTAGAAATACCAATGAAATATTTCAAATTCTCATGTTTTCTTTGTTTTTGTGGATTTTGGATAAATTCGTTTTCATGGGTGGATAAAATGAATCTGCAACAAGAGGTGCAATATTACTACCCATAAGGATCCCTACAGCCTGCTGGTAGAGATTTTCATCAAATCTAACATGTTGGCTTGGAGGAAGGACAAGGCATTACACAGGTCACTACATATCCTTGATTTGTACTCTAGAAATAAAAAGACAAAGAAACATTTAACACAAAAGGCTACCATAAACCAACGAGAACAATTGGCAATCGTTGACGACTTAGGACGGTCATCTTCCATGCCAGTAACAAATGGTGTGGTTATATGAATTACATGCGCACAACCCTGCCACTTTTCCGGTTACCCAGAGGTCTCGAAAATGCACAATAGTGGTGTGAAATGACCTTCTCATTGAAAAATGACCATACAAACAAGACAGCATAACGTAGGGGCCCAATACATAGATTGATATCTAAAGTGATATAAAAATAGAGGGCCTACGAAATACTGCACGTTCTCGGTAGTAATGATGACAAATATGGATAATGACCATATCCCTGTTTACAGCACAAAATCGATAACCCAGAAAATCAGAAACCGAAGGCATACAACATCAGGATAAAACAGGAACCAAAGCAAACAAACAAAAACCTCCACCATATGAAAAGAAGCGAACTCCCGATATGAGAGTGAGACCAGGTGCCAAGGAAGAGTAAGCATCTCCAATTCGGTAGAACTGTCACATACAGTTACTTCCATTTTGGAAGATATAGAGTACAATCTTTGGTTGGATGGTTCAAATGGTCTATGACAGAATATCATCCACCATTCTGGAAAGTGGGACATCATAGTGTATGACGAGTTCCCCATATCGACCGTAGAACTTCCTCAGTGACGATGTTAGTCGGTCACAAACATATCCCTAACTGAGAAGCTTATCTGAAAGACGCTCTATAATTAAATGAGTTAAAGAAGATCCTGACGATAATCTCAACAGCAATTACAATAGAGCTCCAAATTGAGCATCGACGGACCCCTAGCAAGCTAGAGGTGGGACCAGGTGCCCGGGAGGAGTAAGCATCCCCTGTTGGCTAGCCGCACCCGCCGTCGATGTTCATGCACGAAAATGAAAATATATTAAATACATGCACTGTCTGTGGTTTTTTCTATATAGAAAGTGCTATGGCGACAATGTCAGGGGAAAATATTCAAAACACTTACTGTCAAACCCCTCGCGGGGAACTTTTTTACGAGCTCCACACGGCAAAGGGCATAAGTGTGACACAAATGAGTTAAAGAAGATCCTGACGATAATCTCAACAGCAATTACAATAGAGCTCCAAATTGAGCATCGACGGACCCCTAGCAAGCTAGAGGTGGGACGGTGCACGGGAGGAGTAAGCATCCCATGTTTGGCTAGCCGCACCCGGGGTCGATGTTCACGTGAAAATGAAAACATTATCTACAAAACATGCACTGTCTGAGGCTATTTTCTATATAGAAATTGCCATGGTGACCATGTCATGGAAAAACATTTAAGACACTCACAGTCAAACCCCTCGCGGGGAGTTTTTTTACAAGCTCCACACGGCAAAGGGCGTAAGCGTGACACAAATGAGATCAAGAAGATCCAAATATCTATCATTAAAGAAAGAAGGCGATCTCCAACATGACACGGTTGCAGCACCTACCGATAAACAACCAGACACATAGAAAACACAGTTTAACAAGCACTACATTAAGAGATGCTAAAGGGACAGGGGAGATCGAACGAAAAACGACAAAGACGTCATTGAAACAATATCTCGAAAGACTATACATAAACGAACTTGACAATAGGGCAAACTGTTCGACCTATGACAGCCATCTGCCACGTCAGTGTTAATTAAGTTTATTCCGATTACGTACGTCCGCCGGGCAAAAATGATGTCCTACGTCGGGATCTTTGGATAATATATCGTATGTCTGATGACAAATATGGATAATGGCCACATCCCTGCACACAGCACAAAACCGACAACTCAGAAATCGAAGGCATACAAAACCAGGATAAAACAGAAACCAAAGCAAACAAACAAAACCTCCACAACATGAAAAGAAGCGGACTCCCGATACGAGAGCGAGATCATGTGCCTAGGAAGATCAAGCATCTCCTGTCCGCACGCAACACCCGCCGCCCCAACCCGGCAGAACTGTCACATCCGGCAACCTCCATCCCGAAGACACAGCACAATCCCTTGCCGAATGGCCCAAATGGTCCACGACAGAATATCATCCACCACTCTGGAGAGTGGGACATCATAGTGCATGACGAGCTCCCCACACCAACCGCGGAACTTCCCCAATGACGATGCCAGTCGGTCACAAACATATCCCTGACCGAGAAGCCTATCCGAAAGACGCCTAGCTCCCAGAACAAAATCCGTATACTTGGCACTTGCTCTGGCATAGCGTATCAACTGAGATATGAACACGCCATAAGCAGGCGATGAAGGGATGTTGCTACTCAGAAAAGGAAAGCCTGTAATGCTGTAACCGAAGTCTCCACGTTTGTCATAGAGTGAGGTGTTCTTGTGACCATCAGTGTCGTAGGACAGCATTATGTCCAAATAGGATGCTGAATCATTTGTTTTTGTAGTTTCTTTGACTTCAAGCTCCGAAGGATAGACACTCCTCAGGTAATCCGCGAAATTTGGATTATTGATGGACAACACATCGTCCATGTATCTGTAAGTGAAGTTGTAGTCACAAGCTAAGCACCCCCGCTCTCAGAGACCAAAGACCGAACGAATCCCGCCCCGCACAAGCATAGGAAAATGCCGGCAAGGAGTGGGGCACAACTGATCCCCACCGGAACTCCGACAATCCGCCGAACCCCCCACCCCAACACAACAAAAATGCCGTCGATCAGAAAGCTCAACATCCGAACAGCACCAGCTTCAGTGTACCCACTTTCAGAATCGGACCTTTTTTCCACAAAGCAGGCCCTGTCATAGTTAACAACAATAAATTTGTATTTGCGATTACCGTTCTTACTTGTAAACGCATTACCTACAATTTCCGCGAGTCTCTCCCTCAAACAAGAACGCGGAACCGTGGTGCAAAGCGCCGAAAAACCAAAGGCCCCGACCGAACGGAACCCACCAAAATGAGTGGACCCCAGACGCCCCCCGAATCACCCAAAACTCACATCCGGCCGACACCACCGCGAGAATATACTGTCGAACAACACCCCCGAAGCCCAGACACGACCCCAGACAAAAACCCGGCGAGCAAGACCGACACAACCCGGCAGAACACCCCGAGGAACCAGCCATGAAACGCTGTCTGCACGGACTCCAACGGACTTCACGTATGCAGTATAAGCACGGCAAATCTAAATCCAAACCGTCAGCGTCGAAGCCAAAGGAAGCAAGAGCCGATTTGTGGCCATCCACTACCCCAGAGGCAGAAAACCTGCCGGAGCGCAAGTTGGACCCCCAGGCGTTGAACCCAAACCCAACCCCCCAAACCAGACTGTCGAAATAACACCCATTGCAAGCAAATGTGCAACCACTTGAGGCCCCGTCCGCCGGTGCGATGGCACAATGCCCCTGGAGGCAGGCAAGCTCCGCGACAACACCAGGGTCCCCAAACACAGACCCGAATCCGGTGCTCACAGTTGATTTCAATCGGCCAACTTTAGACAAAAGCAGCCCTCAAATGGACTCCATCCATTCGGAAAGGGTGTCGAGCTGTACATCATCTTTCTTTGCCCAACATCTTGCATATTCCCCACAAGAGTCCATGATAATTTTGACACCCTGGTTCCATGCAAAGGACACACCTTCTCTGTACATGGGACCCTTTTTTAACAATTCTCTCAACCTGTCGTTCTTGACTATACCAAGGTCACCAGTAATAACGTGTCCACAAGGAGAGCAGTTGTAATCCGATGACGAACATTCGCAAGGAAGTGGATGAAGTGAGGGATTACTTAAATCAATACACTGCAAGAATCTTTTGTAATTGTAAATTTTAGATGCAACTGTCGGCGTACAGCCATAGGAAATACAAGGAGTCTCATCTCTTTTGAAATATGGTGGGACCCTTTCTTTGACAGTTTTGCGACCCAAAATCAGACCAAGACTCAACCCATCAATACCTTTGTTTGCAAATCCCACTTTCATGAAAGGACGGCTCGCTTTCTCCTCTGATTCATCTGATCCAACTGCTTGAAATAAACGAAAAGTAGAAATGTCCAAGATGACTCCTTGCAGTCTGTATTTTCGGGAACGTGTATCGGTAAATGCGAGGTCCCCTGTATGTACCGTGTAACTTCCGTAAAGGAACAGAGTAAAATATGGTACGAATATAATGCAGGCCTAGATGCTCATTCAAAAATGGAACCAATGAGTTAAAGAAGTTCCTGACGATAATCTCAACAGCACTCACAATAGAGCACAAAATTAAGCATCGATGGACCCCTAGCAAGCTAGAGGTGGGACCAGGTGCCCGGGAGGAGTAAGCATCCCCTGTTGGCTAGCCGCACCCGCCGTCGATGTTTAAGCACGAAAATGAAAACAATATATAAACTTCATGCACTGTCTGACATTATGTCTATATAGAAAGTGCTATGGCGACAATGTCAGGGAAATATATTCAAAACACTTACTGTCAAACCCCTCGCGGGGAACTTTTTTACGAGCTCAGTCATCGAAGGAGAAACTATGTATCTCAGGCCTATTATATTTACGAATGCCATGACTTCGAGGTCCTCTTTGCGGTCTGCCGAATAAGCTAGTCACATTTACCGATTGACAACCTGGTCAAAATGTCGGAAAAGAAGCCGACCCCCTTTACCACCCACCCTTGACCGATGTCTCGACATTCCCTTTCGGAGTCGACCTTCGGCCTCACCCACACAAACCAACCCACAAAGTGAGCACTCTATTCCGTACACAACACCAAATGCCATACAGCCCAGGCGCCCAAAACCATGCGTGCCAAATGCTTGTTTTGTGAGGCTACTTGAGAACGAAGTGTCTGTTATTAGGATGTTACAAGTTTTGCAGTTCCTCGTGCCGCACTTACCAAAACCCATGGTTTCCACCCTCCACAAATGTTTCGTCTCTAATGTCATGTAACCTAATTTTAGGGACATCTAAATTACCTGTTGTGTATGTGTCCGTAGACGCAACAGGTTGGGGCCTTTTTATAGTGGGCGACGCCCCAGCCACTTTGTAGGTCTCCTGAGTACTATCCATTGAAGCAAATGACTGCCCGACAAGTGCCCTCGGGGACAATTTGTGTCCACCAGCAGTGAAACATGGATGTGTGTCTAGTCCTTTTATGGTAAACTTAGCAATCCACACTGACCTCTCTTTCTATCTCTCCCTCTCTCTTAGTTATTTAGCGCCAAAATCGTTTAAAATATTTTGAAGTATAGCTGAACAAAATTATCATGGTGATCATTTAAAGGAGATGTTAATTAAGATAAGGCGTGAAGTCTGCCCTGAAAAGTCGGAATTTCAAAATTCTAGAAATTATTTTGGTAGAAATGACTGGAAGAAGTAACTGGATCCACATATGAATATAAACATCAAAGAAGTACCTAACAGTTATTCAGTCTCAAAGTCGAGAAGGCAAGGTAAAATCGTGAGAATTCCCATCGGAACGGTTGCGAACCCCGGAATACACAACTTTCCGAAGTGAGTGAATCTTCTGTCAGTCTGAATAAATAATTCAAAATAAGGCCGATTTTTCAAAGCGTTTTTCCCATGGAAAACGGAAATATTTCATTTAAATATTTCATGTAAACAGGAGACGCTGACTCCCGAGCACCTGGTCCCACTTCAGAATATTGTTCACAGCTGTTCCAATGGAAATTCCCATAATTTTGCCTTGCCTTCTTGACATTGAGACTGTATAATATGGTACTTCTACAACAATCTACAGCCTTGTACCAAAGAATTCACTCTAACTTTGACTCCAGAATCTGACGGACCCTGTCCATACCTCTTTAGAGAAGATAGGGCCCCGATAATCTGTCCTATCTGATTGTCGGTCGGACTCCTCATAAGCATGAGCTCGCTCTAGCCGACGGAACACGGACTGTTTTTCGTACGCCCTTTGTTTTATACCCATTTACATATTCGTCTGTGTGTTGCTTGAGCCCCTACGTTTTGCTGTTTTGTTTATGTGGTCATCTTAAAGTTAGGGGAATATTATTCGCAAGAATTGTGTGTTTTCTTTTACCCTAGGTTTACACTATGTTCCCGGCGACCACGGCAGTCACTGCGGTCCAGAACGTAGCACACCGTAGGAGTTTTGTCAGTTTGTATCATGGTATTCAAGTTCTGCTAGGTCTCTTTACGTTTTCGCACGGTCTATCAAGGTATCCGTGACGCGCCGTAGCTCCTATATCCTGGAGACAAGACGGCGCACTACGTTTCCAACTACGGCTTGTTATAACCCCCCGTTTACACTATGTTCCCGGCGGCCACGTTTCAAGCCACCGTGGACAAAACGTGATGACCGCGAGACAACGTAGGGGAACGGGATCGACAATCGTAACTAGCCGTGGTTGCCGGGGCAAATGTTTAACCCCCCGTTTACACTATGTTCCCGGCGGCCACGACGGCCACCGTGAACGAAACGTGGTGACCGTGAGACAACGTAGGGGAACGGGATCGACAATCGTAACTAGCCGTGGGTGCCGGGGCAAATGTTTAAACTGTCAAAACATTTGTCACGGCAGCCCACGGTGTAGATGGCCTACTTTAGAAACCGTAGCAAAACGGGTCGAACGCAACGCAACGTGACAGAACGTTACAGACCGTGACAAAACTTTGGACAGTGTCCGTAGCGGAACGGGATTCAAAAGTATGTCTGCCACGTTTATGTCCCGTTTAGCTGCGGCTGCTTTAGGGCAGATGTACGTTTTATCAAGGTGAGCTACGGTTCCTCACGGCGAGCTAAGGAAGTGTTAGCCGTTTCGTCACGGTACGTCCCGGCTTGTTACGGTTTATTTCAAGTTTTACTACGGCCTAGCACGGCACGCACGGTCAAACAAAAGAATAACAAACCAAACCCTTTTATGCAGCTTTTTTTGTCTCCTGTTCCCGGTTAATCGTAGTGGGCCTTGACAGAACTTGGTATTCGTGGCCAACTTGATTGGATCGTAACAAACCGTGACAGACCTTATCAGAACGTGACAGGTCGTGAGGAAACGTACAAACGTCCGTAACAAGCCGTAGGTTGAAACGTAGTGCGCCGTCAGGTCTCCGGGATTCAGGAGCCGCGGCTCGTCAAGGATACCTCGATAGACCGTGCGAAAACGTAACGAGACTTTACAGAACTTGAATACCAAGATAAAAACTGCCAAAAATCATACGGTGTGCTTCGTTTTTGGCCGCCGTGGTCACCGGGAACATAGTGTAAACCTAGGGTAACTTACGGGCGTTTTTACGTTTCCTCCCAACCTGCCAAGTTCTGTCACGCTTTGTTACGATTCAATTAAGTTGGCCACGTCTACCAAGTTCTGTCAAGGCCAACTACGATTAACCGTGACCGCCGGGAAAAGGAGACACAAAAAGCTGCAAAAAAGGGTTGGCTTTTAATACTTCTTGTGTGACCGTGAGTACCGTATCAGGCCGTAGTAGAACTTGAAATAAATCGTAGCAAGCCGGGACTTACCGTGGTTGAACGTGACGGCTAACACGCTCCTTAGCTTGCCGTGAAATCGTGGCACACCTGGATAAAACGCGCATCTGGTGTGGCAGATGGCCGTCCTAAGTCGGCATCACCGATTGCCTATTGGTCTTGTTGTTTTATGTGTAGTCATTTGTGTTTGATGTTTCTATGTTGCGATTTGGCGTTCCTTCTCCCTTTTGCGTCTCTTTCTGTGCATGACTGCAGTACATTGGGTGTTTTGGGATTTTGAAATGAGTGCTGCAACCGAGTGTTGTTGGAGATCCCCTACTTTCTTGATAAGAATTGGAACATTTTATTCTTATATGTATTTACGAGCGTACATCGTTGCGAATGAAGTTCATAGTAGTCAATTTGGTAGGGGCCCTTGCGAACTTGCTTTCTGTTAGGTTTCGTGGAATTCTGTGCTGCAGTTACGGAGGAGAAATAGAAAATGTCTCAGCAAATCTGAACCCTCCGTGATGAGAAGTAAAACATGTTCAACTAATCAGATGCCTTGGCGGCCATGTTTGTTGACCGACCGGCTCAAAACTTAATATAGAAAATTAACTGAGCACTTGTTTCCTGTAAAGGTCATGATATTTTGTGCAGTTGTTGTGGAGATGACACAAAGGATTCAGCAAATCAGAGCCATCGGCAGCCATGTTTGTTTACTGATCGACAGAAAACATAAATTTGGAGAAGAGGATCTTAATTACTAAGTCTTGCTTCCTGTAAGGTTCCTATGCAGCGGTTGCAGAGGAGATGTCGAATTGCATTAGTCAATAAGAGCCAGTTTTACTTCCTGTAAGGTTCCTTTGCAGCGGTTGCAGAGGAGATGTCGACTTGCATTAGTCAATAAGAGCCATTGGTGGCCATATCTATCGACCGATCGGCTGGTAAAATACAAACGTGGTAGAGAACCCTAAGTACTTGCTTCCTGTGCACAATATGTCATGTAATTCTGTGCAGCGGCTGCAGAGATGTCGAAAATACGTCAGTCAAAAAGCATGAAATATGTATCATAGCATTAAGTGACTTTAATATGCAATAGATGAGTGCACATAATGGGACAAAAAATGAAAATGGAAGAAAAAAAGTTATTTGGCCAAAAATGAAATTAATGGTATTCAGATGATTTAAAGGTGTATAAGAAGCTGACAAAATGCAATAATGACAAAGGAAATGAAAATAAGAGTGCTGGATCCGGGACTTGAATCCACAACCCTTTGGTCCATGTGCACAGTAAACATATCTATTCGCGATTGAAGAAGGATTCGTAAAATTTCAACAACAACAACAACAAAAAAAGAAAAAAGATTGAAGCATATAATGTATATCAAAACATTTAGTAGCTTTAAAATTCATGAAAAATCAGAAAAATAAATTTTTCGTCCATAATCAATATAAACCCATTGAATGACTTAAATATGACAAATATGCAGTAAATGAGTGCACAAAATTGCACATTATTAGAGTTATTCAAAGAGACAATTCGAAAATAAGCATTTCTGACAAAGTCCAAATTTATAAAAGACGTAAAAAATGTAAAACGTTGCAAAATGCAAAATCTTGTTATGTAAGTTTAAAAACTTGTGATGTATGTTCAAACTTGTGATGTATATTTCAAAATCTTTATATGAATAGCACAAAAAAGGTACAACACTAAAACTTGTCCAAACCCAGCTGAAGGGACAGTTCATCACTTAATCCGTCTAGACAGACGTATAAGTACTTGCGTCCAGACGGAACCAGGACAGCACGTTCCTCATTCCGTCTGGACTCATGTATATAACATACACACTCTCATGTTAGTCAGAACCTGCAATGCACTGAAGCTCGAAAAGCTATTATCTTTATATGTATATAAGACAATCTTATTATGTGTAAGAAAAAATATTTCCTGTATTCAAAATCTTTTTGATGTGTATTCAAAAAATCTGTGTGTCTTTGAAAAATCATGGTTTGTATGTAAAACATCTTGATGTGTATATAAAAATCTTGTTATGAGTTCAATATATCTTGATATGTATTTAAATAAAATCTAGTTATGTGTTCAATCAATCTTTATATGTATATAAAAAAAATTTTATATGTATGTAAAAAATCTTTATATGTATATATAAAAAAATCTTTATATGTATATAAATATCTGTATGTGACAAATCTTGATATGTATGTAAAACATATTGATGTGTAAGGGGAAAAAAACCCTCTTGTTATGTGTTCAATCAATCTTGATATGTATTAAATTTTACATATACGTCAAGATTTTTACATCCACATCAAGAGTTTTTTTTTTGGGGGGGGGGGGTTACAGTTTTGTTTTTAATGGTCCTTATCCAGCGAGGGTTTTTTAATCTGTCATATTTTAAAACTTTGATAAAGAAATTAGAAGTTTTCTAGACACCCAAGACTATATTACATGAGTCAATTAATACTTAGGCTTCCGAAGTACGGAGATACGTCTTATTCTGCTATCCGAATTCTAAATGTTTCAAATTTCGAATAAACAAATAATTGATCTGCAGCTTGGCGCTAGTAACGAGATGTTTTACATACACATCAAGGTTTTTACATGTACATCATATTTTTTAGATAAACATCAAGATTATAAATACATATCAAGATTTTTTGTAAAAACATAATTTATCAAGATTTTCTAAATACATATCAAGATTTATTGAACACATAACAATATTTTTTTTACATACATATCAAGATTTTAAAATATACATAACAGGTTTTAAAACATTCATGACAAGATTTTTAAATCTATACCAAGATTTCGAATTTTGCAAAGTTCTAAACGCCATAAAAACGCGTCAAAAATTCTACTTCAGAGTAGACCTTTACAACACTTCTTGAGACATCCTACTAGATTATTCTGATGCTTTCGGTTTGTCGATATTTGCTTCGATTCTGAAGAAGAAGTTTGTCAAAGGAGGGTACCCCCTTTTGTCTGTGGTTGCTCCACTTATTGACGGATCCGTACGAAAAACAGCAACACTTGCAGGGGACCAGCAGTACTTCATTCCTACTAAGTTTCATTAAGATCCCTTCCGTAGTTCAATCTGGAGAAGTTGAAAATGAGAAAAGTTTACGACGGACGGACGGCACGCTTTGACGATAGCTCACTTGAGATTCGTTCAGGTGCGTACAAAATGTTTCTTCATCAGTTCGAAGTTTTGATTCACTATATCTGTATCAGTTTAATGCGTGCCCAAAGAAAATCCACCATATTTTGTTAATTTAATTGCCTTTATCCAGCGAGGAGTTTGGAATCAGCCCTAGTGTTAAACTTTGAAAAGGAAATTGGAAGTTGTCTAGACGCATAAGACCATGTTGTAAATTGATCCATGCATGAGTCATTGAATACTAAGGCTTAAGCGGTACGGGCATACTTCTTATTCTGATATCTGAATTCACTGGGACTCTTTTAAATCGTTCAAATTTTAAATAAAGAAATATTCTTTGTTGATTAATTGTTCTGCAGCTCAGTACTAGTAGGTTTTGGATTCCTGTATATACCCGATAAAGAAAGACACGTACGTTAGGCCTCTTATTCTTAATTTTATCATTTTGATTAAAACCAGACCCTTCACTTTCGTATGATAGGGGAGGGACATTTTAAGCAGACTGTCATTGTATGAATTCATTCCAATCATCAATGAACCACAAACGAATCGGTCAGCCATGGTCAAAACACATGGTTTTAAAGGCAACTTCTCATAATGACTTTTAAATAATTTTGTTCACTTTTTGAGAATGATTTTAGAAAGCTATAAAACATATCCAAATCGATCCAACTATGATTGTAAATTGTTTCTTTGGTGACAATCTATCAAACTGATTCAAATGCCGTCATCAAACAGCAAATACTAGTATACATTTGATGGAAAACTAAAAAAAAAACAAACAAACCCAAAAAGTATTTTGAAGGTAAAATAAGCGGTTTAAAATTTTCGTCGCTCCATATGTCGTAAATCAACAAATGATCTTACTGCAGATAACATTTATAGCTTTCAGAAACAATGCCTCGATCATGTGACATAATCTTCAATGTTTTAAACCTCGATTTTATTTGAATATTTGAATGCGATTTTGGACACGATTGTACAGATTAGCAATTCTGAGACCTAAAGTCACAGAATAAAAAAAATACTAGTACATTGTGATTGAAACCTTTTGGACCAATGGTATCGCGAAAAAAACCACATTTTACCTTAAGTGAACGTTAAGCCCTTGTCACAATCCGTCATACGTGTTTTTGGACGTGCGTGTTTGGAGAAGCTACGTGCGCTACGTTTTTCTGCAGACGAAAGGAGTAGGTCAACGCACGTCGAAGGTAAACGCACGTCGAAGGTACGGTTATATCGAGTTATTAATTCATTACATGCATCATATACTGCTCAAGTGGCAAGTGCGTCGTACGTACAGACAACGTGCGTGCAACTTGCTTACAACGTACGATCTCCGTACGTCTTGCGTTGTACTTACACGTACTGCTAACGCATGGACTCCTCATTCCCTTACGCGACAAGTGCGTTGCACGTACTTACAACGTACTCACAAAGTGCATGTCGTACTTCTTGATGAATCAGTAGAGAGAACGCAGACAGGACGCAGCGAAATTTCTGCATGCACTAAAACTGCAATGTCCTGTCTGTGTGTTCCAGATCCGTACGTACCACCTACTGATAACGCACAGACACCGTGCGGATCCCAAAAGTTAGCCTACGTTTTTGCACGTACACATCACCTACTTGCACGTACGGCGGGTTGTAACCACCGCTTTATGGACCCCTAGAATTTACATTAAAGTCGTTGGAAATAATCTAATTTTCTCATTTTTTTTCAACAAAATGCTCGGACATCAAAATGTACTATTGATTTGTAAAAAATTCTAAAAAAATTATTTCATTTGATTTCGCTAGAAAAAGGTTTTTCTGTAATTATTTTTTCGATATTTTTTATCAAGGGGAGATAACTCCCAAACATAAAAATATTTCTTATTTTGATATCTACTAGGCTGGTACAAATCATATGACACTGAAAAATATTAAATGATGAATACACCAAATTTCAATGTTTTTGTCATAATTCCTTTCATTACCCTCTGAATGCCTCAATAATGCTTTTTGTGGTAATTGAAAAAGAAATCGCTATTCAATATGATGCGTGTCTCATTTTTTTTCATCGTGCATATAATCAACGGCAGATTCCCTTTACTTGATCCTTTTTTTATATTTAACATTTCAAATTCTCATCGAACTTGAACGTTACGTATTTTGAAGAAAACTAAAGATAAGACAAATGTAGCATTATTTAAGAGACGCAAAGATTTCATTCAAAGGAGATCGAAGTACTCTGTAAAAATAAGCTTGGCTTATTTCCATCGTATTTCATTACAAAAGATCTCGTTAGCTGAATAAATTATATCTATGTTTTAAATGGCCAGAAGTTTCCATTTGTGGTAGATTTGATAAACTTTGATAAAGAATATAAAATAGTATGACTTACCTCTTTCTCCCTGCTCCATTTCTTCAATGAAATGTTTCTTCAGATATGACGAAAATAAGCCAAGTTTCCTTTTACAGAGTATTTCCTTTGAAAAAATCCTTGTGTCAATTAAATGATCATATATTATCTTTAGTTACCTTTACAATACATATCGTTCGAGTTCGTTGCAATGTTTGAAGTTTAAATAAAGATTTATTCATGAGGGCTTGTCGATTTAAAATATTCTCTTTCAAAAACAATAACTAATAAGTTCATATTTTCAGACTCTTCAGTTTTCCGCATTTCCTGGTTGGGCATTTTAACCATGGCTGATGAGGATGGAGACTACTGGTTCCTGAGACTCTGGTGTCAGCGGCTGACGTTCTTGTTTAGTAGTATAGTTATGGTTTATATTTCGTTCATTCTATACACATGGAATATCAGCAAGGCGACGTAATTTGTAAGAATATACATGTGCAATTATGTTCTGGCATTCTTTATTCACGTCATTTTTAAACGATTCTAAAAAGTTTATTTGTAAATCAATGATTTAGGCATAATACGTTGAATGGTTTATGTACAGCTTTTGAAATATGATACATATATTCTTTAATGGTATAAAGAACCGTTGTAGACTGATCGTTAAACTTTGCAACATACCCCCTTTCTAGATCCGCGATTGAACTTGCAGTTTTTAAATGGCATAAAACTTGAGAGAAATATGAATCCAGGTTTAACTAGAAAAGGTACGCAAAAGTACCACGTTAGTAATGTGGAAGGGTTCCAAGTCTATACTTTCATGAATAAAAGTTCAAACCAATTTACAATGCACCAGACACTTGTTTCGAATATTTAATTCTCATCAGTGATGCTTTTAGCCAAAATGCTTTTAATAAGCCACCAAAATTCATTTCACTAGCGCCCTCTGGTTTTATATTTATTGTTTTTCATTTTATTTATTTTTTTTTTTTAGAATTTACTTTACAGAGAGTACGCGGTTCCAAATTTCCTGAATGTTCATTTTTGTGTTTTACAGTGGGTGTTTTGGGAGGTTGCTGTTGATGCTGCAACTAGGTGTTGTTGGAGATCCACTCCTTTCTTTTCGATTCAGTAGCATATCCAAATAAAGTCTATGTTTAAAATAGCATAGGAGGAATGGTGCTATTACACAGACACAAAAAGAATGCATTCAAACGAGAGAAACAAACTAGACAATTATACGGAAGTGTTCTAACTCTTTACCTTCTTTAAGAAAATTTCAAACCAATTTTCATGCACCAGACAAGTGTTTCGGATATTAAATTCTCATCTGTGATGCTTCCACTCAAAGTGCTTTTCATAAGCCGCACAAATTCATTTTACTAGCGCCCTCTGGTTTTATTTTTAGATTTAAATTTGTGTATTTACTTTACAGAAAGTGCGCGGCTCCAAATTTCCTGTAGGGTCGATTCATCCAAATAAAATCTATGTTCAAAATAGCATTGGAGGGATGTTGCTAAGATGTTAACCTCCTTTAAGTTCGATGATTTTTTTTTCGATGAAATTGCAAGTTTCCGAAATAGCAAAGAAATATTTATGATGTCAAATTGCAAAACACCATGGAAGGAGAACAATGTCTTCACTGCACGGACTGTAAACGGAAATTATTGTAGATAGCGTAAACGAAACAGAAAAATAAACAACCAAATACACATGGAGATATAAGCAAATAGACCATCAACCCAGAAACATACCTTGAAATCAAGAACAAAACTTAAAAAGAAAGAAATACGATCAATGACGGTTCCCGTGATGACTCCTCAGGATTACGGTATTTCTTGTAGATAGCACCACCCAAATGTAAAGCAAGCAACAAAATATGGGTTAGAAATTTCAAGGTGGAGAAGAATTTGTTTCGTCTGAGCACTTCTCGATCAAGACGCCAAGATCCTTTATTTGTCATGAGAAAGTCGTAACTATTCTGAGCAAAAAAAGTCAGATCTCATATTTTGATCAGCTATATGTTATACAGATGAAACGAATTAGTAAAATAAGACACTTCCTTTTCTTTGCTTGACCATGGCCAATGAATGCATTGATGCGTGTCGAAGTATAGAGTTTTTGCCTTGTACCGCTACATTACGCTTCATTGTTCTGGCTGGCTGCTCCCGATGGGAAAGTGTCTATAAAAAATCTAGAGAGACTTCCTGACAATAAAAATAATGAGAAACACATTGCGTAAAATTCAATAGAATGACGCAGAAATGAGGAAAAACAAGCTTGAAATACACTGGAAGTCACAAATGAGTTAAAGAATATCCTGACGATAATCTCAACAGCACTCACAATAGAGTACCGAACTGAGCATCGACGGACCCCTAGCAAGCCAGAGGTGGGATCAGGTGCCCGGGAGGAGTAAGCATCCCCTGTTGGCTAGCCGCAAGTAGTTATCAATATTGAATAGTATGGTAAATAAACATCAAAGAAGTACCTAACCGTGTTATTCAGTGTCAAAGTCGAGAAGGCAAGGCAAAATCGTGAGAATTTCTATCGAAACGGTTGCGAACCCCGGAATGAACAACATTCCGAAATGAGACCAGGTGCCCGGGGAGAGTCAGCGTCTCCTGATTGCATGCAACACCCGTCGCAACAGCTCCGTGGAAACCTGTCAAATTCGGTGATTGTCTCGATGTACATTTTGATGTACATATCAGGTAAGTATGTCTTGTTTGGTGATGATGACAGCCATTCAATCACAATGTAGAATATCACTGATCATTCTGGAAAGGGGGATCTCATATGCTTTTATAACATCCCCGTAGCGACCGCAGAACTTCCTCAATGATGATTTCAGTCGTTGTGTAACATAACCCTGAATAAGTAGCTTACTTGCAAGCCGTCTGGCTCTAATGATGAAATCTTCATATTTAGAACATGCCCTCGCGTACCGTATCGTATCAGTTGAGAAACAAAAACCACATAAGCAGGAGAAGACGGAATGTTGCTACTCATGAAAGGGAAGTTAGTTATGTGGAAGCTGAAATCGTCAAGCTTGTCATACAGTGAGGTGTTCAAATGGCCGTTTGCGTCGAAAGATAGAAGTATATCCAAGTACGAAGCGGATCTATCGCTCTCTGTTGTTTCCTTGATCTCTAGTTCATGAGGATAGATTTCATGTAGATGGTCCTTAAATTTCGGATTATTGATGGATAACACGTCATCTATGTATCTGAAGGTAAAATTGAACTGAGATGCGAGGTGCTTTCGTCCAGTCGAGCGCAAGGTCTGGATGAAGTCAGCTTCGTATGAATATAAGAATAAGTCCGCAAGCAGTGGGGCGCAATTGGTACCCATGGGGATTCCGACTATCTGCTGGAATACGGTTCCTCCAAACACCACAAAAATGTTGTCCATAAAAAACTCCAGCATCCGGATGATATCGTCTTCGGTATACTTTTTGTTTGAATCAGAGTGTTCCTTCACGAAATAAGTATCCTCACGCCCTATGACGAGGTATTTGTATCTCCTATTACCATTTTTCGAAAGAAAGGTGTTGCGAATAATATTGGCAAGTCTGTTTTAGAGTTTTTGATGGGGGATGGTAGTGTAAAGAGTGGAGAAGTCGAAAGACTTTATGCTGGTTATATGATTGAAATTGGTGGCTTTTAAATTTTCCAAAAGTTCCTTAGAATTTTTTAGGATCCACATCTGATTGATTCCATTTCTGGAATAAGTTGTCTCGCAGTATGTTTGAAGACCTTCCTTGATACGTGTTAATATTTTCGAAAGCAAAATGGAAAGAGTTTTTGTGGAGCACCTGGACGAACCGGCGTTGAAGCGGTGCTCGTAAGGATTTTTGTGCATTTTGGGAATCCAGTATATATAAGGTAGTTCAAGATCAGAGTCATAGGTGTGAATACCGAAAGACTCAAAAACAGATTTGTGATTGTCAAGTAATTCGGATACAGATAAATTTGTAAGTGTGTATGTTGGATTTCCAGGTGCTGTATGTAACCCAAGTTCCTCTTTCAGGCATTCTAAATAGTACGCCTTGCAATCGAAAGTAAAATTGTTTGCCGCTTTGTCAACAGGAACGATGATATATTTTTCATGGAGGTCAGAAAGTTCTTTGGCAACTACAGGGGCATGAAAAATTGACTCGTGTCTGTTGTTAACTGAATGCCGAAGACGCCCTATTCTTCTTTTAAGTAATTCTCCGATGGATTTCATCCATTCGGAAAGTGTGTCTAGTTCTACGTCCTCTTTTTGCCCACTGTCTGGCGTACTCCTCATATGCATCCATAATTATTCCAAAGTTTTCCCGCCATGTGAAGGAACGGGGTTCCCTGTACTTTGGACCTTTACTGAGAAGCTAGGTTTCTAAGTTTAATGTTACCGAGGATATTAAAGTCACAAGTAACCACATGGCCTTACGGTTGGTTGATGAAATCAGAGGATGAACATGTGCATTATATGGGGTTTTGTGAAAGGTCGTGTACATTTAGACGTTTCAAATTTTGTTTATACATGTAATTAAATATTTTGGAAGCAACATATTGTGTATATGTGTAGGAAATGCAAGGCTGCGACTCCTAGTATTTAAAATAAGGAGGGATTTTATCCTTAACAGTACTGTTATTTAGAATGTTGCTTAAACGTAGAGCATCGATCCCCTTATTTGCAAATTTCATCTTAAGGAAAGGAAGATTTTCATTGCTAACAGGTATTTCGGATTTGACGGCCTTGGAAATGTTCATGCGCGATACCGACAATCCATACCACTCTGTAAGGATACAGTTTCATTTGATTAAAACAAATATTGGAACCAAATGAGTTCGAATCTGTAATCCCTTTGATTTCAACCTCTGATGATGACGTCACATGTACGTCAGTTTATTAGGAACTTGACAAAATCGAATACTGGAAGAACATACAGTTTATCTCTGATTTCAAAAGTCTTTTGGGGATACCTAGCCTACACAATATTTGATTGAACGTGCCATATAAAACATAAACGAATAAGTGAGTACTTTCTTTTATGCTCAGTATATTATAGTTTTAAAATTGAAAGATATGTATTTGCCGATCACAACATCTGATTTGTTTTTGTTTTTTATTTATCTGAAATAATTAATGTCGCTGTTATTAAAATGACAAATATGGATAATGACCTTATCCCTGTATACAGCACAAAATCGACAATTCAGAAAATCAGAAACCGAAGGCATACAAAATCAGGATAAAACTGGAACCAAAGCAAATAAACAAAAACCTCCACCACATAAAAAAAAGCGAACTCCCGATATGGGAGTGAGACCAGGTGCCCACGAAGAGTAAGCATCTCCTGCTTGCATGCAACACCCGCCGCTTCAATTCGTTAGAACTGTCACATCCGGTTACTTCCATTTCGGAAGACATAGAGTACCATCTTTGGTTGGATGGTTCAAATGGTCTATGACAGAATATCATCCACCATTCTGAAGAGTGGGACATCATAGTGTATGACGAGTTCCCCATATCGACCGTAGAACTTCCTCAGTGACGATGTTAGTCGGTCACAAACATATCCCTGACTGAGAAGCTTAACTGAAAGACGCCTAGCTCTCAGAACAAAATCTGTATATTTGGTACTTGCTCTGGCATAGCGTATCAACTGAGATATGAACACGTCATAAGCAGGCGAGGAAGGGATGTTGCTACTCAGAAAAGGAAAGTTTGTAATGTTGAAATTGAAGTCGTCACGTTTGTCATAGAGTGAGGTGTTTATGTGACCATCAGCGTCGTAGGACAACATTATGTCCAAAAAGGATGCTGAATTTTTTGTCTCTGTAGTTTCTTTGACTTCAAGCTCCGAAGGATAGATTCTGCTCAGGTTATCCGCGAATTTTGGATTATTGATGGACAACACATCGTCTATGTATCGGTAAGTGAAGTTGAAGTCAGAAGCTAAGTATCTTTTCCCTTCAGAGACCAAAGATTGAATGAATTCAGCTTCGTACGAGTAAAGGAAAATGTCGGCAAGGAGTTGTGCACAGTTGGTCCCCACTGGAATTCCGACAATTTGCTGGAAGACCTTTCCTCCAAACACCACAAAAATGTTGTCGATCAGAAAGTTTAACATCTGAATAATGTCTGTTTCATTGTACTTATTTTCAGAATCGAACTTTTCTTTTACAATTAAAGTAGGTTTTGTCATAGTTAACAACAATAAATTTGTACTTGCGATTACAGTTCTTACTTGTAAACGCATTACTTATAATTTTTGCGAGTCTCTCTTTCAATTTAGAATGTGGCATTGTAGTGTAAAGTGTCGAAAAATCAAAGGCTTTGATCGAAGGGACTCTACTAAAATGAGTGGATTTCAGATGTTCTAAAAGTTCCTTCGAATTCTTTAAAATCCACATCTGGTTGATTCCACTGCGAGAATATACTGTCGAAAAATATTTTTGAAGTCCAGATTTGATTTCAGATAAAACTTTGGTGAGTAAGATCGATACAGATTTGGTAGAACATTTTGAGGAACCAGCGATGAAACGTTGTTTGTACGGATTCTTGTAATAAACAATTTAAAACAATAGCAATTATTACTGTACTGACAAATATGGATAATGACCTTATCCCTGTATACAGCACAAAATCGATAATTCAGAAAATCAGAAACCGAAGGCATACAAAATCAGTATGAATAGGAACCAAAGCAAAAAACAAAAACCTCCACCATATGAAAAGAAGCGAACTCCCGATATGGGAGTGAGACCAGGTGCCCAGGAAGAGTAAGCATATCCTGCTTGCATGCAACACACGCCGTTTCAATTCGGTAGAACTGTCACATCCGGTTACTTCCATTTCGGAAGACATAGAGTACAATCTTCGGTTGGATGGTTCAAATGGTCTACGGCAAAATATCATCCACCATCCCCATATCGACCGTAGAACTTCCTCAGTGACAATGTTAGTCGGTCACAAACATATCCCTGACTGAGAAGCTTATCTGAAAGACGCCTAGCTCTCAGAACAAAATCCGTATATTTGGTACTTGCTCTGGCATAGCGTATCAGCTGAGATATTGTGCATTTATTCTAGATTTCAAATCCTGAGAAGTATCCATTCAGAATAATACGGAAGTATATTTTAATTTAATCCATATAATGTTAGTAATGTACTTTCCTAAGTAGTAACATTCCTTCGTCCCTTGCCTCTTGTGTATTCATATCGCAATTGATACGCTATTCCAGAGCAAGCTCAATCTACAACGACTTCATTTTTATGGCAAGGGACTAACTGAAAAACTTCTGAACCAAGGGTACAATTGTGAGCGTCTGACTTTGTCACTACAAAAATGTTTTGACGATACAATGAAAATATAACACATTATAACATCTGGTTTTCCTCCATTTTGAAATACATTTTAGATTAAAACAATCCAAAACGTCGAATTTAACAAATTCACCGGATAGTAGTTTTTCTGCACGGCATAAATGATGGATGTTGCTAGCAAACAGGAGATGCTTACTCTCCCCGGGCACATGATCTCATCTCCATTGAGGATTCACCTTTGCTTCTTGCAAAACGTTTATGTTAATTGTATACTCTTTGATGTCGAAATACATTATATGTTTCTAGATCTTTGTCGGTGCAGTAGTCTTCAGTGTTCACTGTGGTTTTATCTTTTGTAATAGAATTGAAATTTTCTTCAAGAAGATAAAGAAATGAAACACTTCCGTATAATTACAAATTAAGTCATATGCGTCCCATTGTATTCCATCCATATGTTGTAAGCAAACAGGAGATGCTTTATCTACCGGTGCACCTGATTTAATTTCTATTGAGATTAACTTTTCACATTACTTTTGCTTCTTTGTAGAATCTCCATAGATGTCTTTGTTGAATTGAAGTTTATTGTAGGTGGCGCTGTAGAAATCAATATGAGGGCGCCCCACACATATTATTTGCTATTGATTTAACTCTCTTTTGCTTAGTCTAAATTTTGTACGAATTTAAAACATCTAAACAAGTAGAATGTTTAAGTTGATTCTGATATTACTCTAGTCTTGGCTGTGATTCTATTTTATAATGGCAGATTGCACCAAAATATAATGTTTTATAGGATTAACGGAATTGCATTTATCAACGTAAATCTATAGAATGTATTCAGGATGGCGCCATTACCATTATTTTAGGTCATTCGGTGGCCCATCTGTGAAACGTTTTGGGTAACAGAAAGACAGAAATTGGAGTAGGCTTTGAGCTTCCTTTTTGGTCCAACGTGCTTGGATATGCTTTCATTAGAAATGTTACATGATTCATGTAATATACCAAATATTAGGTCGACGCATTTTGACAGCGCCTCCTACAATACATTATACAATACCTTCAAGTGCACTGGAGATAGTTCATTAGATTCCTCTTTGCTTCTGTGCAGCTGTGTCATTGTCTCCGTCTGTTTGTCCAATATTTGTTGCACGGTCTACCTTGTAGACGGTAATTAACACCTTTCCAGACAGTGCAATATTTTTCATTGTGAGGCAATGATTGAATTAATGATTGAACTCATCATTGAATGATCAACTGAGCCGTTAACTGTCCTTAAGGTAACGCTAAAGTCAAAATGGACGCCTGGCAGCTGAAGTAATAAAATTGTGTATATCTTTTTTCTCTCTGTTCCTATTACTTTCAAACTTTGCATGTAACTACATATAAGTACACACTATACATTTACAGTAATGGCCTTTCTGTGACCAGCCCATGTTTTAACCAATACTCCATATAATTTATGAAAATTATTGTTTTCCTACCCAATTTTTCAAACAGTTCAGCTGTTATATACTTGAAAAATAAAAATTGAAACTTTGGCAACAGAAAAATATGTTTTGATACTAGTGCATGCAGGATTTGAAATTGCGCGCCACTTTTGTACAGTTCTGAATGGAGGCCGTTTGTATGTCAATTTGTCGAGTTGGAGGTCGCCATATTTGATTTGGTGAGTAGCCAATTTCATCTCAATTTAATGCATGATCTAATGGGTGACAGCCCATATTTCTGAAAGTATTCAAGTAAGATACCCATATATTTTTTAAAACACGTGGTACCTGTTTATTTCTAGCCATATTAATGTACTATTTCAACTGTATAATTTCGGTCTTCCCTCTTCGATCAAAATGAAAGTACGTCAAATTCCTGCGCGAATTTTTACGTTTGAGAAACTTATATGAATGTTGATAAAACAGTCTCTTACTTTCATAGACATAATATAAATTACTATATCTATTCTACAAAAGCACACAGGAGAGATTATATATAAAGGTTTGTCATCATTATATCGAACTACTTTTCGTTGGAAGTATTTCCCCTCTTTGCGTTCGAAGGTCTGCAGTTGGCACGAAAGAGAAAATAAACAATCGAGAGAAAATCTGCTTTGTTCAGACGTAAGACAGGTACTGTAAACAATAATTGGTGGCTATAAGAATTTATTGACGCACGTCTGAAAGAGATCGGACAAGATTTTGCCCTTCTAAAACTTAAATTCAGTCGATCAATTTGGCCTAAAAGTTATGACGTCACATGGTGAAAACATCGACAGAAATTTCTTTTTTTTTAAATATTAATACAAAAATATACCGAAATATATCCAATATTTGCAAATGACATAAGATGCAACAACAATTATTTTGAAATAATTGACATTTTTGTCAAGTTTTTGTCAAAGTGTTGTATGGAAGCCAAAAATGGTCATTCACGCATTTGTATGGTATTTTAGATGTAAATAGTGTTTACAACAACATTGATACCTCATACTCAGATATTTTGTACCTGAACAGTACTCACATTTGCTCTTGGATCTTTGGTATACTCTTTCACATAGAAAACAATTGTTTTCTGCTTAATAATTGTATAACTGTTAAAAGACAGCAAGTGTGAACAGCAGTATGTCAATTCGTACCATTACCTTCTTTTCCTGCAATTCCCTATTCTGAGTAGCAACATCCCTTCATCGCCTGCTTATGGCGTGTTCATATCTCAGTTGATACGCTATGCCAGAGCAAGTACGAAATATACGGATTTTGTTCTGAGAGCTAGGTGTCTTTCAGATAAGCTTCTCAGTCAGGGATATGTTTGTGACCGACTAACATCGTCACTGAGGAAGTTCTACGGTCGATATGGGGAACTCGTCATACACTATGATGTCCCACTTTCCAGAATGGTGGGTGATATTCTGTCATAGACCATTTGAACCATCCAACCCAAGATTGTACTCTACTATATGTCTTCCGAAATGGAAGTTACCAGATGTGACAGTTCTACTGAATTGAAGCGGCGGGTGTTGCATGCAAGCAGGAGATGCTTACTCTTCCTGGGCACCTGATCTCACTCCCATATCGGGAGTTCGCTTCTTTTCATGTGGTGGAGGTTTTTGTTTGTTTGCTTTGGTTCCTGTTTTGTCCTGATTTTGTATGCCTTCGGTTTCTGATTTTCTGAATTATCGATTTTGTGCTGTATACAGGGATATGGTCATTATCCATATTTGTCGTTGAAGCTATATTAAGTCGAGACCTGTTTTCCTTTGCATTTTTGGTGTAGTTTTCAGAGATGTTGAAAACTTTTAAGGCATGCCAGTCATTTTGAAAATTATGCCAGTCCGAACAAAGTACATGTGTATTGTGTAGCAAAACTTTAAACTTTTTGCCAGTCTGAATGTAATTTTGCCGGTGAAATCCTTCGGACTGGTACTTTTCAGCATCACTGAATTATTTTGCAATTTACGTAAAATTACATTCTACTCTTTTGCTGCTAAATTTTATGTCTTAAATGAATTATCATGCGAAATGACTTTTTGCAAATTTGTCAGCAAGCGAATAGACATGTGAATGTTAATTCTTTGTCACTTCAGTGTTTGAATGAATCTATTCTATACCAATGACATAGGCAAGCATGTGATTTATAAAGATTTGCTACGTGTTGAAGCAGGGAAAATCTATATTTCTTCATACGTTCAGCATAACAAAGTCTATATATTACTCAAAATTACAAAGATTACTCCTCATGAGGTAACCCATTTTAGGAATGCAAATTCATATAAATGCTTAAGTTTGTATCTAATTTTGCTTGACATCATTTTGATTTTGATGTCTTTGCTCTTTTCCTCAACAAAAGTTTCATTTATATGTATCATGAATTTAGCATTAGTTCTTTGATTTCACTATCATTGGTTTCTTGTCAGCCAGACGATGTTTGAATATCCCTTCAAATTTCTTGTATGATTATTTTATTATCGTAGCAAAGTGACCCGACCAGGTGGAGTTTATTTTCACCTGGTTATCAACATGATGAAAAGATTTTAAAAATAAGCCGTTCAAAATTACAGATATTAAGTATTAACTTAATTACTATAATAGATCTACCCTAATATAGGGCTGTCACAATTCACTGCGGTTCTTGATTCACCGCGGTTCTTGATTCATCGCGGTTCTCGATTCACCGCCCGGTTCTCGATTCACCGCTGTTCTTGATGACGGTTCGATACACAATACAAGAAGAGGCTGTATCGTTGACTTGCGGTTCGTTTTCGGCATTTAGTTTTATCTTTAAAAATTCAACATGGCGATGCTGAACGCCGAGTCGTCAAAGATAACTTCTGAGTTTTGTACTTTGTTTCTAGTCAATACAATATATTCTCAAATCATTCAAGTTATGAATGATCTTAATTTGTTGTTTTAATAAAATATGTGACGAATTACAGAAATGCCTCCATATCTACATTAAAAATGTTGTATCGTGATATGAATCGTATCGTGAGTAAATATCGTGATACATATCATATCGTGAACTTAGCGTATCGTGACAGCCCTACCCTAAAATTTTTGTCGACCTGTCTCAGTCGCTTGATTCAAGAAGTTCCATCCGGTCATGCCACAAAATGCATGATTTCTGAAGATGACTAGATTAAATTGTTTAGTTAAATTTGTTTCATATAATTAATGGTCATAGCAATTAATGAATTAGCCGCTTGTCTGTCTACAAAGTCATTGAAAATGCGTTTTGAGTCATGAAAAAGTTAATGGAATTTTGGTATAGAATTTCCGTATGAACCTTGGAATCGAGCAAAATTATCAAACAGTATGGAATCTTTGAGGAATTGTTACACCTCTATACAGTATACCTTATGGATTCAACTACCAGAAACAATTCATCAAATACTTCTGTTCACACTTGCTGCCTTTTTACAGTAAAGTACAAAAAAAAAACTTAAATTGTGCATAAAATTTTGACACACCATATATTTCATTGACTCCAATATATTACTTTTTATACCACTAGCCTAAAGACAGATATTTGCGTTGCTAAATTTTCAGTAGCTCCGGGCATTTGGCTACACCAGATTTTTTTTAATTATATGATGTAACTGGGTATGATAGCCATCAAATTCATTGAATATGACATCACTTCATAGTTTGTATATTTTTTTTGCATACATCATATCTATGCCGAAAATATGAAAATGTCTCAAAATTTTTATGATGAAAACCAAATTGAATAAATCTGTTTGAAGAAATATTTTGAATTGCATTTTGAATACAATTTTGCTTTCTCTTTTTTAGGAATTCAATATGTTCTACGTGGAGTGGAAAGAATCGTGAACCAAAAAGGCCTTTCAATATATTTGGTATCGAAAGGAAATATTCAAATTTACTACTGCTACATACAGTCTAAGATTGACATGGATACCTTTATGTGGTTCAAGGAGATGTGGTGTGTATCTTACAGTATTATAATTGAAATCTTGTATTAAGACTTTCAACAACTTTTTGATACATTTGGAACAATTTTTAAAATTCAATTAACAAATGTGAAAGTTAGAATGTTAGAAAAAAATCCTTACAACAGCATTTTACAGACAATTTATTGATTAATACATGATATGCAGTATTAGAAAGTTCTTAATACGACTTCAGACTGGTAATATGGTCTTACAATATATACATTGTTTTGATTTTGGTTTCAATTCCTGTCTGGAGCCAATAAATATTATATATTCTAAAATATGCTGTCATTTAAAGCAGAATTGCCTTGCCCTTATTATTAATTATTAAAACTTCAAAATGATTTATAAGTTTTGTGTAATCTTGCAATAAGGGCAATCATACATGAAGATAAAAATATTCATACATTCAATATAAAGCGGTCAATACCCATTGATGAATTGATGATGAATTTATAACAATTCGACAGTGGGCTTACATATCCTCATATTTATATATAAATGCATAAATATGGTTAATACTTTTGTTATTAGGGACTTATGATATTTTTTCCCTTTGCAGTTGATTCCTGCACAGAATTCCTGTGTATTTCTGAGGATGAATGAACAGCTATGGTTGTAGAATGGACTTCTCTCGAATACCTAACACATTAAGTATGTGATTTATTCACATAAATTACATTATAAGTGATAAGAAGTTTAAAACTTCAAAAATTTTCCCCTTATATTTCAGAAAGAAGTGGTGCTATAGAAATAAAATTCTAACATGACTTGAGATTTTCACCCTTTATGTACCATAGAACTCGCCTGATGTAAAATCTCCAACAAAATTCCAGTTCGCTAAGCTCCACCCATGCACGTGTGCATGCTATAGAGCCTGTGCAGAACAATATAAGAATAGAAATAACAACTAAATAGCTGTGATTTGTTGTCCAGTAATTCCCTAAGTCACATGAACCAGTCAAATTATCACATCGCTGCGAGGTGATAATTTGATTGGTTCATGCAACGAGGGGAATTACTGGACAACAGACCACAGCTAGCTAGTTGTTATTTCTTAAATATTATACACAAACATCTTTCAGCAACCTAGCATTTTAGTGAAAATATTGTTTGTACATGTTGTATGTAGTTTAGATGGAAATAGATTCAGACTCATGCATTTTACTAGGTAAATAGGTAAATGTTGATAAAGTCTACTGTGAAATAATTTCAATAATTGTTACATGTATATATCTAAAATGAAGGAGATTAATTTGTATATAATATAGCTTAAAATAAAATGTCACAAAAAGATAAGAGAAATGTAAACTTTTCTTAGAATTTGACATTTGCTTACAAATTTCATCAATGTTTCAGTTATTTTCCTGAGTGACGAAGAATGGTTGCACATTTAGCTTTACTACAGATATTTCCAGATGAAAAATAGAATATGAGTAAGTATAAAGCAAAGTAATCAACAGCTTGTGTCTAAATTGTGATTTGTTTTTTTGTTTTTTGTTTTTTTATTTGGGGGGGGGGGGGGGGGGTTGATCATGAGTATATATATACGTACAGTGTGGTTGCATTTTAATGAAAAAATGGAATGTGATAGATAAAAAAAAAGCTCATCTTTTTTTTTATTGTTTTTTTTTTTTTGTACAATGAATGTTTCCTGAAAACAGTAGTAGAAAATTCACATTGTCACCATATATTACATTTTATATTTGCTTGGAAAAAAATTAAATGTTAAATAAAGTGAGTTTCCTTGAAATAGTACCTTCTATACAGTACATAATAAAACATTTGTTGGGATTAGTGATTCATTTCAACTTGGTGATTTTTTTATTAAGGAACCCCCCCCCCCCTTTCATCTTCTCTTTTATTTGAATATCATTATTATTCATTTCAGTATATACATGTGTACTTTTATGCTAGTCTCGTTATCAATATACATGTACAATGTCAGGTAACTGCGATTTAACTGTTGGATCATAAATTCAAATAAATTGTTGGCACTGCAAGGACACCATACTTTTTACAACATGAAAGTAGTCCCCAATATGGCCGACATTTTAAGATTTTTATATCAATAATTTCAGGCCAGATTATAACAATTTGTTTGAATATATGAAAAACTCACATCTAGCTTGCACTAGACCTAACTTTAACCATCAATAATTCTGCATTGTTTAGGTGAAAGCTGTTATCTTAACCTTGCTGAACTGTGTGAAATGGAAGGAGTGAAAAAAATGACATTTCTCCAAGCCAAGACTCTGTGGAAAGAAGTTGATACCATGATTGTATGCAGCTTTTCATGACAATCAATTTGATGTATAACATTGTATATGTACCTTGAAAATAAGAGAAAAAATCTGATTAAATCTGGAAGTCCAAATTTGTGTTTAGCGTTACCTTAACTGACCTGACTTGTATTGCCACCCGTTTTGAAAATACAACACAACCAAAAAAAGGGGGAGGAATGTTCGCTTTAGCATTTCTAAAATGGCATTTCATGATAGGAATTAAGAAAAAAAAACCGCCATTTACAGATTAAAATACTTTTTTTCAATGTCACGGGCGGACCGAGATTTTTCCCTATAAGGCACGGTCCATTTGATATTCTGGGGGGGGCTTGGGTTTTTTTCGAAAAAAATTATTTTGCTCTGAATTTTGATGAAAAAAATAAATTTGCTTATGGTGTGACAGAAAAAAATAATCTTGCTCTTACAAATAATCTTAATTTGAAGAATTACCATAAAATTTTGCTAAAATTCTTTAAATTTTTCCGGCTCGCTTCGCTCGCCGCAGTTTTCAGTCTATCAAATATTTTTTTGGCTCGCTCCGCTCGCCATACTTTTCTATCAATCATTACTTCCTTATATCAAAGTTCATATATTTGAAGATATCACAAGTGTTAGCAATACTTATGTATAACTATTAATACATGTTGCATGTATCCCATAGAGTCTCGATTTTATGTTCTTGTAAGCTTGGAAGAAATTCAGTTATTCACCATTTTACAATTCTACATTTTAAAATTTGTCTAGAAGACCTTCCCCAAAGACCCTCTTATATTCATGTACCTTATATAAATCTTGTTTATTTAGAATTGTATTGTAGAAATCTTTTATCTCTCTATTTAGAATTGAATTGAATACTTGCATAAAAATAAAGTATATATTAATATTTAGATTTTGAGTAAAATATAAATAAAATCTTTTGATAAAACACAAACATTCTTAATATATATGAACATCACTTTGTTAAAAAAAATTTCCTTGCTCCGACTTTGCAAGAAAAAAATAATTTTGCCCCAGTCCGAGGCGAAAAAAATAATCTTGCTCCGACAAAAACCCAAGCCCCCCCCCCCCCCCCCCCCCCCAGAATATCAAATGGACCGTGCCTAAGGTTGATTCAGCGTTAGGGAAAGGGGTCCAGCCTATGATTTTGAAAGAAAATACATAGAAACGGGAAATCATTTTGGTTTTTTTTACTAATTCCATAGGGGGGGGGGGGGGGGGTCCTGACTCCAGCCCGCTCTAGATCCTCTCTTTGTCAAATGTTTCAATATGCATAGGATCAACTACCAGAGAAAACTCGCAAGATTTCGACTGAATAATGTACTGACTGGTACCCTTGAATACTTTTGAAAAGAAACAAAGATATAATAGTATCATAAAAGCGGAGTATTCCCGTAGTTTGGAGTATTTGTTGGAAAACTTGTGTGTGCTCACTTTTAATGATTTAGAATTGAAAGTTAGAAAAGGACACTTGCACACAATCCTTAATCGCATCTCGTAAAATCCGCTTCCTACATGTATGTACTCTAATCACACTGTAGTTTGAAAAATTCAAATATCAGTTTCCCTTTATTTTATTAATCTTAATTCCCCTAATTTAACAACAAATGCTGGACCAGATTTTTTTTACCGTTGTTTTCTTTGAAATCTACATTTAAAAATGCGTGAAATTCTTAACTGTTTACCGACCATGAGTAGTTTTATCCTACTCGGAATGACGACTTATAATTACTCAATCAACGGTGATAATTGTTTGATGGCATAACAATTGCCGTGCAACAAGTGGGTTATTCAACTGCTCCTCGGGCTACGCCCTCGGAGACAGTAGAATAACCCTTACTTATTTTCGCGTGAGAAAGTTCTGTTATGTATATTTTCCTCATTCGTAAGCCTTCCGATTAGGTATTTGGAATCTGGGTTCGGATTTCGTGTTTGACTTTCATTCACTCTTTGTCATTTCATGGATCGTGCTGGTAAAAAGGTATACACTCACACTCAATAGTGTATCGTAAGTTGCGTTTTCCTATGTACCAGTTTTAAAACAATTCAAAAGTGATAAACAAATAAACTATTACGTACCAGTATTTTTTAAAAATTTGAATATAAGATACGTCAGCAACTAAAAGCTATATACGGATCAATGAAAGACATAATAATGGGAAATTTGAGCGATTTATTACTGTCAACGGCGAAAAATAACATCACTATCATGATATAGCACTGGAAAAAGAAAGTAACACTAAATTAAGTGTGAATTATTTAAATATCTATTAAGAAAGTACCTAGTTGAAAAAGTTGATTACACAACTATGTCCTGCTTAATTCTATTCAAACTTTTACATTACCTCGCAGTTAAGTAAACTTTAAGGTAAAAAAAAAAATAGAAAAGATTATCCTAATTATTTACTAATTATATACCTGACAAGTTTACGGCGAGTTTTATAGCATTGAACATGCATAACAAACGGGCAATATGTGAATTCTGAATACGGTGAATGGCGGTTCTAATGTTCTTTACGATGAGTGTGCATAGCTCTTGAACTTAAATACCCACAAAGACAGCTCCATGTTTACTTGGCTTTTTTAAATAAAAGATATCAGAGTATGTATATATATAGAGAGCATATATAAAAAAACATGAACGCACCTTGTCCGTTTACATAAGTCATCAAGTTCATACATTTAAGCATCATATAAAACTAGTTGGCCATATAGGTCAATTCGCTCATATTAGTACCGTGCTATTTGATATAGCAAGATCTATCCTTAAACTACGAAATGACAATAAAACAACAGGTCTACGATGATATTTGGTCAAGCAAAGCACATAATATCTTTTATGGTTGACAGATCAGATACAACACAAATATCCCAAGCATCTTTAGTTGAAAAAAGCTACAAATATATTATTGTAAGGTAGATTGAAATGTTTCTTCCATAGGGAAAGGATAATAATAAAAACACACCCAAATACACAAATTTTCGGCCCCTTGGCCTTTATCAAGTGTAAAAACGACGATCTTTTTATTGACGATCTTTTTTACACTTGATCGTCGTTTTTTACACTTGATAAAGGCCAAGGGGCCGAAAATTTGTGTATTTGAGTGTTTGTGTTTTAATTTATTATTGTACAATTTGATCACTCAGAACTCACAAACCGGTTCTTTCAGATGATAACCCAAGATGCTGAATCGGTCTATGTCTGTATTTGTTTTCAGTTCAATGCTGACTTTTGGATTTGTGTTAAGGCCAAACACTGGGAACAAAGGTTGACTGAAGTCGATGTTGTTGAAAGTGGCGAGACGCTTACGGGGATGTCGAAGTGAAATGCGAATCTTCGACTCCTTCGGAAACAGCTTGATGGTCAAGTACAGTATGGTTTCTATGTGGTCGCGGAGTCCCAGCTTATGTAGCTCTGTTGTTTGAATAAGGTTCCCTCTATTCCAAGCTTTGATACAAATATCCGAGAAAGACTGTGAGCATCTGACTAGTTCCACTATAGCACCATTACGATTTAACTGAAGTCTTTTATGTTTGTCAGCCTGGTGTAATTTGATTAAACCTGTTTGGAAGATGAAGTCGTCTCTTCCAAGCAGACTCTTGTAAAAATCAATTGACACAACTACTTCATAGAAATAAGGCAAGTCGGCGACATATTTCCTCGATGAAAAGAAAATATCGCCCATGACGCCTAGGTATTTTTGAAATTTATGGACGGAATTTCCACCTATAAACGAACTCGACTGCCGAGAATTAGCAATTACTTTTTGATCATCAGACACATAGAGACTAGAATGCATTTGTGTGAAATCAAATGATACATCGGGATCGTCACCCAGTATTTTCATGGTGACATTAGCAAGAGTTAGGTTATACACCCCGAAAACAGGTACTGTAGCGGTTGTAAAATCAACGTTATTAAAGTCACCCACGATCTGATTTGATGGCATCATTTTCATGACTATACGCCCCTTTATCTTGAAAACATTTACTGTCAGTTTTAAAGACAGTTTTGTTTTTGGTTTATTTTCAGAGATGGGCGTGGCTTTTAGCCTTTGACCAGCTGTTTCTGATGCGAGACATACATATTTGTCCTCACAACCGATACCTGACAGCGACCATGCAGTTTTCTGAATTCCAATGGCTACACTTTCATCTATGGAATCAAAATGCGATAACCCAACCTGAAACAATAGTTTTTCATCCTCAATCCTATCTAATAGTTTATAATTAATCCCAACAGAAAATGAGTATTCTTCGAGGTTCCCTGATACGACACTACCTGCCACGCCTTTCAAGTTTCTCAGTCTCCCTTTTCCAACATCCTCATTGCTCGTGTCTTCAGATTCCATCTTGTAGTTGCTGACTATTGTGTCATCGCTGTACAAAAAGAGTTTAGTGTTGGCTGTTGTAGAATTGAATTTAAACCGGGGACCTGAAGCAAAGATATCATAAAATTGAAGCCGTCCAAGAAAATTTTCTTACACGACCTCATCGAAACACACACTATAGACGTAAACAAACAACGGACACAAAACATAGTCGCAAAATGAGACAGACGAGAGCATTAATTCCAAAAGCATTGTTACATGAACGTAGGTACTGTACTTACATATGACGTCAGCATTTCTGGCACATGTGCTGTGTATCCTGTAACAAACTCCAGCAATACACACTAGAATAGCTACAACTAAGATATTGCGCCTGTGACTTTGAACTGAAACAATATATCATTAAGATCTAGATTATATAATTCTGTGTATTCAAAATATTCAAAGATTAACTTTTTTCATATAAGAGTAATTGTAAGTCATCATGCAATCCATTGAATCCAGAGTAGAACCTTCAAGTAACTCGATCCAAACAAAACAAATTCCCTAACTACCTATACCAATTGTATGAACAGTTATGATATAGTATTCAAATGATACGTTAATTACTAGCTTATTATACATACAATCATATTATGTAGTGTGTTTTTGAAGTTTATGCTTAAAGGAGTTTCTTACATTGCGAGAAACTTTGTCATACACATACTAGTAATCCCAAAAATCATAACTTAAAAATCGTACCATGCAAATACAGTAAAAATACAAGATAGGTCATTCACAAATGTACCCCTGGAATGAATACAATCATAGGCAGAGGATAGAGTTTTGTCAATGTGAAATGAATGTGAAAAACTCACCTCTTTTGTCCTCTTCCTCTTTTTCAAGTAAGCCTTGTATAAAAGCCTTTGCAATTTCCTCCATTTCTAAAAATGAAGGGTATTCTTAAAGTCATTCTGACAAAGAAACCATAAAGCATAGTAATTCACTATAGATTTTCAAACCCTTCGCTTCAGAGTGTTTGGACGAGGTAAGTACTGCTTTAATCTACTTTATACGTATGTATTAATTGTAGGCCCATCATATGGCCATTAATAACACAAAGGAGGGGATCTCCAACAACACCAGGTTGTAGCACCCACAGCAAAACCCCAAAACACCCAATGCAAAAACACAAAGGAGAGAAGCACAAAAAGAGACGCATAAGGGACAAGGAACGTCAACGCACAACACAGAAACATTAAACACAAAGGATTACACATAAACCAACGAGACCAATGGGCAACCGGTGCCGATTTAGGACGGCCATCTGCCACGGAAATAGCAGAAGGTATGGTTATCCTGGATTACGTGCGCACAACTCTCCCACTTATCCGATTACCTAGAGGTCTCGATGAACGTACAATTGTGGTGTAAAACAACCTCCTCACTGTCATACCAACATTGATATGAATGTAACCCATTATAAATGGAAGTCTATGATGTTTGCCACCAAATCCTCTCAACCTGTAAACTCAATACTTTCCTACTTTATTTCAAGTCTAAGTTTATTTTCAAAAACTGAGATGAATTCGATCATTATAAATCTTCTTGCAACCCCTAGGTGTTGACAAAATTACATTAAGATATTTAGGAATAATTGGTCTTTGAGTATGTAATAGTTGTTCTTTACAAAGTTTCAGTTGTCTCATTATACTCGTATAAGTGAGGATATCCATATTAAATCAAATCTATTATTGAGATTTTCCAAACTTAAAAATTCAAAATTTTCATCTAAACAATCTGCAATATATGTTATTCCTTTTTGATACCACTGTATTACCACCCAACTTCAAAAAAAAACAACATTGTACTATATTGGTGTTTTTGAATTTCTTCCTTAATTATGTTTCTAAAACCTGGTAAACAAAGAGTTTTAACTAGAGTGATCCTGCCTATTGTTGAGATGTTACATTTTGACCTCTGAATAATTAATGTTCCGATAGAATCTATTTTATCTTTAAAGTTTATGTATGAAATATTTTTTAAATCTATAGAAAAATTATACCTAGAAACATAAAAGGATCTTGTGACCAATGAATATCATACATAGAAGAGAATTCTATAACGTTTTCCTTAAGTGTGCCAATTTTAATACATCTTGTTTTTTCATAATTCGGTTTAAGACCTGAAAATTTCGAAAATTGAAACACAAGAGAGAGTAAAGATTTCAAAGACTTTTCTGAACCATTTAAGGGAATTGTTGTATCATCCGCATACTGTAGAAGTTTATATTCCTTACCAAAAAGAATTATTCCTTTGATGTTTTATTCTTTCAAATCATTAAAGCCATTATTTCAACGGAAAGCAAGAAAATATAGGGTGATGCCGGATCACCTTGCCGACAGCCCCGCCCAATTTTAAAAATTTTTTGAGAAAGTGCCGTACTGAATCACGCATAATTTTATATCTGTAAGAATTACCTTCATAATTAAGATTTATGAAATACGGCACGCGATTCAGGAATACATCCCTTATCACTTCCTTCTGTCCGATTTTCAATGCATTAGATACCATGATGAAATTATTCCACATACAGGTATGCCGGGCTTTATATCTTGTCTTAAATCTGTAATCTGTAATTCGGAGATTTTGTCGAGGAAAAAAAAATGCTTTATTTCTAACAGCACGCATAAAAATATTTTTGTAATGTTGATAATTTCCTCGTGTGAATATAAAAGGGGGTCCGAGTGTTGCTGGCCAGTATTGAATTTGGATAATCATGTTTGGTCAATTTCAAGCTGGCAAAAAAGATGTCGTATCACGCAGTGTTGCTTCCACTTGTACTCCAGCTTCTGGGACACAAGTTTCAAATCAAATGTAAAAATCTTTTAAGAAATTAATATTTTATATTTTTTCTGTTGATGCAGGTATCACCCGAAAAATTGGACAGAAAACTGCATCAATGCGCTAAGCGCGTTGATACGAAAGTTTTCCGTCCAATTTTTCTTATCATTTTATATCTTTTATTAATGGAAAACGAATTGTTTTCTTGAATCTAATAACAATCAATCCCCGTACCATATTTCGTAAGTTCGGGGTTGCGCAGTGATACAAATGCCTCCGAGAACGAAAACAAGTTATGGCAGCCGCCAGGATTCAAACAGCGAACATCTTTGGAAAAATGACCTGTTTGAGGAAATTCTACACGCGCAGGATTTTTTTTCATTAAGTAGAAAAGAAATGGTAGCCTTGAAATTTATCTGTTTCTTAAATGATGCTATTTAATTTGAAGACATTTAACATCACAAACGTAGATTGGTGATAGCACTTTCTATACAGACATAACGTCAGACAGTGCATGAATTTTATATATTGTTTTCATTTTCGTGCTTAAACATCGACGGCGGGTGCGGCTAGGCAACAGGGGATGCTTACTCCTCCCGGGCACCTGGCCCCACCTTTAGCTTGCTGGGGGTCCATTGATGCTTAATTTTGTGCTCTATTGTGAGTACTGTTGAGAATATCGTCAGGATCTTTTTAACTCATGGTATCCCAATGAGCCCAGAATACTTTGTGTGAGAATTTATTTATTTTCATATGTGGATAAACATATTTAAAGCTTTCAAGTGTTATTTCGTCTATTAAGTGTTCATATTTACTTTTCTAATTGCACTTGATTTCTTTTATATGACCCTTAAAGTGCAAAGATTTTTAAAATGTTCATTATCCTTACAAATCGCAGAAATTATTTCCAGCGCATCGCATGTAGAAATAACAATGATTGCAAAAATTGTTTTAGTTTTGTCATCATTACCCATGCATTCAGTAAAAAGTTTTTGATTTATATAGAAAGTGATCAATATAATGCTGAATTATATACAAGTTCCTCGAGAGGACAATATTATTTTCAATGGGAGCTAAACCATTTTATTTACCAAGGTAAAAATAAAATAATTATTTTATTACATGAATTTTCAACATAATCTATTAGAAATCATAGGAACACTACTATCATATTTACATTTACGAAAGCCTCACTGAACTATTTTATTACGTGGAGAGTATCTAACTCGGATGTCGTCATCCCGGGTAGATATAACGTTTGGGCATTTCATCGACTTTCAGTCGCCGAATTTGACAGGTTTCCATGGAGCTGTTTCGACGGGTGTTGCATGCAATCAGGAGACGCTGACTCTCCCCTGACACCTGGTCTCACTTCGGAATGTTGTTCATTCCGGGGTTCGCAACCGTTTCTATGGAAAATCTAATGATTTTGCCTTGCCTTCTCGACTTTGAGACTGAATAACTGATCCGTACTTCTCTGATGTTTATCGAACTGCCATATATTCTAGCCATTCACAGAGGGGATTATTTTACTTTCATATAATTAAAAATATTGTGTATGTTATAGCAATGCACCTTAAAGTTGGTCCGTTTATACCTTGAAGCTTATATATCCTTTGTATGCGATTTAATTATTCAAGTATTGCACGTGGTATTTTCGTCTTTGAAAGCTTTTGATATATTGATAATTACTAGTAATTGGTAAGACTCACCACTTTCTTGTTCTTGCTCTTCCATTCTCCAACTTTTACTGTCTCTTTTATTTCAACAGTCCGACATGAAATACTTTTTTGAGAGAACGATGGAACGATGCCAGTTTTCGTTTCACCGGGTATTTCCTTTAAATCAATCTTTGCGTCATCGGTATTAATATATTTGTCTTATCTTTATATTATTTTACGATGCGTAACGTTGAAGTACAAAGAAGTATACTTTTTAAATCATTCATGAGAGCTTGTAAACTACTTTGAAAATTACTTTAACGAAAAAAAAAAAAAACGTTATGAGATCCTACTTCCTGGTAGGACATTTTAACCATGGCTGATGAGGATGGAGACTACTGGTTCCTGAGACTCTGGTGTCAGCGGCTGACGTTCTTGTTTAGCAGTCTTGTTATGGTTTACATTTCGCTCGTTCTATACACGTGGAAATATAAGGAAGGCGGCGTTATTTGTGAGTACATATATGAGTAGACATGGCGCGTTTCTTTATGTTCACGTTATATCATGACATTTTAAAAGACGATCGTTATAAAGGTATCTGTAAATCAGAGCTATAAGTTGAATGGTTTATATGTATAACTTTTGAAATCTGATACATACATGCTTTAATGGTTAACCCGTCAAACTTTAAGTAAAAGCTTATACCGATTCAAATAAAAACCCATGTAAAATTCATCAGCCAGGTCCACATTTGCTTGAGAACAATTTCACTTTACACTTGCTAGCTGCATGCATTTGAGAAAAAAGCATTTCAATGTCAATGAATTATGAAGAAACAATAAATTCAGAAATTGTCCAAATTATGATATTTCCTAAACATTCTATAGAAAAAAATATCTCGAGTTTGCAACAATAGATTTATGTAATAAAGTTGTTTTTGTGAGTTTCTTAAAGAAACAATATACGGAAGTGTTCCAACTCTTTACCTTCTTGAAGAAAATTTAGAATGTAAAACCCGTAAGTGTTTTTTTATCAAACCCTGCCTGAATTTTATAACCGAATTTGACAGGTTTCCATGGAGCTGTTGCGACGAGTGTTGTATGCAATCAGGAGACGCTTACTCTCCCCGGGCACCTGGTCTCACTTCTGCGGAATTTTGTTCATTCCGAGGTTCGCACCCGTTCCTGTGGAAAATCTAGTGATTTTGCCTTGCCTTCTCGACTATAAGACTGAATAACTGATAAGTACTTCTGTAATGTTTATTATAAATAAATGTACCTAACATCCCCCTTCCGAATCCGCGCTTGGACTGACAGTTTTAAATGGCATAAATGCATCATCTTCTCGAGAAAAATGAACGTAATACCTTACTCCCCTTTGTCGAAAGTCATACACAAAACTTCGTCTCCGGTGACTTTTCGTTCGGAGACTTGTCAGCCCAAAACTTCGAATAAATTACAAGCAATAGAGTTTTTCAATGTGTTTGAATGATTTTACTCTGTATACGAAAGTGTAAAAAATAGACTCTGAATTTATCGTATATACCCGGTACTCTCCGAGCGAAACTCAACGGAGTCTCAATTTTGTGCATGACATCTGACAAGGGGAGTAAGGTATTACGTACACTTGTCTCGAGAAGATGAAATGCATCGATATTTGAAAAATATGGAAAGTAAACAAACAGATAGATACAACTGGAACAATCACCAGCATTGCAACATGACTTCAGGACAACACATATAAAAGGACGGAGACCAATGACGAAATAAGGCTGAAAGAGGAATACATTGTTGATGGTGCCAACGAAACGGAAAAATAAACAACCAAATAGATATGAAGATTCATGCATTAGCGAATAATAATTTATAACAAAATAAATTGGAATCGAGAAGGAAAACAAATGAAAAGGAGGTAGCTTCCTGTGTTGACTGCTCATGCATACGGACTTTATTGTAGATAGCGCCAACGATACATAAAGCAAAGGTTCGATATTCCACAAAGGAAAAGAATGTTGCTGGAGGGGGGGGCTAATCATCTTGATCAAGACGCCTTGAGATTAAATGTTTGAATGACAAGTTCTTTTATTTTGTCGTGAGGAATGTTAGAAAAATCGGTTGATGAAATATTTTAGCTTTAAGTTTGATAGATTTGAATAAGTTAATTACATCATCTGATATATTTTAATTGGTCGAATATATTAAAAACAATTTCACTCCCCAATCAACACAAACACCTGATGTTACGCAAGGAATATTATTCTCTTCTTTGTTACAAAAATACATTTATTACGAATTGTATGACTGCATTGTCTTCTAATTGTTAAATCTTTACACTATACAATCTCTCTCCCCATGTATTTAAATTTACCACATTGTCACATGTTGCATAATTGCATCTTTTTCTCTCCAGTGTACCTACAGGAATATTGGGATGAAGAATGTATACAAGTTTTGAACCTTTTTTCTGATCCTTTTCATTCTTGATACCAAATGTATTCATGTGTATTATTGTGACGAAGAAAATTGTTTAAACTAAAGACAGTTTGACAATGTTATTTTATTACTGTAAGTGATTTATGTTAAACGAATTCAAGATATCCGGATAGTAAAATTACTGGAAGTATCGAAAGTTGTATGGATGAAGTTTTGGCCGACGGATCAATTTGAATTTAAAGACGTGGTAGTTAGGTTCCTAAAGTGGTGTTGAGATGTAGTTATTTCAATATATAACTACCTGTTTATTTGAACATTTTCATTTTCGGAGGCACCATCTACAATATATTTCGTTGTTAGTCAACAATGTAGTCCTTGATCTCCTTTTTATGTGTTGTCTGTTTGTGTATTGGTCGTTTTGCAGTGAGTGTAACCGTCTTGTGTTTACGTGGTAGTTTTACTTTATCTTGTACGTGTGTGTTCCGCTGTGATTATTGCATTGTTGCCTTGTTTGTTACTCGTTATTTTTATATTATTCGCTGTCTTGCTTTCAGGTTAAAAAGAAACATTCTCATTATATAGATACCTCAGTTAAGATTTATAAGATTTGATGACCTAGGCGGTTAATCTACAAGATGATGCGGATTTTACTGAATATGTGTTTATTCGAATATCAACAATGTCCAATAGTCAAGGGATCTGATAGAAGGACGAACATTTTCTACTACCATGCATTCCCTTTATTGGCTCAACAGAAGCTCAAGTTTATATGCCGTATACATAAACAAATTGTGACCGTTTTAACAAAGACGTATTCTAGGTCTCTGAAATCTACTGTATGAATTTAACATAATATAATTAAACAAGCACTCAAAATGTCAGTGAATGAAAGTCAAACACAGAGCCTGATATCAGATTCCAAAACTCACAATCACAATCAAAGGCTTACACATTGAAAACATATAGGCCTACTCACGAGAAAAGAAAATAGGACAAACAGACGGGGACAACAACACAACCTCACAGAAACACAATAAAGGACGACTTATAATCTCCACCAACGGCACATGTAGAAAGAGCGTCAATATCCTGTATGGTCATAAGAGAATACTGGTATCTATAGAAATACAAGGCTTCCGACGAATTTTCAGCTAGAAGTAGCATTTCTGCAATTTTTGCATTTGAAGGGCAAAACGGGATATGATCATAAAGATTGATTTGTATACTTCCTAAAAACTTCAATAATTTACCCAAAAAGATCTCATGACAGGCTAATTGTCTACCAAAGTTGGACTTTTTTCTACTCTGTCTTGAACCTCCATTGCTAGCCTGAATCATCCAGGTGTTTTACTCTGCTTACGGTAAGCAGAGTAAAGCCTCTGAATGAATCAGTATTTGTCCAATCTGGCGATGGAGATTCAAGACAGAAAGTAGAAAACAGTCCAACTTTGGTAGGCGATTAGGCTATGTTATGAGATCTTTTTGGATGAATTATTGATGTTTCTAGGTAGTATACAAATCAATCTTTATAGTCATACCCCATTTTTTCTTCAAACATGTCAAATGGAAAAATTGCAGATGCTACTTCTAGCTGAAAATTCGTCGGAAGCCTTGGTTTCTATACATAAATCATGTTTATTCCAAGGGGTATCATACGGGATATTGACGCTCTTTCTATATGTGCCTGTGATCTCCACAATTATCCAGTGCAAGTACGTAGGGCGCTTTAAACGCAGTCCGTTCTACATTAGTACAGTTTAAACATATTCAAATATTACATGTATCATGCTAAACAGATGATGCAAGTAATAAAGCATCCAAGTAAGCAGGACAAAAAAGGAAACTCAAATCAAAGCTTGTTTAAATTTTCATCTTCGTATATATAAAAAAAGGTGGGGGTCTCTCATTGGCCGCGGTATGAAGAACTAGAACAAGAAAATTACCAAAAATGATCGAAGCTGCGCCACCCTGAATTAATACAATGAAGAAATCAAATGTAAATTCAATTGAAAAATGCCATTCCGTTTATCCAAAAACCTGCAAAATATAATTATTCCTTGTGGAATCTACAATTGCAAAATATTATTATAAAATAGTTTCGCAACAAAAATACAATTAAAAATTATCTTTGAAATTTTATATTTATATTTTCGGGCTTATATAAAATTTCAGACTAACCAGAAGGAAGTGGGAAGGGAGGGAGAAGTAAGACGTGTGGGGCGCCGCACAGATCAATTTAAAAAGCGCTACCTCCTAATCTCACCAGACGGACACTAAACTTGGTACTTGACCAATCTGCAGTCTTGTACAAGCGCATTCTTAAAACTTGCACTCTGACTGACTGTGACGACGGGTTTCCATGACGGGCCCTGTCCACACCTCTTTAGACAAGACAGGGCCCCGACCACCTGTCCTCTCTGAATGTCAGTCGGACTCCTCGGGTGATAACATACACGACCTCTTTTTATATCCATTTACATATTCATTTGTGTTGCTTGGGCCCCTGTGTTTTGTGGTTTTGTTTGTGTGTGGTCATCTGACAGTGAGGAGGTTGCTTTACACCACAATTGTACGTTTTTCGAGACCTCTGGGTAATCGGAAAAGTGGGAGTGTTGTGCGCACGTAATCCAGGATAACCACACCTTCTGCTATTTCCGTGGCAGATGTCCGTCCTAAGTCGACACTGGTTGCCCATTGGTCTCGTTGGTTTATGTGTAGTCCTTTGTGTTTGATGTTTCTGTGTTGTGCGTTGACGTTCCTTGTCCCTTATGCGTCTCTTTCTGTGCTTGTCTACTTTGTGTTTTTGCATTGAGTGTTTTGGGGTTTTGCTGTGGGTGCTGCAACCTGGTGTTGTTGGAGATCCCCTCCTTTGTTCTGCAATAAATGTTAAACGTCTTCATATTGAATAGCATCATCTAAGAACAGATGAATTGGACCAGACATGCACATTTCGGGTACTTAACCCTCGTCAGTGATTCTCAAATCTAAACAATGTAATATGCCCAAAAAGTGTGAAGTTACTATGTCCAAAAACGTACCGAAAGACGTAGCAGGATGGGTGGGATATGATGCTACAGGACCCACGTTTTAGAAATTTCATGAAATTTTGAAAACAGAAATTTAAGAATGCGTTGAAGAAACGATCAACCGAAATTGATCGAACTTGGCTACATGTGCCCTCGGGGACTCCTGGTCCATCAGCAGTGACACTCACCAAGTGGTATAAATGCCATTTACAAAATCTTCTATGGAGATTCAAATGATTCTATCAACATGTTGCAATTCTACCGAATAGAAGTGACGGTTGTTGCATGCAAGCAGGAGATGCTGATCTTCCTGGGCACCTGGTCACATTTCCATATTGAGAGTTCGCTTCTTTTCATATGATGGAAGTTTTACTTTGTTTGCTTTGATTCTTGTTTTATCCTGATTTTGTAGGCCTTCGGTTTAAGATTTTCTGAATTGTCGATTTTGTACTATGTATTGGGATATGGTCATTATCCAACTTTGTCATTGTCACATAGGTAGATTGTACCAAGGTAATTAGCAAAATTTTAATTATTAATTGAGAGCACGTCGTCGATATATCTAAATGTAGAGTTGAGTGCTAGGCGTTTGTTCCCGTGAGAGAGCAAGGACTGAACAAACTCAGCTTTATGTGAGTATAGAAAAATATCTGTATGAAGTGGGGACACAATTTGTTCCCGTCGAAATTCCTAATATTTGCAGAAATTGTTAATATTGAAATAAATGTTCTATAGTACCAATTTTATTGTACAAGACACGTGTTTCAGATATTGAATCCTCGTCAGTAGTCATTCATGTCAAACAGTTTAAATAAAGCCAAAGTGAATTTTCATGGCATCATCTACAGTATAGACTTTTAATTTCCTCTAAGCAAAATGAGCTGCTCCAAATTTTGTGTAGGGTTTATTCAGAAGCGTATTTAAGTGAAAAAATATGGCCAAAATCGTTGGAGGGTAGGCGCAAGGAGCTTGATTCTAAACATGGCAGAAAAAAAATATGCTGAAATCCCAGTTAAGGAGATAGCTATGCAATGAGGGAACCCCTTAGTTATAGAATTGATGACATGGAATTTAGAATATATTTCAAAGCAGTGCGTAAACACTAAAACTAGGTGAGAGACAAACCATTCCTCCAAACACCACAAATACGTTATCGATCAGAAAGTCAGTCGTTTACAAATGTACCCTTGGTTCAGTAGTTTTTCAGTTAGTCGCCTTGTTCTATATAAACCGTCAACCCAGATTGCAACAAATATGTATTTGGACCTTACATAACTCGAGTCAAGAACCCAATATGGTTTTTCAAAATAAAATTATCAATTCTGTCCATTTCTTATCCAAAATGGTAACCAATGGTCCTTTTTTTGCAGACACATTTTTTCTTCACCTTGAAAATAAGTGTTTCATTGTCTATGTGTCATGTGAGCCATTCAGGCCCACGCGTCTCTATCTCCTTGATGTCTATAGTGTTATCAGTTACATTTGCACCTTAAAATGACAAATGAATTGTTTTTTACCATGATTTTAATTTTTACAGGTCCGGATTTCCGCTTTGATCAGACCTACCTCCATAAAGATCTCCAAATAGAAGAGGAAGCTCCTTGATGTCTATAGTGTTATCAATTACATTTGCACCTTAAAATGACAAATGAATTGTTTTTAACCATGATTTTAATTTTTACAGGTCCGGATTTCCGCTTTGATCAGACCTACCTCCATAAAGATCTCCAAATAGAAGAGGAAGGATATGTTCTTACAAATACGAACAGACTAACACGTCGAAATGACGGACAGCTGAAACAGTACCGAGGTGTTGTAGGTGCAGTTCCATTGAACCGTGAAAGGAAAACAGTTCTGGTGTTACGTTACCTCATCAGTATGAAGAGTAAAGCCGGAGACCGGACACCACTTCTCCACGTGGGCTTCGTCCAGCGTCAGCATATTGATAAGCCCGGACAGACATCAAAGGGTTTCCTTATCGCAATAATGGAGTGTCAAGACAAGATGATGTGTTTAGTTGTCAAAAAGAAAGAACTAACAAGAAGAAAAATACCATTATTCAAAAATAGTAAAGATTCCTTCTACTCTGGTCGATTAATCATTCTCATCTCTTCGTCATCGATGACTGTGGCGTTTACTGGAGTCGATCCTACCTCAGAAATCGCGTATACGTTTGAAGAAATAGACATACATACAGACATGTGGCCTTTCTATGGTATTTTCAATCCAGATATCGCGAATGTAACTATAACATTTCCCAGTGATGAACAAACCGACGCCGTGTTTGACCAATCAACTTGTCACGACGGAGTTTTTATATCGCCCGATGGTCAAACTTTATCAAATGTAATGATAGGCGACAATTTTCGGACAGGATACAAGGTTGGCAGACAGATGTACCGTGGAGTGGTAGGGGATATGTCCTATGAGGTTCACCAAATACAGTATCAAGATAAACCTTTTTACTTCGCTATTCAAATAACGGGCGATATTGAAATGCGGAAATTGAATGTAAAAGAAATTTTGTTCGAAATTGGCTTTGCTCCGAAGGACGTTGTTGAAAAGCATTCTACGTTACAGTATCATAAAAAAGCTTGGTCATTGCATTTTTCTCGCTGTTCAACACTTCTCAGAATCTGTGTGGAATTCATGGAGCGGGGTAAAAAGGTGAAAACACTTGTATATAACATAATAAATGATGAGCTACTACTTTCCTCAACTATTAGTGTAGAAATAGAGCCCAACATTGGAAGTCTTAAATTTTACGGCTCAGAAGGAGATCTCTGGCAGGAGTACCAGGATGTGGATTTCTCATTTCCATTATTCCCGGTGTTCGGATTGACAGACAAGTCATTCTTAAAAATGAAACTTCTTACAGAAGATAAAGTGCCGAACTACAACGTGCTAGGATACTTCGGAAGTTCTCCAGTATGCGATATGAAAGGAGCTTAAAGAACTATTCTGCAAGAGATCAGCTTTTTGGACAAACAGCGTACACCGCATATGTATACAACTTATCTCCTATCCTCATTCAAGTCTAAACATTTAAAAGAAACAAAAGCGAATCAGTATCTCTCTTTTTTTAATTCTAGATTTCAGGAGAAATTGCAGAAAACCGTCAAAATTACAGAAATCAGCCTTTTTCTAGAGCGGCGGAATTCACTGCCAAAGTAACAGATGTTGCTAGTAAACAGGAAATGCTTACTCTCCCCAGGGACATGATCCCATCCTCATTGGGGATTCACTTTTGCTTCTTTGCAGAACGTTCAAGTTTATTGTTTTCTCTGTTGTGGAAATATATGTTAAATTTCTTTATTTTTTTTAATACTCTTTGATGGTGTGGTAGTCTTCAGTGTTCATTGTATTTCTATTTTGAAATAGCAGACTCCACAAGTAATTATAATGTTTGGCAATTATAGTGTATACCTTAATGATTCAGGTAATTTTCTTGCCGTAGTTCTGATACCGGGGCCAATGTGCGCCACCTTGTTTTTAAATAATACAGAGTAATCTATATCAACTTAAATTTTCCTTTTCTGACCTACTTACTTAGATACTATAACTTGCATTATATGTGTAAGATGATTCATGCGATATTTTTTAAATATGTTTAAACTTTAATGATTTATAATGCAGTATTTCATTTAAAGGCCGACGTTGGCAACCACCTAGTCATCACTACGCATACCCGAGTGCCGTAGGCTTGGTAGGCGTGATTATAAGACTCTTTCATTGTCTTCTATGAAAGATACATCGGTTCCACCAGAGGGGTCTCAAAATCATGTAAAACCCGAGGCTTGCCGAGGGTTTTGCAAAATTTTGAGACCCCGAGGGTGGAAACGATGCATCTTTCATAGAAGAACATGAAAGAGTATTTTTCTCTCATATCTAAGGGTAAAGAAAGGAGGGGATCTCCAACAACACTAGGTTGCAGCACCCACAGCAAAATCCCAAAACACCCATGCAAAAACACAGAACAGATACCCACAGAAAGAGACGCAAAAGGGACAAGGAACACCAACTCACAACATAGAAACATAAAAGACTACACATAAACCAACGAGACCAATGGGCAACCGGTGCCGACTTAGGACGGCCATCTGCCAAGTAAATAGCAGACGGTGTGGTTATCCTGGATTACGTGCGCACAACCCTCTCACTTCTCCAGTTACCTAGAGGTCTCGAAGAACGTACAAATGTGGTGTAAAACAACCTCCTCACTGTAAGATGACGTCACACAAACAAGACCGCGAAACGCAGAGGCCCCAGAGACACAGATGAATATGTAAATGGATATAAAAAGAGGGCATGCGTAATACAGTCCGTGCTCTGCCGGCTGTAGCGAGCTCATGTATGTAATCACCCGAGGAGTCCGACTGACATTCAGAGAGGACAGGTGGTCGGGGCCCTGTCTTCTCTAAAGAGGTTTGGACAGGGCCCGTCATGGAGTCCCGTCGTCACAGTCAGTCAGAGTGCAAGTCTTAAGAATGCGCTCGTACAAGACTGTAAATTGGTAAAAAACAAAACTGAAAGAAAAGGGGCGAAATTTGAAAAATGTCAAGTTGATCTTTTCGCAAAAATTTTGCGATATTCGAATTCAGCGCCTATAAGAATAAACTACGAATATTAGGCTTTTCAAAATAAAACGGTAAAGTACATTGAAAAACGATCTTAAAATCGATGTTTTATTGCGACGTCGCCGCTAGCTTGTTTGTTTTGCGGGCTGAAATAATGACGTCACAATAGCGTAAACAATCGCAACAATTGCGTCACGTGAAATGTGATACAGCTGTCACGTGATATGTGATACAGAAGTAGCTCACATAGCTGTATTTCATGGGCCTACTCTGTAACACATACACGGGTATGAGAGAAATATACCGTCTTTGAAGATAACGCCGTCTGCGCGCGGCGTATGACACCAAAGATATAACGACAGGTAATCCTTTATCATGCTAATGAGATAACCGAGTCTAATCTGTTTTAAGCTGTCAATCAAAAATTGATAGGGGTAAAAGGATTAAAGGGAACCAATCAGATACCAAGTGGAGATGTCAACCTTAAAGCGGTCAATGAGGAAATGACAGGAATTTTACCTGTTCCCTTATAAAGTCCCCCGTCGGCCTTTAACAGCGCAACCTATAATACATCCTGTACTTGAACAGCATGTTTATTAGATAATTTGTCCCTCGTGTTTATGGTGCTGTGTTATTTTCTCCGTGTATTTGTCCGCTTTTTCATGTTTCAGAGACCGAAGATTGAATGAATTCAGCTTCGTACGAGTAAAGAAAAATGTCGGCAAGGAATGGGGCACAATTGATTCCCAATGGAATTCCGACAATTTGCTGGAAGACCTTTCCTCCGAACATCACAAATTCGTTGTCTATCAGAAAGGTTTTAAAGCATCTGAATAATATTAATATATCTGTTTCAATGTACTTATTTTTTTTTTTTTTTTACTTTTCTTTTGTCATAGTAAACGGCAATAAATTTACATTTGCAATTGCCGTTCTTGCTTGTAAAATGGCTCACTTGAGCGTTTGGCCTATGTGAGCTAACCGGAAGTCTCTGACGCGACTGAAGCTATCCTGGTTGATTGGTTAAATTCCTCCAAGTGACAAACACACTTTTCAAGACTCCAGGGTCAGACTGACCGAAAAAAAACTACTGTTCTACGCCCGAAAGCTGACACCATTTATACTGACAAAAAAGAATGGATTACCCAGCCCGGCATATAGAAAGTTATATACATCATGTACATGTAATAGCTATTCTAATATGACTTGATTCTTTTTCCCTATTAAGACAACAGACGCGAGCCGGGCTCTATTCTCCAATATAGGCCCTATAGCGATAAGCCACGCCTACCCATTTTCTGAAAGCAGATAAACCGGCAGGAACTGGTTTTTACAGGTCTAAGTTTGGTCATCATTAGAATAGAAATAAAAAATGACAAGCCGGGCTCTATTGTCTCATAATGCCCTCGCGTCCTCAGCCAATCACGTTTATCACCTCGCCGCTGACGCGGCTCGGTAATAAATGTGATTGGCTGAGGACGCTCGGGCATTATGAGACAATAGAGCCCGGCTTGTCATTTTTTATTTCTTAAGTATCAAGAAAGATAATTTCCTATATAAACCTTCTCGATACGGTTTAAACTCTTGATACGAAAGTGAAAGTAGAGAGATTTTGACATGTATGCTATTCAAATGGATATTGGTTCCATTTTGACTATTGTTCCAGAAAATTTCTTAGCAAAAAAAAAAAAAAAAAACTCTGCTGATTTGAAGTTCATATCTGTCTAAATTATACATTTATTAAATTTATTTAGGATTTCGACGATTCATTTTTTGAATAAAGACAAAATCAGTAAAACTTAAGGATGCTCCCCGAAAATAAGAATTTTGATACCAAAAGCTTGATTTTCTGAGTCTCCCTTTCAGAAACTATCATAATGACCTTGACCTTTAACCCTGATTGACCTTGAAGGCCTTGGTCTCACTTCGGAAATTTGTTCATTCCGAGTTTCGGAACCGTTCCTTTGGAAAATCTAATGATTTTGTCTTGCCTTCTTGACTATGAGACTGAATAATTGATGGGTACTTCTGTAATGTTTATCTGAAAGCCCACATCCTGTAAAACAGTTTGTTAATTTTGATCAGGTTATCCCTCTTAAGCCCCCCTCACCTTTTTTGGTATACATCGATGCATTTTCCTTTGATAACCAAATTTAAGACTATTTTGAATTGAAATAGATTTTTTAATAAATTTGTAAACTTTTTTCTAATTTATTAATTAAAAGCTATTTTAGCTTGAAAAATGCCTTTAACTTTGTGAATGACCTTTGTCTTGAAGGTGCTATTGTGGAATTTATGATGAAATTCTCATATATACATGTATATTATATATACTGAGCATTCACATGAAGATGTGTGTAACAACCCTCCCCCATTTTGACACACGATTTCTCGTGTATGCACCAAACAATCTCTTGAAACACCCGTAACATATGAAAAAGATTATGTATTTTTCTATCATTATTCAAAATTTCAATTCATTTGGACAAAATACTGAATTTAAATCTTGTATACAGGATCGAATAGCTATTTTTAGCCTGAAAATGACCTTGACCTATATGAATGACACCAAGTGACTTCTTTCCCGAAGGTGCTATCCTATCATAGAAACAACTAAAGGATATGTGATGAAATTCTCATGAGCAGCCTCAATATAGACATGTACATTGTACAATGTATTTACATTCACCTGAAGTTATGTGCAACAACACCCCCCCCCCCCCCCCCCCCCCCCCCCCGTTACACACAATATCTCGTCAGACCATTTGGACAAAGCACTGGTTTTTAATTAATTTTTAAAATCATTTCTTACAAAGAAAGCTATTTTAGCCTGGAAATTACCTTGACTTTTGACGATTGACCTTAATAATGCGGAAGGGTTCTAACTCTATACCTTCTTGATGAAAATTTGAAACCAATTCATTATGCACTAGACAATATATTAAATATTAAATTCTCTTCAGTGATGCTTCCAGCCAAAATGCTTCTTACAAACCGCCAAAATTCATCTCACTAGATCACTCTGGTTTTCTTTTTAGAATTTAAATTACAGAGAGTCCACGGTTCCAAATTTCTTGTAAGGTTGATTCAGTAGCATATCCAGATAAAATCTATCTTCAAAATAGCATTGTAGGGATGGTGCTAAGATGTTAACCTCCTATAATTTCGATAATATTTATGTATGAAATGACAAGTTTGTGTGAAAACCAAATAATATATATGATGTCAAATTGATTAAGTGCCAAAACAAAGCTTCTTTCAGTCAACAGAGCTGGAAAAAAAGTAATCAATACACTTAAGAAACATCCAATGTTACGGGGAACGAGTTTAACTGCTCCACACTGCAACAGGAAAAAAGTGTTTATATTAATAAAACGTAAGTGTTCCAACTCTATACCTTCTTGAAGAAAATTTCAAACCAATTTATTATGCACCAGACACGTGTTTTGAATATCAAATTCTCATCAGTGATGTTTCCAGCCAAAATACTTTTTATAATTAAGCCGCCAAAATTCATTTCACTAGCGCTCTCTGGTTTTATTTTTTAGAATTTAAAGGACCTGTTAAGATAAGGGCCCTATTTAGCCCTAAATCTTGTGACTTATTTCTTCTTTATGGCGAATCGTATACAGAAAAACATTAATCATTATTGAAATATAATGTATTTGCAGACCTTTTACTTGTTTTACATTTCGTTAAAGAAACCTTAAGATTCTAAAATTCAGGTCGAAAGAGGTAGGGGTGCACGGATAGAAAAACCGATCATATCGACAAAAAAACGTAAAAAATTGTAGAGTAGTTTACCAAAAATTGATAGACATCAAATATGTCTACATTGTGTATCAGAAATAGATTTCGAACGTTCCATCTCCTTTAATGCGGAGGATCGCAAATACTTCAAACCAAGGCTATACGAATGTTCTCGCGCACTGTTCGATTGTTCTCCATTGTTATGACGTCATCAATTTACTTGGGCAGAAAAGGTGCCCAAGTTTTGAACAATGGTTTAGGTAGGTGACTAAATGAAAAATCAGAACGGACACGCTGCACGCGCTGTATTTGCGATCTTGCGTATTGGTAAACAAGTAAAAAGCTTGCCGGCAGTTAGCTGACAATACTAGTAAGAAACAATTGGAATGAACGATTTTTGTTCTTGTTGATCAATCGCACATTTCCGGGCTTTTCCGTTTTTATTTCCGATTCAAGCTACGGAAATTTCCGAGGATCCGTGATTGTTGTAGGACGTATCGGTACAAAGACTTTTCGATGCATCTTTCGGATGAAAATGCACTGATACGATATGACTATCATTTGTCAAGTCATCTAGACTCTTGAGCCGACCTGATGAAAGTATCTTATGCACAGATTCTGAATAACCTTGACGAATATTTGCATATTTTGTAATTGTCCACCAATCATATTGCAAAGAGTTATTTTATCCGTGCAAGTATGTCACGATTGATTACAGTATACCGGCAGTCATGACTGCCGGTAATAATGCAATCCGGAACTTAAAATACGGTCTCATTTTGTATTAAATGGCTTCAGCGCGAAATACACATTGGCGGAGAAATGAACATCATTCTTGCTTATTTCATTCCTAATTCTTGTTTATTTCATTCAGTCATATTTTGATGGATTAAAGAGGAAAAATAGTAAAATATGCTATATTTTATGGTCGAAAAGGTCGATTCTGAAAAAATGCACCCCCTTTCCAATTTTTGTTTTTCGTCTATGGGGTTGCGTTCCCCCCGGAGATACAGAGCCCCACTTTGCCAAAAAAAAAAAATTGTATCATTGATATGCATCTCTAGTAAAAGTGGCTTTCTGTATATCCGGGGGGAACAATGTTAAAAAAAACCTTTTCCGTTTTCTATTGATTTCTATGAGAAAAAGAGACGTTTTGACCCAAAAATTAGCAATCATATGCAAAACAGATAAAAATTTACTTCAAATTCTGATGGTATGCAGTATAGGTATACATTTCACATAAAAAAAATTTCGAAATTTCAATTTTCAAAATTCCATTTTTCAGGGCCGATTTTACGCCTTATCTTAACAGCTCCTTTGTGTATTTACTTTACAGAGAGTACGCGGTTGCAAATTTCCTGTAGGGTCGATTCAGTAGCATATCCAAATTAAACCTATGCTCAAAATAGCATTGGAGGGATGGTGCTAAGATGTTAAACCTCCTATAATTTCGATATTTTTGGATGAAAAAAAAAAAAACATTTTACTCACGCGCACGTTTAAAACGTCAATTCTTAAAAAAAAATTATATTTTCGCTTGCCCGCACCCTTTTTTTTTACAAGAAAATCCGACGAACATTGAATTAATTTGGTATGGCCTTAGGTCTTTGGAGGATTGTTCCAAGTTTCTGTTCTAAACATTCCTGCACTCCTGTAACTTTATATATTCAATGTGGTATACATGTATCTGATAGATTAGTTGAAAAGATACAAACATGGACATTCAGTATATTAAATTCAGTTATGGTGGTGTTCCATAAAAATTTACTAGGACAGCAATAGACCATTTTCTGATCTTGTAATCTTCTTGTGTAATTTACTATAATAACGTCACTGTCAAAAGACGCAATTCCATTGTTGCATTACAATAATAAAGAGCGTAGTAAGTTCCTACCTGGGACATTTTTCGTTATTTTGTCAGCCTTTAATGAATTTCAGCAAGTGGTCTATTGGGAAGGACAGTGGCCATAGTCCCATTACATTAAAGGATGATCCATTTAAGTCTATGTACTCTCTTAAGAAAAGGTACATTGAAACTGTAGAAAATCATGGAAAAAGTGTCATCAGAGATGACAGAGCTCACCTCGACGGCGACATTGTCACATGACCAACATCTGTACCTTCATTGCTCAAAGTATTTCCAGATGCATCACCCACACAAGCTTGGTTGATAAATAATTTAAAGAAGGCTGGAAATGAAGATTATAACTTTACCTTGTCAATCAAGCGTGAAATATAGGTCAAATACAGCACCTCTACAGTGCATTACAGTAAGCATCCTCAGATGCATCACCCACACAAGTTCTTTTTATTGATCTACGACTTAAAATTGGATGGAAATGGACCGGTCTCATTTTACTTTACCCAATTGCTCGAGCGTGAAATGTGGATCAGATGCAGCATCTGTACCATGCATTGCATGAAGATTCCTCATATGCATCATCCACACAAGTTTGGTTGATGTAGGCCTTTTAAAAAGGCAGGAATGGACCTGTCTCATTTTACTTATCCTGGTCACTCAAGTATGAAATGTGGATCAGATGCAGCATCTGTGCCATGCATTGCAGTAAGCATCCTCAGATGCATCACCTACACAACTTTGGATGACCTAGGACTAATAGTAAGGTGGGAATAGATCTGTCCCATTTTGCTTAACCTTCTTGTTCAAGCATGAAATTTGGTTCAGATGCAGTAAGCATCCTCCATGCAAGTTTGGTTGATGTAGGACTTATAGTAAGGCGGGAATGGACCTGTCCCATTTTAAATAACCTACTAACTCAAGCGTAAAATAGGGGCAAGATGCAGCCTCCATACCATGCACTGTAATTAGCATCCTCAAATGATTCATCCATGTAAGTTTGGTTGATGTAGGACTTAAAGATGGATATGGACACGTCCCATTTTACCTTACCTGCTGACTCAAGTGTGAAATGTGGGTCAGATGCAGCTTCTGTACCATGCATTGTAGCAAGCATCCTTAGATGCATCATCCACACAAGTTTCGTTGATACAGGACTTACAGTAAGATGGGAATGGACCTGTCCAATTTTACCTAACCTGCTCACTGGAGCATGAAATGTGGGTCGGATGCAGCCTCCATACAATGCACTGTAGTAAGCATCCTCAGATGCATCATCCATGCAAGTTTGGTCGACGTAGGACTTATAGTATGGCAGGAATGGACCTGTCCCGTTTTGTGTAACCTATAGTGCAGATGCTGAAACAGATGATGTGGCAATAGCATAAGCCCCCCTCCACTTGGTCGAGGTGAGCTAAAAATCCCTTTCCAATCATTGTGAGAGGTTAAATGTATGTCAAGCATTGTAAGTTTCAGTGTCTATTCTCCATTCCTAGAACAATGACTACCATAAGAGAGAGGTACAATGTTGTAATATTTATTTGGTTATCATTAGTACATGATATGACATAAGGTATATAGTGAAAATGAAAACACACCAGTCATCTTCACTTGTTCTCAAATTAGCATGTTTATAATAACAAAGTAAATGTGTATTTGTAGAAATGGGTTCTAATATAAATATTTCATAAATACCATACTTGAAGGAATATTGATGTCAAAAAAATGAAGACTGACCCAAAATAAATGATTATAAGACAAAGTTATTGTAATAATGACCTACACTGCCCTATAAGTTGTGATAGAAATTCTAAGTTCTAGGGCCGCCATCTATATTTTCCTTGAGTGCATTAAAGAGAGTTGTACATGACTTGTCAAGGATAATTTGGTTACAGGACTTTCTCATACTATGTACAAGGTACTCAATGATATGTTATTACCCGAGACTCATTATCTCTTGTTTTTTATGAAAATCTGCAAAAATCTGTCTGAAGATATAGATATGCTTTTTGATATCATAAGATATGAACACTTTTCATTTGCTTATCAATTTCCAATAATTAAGCTTTGTGAAAATAATTTGTTACAGCAAGTCTGGATTTGATGTTTTTATAGTCGTTTACTACAAAAATCTGATCACTGTGTTCCACAGACCTTACTATGTTTATTATTGTTGACACTTTCAGAACTTCCCCTTCCCCTGTAAAGAAATTGACCCTTCAGACTGCTTCACTTTTTTTTATAGAAAATTCACGATTTCACAATACATTTTTTATGTTTCACAAAGGGTTGAAGCTTGTTTGTCTAAGTTCAAGGTTTAAACATTGCGAAGACACAAAATTTAGAACTTTGCTTCCAAAAGTTTGAGGGGTCAATTATTCATTGCATTATTAACTCTTTTCCACATATTTGAGCCATATTCATGTAGGTAAAATCGTGAAGAGTGTTTATGTGAGAGAGATATTGGGACATCTATATTTGGGTCGATGTTATATGACATACTTTATAATAGAGATTGGGATTCTATACGAAATCAGATGGATGAGAATACAAGAATGATTTACGGTTTTGTTGTAACTGAAAGTCCTTTTCACCATATTCATGTAGTAGCTCTTACATTGAAAATGAGAACATGTGCATTAAATTAATAAAACTTGTGTTCTTTTCAAGTCTTTTGAATCAATCTCTTTTCTTATGAAAAATGAAAGAAAAATAAGGTAAACCCTGAGAAATGAAAGGGACAATTTAATAATCTTTCAAGCAAGACTACATAAATTCTGAGTTCCTATTTTTTTCTTTCAAACATGTACTCTTAATCAAACTACACCTTAAACAGGTCAGGCAGGAAATAGATTTTTCCGTTCCTCTTTCATAAAACTTCAGACAGTTTCTTAAGCAAAATATATTCTTACCCATGAGTAAATTGATATATTACAAGCCAAAGAAAGGGAGGAATGTTTATATAGGCTACAATCAAAAGTACATGTAGCTATATGTATGTTCTTTGCATTAAATTTTGAAGAAAACCTAAATATTAGAGCAAGCCAAGAAAAAGGTGGAGGCTGAGTGTAAAAGTTAATAATTACCTGAAATAATTAATGACTTAATCCGACTAATTTGATACATCCAAGGATAGAATATAAAACCAAATCTAATATGGAATGATTGTACACATTTGTAATTACAAATATATACAAATGTTGTCTTTTTATAACAATAACAGTAATATGTACTAAAACATTTGTAGGGAATAACAACATACTCATCTTAATTATTCTTTAAAAAATTCTCCAATAACAAATGAAAACTTCATTTATCATGTATCTTGCTTTAAATGTACATAAATAAGTGAAAAATAATTCATCAAAAATACAAAACTTTACACAGTCATTGAACCTTACATACACAGTTACTCTAATCACAGCTTCCCTTACAATAATTCTCATTTATGTCAAAGAGAAAACAACTAGGACCATTAACTATAAATAAGATACAACTATTTTACTATTTCCTCTTTATCACAACTTGAATATATTGAAAGCATTTAAAGTAAGGGTGAAACCAGTTTTTGTTTCATATACATCACAGATTCAGCACTTACAAAATCCAAGTTTCCACTTGTCAAATTATTCAACAAGAGAAATTACATGTTTTATACAAGAGAGATAGAGATGTCACTGCATTTCAATGTGCCATTTCTGGGAAGATTGTTGGTCATGAATCGACAGGGATAATAAGGCAAATGTTTAATAGTCCACATACTCTTCATACTGTATCTTGTCAAATGAACACTATTCTGATAGGCTCCTCAGAACATAGTTTGTATTTAATTGTTGGCCATTTCTTTCGCACATCACATGATATACATTACCCATACACATTAACAAAACATGCATTCCCACTGTTAAACATCCTCGTAAAAATCGTTCCTTTCATACATAAAGAATCACGGCATACTGCAGTGGATAAGATAAAGTATAGCAGAGTGTAAGGAGGGCCCAACCATCACTTTCCAATGGAGGTACTACGTATCCATGGTAACGAGTATGAAGGGTTCAGGAAATCCCCTCAACATGACGTGCTACTAACTCTGCCCTATCTAACTTCCAGAATCCTTACATTTTCTGGTCAGAAAAGTTCTTTACGTAGGTCTGAAAAAAGGTGTTTATAATAACACACTACTCCAAGTATACTAAATGGAATTCTAAATATACATGTATATCACAATATTGTGAAAATATGTCGAAGTCTTTAAATTTACATGATTGTGAAATAAATTATCTGATTAAGCTTTTATAATGACAAATAATCAATAACAACTTTAAAAATTAGTTTTGAGTCTAAATTTGTAATAATAATTGTTGGGATGACAATTTTCTTTTAAACAATTCTCCATAAAACAAACCTCTTCATTTTATCCACAGCCCGCCTGATGTCTGAATCACCTAATACAGGTTTAGCCAGTTTATCAATTATTCCTGCCATAAATTCATCGGCTATTCCTGGACATGACCGCTCAGCTAAATCAAATGCATTTTTCAATTCATCTACAGCCTCCGTCCTCTGCATGGGATGACCCCTCCTCCGTAAATCTTCACGGTACTCATCTCTTAACTAGTTACAAGTAAACAAAGTAATGTGTATGTATAGTTAAAAATATACATGGAAGTCTATGGATACAAAATAACATACAACAAATGCTTCTAATTCTTAATTGCATCAAGTCGGACATCTAGTACTATTTTGATAATCAAACATTTTGAGGATAACAAACAATTAACATATCTCTCTTGGAATTCAGATGCTTTTTTACTCAAACTAGTAGTTGTTTCAAAATGCATATTTGTTAACAGATAAGGAATTGAGAGAAGATTTTTCAAATCACATACATGCAAGTATCATCAATACCTATAAAACCATGACATACAGAAAACTTGTGTGGACTTAAATAATTGTACTCCAGTATAAAGTTTTACTACATATTTTACATCAAAATGCACCATAATGATCTCTTTTCACTTGAAAATACATCAATGTCAACTTGTATGAACCTACAAAAGTACCCCAAAATAGCACACTGTATGCACATTAGAGACAAGTTCAGAGAGGGCATGTCTTTAAAAGGTAAAGTCTGTATTCTATGGCAGTGCCTAATTGTTGTAAATGGTTGTCAGTGTGACTATGAAAATAAATTGGGCTCTCCTTTTTGCTATGATGCTTCATGCCATGATTTGTAGACAATATCAATATCCTACGGACAATGTGTTTATTGTGTATCCAAACCATAAGTTGTAGGACAGACAGACACCAAGAACCATACTATAATAATGAGGCTGTATTTTCATCTGCACATAACAATGAATCAATAGAGAGATTAGTGACCGACATACCTGAGATAATAGTGGAGCAATGGTTGAGGTTAGAGACGGGGATTGTCGTGGAATGTCTGTCATAGAAGCAGGTCTGGCAGGGGGCTGAGGTGCTTGTTGTCTCTGAAAATATAACGCATGTCATATTCATACAGTTCAACTAACAAAATTGCCAATTCACCATTCCTGTTACATTTTGTATATGCATCACTTTCATAATGACAACTTAACTTGGTACTTGCTTAAAAACATAGAAAGAAGACTCTATTATCATATGTCAGTATCTGAAAAACATCACATTAATTCTAATTAAGGAAATTCCATTTCTTGAATGTAGAAACTTTTCTATCAATCATTCTTTTTTTTTTTTACTATAATATGGATATCGCTAGGTAGAATATAACGAATGAAGCAAGTCTACATTGTAATATCAAATAACATACAGATATTTTTTTCTATATATAATAATGCAAAGAACATGTATATGTGATGTAGATATAGTCAATATACTGTGGTAAAAACCTGAAGAAAATGATATGCTGTTCCAAAATCAATGAAAATATACATGAATACAAGTAGATGAAGAGTAAAATGTAATGGAGAGAATACACAGAAAATGGCCATAATATACAGTGAAATGATCATGATACATGTATTATTAAATAGAGAGGTCAGAATTTGGACATGATTTGACATACACCCTCACCACAGAATGAAATTAACTTTATGTAACTTAGTTAACACACAGATTAAAACTCTCTAGTATTGGCAAAACAACAAAAATGAAGACAAGAGGATTAAGTATTCCCTTCTTCCACGATTATCAAACTTTATATATTAATGATTCGTTACTCAAAAGGTTTGGTTATTTTCAGATAATCCACCTCCATAAAAGTTCAGACAGTGAAGTTGCATGTACCTCTTGTATAATTTATATATATACTTCATATATTGTCATATGTACAAAGTATCTGAATAGAACACTGAAAAGTAATTACTGACTGTATGGAAAAACAATTTTATATGCAAAAAATTTCATCTACGGTACATGTCAGTCTTGATACATAGAGTACAATGAAGTCTAATATAAAAGAGTAAACGTGTAATTTGATTTATACATGTTTAAAAAGTGCTCCCATAACAAAGCAAAATTCATACTCTATTAAAAAAAAAAAAGAAATGAAAAAAGAAATTGTAAAATAAAATTTTCAAATTCTGCTTGACTAGGTACTGGTACATCTTGAAATGCATGCAATAGCTTGTTTATAAATGGTATTGTCAGTAAAATGTATGTTACAAATACAGATGTTAGAAGTTGACATGCGTTCTGTCCGCTACCTTAACATGCTGTAACACTCACGTATTGTAATCTGTGCTGTACTGCATCCTGGCTAGCCGTTAGGCCACTCGGTAAATCATACTGGGATTTGGGTCGTGAATAGGGCTGCTACATGAACGGGAGATAACTCATGAGTGCAAAGTAATAATGACGTGAACCGATTAAGTGTTGCTACATGTATATCTATGAAAAGTGATTTGTTATCAAGGATTTATTACTGTCAAGGTTTTATTATTATACATAAAGGATTTTGTATATTGTATATCATGTTTATTAAGACATGTAGTACATTTTTAATATTACAATCAATAAACATTAGTGTGAATGACAATAGTTAGTAAATTACTTCCTGCAGTTGATAACTTCATTTGGTAAGTTCCATCTCAGTGTTTGTAAACTGCTAGGATTTAAATGGCCTTGTAAGAATGACATGAATACTCGCCAATCAAACCCTCCAAACAAGTTAAATATTTTCAGATGGACCACTAATGTAAGCTGTGTACTCCTTTCCATATACATGTTATCCATGTGTGATACTTCAATCAATTTACTAAAAGTCAGATGGAACAAGGTCACAAATCTGAGAAACTGTATCATTTTATAATAAAATTTGGTAACCAATTGTTGTATAACAGATATTTACAACTGTAAAATCATGTAGTTTTTACCTGAACTTGCAATGTTATTTCAATTGTAATTCACTCTCTCATGACATAACTATGCAGTATTGCTAAGGACATGAGGTCATCAATAGATTCAAAGCATAAACATTGACTTTAAAGTAGTAAAATGAAACCAGTCAGCCAGAAAAATTGTTTCTCATAAACATGTATGACATGAATTATAAATGATGCTATCAACTGCAAATAGTAACTCAGACTGCAGTCATTCACAGAAGTTTGAGTTGACAGTAGTACATGTAGTTGGTTGAATTACAATGTTTTCCCATTCTTGGAAAAAGTACCGATAATAGGGCTGGAAAGTCTTGTTTATTTGATTCCAGGTAATCTAAATTGTTAGCACGAAAGTTATAATATCAATTGAAAATATCACCTTCATGTATAAATGTTAGATTATAAAAAAAAAATCTTTAAGTGTTGCTATACTTCACAGGCGACACAAAAACTGATGAAATGCCTGCATTGTTACTAAAACAATTTTCAATTCACTAACTTTTTTATCTGATAATTGAAAAACTGTCCATGTAATGTATCAAAAATAGGAAACCTTATAAAATACAAAAGCCACATGAAAAAGACTTTCCAGCCAAAAAGAGTATACTAGATTTTTGTTGTCACATTGTTTGATTTACTCTATCATTAGTGTTTTAGAATACTTTTGCTGAACCCGAGATTTTTCACATGTAACTGAGGATGTGTACACTGCTACCTCAAAGCTAAAGCACAAATAATTCTTAAAATCTGCACGGCTGATGTCAAAGTATCTGGTAAAACTTCAAACTGCACGGGAATACATCGTTAAAGATGCATCTTTGTGTTTAAATCATGTCTTTCAATTGTGAATGAAGGTGAAATGTAAGCTTATATCTTAATTTAGAAAGAAGTAGAAGTATACTTTAGAGCTCAGAAAATATTTCTCCCTTTTGAAAAGCTTTAACGATGAAAAATTTATTCTCAAAACCAAAATCATTAGAGAGACGAACAATATAAAAGGGCCCCCTTATCCTATAACTCAAAGGCAATGAAACAATGTTCAAGATATAATTTGTTCTGCATGATCAGACAGGATCCGTGTATGTTGGACTTGTAATGGCGATTCTTTCTGATCACCTATCATCTATGATGAGATTTATGGATACTGATGGACTTACTCTATGGTTATTGGGTGACATAGGGTACATCTGCTTATTAGGTGACATATGTTGTGGCTGTCCAAATAGACTAACGTTGGATTTATAGGGAGAGACAACTACAGGAGAAGGCTGCATGATATCAGAATGACTACGAAGGTGAACAGGTGAAGTGTTCTGAAAGTTAAGCACAGTCACACACATGATTGGTGAGGCACACTATGGCACACAAAGTTAAAAGCTACAGCTGAACAAGAGATAAGCTATCTGCAAAACTATAGAAAGTCTTTATATTTAGATATAATGCTGGATTACTCAGAAACCATGTATGAACTTCTTTACAAGTTTTCATTTAGCTCTTTTAAGTATATCTATTGAAGTAAAAAAAAAATTTAATGGAAAATGGAGTCTACATTTTTTCTTTTTATCTCTTGTTCAGTTCTGTAGAAAATGCATATGAATTGAGACAAAGTCTGATTAAAGTGTTATGATAATTTTTCACTAAAATGCAAAAGCTCTGTAAAATTATTTACTTCAGAATCATAGCAGAATTTACAGCTAGTCTCAGAGAAGAGAAATTTATGCATTTCAAGAAAATGACAAGAAAAGATAATATTATGGATGGCTGTAATACACAATGAACTCTTATATTTTGTAACTTATATTTTTCTATCTAGGGTGAACTGAATTTCCTTATGATATACTGAAAAGAATTAGTGCTAGATCTTTATAATGAGTACAGACTATCACTTCTAAAATAAAGTTGGAGAAGAGATACTATGATTACAATGGTACTTATTGTATGATGACCAGCATGCTAATAGATGATGTCCCAGCCACAGCTAACACTACATACATGTACATCACTCTACGTCTACATTATCTTACAGTGTAGCTACAGATACAGGGTGTTGCAGTACATCTAATCTTACAGTCTAGCTACAGATACAGGGTGTTGCAATACATCTTTGACTGTGTGCTTGAATTTGCAGGTACAGATATATGCTAGGAGTGGAATGGTTGATCTCGGCCTGTGCCAAGTACTTCCTATGATGACACAGTGTAATAGAGTAGCATAAGCTAGCGGGTCCCCGTCAACATGGGAACGCAGTAGCCTGTCACCAAGCTTAGTGGGAGGATATTATAGCTATAACTTACAGGATCCTTCCTATCACTAAGTACTGGAGCAGACTCGGTTCTGCTGTGTATAACAGCCACTGGAGGGGGCCCCGCAGGAGGCTCACTGTCCTCCTGAGTGACGGGCCTCTGATCTCGTACTTTATTCTCTTGTATGAGTGCCCTAGCCTGACCTGAATTTGGTTCTAGTATAAGTGGTCTAGTATCTCGTGAACTCTGCTCATGCATGGGAGGTTTAACATCTCGGCTGCTCTGCTGTTAAATTGACAAAACATCAATTTTCTTTTTTTTTTCCTACCTTCAACCTACCCACTTAAAATTTAGCAGAGACCAAACTAAGTAGTAATGAAGATGGCTTTTTTAGTAAGTTATAAATCCATCACTGACATACACAGAGCAATAATTTTTTTAGAACATGTCGGATGTAATATATGATTTTCTATCGTTAGTAATATTTGTTAAATTTTCAAAAGCAGAACATTCACCACTTTTGTTATTGTAAAGTTTTGTACCCATTCTGATCCCATGTTTCTATATTTAGACCCCTGCCTTAGTCGGTAGTGAATATATAGGTGTAGACTTACAGGGTTGTTGTTTGGCATTTGTCGTTCCCTATAGTGATCTCTCATCTGTTCTCGAGGGTCTAGCCGCATATCAAGCATTCTGTCATTTAAATTCTGCAAAATCAAGCAAACAACAAACATGCAGTGTTCATGCCAACTAATCATATGACAAAACCTTTACTAAATCATGCATAATAGCTATCTCTAACTTAACTTTAATAATTCAATATTGAGGCACATTTAAATTCAATGTTTAAACCTTACTAAATCATTGTGTTTGTGCAGCTCATTAGACTTGAATGTGACACTTCATAGACAAATATACTGACAGACATTGGATAAATGTCTGTAGGCCACTTTTCAATCCGATCAATATGAAACGCTAGGAAAATTCTTTAAAATGTTCATTTCCACATTACTAAGCAACATGTAATATCTCAATATAATGCAACAAAATTGTATGAATTAGAGCAGCATCTAACAAATAAAATACATCTAACCATGTTATATATTCTGTAAAGAACATGGAGTCTAAAGTCACATTTTGTATTGACAGAGACCCCTTAGAATCTGTTCTACACTAAATAAGGAAACTAGTGTTAAGGTTAAAGTACATGCAAGTTTCAAACTACAAGTAGAATGGAAATCCTGTATAAGCATTTTATGATAAGCTCCTGCATTGAATTTAAAGCACAAATAGTCTGTACATCTGTCAGGAAAAATTTTATACGAAGTTTGTGAGCAAAATCTGTATACCTATCATCGGACTGAAAGTTTGACAAAGTCCTGATGGGAATTCTAATAATTGTTTGTACAGCACAAATGTAATAGCCAAGTTAGCACTAACAAACATCTAAGCATGCACATTTCAAATACTGAATAATTACATGTTTATTATTACAAAACCCCTTCACACCCCATGGAAACATAAGCAATAGGATGGGCTAGAACTTTTATGAAGCCAGAATAAAGGCTACAGCAGCTGATCTGACTTCCACAGATTTTGTTCAATAACTAGCATATTCTTGAGCAAGGAGATAAGCATGAAAAAGGGAAAGGGAAATAATGTCATTAATTTTGAGCAACTATATGAATTCATTCATTTACATTATTCAAAACCTAGATTCTCCAATTCAGATTTTTAGAACTGACCTTATCTACTTTGACTTTAAGAAATAACCTATTAGTTCTATGAAACAGTTTTAAATAATTCATAATTACAATGTAAAATTCTACTTCATAAAGTGAAGCTGTTTGATTAAGCATATCAAAATGATAAATTTCACTCTATGAAGACTTATTCCAATACAGTACACTCCATGAACACAATTCACATACCATGTAACCAGAAATTTCGTGAGATACTAATTTTTGCTATATTCGCCAGTGATTTGGAATTGCGAAAAATTGTACTTGCGAAAATAAAGACACCATAATTCACCATATTTGATACTCATGAAAAATTCTGGTTATACGGTAATTTACTTTTTTTAAAATTAATTCTAAAACAGTCTCATTTACTTCATGTAATGCGTTTAGTTGTTTTCTCATAACATTTAACTTTCAAACCACATCTATAAATACTACATGTACATGAGGAATAATGAAGAATTTGCAGACAAAGTAAGGTGTTATAAGGATTAAGTCAACTAATACAGCACTTCACTCGTCCAGACTTACATTATGATCTACATGATTTTGTCCTGGTACAGGGGGAGCTGGACGTTTGGCCGATGCCTGTTTCTCCACCCCTGAATGGGGCATGTTCTGATTGTATGTTTTACTGGGTAATGGATGATGCTAAATAAAAGTAATAACATGCAATAGTATACCATAACATAATAGAATAGTTAATGTTAGGCATAACTTGGTTAACCGCATGCTTAAATAAAATAAACAACAAGCAAAAAGAAACCCAAAATTTTCCTGATATAATCACTAGAGTGATACAAAGTAATCCTCTCAAAACTGCTACCTTTTAATATAACACAGCTTGGTAGTATCTTATAAGTCATAGTTTTATTTCTTTCAAAATACAGATAATGAAAACTGTATTTAAAATTTCTTAAGACAAATCAATCTTTTGACTTAATTTTTCTTAATTCATTTATTTCTCCATTTGTTTATTTATTTTATTTATTTTTTTTTTTTTTGGAGGGGGGGGGGGGCGGGTTGGCTTGAAAGGAATCTGAAATCTTGGCTATAAATAGTCATCCCCGTCTCTAATTAAGTTAAATAAAATAATTCTGTTTGATAGCTAGATGAACGGCAGGGATTCGAGAAACTTATTTATCTTTCCCCAAAACTTAAAATTCATCTCAACAGGTTATCTTTAAATGACACAATAATAGAGCAGTCAACAAAATTAAACATTATAAAAGCATTTAATATGTTCATAATATTATTTTATATTCAATTATATTTGTATACAGTAATAAGGCAACCTTATAACCACTTTTGTATAAATGTTAAACCCCTATCACACTTTTACGTATCGGCCCACGTATCTACGGCGTATCAGGATACGTGACAGTAAGAAAAGAACGCAGCAGCAACACAGTAGCAACGCCAGCTTACATAGCGAGTACTCTTTGAAACGTAGCATGATCTCTTGATACAAAAGGGTGCCGCGTTCGCATCTAAAATTACGTAGCACATACGTAGCAGCTTCCATACGCCGTGTGTACATAGCACGAACGCAGTGCAAACGAAAGAAGCGCAGTAGCAACGTAGCAGGAACGTCGCTAATACTCTTACTACGCGGTACGAACGAATCACAAACGCAAGCGATATCCCTATGGCGTACGTGCTACGTACAAGGCATTGCTAATTCGTACCTGCGGCGTTCTTTTCTTATCTACTACGTATGATACACGTTTCCATTTCTTTTTTTTTTTGTTTCTTCGGTGTACTCCTGCGTATGCATGGCGTACAAACTACATTCTTTTCGTTCCTGCTACGTAAGAGCTACGTTGGTATTGCGTTGTATGAGTTACTGCTACGTTAAAGGAGTTTCACTCATTCCACCTCGGCGTAAAAGGTGTATTTGCTATGTTTTATGAACACATGATAAAAACCTAGGGGGAAAATAAAGTTTTGAACCTATTAAGAATGAATCAAGATTAATTATACCGTATAATTACAAACTTCCACTAGATCAACCAAGCAGCTTTGTTTGATATGGCGAACTGAGTTTAAATAAAGTATGCGCTAATTTCAAAGGGCACTTTGACGGTACCCTTTACCCTTTTTGTGTTCATATTATTTTAAGTGGTAAATCGAGCGAAATAATATTTGGCAACCAAAGAATTTTTATCATACCAACATGAGCACCTCGGCAACACAGCAGAAACGTTGCCAATAAGAAGACTACGTAGCACCAATGCAGTGATTAGGAAGGACGAAAGGGTTGTTGGGCCAATGGCCCCATAGTTTTCGATATCAATGGGACAATTTTTGTTGTAATGGGACATTTAAACTTTTTCATGGGAAATTTTAATAAAAGAGAGATTTACAACATAAATATATCAAAACAAAAAATCTTTAATGCGTGATGTTAACAAAACAAGTTAACTGCATGCAAACACATTATTTTTGTAGTTCCATTACAGAATATAGGATTCTCTTCTTGAGAATGCAACATATTGATTTCACCACTTCAAACTGTTCTAGTAAAGTCAACACTACTGTTTTCAACCAGATTCTACATGTACTGATACACGTACTGTTCATTTAAGTTGTTAAGCTTTTCAAGATTTGATAATTCTCTTTTTACAAGAACGCCACTTGGCCAGACAGCTGTCAAAGTCAACAGTCTTTTCTTTACAGAGGGTCAAGGGACGGGGCAGACGTAGCGCTCTCGCCAGTCTCGGTATTCCCTTCATCAGAAGCCCCTTTCTTGCTCTCGTCAGATAGCGCCGAGAACAGCGTTCGCTGTCCCTTTTCGAGACGAAGCCGCTTCTTCGGCGGCATAACAGTCTGTTTGACAAAAACCGTAGTTTGAAAATCCCCGCTATCGATATTATTGATCACCCAACAGCAAGGTAGAACAGAGCATTGGTTTCGATTGACCAATGATTACGCGCCTTACAAACATTTGGAGCTCTTCGGTAGCTTCGCTTTACTTAACATAGCCACGAAAGTATAGAGAAACGTCCGAGGAGTTTTATTTTCACTTTCGTTGTATTTTGACACAAGGTTTGTAAACACAAAGGACGAATTTTCGTTGCGCCATTTGTATAGCTTAAGGCGCACTGTTTACAAAAACAATGGGACATTTTCATCGCCGATGCGCGTATGGCGCATGGCACACGTCCTTCCCAATCACTGCCAATGTCCTACTTATGCAGTAGAAACACATTGAACGTCACACGTACGTGCCGAACGCCGCATGTACGTGTTGGTAGGACGCATTGGTATGTTGCTCATACGTGATAGATCCGCCTATTACGCCGTATAATTGTCACACTTACGCCTTTGACTTCTGAGAAGGACGAAATACATGGCAGACCTTTTTGTTTCTCTTGCGTAAAAAATTTTGGCAAAAATACTCCTCTTACGTAGCTGATACGAAAAAGTGTGATAGGGGCTTTACTATACATGGGTAAGTTAGTGTTCTCCAAAACCAATCTAAAATGTGAGATGGAAAATCAGGCAACATGCATTTATTGTATATTTATCTAAAAAATACAAGTAGATTTAACCATACATGTATGTTACCAAGTATGCTATAAATAACAGACTATACTTTTTCCAACTCTATTGCCGGTGGGAACATTGTTCAGATGAGAAGTAAAAGGATTCCTCTTTCTTATCATAATATAAATGTACCTGGTGAACTTCTATATTCCCTTGCTCTTTTCAGTACCATATTATTCTTCAAAATGACACCTCCATTTTCTTGAATCACAGTACTACAGTACACACATGGCCAATGTCTCCATTATGATGTAACCTTCCTTTGATACTTACCTCCCTTTCCTGAATTTCTGGTTAACGAGCACTCCCCCCTCCACCAACTCCTTCCTTTCCTGGATCACAGTACTAACATTCAGACTTGATCAATGTCTCCCTTATGAAAATCTTTCTCTTGCCCCTTTCCACTGTCCTAGAATACAGCACTTACCAAAATGTACACACCCGGTCAATGTCTCCGCTACAATGTAATCTTTCTCTTACCCCTTCCCACTTTCCTACATTATTGCACTAAAGTAAATGTACATACCTGGTCAATGTCTCCATTATGATGTAACCTTTCTCTGAACCAATCCCTCCTCCCCCTTACTAAATCACAGTACTCCGATACATACCTGGTTGATGTAACCTTTCTCTGAAATCACCCCCCCCCCCCCAACCACCCTTTTTTCTGAATCACAGCACTATAGCTTATACCTGGTCAATGTCTCCATTATGATGTAACCTTTCTCTGAACCACTCCCTCCTCCCCCTTACTGAATCACAGTACTCCGATACATACCTGGTTGATGTAACCTTTCTCTGAAATCACCCCCCCCCCCCCCTTTTTTCTGAATCACAGCACTATAGTTCATACCTGGTCAATGTCTCCGTTATGGTGTAACCTTTCTTTGAGGTCCTGGTCAGCTTCTTTGATGGTCATGATCCAGTCTACTGTCATGTCTTCTTCATGGACCTCCCTACAAATAATATCTGACTATATTCACAGAGCAAATACAGTAAGCTTAGATTACCATGCTTCCATAATGATAGCCATTTTAGTGATGTCATAATTTATATCTTATTCATCAACACTGACAGGAAATAAATTCAAAATATGAGATAGGCCAATATTTGAAATGATATTCATGTTATGATGTGTATGTAACTGTATTAACATTACCCATATCACTTTATGTGGAACTAATAAGATACATGTACCAGTCAAGTACATAACTAAAACAAGTATTAGCTTTTACAAAAAGCTTGCCGGCAGTTAGCTTGTAAAATACTAGTAAGAAAAAATTGGAATAAACGATTTTTGTTCTTGTTGACCAATCGCACATTTCCGGGCTTTACCGTTTTTATTTCCGATTCAAGCTACGGAAATTTCCGAGGATCTGTGATTGTTGTAGGACGTATCGGTACAAAGACTTTTTGATGCATCTTTCGGATGAAAATGCACTGATACGATATGACTTTCATTTGTCAAGTCATCTAGACTCTTGAGCCGACCTGATGAAAGTATCTTATGCACAGATTCTGAATAATCTTGACGAATATTTGCATATTTTGTAATTGTCCACCAATCATATTGCCAAGAGTTATTTTATCCGTGCAAGTATGTCACGATTGATTACAGTATACCGGCAGTCATGACTGCCGGTAACCAGTCCTTTTTACAAATGAAATTCCATAACTTAACAAATCATTTTTGAAACAAAAAATAAGTGTTTTCAGTTATCATTTAAATTCTGAATTCCAACCAATATTCAATTGCCCACTGCATTTTATCTGTGCTATCTTGCAATGGATTTTACCAACTGGACTAAAGATATCTATCATGTCTATAGAGCTTCATCTAGGAAAAATGAAAATGGCATTGAGAAACATAGGGTAATCAAAGATTACATAGCTCACCTATACAGGTTTTTGTCAGAAACCAGGTTAAAGTTTTTGAAATATAGGTCAAAATCCAAGGTCAAGGTCACTAGGTCAAAGGTCATGGTCTCAAATGAAAGGTCTCGTCACAAGGTATCTACATGTGAAATATTAAAGCCCTATCCCTTATAGTTGAAGAGATATAGCCCAGGTTAAAGTTTTGTCTATGGACGACGACAACGACGCCGAGCGTATGGCATTAGCTCTCTGGAGTTTTCGTGCTGGTGAGCCAAAAATCTGGAAACCTGGCTACATGTATATACGAAATTGTAAAAATGTTATGATCGCTGAGCGATATAGTCCCCTACCGGCGGCATATATCTATGTCCTGCAACTCTGCCTATGAATTACTCTTCAATTAAACATATATGAGTTTAAATTAAACTTACTGTCTGTGCAGCTCAGTTCTGAGGTTTTATCTGCTTTAACGATTCGAAAAAGAGGTCAAGCGTGACAAAAGTTGAACTTGCTCTGTAACTATCCAAGACTAAGCTGAGTATCAAATTTCACCTGAATATCTCTATTTGTTGCAGAAAGAAGTCTGGAAAACTGACAAAAACTGAATTTTCCAAGTCATAAAGGGGCATAACTCCTCGAAAAATGGGTCAAGCGTGACATAAGTCAAACTTGCTCTGTAACTATCCAAGACCAAGCTGTGTATCAAATTTCATCTGAATATCTTCATCCGTCGCAGAAAAAATGTCCGGAAAACTGACAAAAACTTAATTTTCCAAGTTATAGAGGGGCATAACTCCTTGAAAAATGGGTCAAGCCTCACGAAAGTCAAACTTGCTCTGTAACTATCCAAGACCAAGCTGTGTATCAAATTTCATCTAAATATCTCCATCTATTGCAGAAAAAAGTCCGGAAAACTGACAAAAACTGAATTTTCCAAGTCATCAAGGGGCATAACTCCTTGAAAAATGGGTCAAGCATGACGAAAGTCAAACTTGCTCTGTAACTATCCAAGACCAAGCTGCGTATCAAATTTCATCTGAATATCTCTATCTGTTGCAGAAAAAAGTCCGGAAAACTGACAAAAACTGAATTTTCCAAGTCATAAAGGGGCATAACTCCTTGAAAAATGGGTCAAGCGTGATGAAAGTCAAACTTGCTCTGTAACTATCCAAGACCAAGCTGTGTATCAAATTTCATCTGAATATCTCTATCCGTTGCAGAAAAAAGTCCGGAAAACTGACAAAAACTGAATTTTATAAGTCATCAAGGGGCATAACTCCTTGAAAAATGGGTCAAGCGTGATGAAAGTCAAACTTGCTCTGTAACTATCCAAGACCAAGCTGTGTATCAAATTTCATCTGAATATCTCCATCCGTTGCAGAAAAAAGTCCGGAAAACTGACAAAAACTGAATTTTCCAAGTCATCAAGGGGCATAACTCCTTGAAAAATGGGTCAAGCGTGATGAAAGTCAAACTTGCTCTGTAACTATCCAAGACCAAGCTGTGTATCAAATTTCATCTGAATATCTCCATCCGTTGCAGAAAAAAGTCCGGAAAACTGACAAAAACTGAATTTTATAAGTCATCAAGGGGCATAACTCCTTGAAAAATGGGTCAAGCGTGATGAAAGTCAAACTTGCTCTGTAACTATCCAAGACCAAGCTGTGTATCAAATTTCATCTGAATATCTCCATCCGTTGCAGAAAAAAGTCCGGAAAACTGACAAAAACTGAATTTTCCAAGACATCAAGGGGCATAACTCCTCGAAAAATGGGTCAAGCGTGACGAAAGTCGAACTTGCTCTGTAACTATCCAAGACCAAGCTGTGAAATTTCATCTGAATATCTCTATCCGTTGCAGAAAAAAGTCCGGAAAACTGATATTCGGACAGACGGACAGACGGAGGGACAGACGGACGGACAGACAGACCGAGAGGAAACTAAGAGTCCCCTTCGGTGTTGCCGGTAGGGGACTAATAACAATACAGAAATATAACTGAAACTTTTAAATAAGTTATATTTCAGTAAGCATAAACTTAGCAAAATGAGAAAGATAAAGGTCTTACTCATCACTGGATGAATCTGAATCTTCGTCCCCTTTCTCCATCTTCCATCGTTTATACCTGTCTATCAAGTCTTGGAGATATGTAGTTTTGCGTGCACGACGGATAAATGGATGCCTTAATAACTCCCTCGCTGAAGGCCTCTAATGACAGAAATACAATGGCAAAATTAAATGCTAAAAATGTACCTTGGAGTACATGTACATGCATAACATAAACCTATGCATATTGCAAAATTATTTCTGAGAAACTTGGCTACCATTGTGTAGCTAAATTGTCTATGTTTTTACAGAGGAATAGCCATGTATGCTGCAATCCCTACAGTGACTAATACAAAAAAATATAATCAATCTGGAAATTATATCGAAATATTTGCAATACTTACATTATTTGGATCTTTGTTTAAACACAGTTCCACAAACTCTTTAAAGGACTTGGAGTAGTTTCCTGTAAGTTGTGGTGGATTATTTTTTGGAATCAGAAACAAAACCCGCATGGGATGAAGGTCGGAGTTTGGTGGTTCGCCTTTGGCAAGTTCAATAGCAGTGATTCCCAAGCTCCAAATATCAGCCTATAATACACATATGCAATTTAAAGTTAAACCAGAAGTCTCTGATGAGACTGAAGCTCTCCTGGTTGATTTGTACATATACACTCAAGAGAATGAATGCTGGACTTCATCTTGCCTAATACTACTTTTTTCATCGACCCAATATATTTCTGTATCCCCCCTGTAAAACACTCTATAACTAATTTATCCCGCTGAATCGGTTTTGGTTTGTGTATGTTACGTCAACATATTCTAAAGCATTTTGGTGACGTCAAAAGCATAAAGCATCTTAGTAGAAGCAGGATATCAAAATAATATTCTGTTAGTAAAATAATACAAATTCTAATATGACTTGATTCTTTTTCCCTATTAAGACAACAGACGCGAGCCGGGCTCTATTCTCCAATATAGGCCCTATAGCGATAAGCCATGCCTACCCATTTTCTGAAACCAGATAAACCGGCAGAAACTGGTTTTTACCAAGAATCAATTTTGTCGTCTGTCATCAAAAGGTCTTAGTTTGGTCATCATTAGAATAGAAATAAACCAGAAGTCTCTGATGAGACTGAAGCTCTCCTGGTTGATTTGTACATATACACTCAAGAGAATGAATGTTGGACTTCACCTTGCCTAATACCACTTTTTTCATCGACCCAATATATTTCAGTATCCCCCTGTAAAACACTCTATAACGAATTTATCCCGCTGAATCGCTTTTGGTTTGTGTATGTTACGTCAACATATTCTAAAGCATTTTGGTGACGTCAAAAGCATAAAGCATCTTAGTAGAAGCAGGATATCAAAATAATATTCGCTGTTAGTAAAATAATACAACATAATATTTGGTTCTTCTCGACCAATCAGATTGCAAGAAATTTGCCAGAGGCGGGATAAATGTGTATCAAGTTTTTTTTTATTAGAACCAACAACCACATGCCAATGCATATCCATCAATTCCTAATTAATTTTTTTCATCAAAATTCAGAGCAAAATTTTTTTTTTGAAAAAAACCGAGTCCCCCCCCCTCAAGAATATCAAATGGACCGTGCCTTAGATTTCTCTAGAATGTGAGAGAATTACTAAAAACGTGTATATTCAACATGTATAACATACCATATGTATCAAAACTAAAATAACAGATGTTTTTATTTTTCATTTATTTAATTTTATTTATTGAAATTAAATATAATAGGACATGTGGCCTACCGAGTGAAATTTTAAAAGTATCAGCCATTTTGTTCTAAAACCTAAAAAGGTTTTAGGCTATTTATTTAGTAAATGTAAAACAATGTAAATAGAATATTGAACGAAGAACATGAACTTTTAGGGCGAATGTGGTATTAATGTAGACAGAAGCTAATTATTAAAATATAATACAAAAAATTTTTACATACCGGGATGAAATATTTGATCCTCTATAGAAAACATTTCTACCATATATCCCAGTTCAGAAAAATATTTCAAAATCTGCATGAGGTTGAAATGATGTTTTTGATTGGTCAAATTTTAAAAGGACAAAATGACTCGAGGTCCAATTGACAAAAAGGCCTGAAACATTAGTTTATTACCATTAATTTATGGCAGGAACAGGTATCGTACCCAGATAGCTCAGTTGGTAAGAGCGTCTGCCCAGATAGCAGAAGGTCTCGGGTTCAATTCACGGTTCGGTCACATCTTTTCCTCTCCTGTTACAGAATTGGCACCAAACTAAATGACTCAAGGTGAAGTGGAGTTTTGTGTGAGGTTTCCAGTGCATGGAAACCTGAAAAATTGGTAGAGAGGAGTGTGGCAGGAACGGGCATCGTGCCCAGATAGCTCAGTTGGTAAGAGCGTCTGCCTTGATAGCAGAAGATCTCGGGTTCGATTCCCGGTACAGTCACATCTCTCCCTCTCCTGTTACAAATTCAACTTCTATAACTTACACAAGCACCATTCATTTGGCAATGTGAAGGATGCATTATTGCTATTTTATTTGATAAAATGATCAATCTTTGTGATTCTGGTGTTTCCATTTATCAGAAAGCACAGCTCAAGTCCATGGTCACTTAGGACATTCTACTCTTGCAACAAAAAGTCTCACTACTCTCTCTAAAAATCTTACACCTTAAACAATTAAAAAATAAGTAAGAAATACATGCATTTTGATTGTTTGTTATCTTTCTTGCACTGTATAAACATAATAGAAAAGATTTTGAAGTTGATTGATTGATCAGAGGAAATTCCGAAACTATCCCCTAGTGTTTCTATAGAATTGAAGATAAAATCCTGGGTCAGGCCCCAAATAAAATATGAGAAAAACTAAATTACAGACTCATCTATGATAATATTGTCAAATGGCAATAAAGGAAAATTTTGGTAGAAGTTTTCCTGGGTTGAAATATTTTTGTATGAGTCGGCTTTTACATAATGATTTTTTTAGTATTTTATTTTAATTTTTTTTAAATTTGATTAACACATAGTAGATATGCCAATAAGGCATCTCTTGTTATATCATCTTCTATTAAAACATGTGTCACTTGCTTTAATGTAAACATTATAAAAAATTTTATCAAACCACACAGTTTTACATCCCATTGGGGGTGGTACTCCAAGCAGTGGAGGAATTTATAAGAAGAAAGAAAGATGTAAGAGTTACCTCCCGCCTCTCCCCCCCCCCCAAAAAAGCTTACACAAGCACAATATTCCTTTCATTTGGCAATGTGAAGGATGCATTATTGCTATTTTATTTGATAAAATGATTAATCTTTGTGATTCTGGTGTTCCCATTTAACAGAAAGCACAGCTCAAGTCTGTGATCACTTAGGACATTCTAGTTACCTCCCCCCTCTCCCCCCCCCCAAAAAAAAAGCTTACACAAGCACAATATTCCTTTCATTTGGCAATGTGAAGGATGCATTATTGCTATTTTATTTGATAAAATGATCAATCTTTATGATTCTGGTGTTCCCATTTAACAGAAAGCACAGCTCAAGTCTGTGATCACTTAGGACATTCTAGTTACCTCCCCCCTCTCCCCCCCCCCTCAAAAAAAAAAAAACTTACACAAGCACAATATTCCTTTCATTTGGCAATGTGAAGGATGCATTATTGCTATTTTATTTGATAAAATGATCAATCTTTGTGATTCTGGTGTTCCCATTTAACAGAAAGCAAAGCTCAAGTCTGTGATCACTTCGGACATTCTACTCTTGCAACAAAAATTCTCACTACTCTCCCCAAAAATCTTACACCTTAAACATGTTAAACAAATAAAAAATAAGTGAGAAATACATGCATTTTGACTATTTGATATCTTTCTTGCACTGTATAAACACTATAGAAAAGATTTTCATGTTGATTGATTGATCAGAGGAAATGGACCGAAACTATCCCCTAGCGTTTCTATAGAATTGAAGATAAAATCCTGGGTCAGGTCCCAAATAAAATATGAGAAAAACTAAATTACAGACTCATCTATGATAAGATTGTAAAATTGCAATATCTTTGTTTATTTATAGTTTCTGTCACTTATGTACTCTAAATGCATGTAGATAGGGTAAGAGAAAATAGCCATATACCCATTTTCCAGAATCCTAGGGAACAGGGACTGAAGTAAAATACTGTAATGACATCTAAACTGCAAACCGATAATATTTTGGAATAAATCAATTAACTATTATCCATAAATTCTGGGAAATTAGCTATCATGAGATCACTTGTAGTTTAATAGAGAGAAAACAACCACACCCATTTTCAAAGACCCTTGGGGTCAGAGACTCAAACAAAATATGAGGTGGACAACGAGATTACAGACCCATCATATTGCATAAAGAATTTAGTCTCCATTATTTATAGTGTTAGCGCTGTAAGCATAAGATTATAAGGAATAATATACATGTGTAAAAGAAAATGGCCACACCCTTTTCTAAGACCCTGGGGGTCATTGGCTCAAACAAAATATCAGGTGCACAACTAGACTACAGACCCATCATATTGCAAAAAGAATTATGTCTCTATCATTTATAGTGATAGAAGAGCTATCCGGACAAAATTACATAGAATTTAATGACCACGCCCATTTTCTAAGACCCTGGGAGTCAGGGACTGAAACTGAATGTCAGGTGCACAACTAGACCATGGACCAAGTAAAATACAAAAAGAATTAAGTTTCTATCTCTAACAGTTTCAGAGGAGTTGTCCGGACAAGAATTGTTTACGGACAGACGGACAGACAGACAGACAGACAGACGGACAGACGGACAGACGGACGGACGCCGGACGAAGGGTGATCGCATAAGCTCGACTGGTCTGAGACCAGTAGAGCTAAAAATGACAAGCCGGGCTCTATTGCCTCATAATGCCCTCGCGTCCTCAGCCAATCACATTTATCACCTTGCTGCTGACGCGGCTCGGTAATAAATGTAATTGGCTGAGGACGCTAGGGCATTATGAGACAATAGAGCCCGGCTTGTCATTTTTTATTTCTTAAATAATATTTGGTTCTTCTCGACCAATCAGATTGCAAGAAATTTGCCAGAGGCGGGATAAATGTGTATCAAGTTTTTTTTTATTAGAACCAACAACCACATGCTAATGCATATCCATCAATTCCTAATTAATTTTTTTCATCAAAATTCAGAGCAAAATTTAAAAAAAAAAAAAAAACGGAGTCCCCCCCCCCCCCCCCCCAAGAATATCAAATGGACCATGCCTTAGATTTCTCTAGAATGTGAGAGAATTACTAAAAATGTGTATATACAACATGTATAACATACCATATGTATCAAAAGTAAAATAACAGATGTTTTTATTTTTCAAAAAATGTGGGTCAAAGGTCGGTGATGGGGTCAAAGGTTAAAAATTTGGCTCCAAAAGATGAGCCTTCTCAAGGTTCATAGACATGCAATATATGACAGCTCTATTATCTTATACCCTTTCATCAGAATTTAGTTGAATGGAATGATATACTGACAGTCGGATGGATAGACAAACAGATGAACAGACAGACCTACCACTATATGCCCTTTGATAGAATTAAGACTAAAGGCATAAATAACCTCTCATTTGAGCTGAAATAGTATTGCATAGGATACTCTATAGAGATATTTCCTTCTTTCTTATACTGATCAGTGAAAATACTTAGATCAAGTAATCAAGCAGTTTCAGATTGAAATTAAATATAATAGGACATGTGGCCTACCGATGGAAATTTTAAAAGTATCGGCCATTTTGTTCTAAAACCTAAAAAGGTTTTAGGCTATTTATTTAGTAAATGTAAAACAATGTAAATAGAATATTGAACGAAGAACGTATGAACTTTTAGGGCGAATGTCACAGGTATTAATGTAGACAGAAGCTAATTATCTAAATATAATAAAAAATATTTTTACATACCAGTATGAAATATTTAATCATTTCTACCATATATCCCAGTTCAGAAAAATATTTCAAAATCTGCATGAGGTTGAAATGATATTTTTGATTGGTCAAATTTTAAAAGGACAAAATGACTCAAGGTCCAATTGCCAAAAAGGCCTGAAACATTAGTTTATTACCATTAATTTATGGCAGGAACAGGTATCGTACCCAGATAGCTCAGTTGTTAAGAGCGTCTGCCCAGATAGCAGAAGGTCTCGGGTTCAATTCACGGTTCGGTCAAATCTTTTCCTCTCCTGTTACAGAATTGGCACCAAACTAAATGACTAAAGGTGGAGTGGAGTTTTGTGTTAGGTTTCCAGTGCATGGAAACCTGAAAAATTGGTAGAGAGGAGTGTGGCAGGAACGGGCATTGTGTCCAGATAGCTCAGTTGGTAAGAGCGTCTGCCTTGATAGCAGAAGATCTCGGGTTCGATTCCCGGTACAGTCACATCTCTCCCTCTCCTGTTACAAATTCAACTTCTATAACTTACACAAGCACCTTTCATTTGGCAATGTGAAGGATGCATTATTGCTATTTTATTTGATAAAATGATCAATCTTTGTGATTCTGGTGTTTCCATTTATCAGAAAGCACAGCTCAAGTCCGTGATCACTTAGGACATTCCACTCTTGCAACAAAAAGTCTCACTACTCTCTCTAAAAATCTTACACCTTAAACAATTAAAAAATAAGTAAGAAATACATGCATTTTGATTGTTTGTTATCTTTCTTGCACTGTATAAACATAATAGAAAAGATTTTGAAGTTGATTGATCAGAGGAAATTCCGAAACTATCCCCTAGCGTTTCTATAGAATTGAAGATAAATCCTGGGTCAGGTCCCAAATAAAATATGAGAAAAACAAAATTTCAGACTCATCTATGATAATATTGTCAAATGGCAATAAAGGAAAATTTTGGTAGAAGTTTTCCTGGGTTGAAATATTTTTGTATGAGTCGGCTTTTACAAATGATTTTTTTTAGTATTTTATTTTAATTTTTTTTTAAATTTGATTAACACATAGTAGATATGCCAATAAGGCATCTCTTGTTATATTATCTTCTATTAAAACATGTGTCACTTGCTTTAATGTAAACATTATGAAAAATTTTATCAAACCACACAGTTTTACATCCCATTGGGGGTGGTACTCCAAGCAGTGGAGGAATTTATAAGAAAGAAAGATGTAAGAGTTACCTCCCCCCCTCTCCCCCCCCCCAAAAAAAAGCTTACACAAGCACAATATTCCTTTCATTTGGCAATGTGAAGGATGCATTATTGCTATTTTATTTGATAAAATGATCAATCTTTGTGATTCTGATGTTCCCATTTAACAGAAAGCACAGCTCAAGTCTGTGATCATTAGGACATTCTAGTTACCTCCCCCCTCTCCCCCTCCCCCCCCCCCCCCCCCCCCCCCCCCCAAAAAAAAAGCTTACACAAGCACAATTTTCCTTTCATTTGGCAATGTGAAGGATGCATAATTGCTATTTTATTTGATAAAATGATCAATCTTTGTGATTCTGGTGTTCCCATTTAACAGAAAGCACAGCTCAAGTCTGTGATCACTTAGGACATTCTAGTTACCTCCCCCCTCTCCCCCCCCCCCCCCTCAAAAAAACTTACACAAGCACAACATTCCTTTCATTTGGCAATGTAAAGGATGCATTATTGCTATTTTATTTGATAAAATGATCAATCTTTGTGATTCTGGTGTTCCCATTTAACAGAAAGCACAGCTCAAGTCTGTGATCACTTCGGACATTAATCTACTCTTGCAACAAAAATTCTCACTACTCTCCCCAAAAATCTTACACCTTAAACATGTTAAACAAATAAAAAATAAGTGAGAAATACATGCATTTTGACTATTTGATATCTTTCTTGCACTGTATAAACACTATAGAAAAGATTTTCATGTTGATTGATTGATCAGAGGAAATTCCGAAACTATCCCCTAGCGTTTCTATAGAATTGAAAATAAAGTCCTGGGTCAGGTCCCAAATAAAATATGAGAAAAACTAATTTACAGACTCATCTATGATAATATTGTAAAATTGCAATATCTTTGTTTATTTATAGTTTCTGTCACTTATGTACTCTAAATGCATGTAGATAGGGTAAGAGAAAATAGCCATATACCCATTTTCCAGAATCCTAGGGAACAGGGACTGAAGTAAAATACTGTAATGACATCTAAACTGCAAACCGATAATATTTTGGAATAAATCAATTAACTATTATCCATAAATTCTGGGAAATTAGCTATCAAGAGATCACATGTAGAGAGAAAACAACCACACCCATTTTCTAAGACCCTTGGGGTCAGAGACTCAAACAAAATATGAGGTGGACAACGAGATTACAGACCCATCATATTGCATAAAGAATTTAGTCTCCATTATTTATAGTGTCAGCGCTGTAAGCATAAGATTATATGGAATAATATAAAAGAAAATGGCCACACCCTTTTCTAAGACCCTGGGGGTCATTGGCTCAAACAAAATATCAGGTGCACAACTAGACTACAGACCCATCATATTGCAAAAAGAATTATGTCTCTATCATTTATAGTAATAGAAGAGCTATCCGGACAAAATTACATAGAATTTAATGACCACGCCCATTTTCTAAGACCCTGGGAGTCAGGGACTGAAACTGAATGTCAGGTGCACAACTAGACCATGGACCAAGTAAAATACAAAAAGAATTAAGTTTCTATCTCTAACAGTTTCAGAGGAGTTGTCCGGACAAGAATTGTTTACGGACAGACGGACAGACGGACAGACGGACAGACGGACGGACGCCGGACGAAGGGTGATCGCATAAGCTCGACTGGTCTGAGACCAGTAGAGCTAAAAATCAAATTCAAGGAATTGTGGTCTCCCGCTTTGGGGTGTTTGTCTTTAAAGAAATGCTTTAAGATCCCTACCCCTAGGCTAACTTTTTTTAATATATTTCATGTATAATCCCAATACAAAATCTAAAGATAGGTAATTTTCCAAGGTCAAAAGGTTAAACTTTTGGTATTCACAGAATTGCCTTGTCACAAGAAATTTGAATGTGAACTATGAAAGCCCTATAGCTTACCATTCCAAAGTTATGCCCAAGGTTAGTTTGTTTAAAAGTACATCATACTCAAAGGTCAAGGTCACAAGGTCAAAATTTTTGGTATTCATGGAAAGGTCTTGTCACAAGGAATAAACATGTGGAATATGAAAGCCCTATCACTTGCCATTATTATTATTATTATGCCCTTAATTATGAAATAAGGAAGGCATAAAAACAAATAAACATGTACTAACTACATGTACTACTTATCTATTGAAAGAATTTTGAATGTTACCTTTGTATCATATGCTGACTGCTTTATGACCTCAGGGGCCATCCAAAATGGTGTTCCAACAAATGTGTTACGTTTATTGGTTGTGTTTGTTAGTTGACCCGCAACTCCAAAATCTGCTAATTTGACATCTCCATTTTCTGATAATAATACATTGGCAGCTGAAATATAACACACATATACAATTGAAAATCAGAGGGTATTTTACATTTGGTAGTAACAAAAATTAGGTAACCATAAAGGTTTGATTACTGGTATGATATACATTGGTATCAAGAAGATATCACCTTGAAAATAATTATGATTGACAGAAGAAAAAAAGTAATGAAATCTGTGCAAAATACATCCTTCATAAGTAAGTTAAGAACTGTAATCTTGACTTTGACATTGATAATCAACTGGGTTCAACAAGCATTAAGATACACTTGATCTTTAAATTACCATAAGAAGAGGAAGACCCTAATAATTTGGTCTTTATCCCATCCATAAAGTTATACCAGTACAACTGACTGTGACTATGGCATTTGACCTTCTATATTACCAGGGTTATTCCTTACTATCAGGGAAAAACATTTTGCAGAATTCACACCAGAAACATGTAAGCCTTATCACTTACAAATACATGTTATGGCAATTGCTTAAGATTTTTAAAAGATGGTCAGATTTCAAGGTGATGAGGTCAAAACTCTTAAAATAAATGGACTTATATTTTTGTATTGAATGCATATGAGAAATATGAAAGCCCTTTCATATACATGTACCGATCAAAAGTAAATAGCAAATGTGGAATTTTCAGAATAAAGGTCTAATGCCAAGACTCTTGGAATCAATTGAAAGATTTTGTCATAGAAAATAAATATGTGAAATATGTTCAACATTACTTTCACATATTAATCTTAAGTCATGGACGATAGTAGGTCAAATTCTGATTCCATCCATGGAGAAATATTGTACTTACATGTATATATCCACACCATTTCACAAAGTTTGGACATCATTTTGTCATCAAATTTAATGAGTCTTTTATCTTTTTTTAGACCTTTACACTCTACGATAGGTCTGCTGCTTTACAAAGTGTTTTATTTTCTATAAATTACAAATATAACACAAATCCAAAGAAAACTATTCAACATACCTTTTATATCTCGATGAAGCTTTCTTTCTGAGTGAAGATAGTCTAAACCTTTAAGGATTTCTCTTAGAATAATGGCAATGTCATTTTCTGAGAAGGGACCTGCCTTCATTAAGTCTAATGCTGAACCTCCCCCTAGATACTCCATTATAATCCATAATTTTGAACCCTGTAAACATATGAAAATATGTGTACAGATCAAATATTACATGACGTATGACAACAGTTTGCAAAAAGAGACCTAAACCAAAGTGCTGATGCAGATGTAGGGACATATAGCCCAGTTTGACTTTCTATGTTGAGAGACAGATACAGCTTTTAATGTAAACACTTGTACAATTTAAAGATGAAAAGTTTCCACTGATTTTTCAGAAATTTGACCTTGACCTTAAATAGCAATACTCTTATAATCATTCTGTATCTACGCATTTAAAGCCAATCATTCAAAGAACAAGGAATTTAATAAAAGACCCTTCATCTAATAATATTGCAATACATGTACATGTATATCATTTACTCAATATTACGTTCATTTATGACTACATATATAAGTGATTGTTTTGGTTTCAACTTTGCATAGCTGCATACATGTACGCAAGTAAATTCAATGGCACAAAGGTTGTAAAATAAATTAAACATCGATATACAGAGAGACAGATCACAACCACTAATCTATCACATTTGTATGGATTATGATGTAGTGATTAACAGGGTGACGTACCTTGAGGTAGGAACCAAAATATTTGGTGACAAATGGACTGTCACACTGAGACAGCACCATGATTTCCTGCTGTATGTCCTCTATCTCGTCCTCGGCTTCCTCCAGATCTATGATTTTAATAGCCACCACTTTCTGCGTATCATTATCTATTCCCTTGTACACCTCGCCAAACGATCCCTTCCCTATCCTGTCCATCTTTGTAAAGTGTACCTCTGGATCTATCTGCATGCCGGACTGTCTCTGTGAACAGATATATAGTACCATGTTCAGCTTGTGTTGTCTATGTAGTCCATTATATATACATAAACCTAATGAATACCTTATAGAAATAAAATGCACTTTTTTTCACGAAAATATTTACAAGCAGAATTAACTAAATATTAGCAACAACACAATGTTTGTTACTAGTGGCTAGATGTATGTACGAAGTTGTAACAGTTAGTTTTCTTTATATTCTTACAGATTTTACTAGTATATCATGTATCAGCTATAAATCAAATGAGGACTTATATGTCTTTCCTTTCCAATGATGAAGAAGTATCTCACTGGAAATTACACTAGACTACAACAACAACAAAAGTTTTTCTCAAGGAAAATAATTCTTGATAAAATTCAACATGTTTTATGAGTATATCTACATTGTAGCTTCAAAAAAGATACCGGTAATTAACTAAAAACAATGAAATAATACTGACTCTGAAAACTGTTCAACAAGTTCATCAAATGCCTTAGTATACATGTACATTCCTCTTGTATAATTTCATCATGTTCATAGAACACTCATTTTCATTTGATACCACTCTTAGTACAATATCATTTAAGCGGGTGTGCCATTAAGGTATTTACAACTCAGGTCACTTCCTCATTGCAGTACACCTGCAGATACCATGTGTATATTTGAGTAAATGTAACCGATACCTTAATCTTAACTTTGAACGATTCATGATATCTAGCATGTATGGAGAGATAAGGCAAACATAAATCGATGTCACCAATAAAGTCTTACATGCACATGTAAAAACTTTCAATATACCTTTTATATCCAAACACTGCATAAGAGTGATCATTCCTGTATGTTGACCCTATACCTAGTATATTTATTAAGTGTTCATAATATATCCTTTTCACATATCCATGTGACTGATCACTACAGATGGCTGCAGGCAAGATGACAAAAGATCTAAAGATTTAAATCTTTGTTGCAAATCCATTCATCCTGAAATTCTATTTTTCTCCCTCATACCACCAATCTATTGACACAAAACAGTAATAAATACAAAGGGTTTTTAGTCTGGATGAGAGCCTAGCATTTCATTCATTTTTCACAAATTTATAAACAAGGCAGTCAGCTGTTTACAGAAATTGAACAGAGGGGGTTGCTCAAGTAGACAAATCAATGCCAACTGCTTACAACTGGAGAGTGTTAAGCAAACAATTTACTCTGGTACAGGTATATGGCTGTGTGGTTACACCCATCCAATACACTGATATAAAACAAACAAGTCACAGTTGGAAACGAAATATGAAGAACCCATTTCCTCTTTATCATATACATGTATATAAAGTGTCATTCTGTTAACTTCAATATTCATGTAGAAATACGGTATAGATTTTATTTCTAAATATTCATCACCACATTGAGAAAAGGGATGTAATCCAAGTGACAAGCTATTTGCAATCCAAGATGGGGATTACCCTGTCAATGTTGCAATTCTTTTTTACATAAGTATCAGATTCTCTTGTCTTTCTTTCTTTTGTTTGGATGTCCATCAGATCCTCTGTAACATAATTTTGCTGTATTGGTCATGTTTTTGGTGGGTGGGGGATTCATTGGCCAAGAATCAGTTACAGTTTATGCCGGTGGTTGTAACTACTTTTGTACTGCATGGATAGTCCTTATTTCCAACATCTTTTATGAGATGTCATTCCAATTGAATATCGTACAACAACCCCCAAGTGGTACTCCATCATACCCTATTAAGTCCCCCAGATCCAAGGACTTGGGAGATACCAATAATTCTAAACTCAACTCAATTAGAACATGTAGAACCATACCAAGGATCAAACCAACAAGAGTACTAGGGGGCACAATGCTCGCCTGATACCCATGCACACTCTTGATCACTTATGACAAGACCATTTATTTTTGACAATGTGACCTTGACCTTGAAATCTGATCTATTTTTCTCAACCTTCAAACTTGGTCATAACTATTGAATGGTATCAACTTCAGCGATAGTGCCTTTATATCTCATACATGCATTCCTTTTGGAATAACTTGCCATGAGAGTAATAAAAGTTTGACCTTGTGACTTTGACTTACATGTATCATTTTGACCTTCTGTTTGGATAAAAGGGTTCTCATGGCTGGGGCATAGTGTTGCACTTGACATTCATTTGACTCTGTCCATCACCAAATCATATGTTTTCAACTTGAATAGATTTCTATAAAATCTGTTTCAACAAAAGATCACATCACATGTGTATGAAGATGCCTTAAGGGGTATTGATTGGGATAAGTAATAAAAGTATGCGCCCTGTGCCATAGTCACATTCAATATTAAATTGGCACATTTCAATTTCACTGAGTGGGCCAATGTGGCACATCTAATTCTTAAACAAATTGTAGAAATGTTCTGTTCTTTTATTCAACATGGTGATGACTTCACCATATTCACTACCGAATTTCGTCAATTTGAACTTCTGTATGCAATTTCATTCATTTACTCTTTCTTTCAATTGATACACCAGACAATAATTTTAAAGTGTCATTTATTCAAAACACCATCGTTTCCTTTTGCAACAATCCCTATTTCAAAACTTAATACATGTACATGTATGTTCGTACAAATGTAATTCACCAGTTCAGATGAGTTTAAAAGATTCATTGCACACTTTGAGCCTGAATTTATAATTCACAATTTGCCTGACAACCAGACCTCCTCTCTTCAGAAAATGCACACAATTTCTGCTCTAAATTGTTGTAAACTAGAGTACATCCAAATCTAATGACAAAACTTTGTATGAAATTTGCGTTTTGTGTACAAAATAGACAAATCATGGACTTATTTGGACATAAAATGCACATTTCATACAAAGTTTTGACATTTGATTTGGATTTACTCTAGTTTACAGCAGAGTATGTGTGCATAAAAGACTCATATCGTCCAGGTCAAAAGTCAAGGCATCAAATAAAACCTCTTTTTATGAGGAATCTACGTGGGAAATATCAAAGCTCTACCTCTTATAGTTGGTATTTCAGAAGATATTGTGCAGGTTAAAGATTTTTAGATTAGACGTGGACGTTGACGAGGTATGACTAGTGATGGGTATTGCAACTGAAAACTGTATTGCGATGTATTGCAATATGCCAAATTTGTATCGCGATATATTTTACAAAGAAAAAAGAATCCAAAATTTTGCTTTATATTTTTAAAAGCAAGTGACAACCAGAAGTCTCTGACGAGACTGTAGCTCTCTTGGTTTTTTTTTTCTAAAACATCAATTTCCTTTCTTTTTTTTTAAACCAAGACCATAGAGAGCAGGCGCTCTAACAAATTATAAGTAGCATGACAAAACAACATATCCATTAGACTGCAACTATAATACTAGTAGCACTCATATAATTCATAATATCCGAGATAAAGTATTTCAAAAAAAAAATGCCACACCCCTTTTCCAAGATCCTAGGGGCCAAGAGCTGCTAGCTCAAATGACACATCAAGACTACAGATCCTTAATATTGGATAAAGAATTAACTCCCCATCATTAATAGCTTTAAGCAAGTAGAGAGCACAACTATATAGGAACAAATAACCAAACCCATTTTCAAAGACTCTGGGGGTATAGGGCTAAAACAAAATATCAGGTGCACAACTAGACCACAGACCAATCATTGCAAAAAGAATTAATTCTACATCATTTATAGTGTCAGAGGAGTTGCAAACACAAGATTACATTGACTTACATAGGAGAAAATGACCACACCCATTGCTAAGACCCTAAGGGTCAGGGGCTTAAGGTGGCTCCCTACTCGAACCGTTATAGGTTTTTCCTTATATGCAGCAGTCTGCATATAACGTTTTACAATGACTGGTGAGGGGCGAGCCAGCGCATTGAAAAACACTGACAGAAGATCTTAAATGCCAAAAGAAGCAAAAGATGGTGCAATCTATCAATGTCCACACCAAGCATATAGTCTAATTTCTTAGTTGAAAATGTGATGAAATTATAAGGGGTAACCTTATGTTTGTAGCCATATCTTGATCATTTATAAAATTGTATACCTGTATGCGATTTTTTCACCATCTATATACATTATCGTATAAAATGATCCAATTTGAAAAATTCCATCCGTTGTTTTTTTGCACAAAAATGTGATATACTATATATTATTTGTCGAAAATATGATAACATTATAAGGGTGTACCCCTATGTTTCGAGCCATATCTTGATCATTTCAAAAAGTGTGTACCTGTATGTGATTTTTTCTTCATCTACATACATAATTTTATGAAATATTACAAATTGAAATAAAGCCTGTGTTTGTGAAACACGAATGCCCCCAGTGGCATCTTTGTTAGTATGAACACTATTTTCTGTTAAGTACATGTATGTGTGGTCACTGGGTTAAAAGGTCAAAGGTCAAGGTCACGAGGTCAAAAATTTTGGTATCAATGGAAAGGTCTTGTCACAAGGAATACACATATGAAATATGAAAGCCCTATCACTTACCAGTCAAAAGTTATGCCAAATGTTAAAGTTTTTGAAAAGTAGGTTTAAGGTCAAGGTCAAGGTCATGAGGTCAAAAATTTTGGTATCAACGGAAAGGTCTTGTCACAAGGAATACACATGTGAAATATGAAAGCCCTATCACTTCCCATTCAAAAGTTATGCCCAATGTTAAAGTTTTTGAAAAGTAGGTCAAAGGTCAAGGTCAAGGTCACGAGGTCAAAAATTTTGGTATCAATGGAAAGGTCTTGTCACAAGGAATACACATGTGAAATATGAAAGCCCTATCACTTCCCATTCAAAAGTTATGCCCAATGTTAAAGTTTTTGAAAAGTAGGTCAAAGGTCAAGGTCAAGGTCATGAGGTCAAAAATTTTGGTATCAATGGAAAGGTCTTGTCACAAGGAATACACATGTGAAATATGAAAGCCCTATCACTTCCCATTCAAAGGTTATGCCCAATGTTAAAGTTTTTGAAAAGTAGGTCAAAGGTCAAGGTCAAGGTCAGGAGGTCAAAAATTTTGCTATCAATGGAAAGGTATTGTCACAAGGAATACACATGTGAAATATGAAAGCCCTATCACTTCCCATTCAAAAGTTATGCCCAATGTTAAAGTTTTTGAAAAGTAGGTCAAAGGTCAAGGTCAAGGTCACGAGGTCAAAAATTTTGGTATCAATGGAAAGGTCTTGTCACAAGGAATACACATGTGAAATATGAAAGCCCTATCACTTCCCATTCAAAAGTTATGCCCAATGTTAAAGTTTTTGAAAAGTAGGTCAAAGGTCAAGGTCAAGGTCACGAGGTCAAAAATTTTGGTATCAATGGAAAGGTCTTGTCACAAGGAATACACATGTGAAATATGAAAGCCCTATCACTTCCCATTCAAAAGTTATGCCCAATGTTAAAGTTTTTGAAAAGTAGGTCAAAGGTCAAGGTCAAGGTCACGAGGTCAAAAATTTTGGTATCAATGGAAAGGTCTTGTCACAAGGAATACACATGTGAAATAGGAAAGCCCTATCACTTCCCATTCAAAAGTTATGCCCAATGTGAAAGTTTTTCGGACAAACAGACAGACAAACAGACAAACAGATAAACAGACAAACAGACGGACAGGCCAAAAACTATATGCCCCCGAATCTTTGATTCCGGGGGCATAAAAAAATCATCTGTTTTTTTATGCAAAAAGTTGGATTTAGTACATATTCTTGGTCAAAAATGTTATGAAATTATAAGGAGGTACCCTAATGTTTGGAGATATATCATAGTTAGATTTATGTTACAATATCATTTTATGTGTTGTATTTCTTCTATATGACTTGTTATCATAAAATAAAACAAAACAAATAAACATATTCGTATCATAACTGAATTTGGAGGGTTCAAAAGCATATGATGGATATTTGATATTTCTCAATTTTTAAGTGTTAGAGTACCTTTCTTTAATGTACTGTATCTTTCATGAAAACAAAATTACCAATCTATGTCTGTGTTCATTATGTCATTTTGACTATTATGTATAGAAAATAACCTTAAAATACAAAATTCATCTTTAAATTCACAGTAGGGACCCACCTTAAACATAATATCAGGTACACAACTAGACCACAGACCCATCATATTGCAATAAGAATTTAGTCTCCATCATTTATAGTGTCAGAGGAGTTGCAAGCACAAGATTACATAGAGTTATATAAGAGACCAGAAGTCTCTGATGAGACTGAAGCTCTCCTGGTTGTTTGCTTCAATTAATCTAAGTGCCACACTCATTTCCAAGACCCCGAGTTCAGGGGCTCAAACAAAATACAAGACCAGAGAATGATTAATATAATGCTAAAAGAATTATCTTTCTATCAATTATACTTTCTGAGAATTGGTGCTCACAAGATTACATAGAGTTATACAGGAGAAAATGACCACACCCATTTTCCAAGACCCTGAGGGTCAAGAGGTCAAACAACATATCAGGTGCACATCTAGACCACAGACTGAGAACAAAGCAAAAACAATTATCTAGTCTAGTACAACAAAATTGGTACTATAGAACATATATTTCAATAATGACATTTCCTATCAATTATACTTTCTGAGAATTGGTGCTCACAACATGCACAAGATTACATAGAGTTCTAATGGAGAAAATGACCACACCCATTTTCCAAGAACCTGGGGGTCAGGGGCTCAAACAAAATATCAGGTGCACAACTAGACCACAGACTGAGAATAAAGCAAAAACAATTATCTTTCTTTCAATTATACTTTGTGAGAATTGGTGCTCACAAGATTAGAGTTACTATGGAGAAAATGACCACACCCATTTTCCAAGACCCTAGGGGTCAGGGGCTCAAACAAAATCATCAGGTGCACATCTAGACCACAGACTGACAATAATGCAAAAACATCTAGACCACAGACTGACAATAATGCAAAAACAAGTATCTTTTTATCAATTATACTTTCTGAGAATTGGTGCTCACAAGATTACAAAGAGTTATAAAGGAGAAAATTACCATTCCCATTTTACAAGACCCTAGGGGTCAGGAGCTCAAACAAAATATCAGGTGCACATCTAGACCACAGACTGACAATAATGCAAAAACAATTATCTTTCTATCAATTATACTTTCTGAGAATTGGTGCTCAAAGATTACATAGAGTAATATAGGAGAAAATGACCACAATTATTTTCCAAGACCCTGGGGGTCACAGGCTCAAACAAAATATCAGGTGCACATATAGACCACAGACTGAGAATAAAGCAAAAACAAATATCTTTCTATCAATTATACTTTGTGAGAATTGGTGCTCATAAGATTACATAGAGTTACAATGGAGAAAATGACCACACCCATTTTCCAAGACCCTAGGGATCAGGGGTTCAAACAAAATCATCAGGTGCACATCTAGACCACAGACTGACAATAATGCAAAAACAAGTATCTTTCTATCAATTCTACTTTCTGAAAATTGGTGCTCACAAGATAACAGAGTTATATAGGAGAAAATGGCCACACCCATTTTACAAGACCCTAGGGGTCAGGGGCTCAATTAAAATATCAGGTGCACATCTAGACCACAGACTGAGAATAAAGCAAAAACAATTATCTTTCTATCAATTATACTTTGTGAGAATTGGTGCTCACAAGATTACATAGAGTTACAATGGAGAAAATGACCACACCCATTTTCCAAGACCCTAGGGGTCAGGGGCTCAAAACAAAATATCAGGTGCACATCTAGACCACAGACTGACAATAATGCAAAAACAAGTATCTTTCTGTTAATTTTTACTTTCTGAGAATTGGTGCTCACAAGATTACATAGAGTTATATGGGAGAAAATGACCACACGCATTTTCCAAGACCCTAGGGGTCAGGGGCTCAAACAAAATATCAGGTGCACATCTAGACCACAGACTGACAATAATGCAAAAACAAATATCTTTCTATCAATTATATTTCCTGAGAATTGGTGCTCACAATATTACGTAGAGTTATATAGAAGAAAATGACCACACCTATTTCCAAGACCCTGGGGGTCAGGGGCTAAAACAAAATATCAGGTGCACAACTAGACCACAGGCCCATTATAATGCAAAAAGAATTTATTTTGTATTATTCACATATTCAGAGGATTCACGCTCACAAGAAAAGTTTAACGGACAGACAGACAGACAGACAGACGGCCGGCCGGACGCCGGATACAGGGCGATTGCATAAGCTCAGGGATTTTTCAGGGTATTTTACTTTGGGTCCAGGGTCCGGTAAAATTGGGAAAAATCGCGGTGTTTTAATGAAATTGGGAATTTCCAACAGTTTAATTTGATTCTTAATGGAATAAATCCTTACACAGAGATAAAACTCCTTCTTATTCAAATGAGTTAAAGAAGATCCTGACGATAATCTCAACAGCACTCACAATAGAGCACAAAATTAAGCATCGACGGACCCCTAGCAAGCTAGAGGTGGGACCAGGTGCCCGGGAGGAGTAAGCATCCCCTGTTGGCTAGCGCACCCGCCGTCGATGTTTAAGCACGAAAATGAAAACAGTATCTAAAATTCATGCACTCTCTGACATTATGTCTATATAGAAAGTGCTATGGCGACAATGTCAGGAAAATTTATTCAAAACACTGTCTTCAATAAAAAAAAAAACAAAGTACTAGTAAAACCATCTATACTTCAGATTGTACTTCAAAGGACATAATGATAATCTTCTAGGATCAGGAACAGGCATCTGTTAGGAGTCAGAGGAGCTACTTTAATGATCATGATCAATCAAGATTCAGATTCAAAGTCAGTGTTTGACCAGAATAAAATAAAGATGTAATTAAGATTTTAAGATGTACTCCCTTTTGTCATTTTTTGGTATCAAATTTGCTGTTGTAAGACGACATAGTCATGGGTTCCCAATACTGGAGATACGATTTGATGATTAAAACGTAAACCTATACCGGATATAAGATTTCTGACCAGTTTACACATAGATCTTCAATGTCGTATTTCTGCAATGTATTTCAGTCGTCATTATTTTGCTCTTTATTGAAGAACACTTCAAAATAAAAATTATGAGGTTCAAATTGGGAAATTTCACCATAAATTGGGAAAATACAGGCCATTTTGGCGTTGGGAATGGGTCCGATAATCGGACCCAAAAACGGACTTGAAAAATCCCTGAAGCTTGACTGGTCTTAGACCAGTAGAGCTAAAAATTATCTCTGTGATGCTGTCACATTTGAGATAAGTTTTGTGCTTCCAGAGTATTTAACCTCCCCACTACAATAATTGCAAAGAGCAATATTCTTTTTTATCAAGACTTTGTTGTAAATTACTAAAATGTCCCAAATAGGCTTTTTAAAATTTTTTGTTTTGCTGCTATACTATGAGCAAATATATCAACAAACTTGAACCATTTATTTTGACCCCATAAACCCATTTTATCACACAGCACAAGGTATGAAAATATCATTTTCCTGGCAAGCTGAAAGGTCCAGTGTGAATGCGATTGAAATGAAGAACAATTAACACCAAAAATATAAGAGAGAGAGAGGTACAAAAGTTTACACCACCTCTGACAAGTTAGCTTGGAAATCTCGGAAAGTGACTGGCTAAAAACAGATTGAACACTAGACATGCAACATTTGACACAAGCATGTTAGAACAGACTGCAATTTAGGTCAAATGGCAATGATGTCAATTCTATGTACCGGTTGCATGTCACTGTGTCAGATGAAAAAGATTTTTAAAGAAGCAGTCGACAGAGAGAAGATCAAATTTTAGGTACATGTAGGCATATCGATTTAAACAATTTGCATAGAATTTATGTTCCAGGAAACACGCTTGGAAATCGGTCCTGGATAGGTGTAGGCACTTAAAAGAACCCTCACTGCTTCGGGTGGGTCCGTTTCAAAATTCCAACATACAGCTTACGTGTTTGGACGGTACGCCTAGTAGAGGCGGAACCTATAACTGAACTGAACTGGACAGTGCATGCAATCAAACTTTATATTAAGGCAGTGGCTCCGGATACGAATGTTTGTATCTTTAGACCTATGTCTCGGCGTACGAACATGTTTCTAATTGGTCTGTAACTGTCACGTGACCAATAGATTGAAAGATTCAAAGCTACATCGGTCAAATTTTCTAAGTTTTGGTGACGACTTCTTATTACACTGTATGAAAATTTCAAAGTTTTGGTGACAAGTTTTTATCACGATTTTTTCTAAGTTTTGGTGACCACTTTTTATCAAGATTTTTTCTAAGTTTTGGTGACGATTTTTCTGGTCAAGTCGTCACCTGGTTACGACTTGACTGGACAACTCGTCACCAAAATGGTCAGGATACGAGTTATTTTTTTTTTTTGTTACGAGTTGTCTTGTTACACCACAGGAACCTGTCATTTTAATAGAGAAAATAAATTATTGTTCACTCCCTCATGCCTCTGTGTTCATATTACAATTTTCTCAAGGAATGAAACAAAATTGAAAAATTCTAGACATCGATTTTCCCAACATAACTTCGCCAATATATCGTCTACATGGGATACGACTGACGAATCACGACTTCCAACGCTAAAAATAATATATCATGTTATAAAAACAACAAACATTACTTACAATAACACAGGCAGATAGATGCTACAGCTCCTTTTACATGGACAACGTTCCCTCTTGATTACATTGTTTTCTCCAACGCCATGAGACATCAACTTCCTGTGTGCATAGTGAATTGAACATCTCCCGCCTCTTATTAGGAGCACTGTTTGAAAACGCAGCTGTATGTTGGAATTTTTACCTGTGTAACGGACCCATCCGAAGCAGTGAGGAATCCTTAACTTGCTTAAACACCCATCTGAGACACAGGACCATTTTAGAGACCCTTCCAAAGTACTAGGCTATGGTTACCGGTACATGTACTAAGCTATATACAGGGTGTCAGCCTGTCTGGCCAAGTAACCTTAGCCTAGTCCTTCCATAGGGACTTTAAATGGGGTTGGTGTGCCGCCAATTGGCGTAGGCAAGTTAAAGATTCCCAACTACTTCGGATGGGTACATTGCAATGGTCAAAATTCCAACGTACAGCTAATATGTTTCGGACGGTGCTCCTTATGAGAGGCGGGAGATGTTCAATTCACTATGTACACAGGAAGTTGATGTCTCATGGCGTTGGAGAAAACAGTGTAATCAAGAGGGAATGTTATCCATGTAAAAGGAGCTGTAGCATCTATCTGCCTGTGTTATTGTAAGTAATGTTTGTTGTTTTTATAACATGATATATTATTTTTAGCGTTGGAAGTCGCGATTTGTCCGTCGTATCCCATGTAGACGATATATTGGCGAAGTTATGTTGGGAAAATCGATGTCTAGAATTTTTCAATTTTGTTTCATTCCTTGAGAAAATTGTAATATGAACACAGAGGCATGAGGGAGTGAACAATAATTTATTTTCTCTATTAAAACGACAGGTTCCTGTGGTTACACGTTGTCTTGGTTACGAAGTGTCCTGATACCATTGAAATATATATGCAGTAGCTCACTACGATTTGTGTTCGTACACCGAGACATAGGTCTAAAGATACGAACGTTTGTATCCGGAGCCACTGCCTTATATTAAACAAAACAATTTTCTTGTGACATCGTGACATTGTCCATAGATTCTTTGTTAAACTCTGCAATGCAACACTGAAGACTGAAGTTTAACGTAATAAGATTTATTTTGTCTGTATAATATGATTGCATAAACTCTCAACCATGTAACATATACTAAAATTTACGACTAAGCAAGATCTATCAAATAATAAAGCTATGGTGTGTGGCCCCTTTTTATAACAACTGGTGCACAGTGGATACCATAAACTGAAAATTAAATCAGTCCGAGGTAATGAGGCCGAAGAGTTACCTTGTTTGTCGGGTCAGAGGAAATTCCAAATTAACACAGTAAAATGCGGTTATTGTGTTCATTTAACTTAGTGATGTAGCCTTTTTCACTGACATACCTGATTTTGCGCCATTTTGACGAAAATTCGATGAAGTTATCACACTCGACCAGCGGACAAAACTTTGCTGTTGAACGAAGTCGAAATTCGAGGGCAGTAGATGTGTTTGAGAGTTAAATATTCACACTTAATTTGTTATGGTTTTCATGCAAAATAGTTCCTCTTCATTCTATATGTCTATACATTTTCGTCAGTTCATTCAAACATAAATATTTCTTTGATTTAGTGCAAATAGCCATTGCAAGTTAGTCAGGTTGTCAAAACTCCATTACGCTCCGCCATCTTGGTTTCAAGGGTGTGTCCTCTTTTATGTACATGGGCATTAAAAAGTAGTTCTCACAGAAGTGATCGGAATTGTGAAATCGAATCTTGCAATGGTTAACAATTTTGTGTAGTGAAAATAAAATATATCTTTTTAGTGTGCATGTCATAAGACAGTGCTTCATTATGCTTCTATTGTGTAATGGAGTATTTATACTGCTTGTTTACTTGAACTTTGACCCTGACATGAAAAAAGTAAAGAAATATTTCTTCCTGTATTTTAGTGGGATTATAGTAAAATGATTCAGCATTCTTTTTTTAAAACTTCTATTTAAAAGAATTTGTAAATGTATGTTTCATTCGGGTTTTTTTTGCAAACGCAAGAAAATAAAGTTATTGATTGATGATTGTCAGTTCTGTCTCTAATGATTAATAAAACAGGTGACTGGAGAGCTTAACTTTTGAATTTTCACATCATAGTAATTGATTAAATTGATTGTCAGTTCTAAGCGAATTTTTTTCCAAGAATTGGAGTGAAATCCACTATTCGTGTCTTTTTCAGTTTCTGTTCGTTTCCTTAGTGTCCTTGTTTATTGTAGGTGTAAATTATAAAAAAAAAAAAACTAATCAAGGACTGTTTATAAGTCCTTGGTGTAATATATCTGTGTTGAATATAGGAAAGCGCAGCATCATATGAAAATAAGGTAGATGTATGTAATAAATTCTGGCGAGCGGAAGCGAGCAAGAAATTTTTTGAAATACTGACGGCAAAATATTCCAGGGGGGGGGGGGGGTCCGGACCCTCTGGATCCGCGCTTGTGTGGTGACATTCCAAGCCTTTTTATCACATAACTACGGTCCAGTTGCCGGACGGCAAAATAAGAATGTTGTGCTGAATGAATGGCCTTTTATCTCGGTCCATCATTACAGTAATTTACATGGTACTGCTAATAAAGATCATTTCACATGTGTAGATTCACTGGGTTTGCTGCACAGATCCATCGGGCTCTCTTTGTAGTATTTTCTTCTTTTTTTCCTCTTCTTCTTCTTTTTTTTGGGGGGGGGGGGGCTCTTTCAGATAAAAAATTGTCTCGTGAAATTTCCAATCTGATTAAATTGTCAATGTTGAAATATATGTTCTATAGTACTTACCATATTTTATTTTACTGGACACTTGTTTCGGTTATTAAATCCTCGTCAGAAGTACTTCGATTCACGTCAAACTGTTAGTGAAGAGGGGGGGGGGGGGGGGGGTAGTACGTTTATTTCACTGAACATAGGGGAAAAATTGATTTTTACATGGAATATTATTTTAATGGTTCGAAAGTATGAATATAAAGATTTTTTAATGCTCTTTCAGCAAATAAGTTTATGTTAGTAAAACATATATACACTGAAAGAGTATGTTAACCAGAAAATAGCTTTCAATCATCGATTTCATTTTGTTTAATTTATCTACAGAAATCAAAGTTCGGAATTTCTAATCGAAAACGCAGGTTTCTGTTTTAAATAGTTAATTTCAAACGATAATTTTGAGGATTTTGCGGAAAAAAGGATAACAATACAAAATATATGTCATTTCAAAGGGGAGGCTTTAAAGATATTTTTAAATAATCATTGAACCATAAAATAACTGAAAAGCAGGAAGAAATTAAAATTTCCTGACATGCATGATTTCTGTGATTTTTTTTTTTTTTTTTTTTTTTTTTTTTTTTTTTTTTTTGGTAAAACTCCGACATTTTTACCCCAAATCACACAGTAAAACTTAAAGTAGGAATTGGAACTTTTAAATTTCAAATTCTTATTTCCAAAAGACAATTTGTCTTATAGAACATGACATTATATACAAAATACAAAATATAAGTGTGGCGAATAAACAGAGACTATATAGCACGAAACAACATAATAGAGAATGTAAATTTAGATGATATTTTACCTTATGAAGATATTCCAAAAGTAGATAATGAAATGAGTAATAAACTTGAGGGACCCATCACATGGCAAGAAGCATCGAATGCACCAAAGAATATGCAGAACAATAAAAGCCCTGGAACTTCGGGCTATACCACTGAATTTTATAAGTTCTTTTGGAAAGACATTGGTTGGTTTCTTATTAGGTCGTTAAACGAAGCTTTCACACCTGGGGAATTGTCACTTACACAAAAAACAGGGAATCATTACTATTTTGCCAAAACCTGATAAACAAAGGGAATACTTAAAAAATTGGAGACCGATAACTCTATTAAACGTATCTTATAAAATTCTTTCATCATGCATTGCAAATAGGTTAAAGAATATTATACAATTATCACTGTGTATAGCCGTACACCGGATATTGGTACTATCTGTCGGCGTATTGGTACTACCGAGGCGGTAAACAAGTATGACATTTGTATTACATTTAGCATTTGACAATGATTTGTGAAGAAAATATGATCTTATATGGAGTGAACTTCAAGCAAATAATTCTGTGATGATAAACTCAACATCGAAACCCTCAAAACAAAGGATTTAATCAGACGATAATAGTAAAATAACACAAAATGGGGTACCTAGTACACATAAAATTGCACATGTATGAAGTTTATATTCTTTTTAACGAAAGAAAGTACTATTGCAGATCATGATTCTGTGTACAGTCTATGTAGAAGTTCATAACTATTAAATATTAATCAAGGGTAATGTAGAAATTGCATCTATATTTTACATACGAGCTCAACAAAGAAATTGTTTGTGTACGGCATGTTATTAGCTAACTGTACGGCTAGTTGAAAACCAGGTACTAGGATTCCTTACAGATAAAATCCTCAAACTAAATACTCAAGCAGATAAACTTATAGTTTTAAATTTCTTTCTCTCTTTAAAGATGTATATACATATGCGTATGAATGCTATATACAAAGCCCCAAAACCATGTGAGCCTGGAGTACCCGTAAGATATTACGTACACTTGTCTCGAGAAATTGCCATCTGAATACTAGTAATTTGCATGGTCATCTTCATGTTAACCCAATATTTTGTCGGAAGATATTTCATCGACCAATTTTTTATTGGGGGGGGGGGGGGGGGGGGGGGGGGGATCGAACATAGTTTCGGCTTTTGTGTTTGTCAAATTGGCTTTCATTTCCTGATTCGAAGCAGACTCGACAATTTTCAACAAAAAGCCATCATTGCCTATATTTCGCGTCGACGAGGTAATTTATCGACGAAGCACGATGTCTTGTTAGTTTTGAACTTGACTTTCATTTACTGATTTGAAACAGACTCGACAAGTTTCAACAAAAAGCCATCATTTGATATTTTTTTCCAAAACAATGACCCCCCCCCCCCCCCCCCAAAGAAAAACTGAAAAAAAGCATTGAAATTTTTTCGACATCCTCTACTGGGCAGATGGACAACATGGACAAGTTACATTCTACTTAAAATTGACAAAAGGAAAAAAAGTATCCTCGTCCGGGATTCGAACCCACTCGGAAAGGTGTAAAATAAAATTCAGATTCAATTGTGATATCCACTTCACCACAGAGATTCTTCACATACATGTATATTTTACAGTCAGATTTAATGACAGGGGATGTTTCAAAGTTCATTTCAAGGAACGGGCACATGCGGTTGCGCGAAGCGCCATCTGGTATCAAAATTGAAGTGAGCATTGACGAAGCAATAATAGCATTGAGACGAAAGGATAATGGCAGAAAGAAGGATGTCATAACGCATGGTATAATGACAGTTATGCATTGACGAAGGACAAATGTAAAATGCAGGGAAGCAAAAGTACACAAAGAAGAAAGATAAAGTCAATTTGAAACGAAAGCAAGACAAATGAACATGGAATAATCAAACATTGAATGAAGCAACACATCATGAAGCATGTAAGCTTTTGACCCTAATCCCCCTCCATAAAAAAATGAGCATTTCTGACAAAGTCCGAAAAGATGTCATAAAAGGCTGAAATGCGTTAGCTTCCGGTAGGCTTCGCCTCCCTGGTCATCCTACCAGACCCCTCGCCGTTTTACGCCCCCTCTAACTCATAGCTAGATCCGTCACTGACATGTGTCATAACGCCGCTATCATACATTCATGTATGTGCACCACAGGGCTGTCCTTCTCTTATTTTTAAAAAATGCATGCATAACACGAAAATTACGCCTTATGACCTGAGTGTTATTCAATACACCAGAGAAGTGAGTGGAGAAGAAACAAAGGAAATTTGTCTTAATTTCTAGAGAGTAGAAGCCATGCGCGCATCCAGCTTTTTTTTCACAGGGGGGGGGGGTCTAAAAGGCCGGGGGGTCTGGGGGCCGCCTTTAGGCCCCCAGTCGGTCCAGGACGAAGCCCTGGTGGGGGACCATGGGCGAAGCCCCCTGAAGCTCATGGATTTCCACATTTTAATCGCCTGTAAACAATGCGAACTGAATACCTAAAACTGAATATGCATGCATATGGAAAGTATGGTAATTAACACAACTGATAAAAGTAATTTTAATATCAATTCAATATAAGTATGTCTTAGTTGATGTATCCTTTCATACAAGAGTTTTATGTATTTGGCGAGCGAAAAAAATCCATATGAAACAATTTAATCTTATGTCGTATTTGGACACCCCCCCCCCCCCCCGAGATCTGTAAGAGGTGGGGACCATGGTCCGTGGACCCCACCTCTGGCAAATATCATGGGGGTCCGGACCTCCGGTCACCCCTTCTGGATCCGCGCATGGTAGAAACAATAAAATTAGCATATTGGGGTTCTTGTCCTGCTGTGAGTACCAATGTTTTATGAATACATTCACACCCTTGAACTCTTTCGAAACAAAAATGTGTAAAGACAGATGATGGATCAAGTGACGGACAGGTACATATAGTAGGTGGATTGTCATCTTCGTTCCATAAGCCCCGAAATTGCTTTGCAACTCCGACCCCAAAAGCAAGTCGCCGTACACTACCTATTTCAACATGCCGTACAGTAAATTCTTTTTCGTCAAGCAATATGCCGTACACCTGGCGTGTATCTTTTTGGGAAAAATACACGTTGTTCTTAGTAAGATATTTACAAATCCATGAAATCATGATACAGTGATCGAATCGTAAAACATAGATATATTGCAAGTCTAGAAAAAAGTGCAATATGCGCATTTAAATCCAAATAAAGTTCTCAGTATGGAAAATTTTACGGTACTAGGTGATGCATTTTGCTTTAAAAAGTTAAAAAGTCTTCTACTTAGACATATCTTACTCATATAACTTCAAGGATGACTTTCTGTAGTAATGCATTATACAGTTGCTTTTGAAAGGAGCTGCCAGATTCAAATAAAAAACGATGTTAGAAAAGGACACTCACACATCATTTGTTAAAATCTCTCGCCTCAGTAGTACCAATACGCCGACAAATAGTACCAATATCCGGTGTCGGCTATACACAGTGATTATGGACTTTTTACGAGGTGAATATGGTGTGATATTTTCTGAATTTGAAAATATTGACCGAGGCGAAATAATATTTCCAAATTCAGAAAATATCACACCATATTCACCGAGTGAAAAGTCCACAATTGTTTTATTATATAGTGGACTTAATCAGTATTTATAAAGGTACCTTTTCGAAATGGCTGACATCGATTTTCTTCGAAAATGTTTCAAGACGTGTTAATGTCAGCATTTTCTGTCGCTGAATTATCCTGAACGTAATGGAATTCATTCAATGAGTCAAATGAAAAATATTTCAGAGTCAAAATCCGTAGATAGGCTCAAAATTCAAGATTTGAGCTCAGCTTCAGGGTCCTTGCTGCTGTTTACGAAATAACGTTAATGACGTCACAGATATAAATTTCGCGCGTTTTCGATATTTCATGGTAAACCGGAAGGAAGAGTTTTCGCGGTAGTGATATTTAATGAAATTGCCCCTCACAGGTCAATATGATGAGACAATGACTCGTCACGTGACAGTTCTCAGCCAATGAGAGTGGGAATATAAACAGACTATATAATAATATGGCATATCTCATCAATGAGGACCAAAAAGGGTTTATTTCAGGACGTTATATTGGAGAAAACACTCGCCTTACTTATGATAATACATGAATGTAAACGTAATAATATTCCAGGACTTATCCTCCTCATCGATTTCGAAAAAGCTTTCGATTCTGTATCATGGGCATTTTTAGCAAAAGTTTTAGATTTCTTCAGATTCGGACCAACTTTCAAATCATGTATAAAGATTATAAATACAAACATTAAATTATGTGTGATTCAAAACGGTATTTTTTCTGCATTCTTTGAAATCGGAAGGGGATGTCGTCAGGGGGACCCGGTCTTACCGTATATGTTTAACCTCTGTGTTCAAATTTTAGGTTTTTGGATAAGGCATAAACAGGATATTAAAGGAATCAAACTTTACAATAAGGAATACTTCATCTCACAATATGCAGACGATACAACCATTTATCTAGATGGAACTGAAAAAAAGTCTAAAAAGTGTCCTTGACCTACTTTACCAATTTGCAAAATACTCCGGCTTAAAACCTAATATCGACAAAACAAAACAATTTGGATAGGATCAAAAAGTAATTGTAATGAAATTCTGTGCCATGAAACAAACCTTCATTGGACATCTGAACCATTCAATGTACTAGGTATAATATTTACAGCGGACTTACATGGTATGGAAGAATTAAATTATACAAATAAATTGAGAAAAATTACTAAAGATATGATTTCATGGAAAAAGAGAAATATAACTCCATTTGGTAAAATTACTGTTATAAAATCTCTTCTACTGTCCAAATTAACACATTTATTCATATCTTTGCCTAGTCCCGACGCAAAGTTCATCAAGGAACTAGAATCTTTATTTTTCAAATTCATTTGGGGAGATAAACCAGACAAACTTAACAGGAAACTTTTAATTCAAGACCACAAGGATGGAGGGGGGGGGGGGGGGCTCCGAATGACAGATATAGTAACTTTTATAAAAGGACTTAAAATCACATGGTTTCGAAGATTGTTCCTAAAAATAAGAAATAACTAGATTTGAAATAACACTTACAGCCAACTCAGTTCTGTTATTAAACAATAAAATGTTTAATGTGCTGCTAGTAATCTAGTTATTGTACTAACAAAAATGTACATATATAGGAAAAGATTCTTAGACAAAAGGCTCCACATAAATGAACTGAAAAAAGAAATTGCATATTATTGTGAATTAGAAAAATATCAATATAAATTAAAAGGAGAATATAACACTTTTATCAAAAGATGGAATCCACTACAAAACCTATTCCGGAATAATATATAAGTTTGTTTTTTTTTATGGGGGGGGGGGTGGGTTGTTTGTTGTTTTTTTTTATTGTACTAAGGGACTGTACTGGCACTAGAGAAGTGTGCAAGAGAGAGTAGGTGTGTGGATGAATGCTTGTATACTAAAAAAAAAAAAAAACCCACCAAGTTCTAATTTAAATAATTGACTACAGCATTAATTATACTACATCTATATAGACTTAATGTTACATGATATTAGATGTGAATGATGTATCAGATTATGGGAAAAAAAAAACACAAAAAATCAAAAACAAAAACAAAAACAAAAAAAAAACCATAATAGTGTGGCGAATGAACGGAGACTTGAGCATGAAAAACGTTCAATTGATCTAATGACAACTTAAATCTAGATCAATATAGAATACATAGATATTTTGATTATATTTTTATCAGATATGACATGACATAGTTCAATTATATGAATCTAGGTCATAGTTCAGACTTAAAATACTATATTTTCACATGTTCCAACTTTTAAAATAATCATCCATATAAAACTTATACTTTAAGTTTTTCCCCTATTTCAAATGACTTTCAAATTAAAAAAAAAGAAGAACTCCCCCCCCCCCCCCCCCCCCAGTTTAATCACCTTGCAATGGAAAATTCAATTTTCCATGAGACAATGCTCATGAACGCAAAAATGCTACAAAGTTTGGCCAGTTTTTGAGGATCAATGGGGGAACAACCTAGTGATACACCCCAGACTATTAATATGACATACACTCATAGTACGAGACCATCCCAAATGCAGTGTAATTGTGTCTCATAATGGAGGTGGTCTTTCGGGGGGGGGGGAGGGGGTGTTGAGTATGAGCAATAAATCTTACAGTACACTTTGTTTACATAGATTAGTTCTCCTTACTATGCATATAAGAATAAATATCCACCATATATATACATCACCTTTCAAAATCATACACTAATTTTTGAATAAATTGACTGACAATCTGCTCAAGAAATTTGGAATGCAAAAAATTGAATGGTTACTGACATGATTAACGAACATTGACTCTGCTTTCTAATTACTTATTAAAAGAAAAACTTTTTAGTTAATGAAAAGAGATGCAATTTCAGCTTAGAGTAAATTTCATTCCAACTTCATCACTGCCTGATAGGTCAAAATTTCTAAGAAAAAAAATTATGCATGTTTCATCAAATTTCGCTGAAAAAAAGTTCACCAATTACATGTAGTTTTCTTCAATTATTTTTCAAGTTTTCTTTATTTCTCATTAAAGGCGAGATAATATAGATACGACACCATTCATAATATTTCTTATTGCTAGGCCAGTCAGTACAAAAAAATATTGTTTTATATATATAGATATATATACGTCCCTCGTTTTTTGCATATTTTCCTTCATTGCCCATTGAATACCTTAATGTTCGGGATCCTTTTATTTCACTGTAAATATATGAGTATGACAATATGGTAAAATTTGTTGATAACAAAACGCAAGCATTTGAGAGTGCAGACTAAAGTGCGATTGTTCAGGATTTTAAAATTACCGCGAGAGCGAACTGGATCTTGTGCGTCACTACCGGCATACATTCCTACTTTCGCTTTTGATATTTGGCGCGACAGAATTTACTACAGAATTTCTCTTGTATAACTATAAGTGAAATATGATGTTTTTGGTGTCTATCAAATGTTCAAGTATATAAGATTTACGAAATTAACTGTTGCTAATTTTAGAACGCACATCTTAACACCAAAAAGTGTTGTCTATAATTTTCCCGCTGATTTCAAACAAAGTTTGTGTACAAAAGTGATAACAATGTCAACGGTGCTGTCATCAAGCAGAGGGGCTTTGATTGTTCTGGAGGGTTGTGACCACAGCGGAAAGACAACACAGTGCAAGAGACTAGTGTCAGCTTTGAATGAGGCGTCCATAAAAGCTGAATTTTACCGTTTTCCAGGCAAATATATATATATAAATGATCTGGATTCATATCACAGGGGTGAGGTATCGTCGCTTGGTCACAAACCCTTTCCTAAATACAAACCCTTTCTTCTATATGTCTATATATAAAACTCCAAGGGTGGACACTCTCTTTGTACTCGATCGTGGCTTCCTCCTTTTTTCCTTTCCTACAGGCTAAACCCACGTAGTGTTGGGCAATCGGAAACTAAATCATAATCAATAATCGGAAGGGCATAATCGATTATAATCGGAAAATTTGAAATATTCCTATCTTTTTAATTTTCAATCCATAATTAATTGAATTTAGGACCAAATAATTAAATTTGAGTGTTCTACTTTGTGTATATCATCTTAAAGAGTTTTTTTTACACCTTTACATTGCCTCTACAAGGTTATGAACATCAATGTCTGATGAGACAAATTAATGTTGATATGACAATATGCCATGATTCCCCCCCCCCCCCTCCCCCCCCCCCCCCGATGACATTTCATTTTTTATGCATTATATATTTATAAATGTTTGATATAAATGCAATAGTTAATTTGTTAATTTGTTTGATATAATATGAAAAATTACTCGATGCAGTAAAAGTTAGAACGTAGTCCACGAAACGCCTGGGTTAAATAGTGTTCGGGACAGAGGAAATTAGGAAATTTGGTGTTGGAACCACAATATCAGTTCAATTATCTAAGTAATCCAGGGAAGAATATACATTTTTAAAGGTGTTATTGTTATTTCTGTCCTCGGGAGGGTCATGTAACCTGCACTTGCATCCGTCAATGACTTTCGCATTGCGCGATTTCTAAAACCAAAATACCGTAACAGACAGAAATACACAGAAAATTCGGAAATCGGCGATGTCGGCGACAATCGAGTTTGATTTTCAACATCGATTAGTAACATCGTTGGCCATTCAGCGACCGACAATCGATTGTCGGCGATAATCGTTACATCACTAAACCCACGGTCCATTTGATACGATTTTTTATGCCCCCGGAATCAAAGATTCGGGGGCATATAGTTTTTGGCCTGTCCGTCTGTTTGTCTGTCTGTTTGTCCGAAAAACTTTAACATTGGACATAACTTTTAAATGGGAAGTGATAGGGCTTTCATATTTCACATGTGTATTCCTTGTGACAAGACCTTTCCATTGATACCAAAATTTTTGACCTTGTGACCTTGACCTTTGACCTACTTTTAGAAAAACTTTAACATTTGCAAGGATTTTTTTAGGGTCTGTAGGGGCCGAAATTCGGCCCCATTCCCAACGCCAAAAAGTGGTACTTTTTCCCAATTTTAGACCTACAAATTCCCAATTCAAACTTTTCTCCAAAATGAGAAATTCATTTCCAATTTACATATCATTAACTGAAAGTAAAGCGAAAATAGAACAAGCATGTTGTGTCACAACTAAATCTGACACTTAAACTAAAAAAAATGAAATGACCCTTAGTTTCATTACAATACTATTATTCATGAATTATTGTCTTTTAGTGCATTACATGACTTGATTGATAAAAACCTTTGAACTGTTGAATATCAGTATGGCTCTTTTTTCATGTAATAATACTAAACGAATATAGTGCCGGATTTAGTAGCTGACGCATTATCCGTTATAGCTTTGACCCACGACCGGCAAATTTGTTTGAAGACATCCGGTGTTGGTTATCTTGATTGATGCGCACGAAAAATGTTGTGTTTGTAAATTGTTTTGTAGTAATAGAAACTAGAAAGACATATTTTTAATTTCACGAGTATATTGCAAGATTCTTCATGTCATGTATCCATTCATCCATTGGCATTGTCTGATACTAAGTAACATTTCCTGATTAACAAGAATGAGTGGATGCCTGTGTGATTCTTCTTGCAATACTGCAACACTCAGCATCTTATTATCTTGCGTATAGCTATTAAGTATCTTTTTTTATGGTTTTGTACCATTATTAAGTACGCTATGAAATACTTAGTGTTGTTGTTATTTCGGGGAGCAAATAGAAAAAGGTACATCTATAATGATTCCTTGTACATGTATATAAACATATAAAAGCCAGAATGCGGGAGTTTAAGTCTTATATTTAGACTATTTGTGTCATTACTCATATCATGAATCCACTATTACTCGTTTATTTGTTGTCTTATGTGTACGTGTTTGTAAGTGTGAGTGTGTGTGTGTGTGTCTTGGTATTGCTTGCTATATATGTACATGTTACCCAGCAGTTTTATGTTTGCTTTATGCTCCATAAAATGACCCCCACATTATTTTTGCTTTTTGATGATCTTTATTTGACTCTTTTTAGTCCCCTACCGGCAACGCCGAAGGGGACTCTTAGTTTCCTCTCGGTCTGTCTGTCCGTCCGTCCGTCCGTCCGTCAGTCTGTCCGTCTGTCTGTCCGTCTGTCCGAATATCAGTTTTCCGGACTTTTTTCTGCAACGGATGGAGATATTGAGATGAAATTTGATACACAGCTTGGTCTTGGATAGTTACAGAGCAAGTTTGACTTTCGTCACGCTTGACCTATTTTTCGTGGAGTTATGCCCCTTGATGACTTGGAAAATTCAGTTTTTGTCAGTTTTCCGGACTTTTTTCTGCAACGGATGGAGATATTCAGATGAAATTTGATACACAGCTTGGTCTTTGATAGTTACAGAGCAAGTTTGACTTTCGTCACGCTTGACCTATTTTTCGAGGAGTTATGCCCCCTGATGACTTGGAAAATTCTGTTTTGGTCAGTTTTCCGGACTTTTTTCTGCAAAGATGGAGATATTTAGATGAAATTTGATACACAGCTTGGTCTTGGATAGTTACAGAGCAAGTTTGACTTTCGTCACGCTTAACCTTTTTTTCGAGGAGTTATGCCCCTTGATGACTTGGAAAATTCAGTTTTTGTCAGTTTTCCGGACTTTTTTCTGCAACGGATGGAGATATTCAGATGAAATTTGATACACAGCTTGGTCTTGGATAGTTACAGAGCAAGTTTGACTTTCGTCACGCTTGACCTATTTTTCGTGGAGTTATGCCCCTTGATGACTTGGAAAATTCTGTTTTGGTCAGTTTTCCGGACTTTTTTCTGCAAAGATGGAGATATTTAGATGAAATTTGATACACAGCTTGGTCTTGGATAGTTACAGAGCAAGTTTGACTTTCGTCACGCTTAACCTTTTTTTCGAGGAGTTATGCCCCTTGATGACTTGGAAATTTCAGTTTTTGTCAGTTTTCCGGACTTTTTTCTGCAACGGATGGAGATATTCAGATGAAATTTGATACACAGCTTGGTCTTTGATAGTTACAGAGCAAGTTTGACTTTCGTCACGCTTAACCTTTTTTTCGAGGAGTTATGCCCCTTGATGACTTGGAAAATTCAGTTTTTGTCAGTTTTCCGGACTTTTTTCTGCAACGGATGGAGATATTCAGATGAAATTTGATACACAGCTTGGTCTTTGATAGTTACAGAGCAAGTTTGACTTTCGTCACGCTTGACCTATTTTTCGAGGAGTTATGCCCCCTGATGACTTGGAAAATTCTGTTTTGGTCAGTTTTCCGGACTTTTTTCTGCAACAGATGGAGATATTCAGATGAAAATTGATACACAGCTTGGTCTTGGATAGTTACAGAGCAAGTTTGACTTTTGTCACGCTTGACCTATTCTTCGAGGAGTTATGCCCCTTGATGTCTTGGAAAATTCAGTTTTTGTCAGTTTTCCGGACTTTTTTCTGCAACAGATGGAGATATTCAGATGAAATTTAATACACAGCTTGGTCTTGGATAGTTACAGAGCAAGTTTGACATTCGTCACCCTTAACCTTTTTTCGAGGAGTTATGTCCCTTGATGACTAGGAAAATTCAGTTTTTGTCAGTTTTCCGGACTTTTCTCTGCGACATATAGAAATATTCAGGTGGAAATTTGATGCATAGCTTGGTCTTGGATAGTTACAGAGCAAGTTTAACTTTCGTCACGCTTGACCTATTTTTCGAGGAGTTATGTCCCTTGATGACTTGGAAAATTCAATTTTTGTCAGTTTTCCGGACTTTTTCCTGCAACAAAGAAAGATATTCAGGTGAAATTTGATACTCAGCTTAGTCTTGTATAGTTACAGGGCAAATTCGACTTTTGTCACGCTTGACCTATTTTTCGAGGAGTTATGCCCCTTGATGACTTGCACAATTCAGTTTTGTCAGTTTTCCAGACTTTTTTCTGCAACAAATAGTGATATTCAGGTAAAATTTGACACTCAGCTTAGTCTTGCATAGTTACAGAGCAAGTTCAACTTTCGTCACGCTTGACCTCTTTTTCGAATCGATAAAGCAGATAAAACCTCAGAACTGAGCTACACAGACAGTAAGTTTAATTAAAACTCATGTTTAATTGAAGAGTAATTCATAGGCAGAGTTGCAGGACATAAATATATGCCGCCGGTAGGGGACTTATATCGCTCAGCGATCATAACATTTTTAAATTCATAAAATAGGTTCATTTAAGTTATCTTCACTTAATTGTAGAGGTATTAGAGATACATTGAAGAGGAAAGATGTCTTTAAATATTTACGCAATAAAAAACCTTCAATAATATGTTTACAAGATACCCACCTACTTGATTCTGATAATGAAAAAATTCATATGCAATGGGGATTTGAACATATACTGGCGCAGGGCAAAAACGACTCACGTGGTGTTCTTACACTTTTCAATAATAACTTTGACTTTACTATAAACAGAACAAAAAAAGATGATAAAGGTAATCTTTTAGTAACAGAAGTTAAAATCCATAACATGATAACTGTCACATTGATAAATATTTATGGTCCAAATAATGATGACGAAAAATTCTTTGAAAAGCTTAGTGAAATCATTGAAGACTTTAGTAACGAATTTGTAATTATATGTGGGGACTGGAACCTTACTCAAGACTTCAATAAAGATTGTTATAATTATGTTTCCCATAACCATCCAAAATGTAGAGCTGTTGTTGATAAACTTCAAAATGAACATAACTTGGTAGACCCATGGAGAGTTAACTTCCCACAAAATAAAGAATATACATGGCATAGAACAAACCCAATAAAACAAGCAAGACTTGATTTTTTTTTAATTTCAGAAGAACTTATGTCATTAGTTAATTCAGTCAAGATATTACCTGGGTACAGAACCGATCATTCTTATATTGAGCTTAATTTGAAAATTTCTGACTTTAAAAAAGGATCTGGTTTTTGGAGGTTCAACAATTCATTACTTAAGGACTTGGAGTATGTTAATTTGGTGAAAAATTGTATACTAGAATGTAAGCAAGAATACGTACCCTCATCAATAATTAAAGAGAGAATACCTGAAATCCCTAATAATGATATCCCTTTTTCTATCGATGATAATCTTTTCCTAGAAATGCTTCTTATGAAGATACGAAGTAAAACATTACCTTATTGTGCAAAAAAGAAAAGAGAAAAGAATTTAGAAAAAGAAAATTTAGAAAAAGAAATTGCAGATCTTAAAAAAGTTCTTAATGATAATATGGATGAAGCAATAGCAACAAGATTCTCCAATTTAAATAAACAACTTGAATCCATAAGAAAGCGCGAACTAGAAGGCCTTCTCATAAGAACCCGTTCACGGTGGATAGAAGATGGTGAAAAGCCAACTAAATATTTCTGTGGCCTCGAAAAGCGAAACTTTATAAATAAAACAGTAACTAGAATTGTAAAAGACGATAGTAAGGAAATTACAGAACAATCAGAAATACTTAAAGAAATCAGAACTTTCTATAAAAATTTATATGATAATAGAGATGACTCTCTTGACGATGTAAACCTATATCAACTATTATCAGAAGTAGAAGTTCCTAAATTATCAGATGATGAAAAGAAACTTTTAGATACTCCATTAACTAAAGATGAGATTTTAGGTTCGTTAAAAGACTGTAAAAATAATAAAAGCCCCGGAACATCGGGCTTTACTGCCGAATTTTTCAATTTTTTTTGGTCTGATTTAAGCGACTTTCTTTACCGATCATATCTTTGTTCGTTTGATAAAGGAGAACTATCCACATCTCAAAAACTTGGGAGTCTTTCTATTCTACCTAAGGGCGAAAAACCGCGTCAATATTAAAAAAAACTGGCGACCTATTACTCTGCTAAATGTATCATATAAAATTTTGTCAGGTGCCATTGCAAAAAGGTTGAAATCTGTACTTCCAAAAATAATTCATGAAAATCAAAAGGGTTTTTTAAGTGGTAGGTACATTGGTGAAAATACGCGTTTAATGTATGATATGATTAATATATGTAACCAAAAGAATATTCCAGGAATAATATTAATGATAGACTTTGAGAAGGCATTTGATTCTATATCATGGAAATACATTAATAAAGTGTTACAGTTTTTGTGTCGCCTGCGAAGCATAGCGACACTTAGGGATCACTTTGTCCATTGTCCGTCTGTCCGTCCGTCCGTCCGTCTGTCCGTCCGTCTGTCTGTCTGTCACACTTTGGGTGTCACAGCCCATAACTTTTGATTGGTAAGTGATAGGGCTTTGATATTTCACATGTGTATTCCTTGTGACAAGACCTTCCTACACATACCATAATTTTTGACCTAGTGACCTTGACCTACATATTTGACCTACTTTTCAAAAAAATTAAGAATGGATATATCTTTTGATTGGTAGGTGATAGGGCTTTGATATTTCACATGTGCAATCCTTGTGGCAAGACCTTTCTACACATACCATAATTTTTGACCTTGTGACCTTGACCTAGATATTTGACCTACTTTTGAAAAAAAAGATAAGATGCGCTATATCTTTTGATTGGTAAGTGATAGGACTTTGATATTTCACATCTGTATTCCTTGTGACAAGACCTTTCTACACATACAATAATTTTTGACCTAGTGACCTTGACCTACATATTTGACCTACTTTTCAAAAAAAATTAAGAATGGATATATCTTTTTATTGGTGAGTGTTAGGACTTTGATATTTCACATGTGCAATCCTTGTGGCAAGACCTTTCTACACATACCATAATTTTTGACCTTGTGACCTTGACCTACATATTTGACCCACTTTTGAAAAAAAGATAAGATTCGCTATATCTTTTGATTGCTAAGTGATAGGGCTTCGATATTTCACATGTGTATTCCTTCTGACAAGATCTTTCTACACAGACCATTTATTTTGACCTTTTGACCTTGATCTAGATATTTGACCTACTTTTCAAGAAAAGTAATATTGGCTATATCTTTTGATTGGTAGGTGATAGGGCTTTGATATTTCACTTGTATTTTCCTTGTAACAATGCCATTCTACACATACCATTATTTTTTTACCTTTTGACCTTGACCTACATATTTGACCTACTTTTCAAAAAAAATTAAGAATGGATATATCTTTTGATTGGTAAGTGATAGGGCTTTGGTATTTCACATGTGTATTCCTTGTGACAAGACCTTTTTACACAGACCATAAAATTTGACCTTTTGACCTTGATCTAGATATTTGACCTAGACCTACTTTTCAAGAATTTTGATCCACTTTCTAGAATAATAATCAAACCGCTTCGCAGGCGACACAAGCATTCCTTGGATTGCTATTTTTTAACTTTGGAAATAATATAATTAAATGGATAAACATTTTTAATAAGGACTTTAAACTTTGTGTTTCTCAAAATGGCATCTTCTCCGATTTCTTTCAAATAGGGCGCGGTTGCAGGCAGGGCGACCCAGTCTCTTCTTACCTCTTCTTACTATGTGTTGAAATTCTAGGAATTCTTTTACGAAATAATAAATCTATTAAAGGTATAACAATTTATGATAAAGAATACAAAGTACTTCAATACGCAGACGATACTGCACTTCTACTTGATGGATCTGAACAGACTCTTCGGAATGCACTCACTTTGATAGGTCAATTTGCTAAATACTCAGGCTTGAAACCAAATTACTCTAAAACCCTTTGTGTTAAAATAGGTTCTCTTAGAAACTCTAATATAAAACTATGTGATGACTATACTTTAACCTGGTCTCAAAATCCATTTAAGTTCCTAGGCATAATTTTCTCTGTTAACATAAATGAAATGGAAGACCTGAACTTTCAACCTAAATTACAAGAAATTAAGAAATTGATCACATCCTGGTCACGACGACTTTTAAGCACTAACAGAAGAATAACAGTTGTAAAATCAATACTTCTACCAAAATTAACTCACTTATTCATTTCCCTCCCATGTCTTTCCGACAAAAAAATAAAAGAATTAGAAAACTTATTCTTTAAATACATTTGGAACTATAAAACAGAAAGAATTGCTAGAAAATGTTTAATTCAGGATTATAAAAATGGGGGATTAAGGATGATATGTTTAAAATCATTTAGTACAAGTCTAAAAATTACATGGATCAGAAGAATCATTGATAATCATGAAAACAGTTGGTTGACTCTTCTTACAGATATGCTTTCATTAGATTTGAAATCCCTCCTTACATTTGGTACAGATTACTTTTTATACTTATCAAAAACTGTCAGAAATTATTTTTGGAAAGATGTTTTCATATGTTATTTTAAATTAAGAAAACTACTTGAAAAAGAGAAATTTTTTTATGAACCCTTATGGTACAATGACTTGGTTAGAATAAACAATAAAACTGTATACTATCCTGATTGGAAAGATAGAGGTATATATTATGTATATGATTTGCTTGATGATAATGGTAAGATATTATCAAATGATGATTTTTGTGTAAAATTTAATTTTTCACCTCCATTTACTTTATATTATGGTATTTGCTCATGCATTTCAAAAATGAGTAAAAATTTGAGTATGCTTTATTTCCTAAAAAATCAGCCTCATTATCCTATTCATATCAAAATTATTAGAAAAAACAGTAAGGGATCAAAAGATTTTTATGACATATTTATTAAGAGTTATTATAAACAGCCGAAGAGTGAACTTAAATGGGAGCAAGAATTAAATTTACTTAATAATGAACTTTGTTGGCAAAAAATAAATCTAGGCGTTCACAAATATTCAAATGACTGTATGTTGAAATGGTTTCAATTTCGTATTGTACATAGGATCTTAGGAACAAATGCACTTTTACACAAAATAGGTATTAATTCCTCAAATTTATGTTCTTTTTGTCATTCAAATTCAGAAACTATTTCCCATTTATTATTCAAATGTCATTTTTCTTACACTGTATGGCATGATTTTGAAATATGGTTACTTAACATCTTTGACATAAATTTAGATTTGAGTATTCATGAGGTTTTATTTGGTCTTTTTAATGACAAGCTAGAAATATTAGACACAATTATTTGTTTGATTAAACAACATATTTACAGAAAAAAAATACAAAACTGCATTCCAACCTTTGAGGGTGCAAAAGTCTCTCTCTCAGAATATATTAAGACAGAACTCTATATATATAAAAAGAAAAAGAGAGTTAGCGACTTTAGAAAAAACTGGGGTCCTTTTGCAATATTAACAGGTTAATATTTCTTACTTCATATTCTTATTTCATAAAAGATCATTTCTAATTTATTTTTTTCAAAAAAAAAATTGAGTAAAATAATACTATTATTATAATTCACATAAAATTGTTGCACATGTGATGTCAAGAATTTGTGTGTAATGTGTGTATGTTTATACAGTAATGTCAATTACATGTATTGATGTATTGTCTTCTGTTTTCGTATTGTCATTGGTATTGATATTACTTGTATGTGTATGCCTGTGTGTATGTCTGTGTTAATAACATGCAAAAAGAAAATAAAAATTAAAAAAAAAAAAAAAAAAAAAATGTTGTGTCAGTTTAACTCTAGGAGGGATTCAAAATATAGACAATTGATATGATAAAAGATAATTTGTATGAATATATCTTTTTGTTGTTTGAAATTTATTTCCCAATTTAGGTTGAAATGTTGCAAAATTCCCAATTTCATGGGCCCAGGCCCTTGACGCCAGGGACTAGAAAAAACCCTGATTTGGCATAACTTTCGAATGGTAAGTGATAGGGATTTCATGTGTGTATTCCTTGTGACAAGACCTTTCCATTGATATCAAAATTTTTGACCTCATGACCTTGACCTTGACCTTTGACCTACTTTTCAAAAACTTTAACATTGGGCATAACTTTCGAATGGTAAGTGATAGGGCTTTCATATTTCACGTGTGTATTCCTTGTGACAAGACCTTTCCATTAATATCAAAATTTTTGACCTTGTGACCTTGACCTTTGACCTACTTTTCAAAAACTTTAACATTGGGCATAACTTTTGAATGGTTAGTGATAGAGCTTTCATATTTGACATGTCTATTCCTTGTGACAAGAACTTTCCATTGATACCAAAATTTTTTACCTCTTGACCTTGACCTTTTAACCCAGTGACCCTGACCTTGACCTTTCATGTACTTAACAGAAAATAGTGTTTATACTAACAAAGATGCCACTGGGGGCATTCTTGTTTCACAAAAACAGGCTTTTTGGTTTTGTTATCTCGAGATGAATGTATACAACATATCCAAACTGAAAATTCATCCTAAAAGATGCACCGATCGAATACAGATCGATAGAAGTGGAAGCCACGATCGAGTACAAAAAAGTTATATAGCTATTATATAGGAAGTGTCCTCCCTTGGGGTTTTATATGTAGACATATAGAAGAAAGGGTTTGTATAGAGGAAATGGTTTGTGACCAAGCGATGATACCTCACCCCTGTGATTCATATAGTAATTTCAATGGAAACTGAGGAGCTTCTTTACTTTTTGTCTCGGCGCAACCTCAGTTTCAAATGCGTGCTTCATAAAGCGTGTGGGGAAAATCAGCGATCAGAGCTTGTTTTGTATCTTTTGATTATCGGTGTATTTTCCACTGCCCATCCAAAAATAAAGCATGTATATTGAAATGAAACATACATTTGTTGAATGACCTACGTGAAAATGTGAAAATTAATCCATATAAACCATGTTTAAAACAAATATAGAAGAATCATGGCGGATGCTGCAGAGATTACAACTGGTACATAACATGGCAGAAGCATGGTTTAAACGGATTATTTTTCACATTTTCAGGTAGGATTCAACAAATGTATGTTTCGCACATGCATTATTTTTTGACAGGCAGTGGAAATACACTGATAATCGAAAGATACACAACGAGCTCTGATCGACGATTTTCCGCATACGCTTTATGAAGTACGCATTTGAAACTGAGGTTGCGCTAATAGACAAAACATAAAGAAGCTCCTCAGTTTCCATTGAAATTAGATTCATAGAGCTGGTCCGACATCAAGAAATCAGTTTTTGTTAATTCTTACAAGACCTAACTTGCCGCACATGAGAGATTTTGAAATATCTATTTGCATACAGATCTAACCAATTTCTTATAAGTTTCTTATGAGATTCTCATGAGAAAATGTTAGTTTTTTGGTACGGGTTAATATGCTGCTATTTTCAAATGTTGCCGATGTTGGCGCTAGATTCAATTCCAAACCATAAATTTCTTATAGTTATAGCTAGAAGACTTGATCTGTATGCAAAGTTAATCACTTAATTTGTCGATAATGAATCTAATTTCCACTTTCACTACAGCAATGAAATATATTGCTTATGGAACCTGCAATTACAGTTGTGTCTTTTTAGCTCATGGTGTTCATGGGTGTATACTTGCAAATTTTCCGAGAATCTCAAATTTGCATGTGACAAACCACAATAATACACCCATGAACACCAAAAGTAAGGCAGTACAGTGTCTATTTATAGCACAAAGAGTAACACTAGTTATTTATAGTTCAATTATTTTCAGATAGAACCACGGCTATAGGAGAGATGATCAGCGGCTACCTCGGAAGACAACAAGATATTGAGGATCATGCTGTACATTTGTTGTTTTCAGCTAACCGCTGGGAACTCAAGTAATTATCTCAATTATTGTGAAGCTGTAAACATGGTAAAAGGGGTAGGGCCACGAAGCCCGTTAGGCGACAAAAATTTAATTCTTAGTTTTACGGATCCGCCGACCCTAATTTTACCACAATTTAGAAAAAAATAAAATGAACTGATTGTACAATTATTTCTTCCGCTCATCCAAATTATAGGTTTTAACTTTTTATTCTCACTTAATCTTTATCGTACAAGTCTTTAAGAGAATGTGGCTTTGAAAACCTGATAAACAAGCTGAATTAAAAGATCATGATTGTGGCACAAAACATGAAATGCTGAAGTTTATTGATTTTTTAGCTCACCTGAGCCAAAGGCTCTAGTGAGCTATTGTCATAGCGATCCGTCCGTCGTCTGTCGTGTGTCACCTGTCTGTCATAAACTTTTCACATTTTCGACTTCTTCTCAAGAATGGCTAAAGGGATTTTGATGAAACTTGGTAGGTATAAAGTACTAATGGTCCCCTACAAGTGTTGTTGTTTTTCGTCCGGATCCCTCAACAGGTGGCGCCACCACAGACAAAAGTAGGTCACGGGGGGTACCCTCCTTTGACAAACTTCTTCAGAACGGAAGCACGTATCGACAAACCGAAAGCATCAGGATAATCTAGAGAGATGTTTTAAGAAGTGTTGTTATTTTTGGTTCCACTCCGAAGTCAAATTTTTAACGCTTTTTTTATGTCTTTTCGGACTAAGTCAGAAATGCAAATTTTTGCACTGTTTCTTTAAATAACTCAATAAGTGTATGATTTTACACACTCATTTACTGCATATTTATCATATCTAACTTACTTTTTTCTCAGATTGTCATGAAACTTGGTAGGTATGAGGTGCTCATGGTTCCCTACAAGTGAAAGAATTTTGTCAAGATATCCACTTTTGGATTTTTACGGAAAGACATTCATAGGTACAATGTAGGTTTTCCATGCCCATTGAACCCAAGAGTAGTGGTTCAAACCCCGGCAGGACCCCACTTTTGCAGGTTTTTTTTTCTCCTTTTTGTGTCGCCTGCGAAGCATAGCGACACTTAGGGATCACTTTGTCCGTTGTCCGTCTGTCCGTCCGTCCGTCCGTCCGTCCGTCCGTCCGTCTGTCTGTCTGTCTGTCACACTTTGGGTGTCACAGCCCATAACTTTTGATTGGTAAGTGATAGGGCTTTGATATTTCACATGTGTATTCCTTGTGACAAGACCTTGCTACACATACCATAATTTTTGACCTAGTGACCTTGACCTACATATTTGACCTACTTTTCAAAAAAATTAAGAATGGATATATCTTTTGATTGGTAGGTGATAGGGCTTTGATATTTCACATGTGCAATCCTTGTGGCAAGACCTTTCTACACATACCATTATTTTTGACCTTGTGACCTTGACCTAGATATTTGACCTACTTTTCAAAAAAATTAAGAATGGATATATCTTTTTATTGGTAAGTGTTAGGACTTTGATATTTCACATGTGCAATCCTTGTGGCAAGACCTTTCTACACATACCATAATTTTTGACCTTGTGACCTTGACCTAGATATTTGACCTACTTTTGAAAAAAGATAAGATTCGCTATATCTTTTGATTGGTAAGTGATAGAGCTTTGATATTTCACATATGCATTCCTTGTGACAAGACCTTCCTACACATACAATAATTTTTGACCTAGTGACCTTGACCTACATATTTGACCTACTTTTCAAAAAAATTAAGAATGGATATATCTTTTTATTGGTAAGTGTTAGGACTTTGATATTTCACATGTGCAATCCTTGTGGCAAGACCTTTCTACACATACCATAATTTTTGACCTTGTGACCTTGACCTAGATATTTGACCTACTTTTGAAAAAAGATAAGATTCGCTATATCTTTTGATTGGTAAGTGATAGGGCTTCAATATTTCACATGTGTATTCCTTCTGAAAAGACCTTTCTACACAGACCATTAAATTTGGCCTTTTGACCTTGATCTAGATATTTGACCTACTTTTCAAGAAAAGTAATATTGGCTATATCTTTTGATTGGTAGCTGATAGGGCTTTGATATTTCACATGTATTTTCCTTGTATCAATGCCATTCTACACATACCATTATTTTTTTACCTTTTGACTTTGACCTACATATTTGACCTACTTTTCAAAAAAATTAAGAATGGATATATCTTTTGATTGGTAAGTGATAGGGCTTTAATATTTCACATGTGTATTCCTTGTGACAAGACCTTTCTACACAGACCATAAAATTTGACCTTTTGGCCTTGATCTAGATATTTGACCTAGACCTACTTTTCAAGAATTTTGATCCACTTTCTAGAATAATAATCAAACCGCTTCGCAGGCGACACAAGCATTCCTTGGATTGCTATTTTTTTATATTTATCGTTAGAAATGAAACTGTGAAAGAATTCTGTCAAAATATCAACTTTTAGATTTTTCATGATTTTTAAAAGAGACAAGCTAGTTTGGCTTTGTGTACTTATTTTCGTACGTCGAAATAACTCAGCCACACATGCAATCAAATATATACTCTGAATTTATTTTTGAGATGTTGACTTTTTCCATACATTCATATTTCATAACAATTTCCCTATTTAATAATTATTTTCTCTGCTTTATTTTTGTATCTATGGTAAACAAAGTCGCCATATATCTTGTGTTACAGATTTGATTGGTTCAATTCCTCCACGCCCATTTAATAGTCACGGTGGGTAATCTCGCAACGCAGATGTCACTAGGTTTATCTAAAATTTCGTGTATAACAAATTATTTTTCACAAAAGGGGATTGTGATGCAGTGTAAGGATGCCTTAGATACAAGTTTTAAAGAGGTAAGAGAGGTAATATCCTTTTATAAAGCCGAAAAACTATCGGCATGATTGGTGTAGATGAAAGTGAAAGTAGAACGCCGATCGTGTTTGTGCGTTATAAAAAGTTAATATCCACCTTATTTTGGATACAACTCATAGTTAGGGCGTTATTACACTGCATCACATTTCCCTTTTTGTAATAAATTATCTATTTTGCGCAAAAATATAGAAAAATAAATTGTTCTGCGTTGCGAGATTACCCACCGTGTTAGTATTGTACACGTGATACATTTCAGGAGATTAATAGATGATCTATCATGCAAACAAAATACTGGTATTTAATAGATTTTTATTTAATGTGCATATACTAGGAACACTTTCATACTTGTTATTATTCATGTACTTGGAGCACTTCCATACTTGTCATCATTTATAAACTTAGCTCGAATTTCCTTTGTCTTAGACTCTCTTAGATGAATTGTATACGGACTGATTTCTTGAAGAAACATCTTAAATGAGTAATCTCTTCCCGAGGATTTTGAGAATGTATATGACATTTGATATATCTGAATTAAATTCTTGAAAACAAATGAGTAATCTCTTCCTGAGGATTTTGAGAATGTATAGGACATTTGATATATCTGAAATTCTTGAAAACAAATAATTCAGTTCAGAGTTCTTGAAATCTTTCAATGAAATGTTGGACCACAGGAAGCTGTTGTTTTAAAAGAGAAAATAAATTATTATTCACAACCTTAAGCCACTGTGTTCGACATCTTGTATGTATAACATTTCTAAAGATGAACACAGAGGCTTAAGGTTGTGAATAATAAAACATTTTCTCTCATAAAACGACAGGTTCCTGTGGTCTGACATTTGGGAATTTTTATCTGTCCAAATAATAGATAGAACGTGAGTTTTTATCGGACCAAATGATTTTTTATCAGCAAATCCGATGCAGCTGATACTTTTCATGAACTCTGTCAGCTAATAATTTGTCCATGTAACAGTCCTATCACGAGGCGTAACATAGTTAACAGTATACAGTTGTTGACTGGGGTTGAGGTCAACAGCTAATTTGTTGGACCCTTGGATGAACTGTTGACCTCGGCCTACGGCCTCGGTCAACAGTTCATCCTCGGGTCCAACAAATTAGCTGTTGACCGATACCCCGTCAACAACTTTTTTGTTATACCTTTTTCGATCTGAAAAATAATATTGAGACTCCGTTCTACAACTTCTGTCAATTTCTCGGCTGTATATAATCAGCGATCAGCGACAGATTGAGATTAATGGAGCATTAATATTCTACTAGAATATTCTGTGAAGTTTTTGTATTGCATTCTTAATTTGTTTACCGTCTCTGTCCTCCAATATTTTTGTTATATCTTCCTCCGTCACTCTCACAGGAGCAACTCGTTGCCATTTTGAAACGATGCGCGATATAAACAGGTGATTAGGGAAGATAACTCTTATATTTGATCCTTACAAGGGGCCCCGCATGGGGAACGTTCTTTTTTTCAAATACAACTAATTAACGAAAATGATCAAATTTACATTATTCGGCGTCTTTAACTGAGGAAATAAATAAAATAGCCGAAATAAACAAGAAGCTTGTTGTCATAACAACACTAAAATATCTTGCCGGTCAACAGTTCGTCACGTGACCGGTCCAACAGTCGATTTTAACAGTTCGTTTGGACCAGCTGTTTCTAACAGTCATTATGTTGGACTTTTTTCTCGTATAGACTATGAAGGAGAAAATATCTAAGGGTATAACAATAAATAACGATGTCGTAGGTCTGCTAGTTGGACAAGCTTTACAATATCATGGGCCTATTAATTTGTTTCCCTAAAAGCAGCATACACCAGAGTATTAAGTTTATTTCATTGTTTTATTCTTTTTGTCTGTTTCTTCATCACTTGCTGCACATTAATGTGGAATTTTACAAAATGATTTTTTTGATGTTGAATAATTGAACTATACACTAGCTGGGCATATGACTTTGAATCACATTATCCGTCTATTCAAATCAGTAAAAAAGATAATGTTTTGAAATGTTACTATTTCTTCTTGTTTGTACTTTTAAAGGCTGTAAAAAAAGATCTTGTCTGCATCCTGCAAAAATCTTTTTAGAAAGAATGTGGGCTCAAATCGTGATACTGGCACTATGAAGGAGCTGTTAAGATAAGGCGTAGAATCTGCCCTGAAAAGTCGAAATTTCAAAATGCAAAAATTGAGATTCTTTTTCGGTTGAAATTTGAAGTAACTTGGTCTGCATATGAATCTGCTTTCAGATGGGATAATTTATGCAAAATAAGACCGATATTTGGGTCAAAATAAGCGTTTTTTACACAGAAATTAATGGAAAACGGAAAAGTTTTATACAACATCGTTCCCTCCCTCACTTTACAATGCCACTTTCACCAAAGGTGTATATCAATAAAACACATTTTCTGGCCAAGTGGGGTTCTGAAGCGAGGGGGGGAACAATGTCCCACAGGCGAAAAACGAAAAAAAGGGGGGATGGCTGACTATTTTTAAATTTGCCTCTAGAGCGTTAAAGTACATAATATTGTCATCATTTTCTTTTTATATCACGGAACAATCTATTCAGAGTGTGTTCCGATCAAATATTTAACCGTTTGGAAGGAAATAAACGAGAAAGTTGTCTATTTCTACACCGTGTGTATTTCGCGCCAGAAAGCTACATAAATGGCTGAGAAGAACGAAATAAAACCGTTTTTAGCTCACCTCGACGAAGTTGAGTGAGCTTATGCTATAACCCCACGCGTCCGCGTCCGGTTAAGAAGTTTGGGGTAGCTCAGTATCTGACAAAGTACTAATGCTACAGTAACCAAACTGGCACAAGTGATTCATCTTTGGATGCTGAGGTGAACCCATGCATCAGATGCAGCATCTGACCTACATTTTCCGCTTGAGTGACTTGGTTAAGAAGTTTGGGGTAGCTCAGTATCTGACAAAGTACTAATGCTACAGTAACCAAACTGGCACAAGTGATTCATCTTTGGATGCTGAGGTGAACCCATGCATCGTATGCAGCATCTGACCTACATTTTCCGCTTGAGTGACTTGGTTAAGAAGTTTGGGGTAGCTCAGTATCTGACAAAGTACTGATGCTACATTAACCAAACTTGCACAAGTGATTCATCTTTGGATGCTGAGGTGAACCCATGCATCGGATGCAGCATCTGACCTACATTTTCCGCTTGAGTGACTTGGTTAAGAAGTTTGGGGTAGCTCAGTATCTGACAAAGTACTGATGCTACAGTAACCAAACTTGCACAAGTGATTCATCTTTGGATGCCGAGATGGACCTATGCATTGTATGCAGCATCTGACCTACTTTTTCCACTTGAGTAATTTCGCTTTTAAAAGCCAATATTGAGCAAAGTATAAGTGCTACATGTACCAAACTTGCATATTGGATGTATCTTTGATCAAACTTTCATAAAATGACCTTGACCTACTTTTTCCCCTTGAGTGATTTTGCCTTTAAAAGCCAATATTGAGCAAAGTATAAGTGCTAGATATTCCAAACTTGCATATTAGATGTATCTTTGATCAAACTTTCATAAAATGACCTCGACCTACTTTTTCCGCTTGAGTGATTTTGCCTTTAAAAGCCAATATTGAGCAAAGTATAAGTGATACATGTACCAAACTTGCATATTGGATGTATCTTTGATCAATCTTTCATAAAATGACCTTGACCTACTTTTTCTGCTTGAGTGATTTTGCTCTATAAAGCCAATATTGAGCAAAGTATAACTGCTACATGTACCAAACTTGTATATTGGATATATCTTTGATCAAACTTTCATAAAATGACCTCGACCTTCTTTTTCCACTTGAGTGATTTTGCCTTTAAAAGCCAATATTGAGCAAAGTATAAGTGATACATGTACCAAACTTGCATATTGGATGTATCTTTGATCAATCTTTCATAAAATGACCTTGACCTACTTTTTCCGCTTGAGTGATTTTGCTCTATAAAGCCAATATTGAGCAAAGTATAACTGCTACATGTACCAAACTTGCATATTGGATGTATCTTTGATCAAACTTTCATAAAATGACCTTGACCTACTTTTTCTGCTTGAGTGGTTTTGCCTTTAAAAGCCAATATGCATGTACTAAGAAATATGTTTGAATTGAATTTTGCTGTCACGAGGTGAGCTTCGTAATCTGTGATTACCTATGTTTCAGTTTCCGGATTGCAGAATTTGCCGATTATATTGATATAATAACCTCAAAGTTAATTTTGCTTATCCAATTTTGACATTAAAAGGTAACAGAAGCATAATAAACGTAAAAATGTTTAAAATAATGCATTTTTTGTGCATTTTCGAGCGAAATTCAACGTTTTCCGTCATCTGTACCCCTACCTCTTCAACCCGTAATTCTAACATATTTCATCGAATTTATTTAAATAGAACACCTACTAGGAATCTTATAATACTTTATATTTTTATCCTGACCAACTTTTATTTAAATTGGAAGGACAGCACCCGAGAAATAATCGAGTGATTTCAGGGCTAAATCCGGCCCTTATCTTAACAGCTCCTTTTACGTCTTATTCAATGTCAGTAAGTCAATCAGAGCATGCATGGGTATCAGGTGAGCGTTGTGCCCTCCTGGGGCTCTTGTTTTTTATTTTATTTCCTCCTCCTACCCTATTTTGAAAAAAATAAAATCCGTAAAACTAAAAATTAAATTTCTGTCGCCTTATTGGCCCTAATTTTGAACATTGTACTTCATAGCATTTTTAGCTCACCTCGACGAAGTTGAGTGAGCTTATGCTATAACCCCACGCGTCCGCGTCCGGTTAAGAAGTTTGGGGTAGCTCAGTATCTGACAAAGTACTAATGCTACAGTAACCAAACTGGCACAAGTGATTCATCTTTGGATGCTGAGGTGAACCCATGCATCGGATGCAGCATCTGACCTACATTTTCCGCTTGAGTGACTTGGTTAAGAAGTTTGGGGTAGCTCAGTATCTGACAAAGTACTGATGCTACAGTAACCAAACTTGCACAAGTGATTCATCTTTGGATGCTGAGGTGAACCCATGCATCGTATGCAGCATCTGACCTACATTTTCCGCTTGAGTGACTTGGTTAAGAAGTTTGGGGTAGCTCAGTATCTGACAAAGTACTGATGCTACAGTAACCAAACTTGCACAAGTGATTCATCTTTGGATGCTGAGGTGAACCCATGCACCGGATGCAGCATCTGACCTACATTTTACGCTTGAGTGATTTGGATAAGAAGTTTGGGGTAGCTCAGTATCTAACAAAGTACTAATGCTACAGTAACCAAACTTGCACAAGTGATTCATCTTTGGATGCCGAGATGGACCCATGCATCGGATGCAGCATCTGACCTACTTTTTCCACTTGAGTGATTTCGCTTTTAAAAGCCAATATTGAGCAAAGTATAAGTGCTACATGTACCAAACTTGCATATTGGATGTATCTTTGATCAATTTTTCATAAAATGACCTCAACCTACTTTTTCCGCTTGAGTGATTTTGCCTTTAAAAGCCAATATTGAGCAAAGTATTAGTGATACATGTACCAAACTTGCATATTGGATGTATCTTTGATCAATCTTTCATAAAATGACCTCGACCTACTTTTTCCGCTTGAGTGATTTTGCCTTTAAAAGCCAATATTGAGCAAAGTATAAGTGATACATGTACCAAACTTGCATATTGGATGTATCTTTGATCAATCTTTCATAAAATGATCTTGACCTACTTTTTCCGCTTGAGTGATTTTGCTCTATAAAGCCAATATTGAGCAAAGTATAACTGCTACATGTACCAAACTTGCATATTGGATGTATCTTTGATCAAACTTTCATAAAATGACCTTGACCTACTTTTTCTGCTTGAGTGGTTTTGCCTTTAAAAGCCAATATACATGTACTAAGAAATATGTTTGAATTGAATTTTGCTGAGGTGAGCTTTGTAATCTGTGATTACCTATGTTTAACTATTATATGACATTTTGAAGCTTTCTCTACTAAGTCACAAATCTATCTTTTGTAAAAATTGCGTTTATCAATACCTTTAAGCCCTTTGAAAACACCAAAATAGGTCATATTCCCCAAAACTGATGCAAAAACTGCATATTTCTATTAAATTAGCAATGGCCGCATGCATTAACTAAGATAGAAAATTTATATGTGAAAGATTATCACTATATCCTATCGTCATAAACGTTTTGTTTCAATTAACGCATGCGGCCAAAGTGAATTCTTCAATAAAAGACAAAATTCCCAGCAATTTTCACCATATTTTGTGAATACTGACAAAATGACTTCATTTCATGACGTCATTGCAGTTAAATGGCACTTTGTTTGGTGATATTTTTCTTTTCATGAATAGCGGTAAACATTCGTGTATTTTCATGAGAGATATCAAGTATTTCTCATGAAATTTTTTTCTAAAGAAAAATCGAGGGCCGATTTAGGGGTCTTGTGGCCCTACCCCTTTACACTCCGACACTTAATTTCCAACAAGTACAACCTTTCTGTCAGTTATATTTTCTTATCAGACAGTTACCAGATCACCAAATATCAGAAATTATTCTTATTGGCACACTGTCCATCTCTTTATAATACTGTAAACCATCTTTTATTTGCGGCGACTTAAGTTCGTGAACATGAGTGAGGTTACTAATTTGCGGCATTTTATTTTCAGGCCATCATATGTACGTATCTTACTACTATGTGTTTGGACATATTCGCAGCGTTTCATTTTCGCGAATCGGAGAACCTCGCTCATATCACGAAAATAAAACGCTCGTAAGTAAAAGACAGTTTACAGCATGCCCCCTCCCCCTATACCACAATTTCATGTAGGGTCATGAAGTATTGCATTTTGTTGTAATTCTGTCCTTTTTCCATTCCTTTAGTCATAATTTGGCTTCTGGGTATTCAATTTCTCCTTATATAGGATTGATAGATGTGTCATGGTAAGCTACAGGTTAAGTTCAAATTTGGATGTGGCCCAACCATCATTACTGGTATGTGGCATACATCTGTCCATCTGTTTGGTGGTCACACTGTCAGGTTATCATATACTTAAAGTTAAACTTACATGTATGTATATGGCAATGTCTTACTTTAATGTGCACTTTACTTTCATCGAAGTAAACAGGAGTGGTAAAGCATGACAAGACTCTCTAACCAATGAGTTTCAAGGTCTTCAAGATCAGTATCAAATATTTAAAGTTGAAAATGGTAAGTTGTTCTTAATAAAAAAAAAAAACTAGAGATTTAAAAAAATATCTTATTTCTTTCTCTTTGACAGGCCTAGAATGTTGAGAAGTTTAGAAGATGGAACAAACCTTATTGTTGACAGATATGCTTACTCTGGAGTAGCCTTTACAGCAGCCAAGGAGGTGGGAGATAGATATGTGTGGTCAACCTTTACTTGTTATAAAAGTTGGAAAATACCACTTGTTGATGTGCATGAAAGATTGCAATGCTTTTCAAAGCTTCAAAAGTGACTTTTGCACAAAAAATAAAAACTGGGTCCCTCAAATTAAGTAATTTCATTTTACATTGTAAGTAGGGTGTTTGATGTATAAAGCAAGAATTCTTTGATGAGGAGAGGGCATTATATAATGTTGTGAAAACTTTTGCCCAATCCTTTTTCTGCTACTCAAAATAAAATATGATTAAACTAAAAAAAAATTTGATGAGTTAGCCCATGGCCTGAAAATGTACAAGAATGAGCTGTTGGCTCCCATGATGTGGAACTAATATCACCTTTTTTCACTCACATTTGTCGTGTGACAAAAGAAAAAGGCAGTGGCTCCGGATACGAACGTTTGTATCTTTAGACCTATGTCTCGGCGTACGAACACAAATCGTAGTGAGCTACTGCATATATACTAGTATTTCAATTTGGTTCGGTTTTTTTTTCAAGGCATCTTGTGTTCAAATTGTACCTTTTTTGTGACATATTCTGAAAAGTTAATTAAGTAAAAAGCACGGAGTTGCATCTACATGTACGTATTTGTTATCGTCTCAAAACTCTCAAAAACTTCAACTTCCGCTGGAGCGACAGAAGGTCAGTACGTGCACACAACAGCCGACAAGTGCGCGTCTTTTACTGATCAGTGATCACTATAATGATTGAGAGCATAAAAAATAGCCCTTTGTCCCTGTTGCTAAATTACAGATTATGCAGAATAAACTCGTATACCTTAATATGGTTACAAAAATCAATTTATTTTGTTATGGACACATGACCCAAGTCACGTGACAGTTACAGACCAATCAGAAACATGTTCGTATGCCGAGACATAGGTCTAAAGATACGAACGTTCGTATCCGGAGCCACTGCCAAAGAAAAAACGTAGACGTAGCAGTTCACATGACTCATATTATGACATCATAGAACATGATGTCACACCATCTTTAGATTTGTGCAGGTTTTGGTATCGATTCTACTTTTAAAAAATCATAATAGTATTGATAGAATAATATGAGCGAGAAAAATAATCATGACATTACGACTAAGACAGGGGAATCTCATCCTCGTGCAAAAGATTTGCTACATCCAGGACTCGGCAAGCCTCGTAATGGATTGCAAATCTTTTACACTCGGATGAGATTCCCCTGGCTCAGTCACAATGTCGTGATAGATTCTGCTAGTCTTTGCAATTACTGCTAAGCCTTGGGATAGGTTTCAGTTAAACTTTCTACAAATGTTGGATGGAGGAAAGGGAATGCTGTCAAATTATAATGTATGAACTGTTAAGTTTTATTTTAGTGCTTCCCTGTCTTTGCTCATCAACTAATTTATTGTATGTTTTTGAAATGAAATACATTGTATATGCATTAATCTTAATCACAGATATGATATGAATTTTGAATCTCTGGCAAAATACATACATCTTTTTGTATTACATAGGGTTTTGACATAGACTGGTGTAAGCAGCCAGATATAGGCCTACCACAGCCTGATGCTGTATTCTACTTGCATCTTAATCCTGAGGTAGCGGCTAAAAGGGCCACCTTTGGTGGAGAAAGATATGAACAGACTGATTTCCAATCCAGAGTTTCCAAAAACTTTGACAAGCTGCAGGATTCACACTGGACAGTAAGTGCTCATTGCCAGAAGAAATAGTGTCATTTATAGAATAAGTGTTGTCATGGGTATTCAACACACAGCAAGTGTATTTACACGTGTAGCATGGTATTACATGTAATGCGTGTTGGCACATTTCTTGTGATAAATGCACTTGCTGTGTGTTGCATACCCGGAACAAAACACAAATTTTGACATAGGCACCACAATTGTCAGTTTCATTCATGTTTTCTGAATTCACATTTTTGTAGGTAAAAAGGTAAAGTTAAGATTAAGGTCACCACAAGTTCAGTTTGCAGATATTTCTGTAGAGCTTATGTATTGTGACATCAGGAGCATTTACATGGGAAATCCAACACTCTCAATAGTTTCATCTCAGGGAATGACGTTGCTTGTGCATATCACAAGTGATTAACCAAAACATATGTCTGCACTCATCATGCTTCCGTGAATTTGATTCAAACTTTCTAAAAAATGTAAAGAGCATTAACCATATGATAGATACTCCTCTAATTATATCCCTACATGGAATCACATTCACTTGTAATGTATTACGCGGTAACAGGATCTTTAGGAGGATGTGTCATGACCTTGAATAAAATTTTTATTTGTGAGATCAAGTTCAAAGTTCATTGTGATGGTCAAATTGTGTTCATACAATTTCTTTGTCATCTCATCAGTTGATCTAGATAATATTTTTAACAATATCAGCCAGGGAAGAAGGAGTTCTCTTGAAGTATCCCCATTTCTTCAAGGTCATTGGACAAAAAAAAAATCAATCATGAGAAACATTCAACATGTCCAATACGAGAGGATATTTTGAATGTTGCTTGTTATTTATTATAGTCTAAACTTCCCTACTGGGGAATCGACTGATTCTTTGAAGAAAAAAACTGGGTGAAATTTTTCTGTTTGAATGGGGATATCCATTCTTTAAGGGTAGTTTTAGTATAAATTTTACGAGAAATTTCATACATGTATATTGTTTCCAGATTGTTGACGCAGATAAGACAGTAGAGGAACTCCATGAGGATCTACTCGAGCGAGTAAAAGATGTCATAAATAACATTGGCAACAAACCTATTGGAAAGTTATGGACAGATAAATCCTTTCATTATTAGATTCTTGTTATTTATTTTCCACCCCTGTGATTCTGAAGTAAATTAATCTTTAAGATTTTATGTAATTTCTGCAGTGCAATTTCTGTATGATGAGAGAGGACCAATGTGAGTCAGTCATTGTTGTGGTATTTATGTACATGTATCACATCTTTTATACTTTGATAGATTTGCATTTATGAACCGCATTTATAAAATTTTGAGGGTAAGAAAGTCAGTGAACGTGTTTATAGACATTATTAATTTTTATTTTGCTTTATGCCAGGATGTTCAGAGGATGATTTTTTGTGATTAATTATGTACTTTATTTATCTATTATGTACAAGGATTGGGAAGGCCCATTCCAATCAAAAATGGCCCATAACATCAGCAAATCAATGCGCCTTGGTACATATTGTTCTGTAGTGTCCGTTTTCATTTTTTTAAATCTTAAATCTTAATCTCTAAGGAACTGTTAAGATAAGGTGTAAAATCAGCCCTGAAAAGTGGAATTTTGAAAATTGAAATTTCAAGAACTTTTTTTAATATGTAAAATGTATACCTATACTGCATACCATCAGAATATGAAGTAAATTTTTATCTGTTTTGCATATTATTGCTAATTTTGGGGTCAAAACTTCTCTTTTTCTCATAGAAATCAATAGAAAATGGAAAAGTTTTTTGAACATTGTTCCCCCCGGACATACAGAAAGCCACTTTTACTGGAGATGCATATCAATGATACAATTTTTTTGGCAAAGTGGGGTTCTGTATCTTGGGGGGGGGGGGGGGGACACAACCCCATAGACCAAAAAAAACCAAAAATGGAAATGGGGTGCATTTTTAAAGAATCAACCTTTTCGACCACAAAATATAGCACATTTTACTATTTTTCCTCTTTAATCCATTAAAAAATGTAACCTAAATATGACTGAATGAAATATACAAGAATTAGGAATGAAATAAGCAAGAATGATGTTCATTTCTCCGCCAATGTGTATTTCGCGCTAATAGGCTTACATTGTAGCCATTGAATACAAAATAGGACCGTATTTTAAGTTCGGGATTGCATTATTTACCAAATAAAGGAGATGGAACTTTCGAAATCTATTTCTGATACACAATGTAGACATATTTGATGTCTTTTAATCTATATTTATCCATTTTTGGTCAAATGTTCTAAAATTTTTACGTTTTTTGTCGATATCATCGGTTTTTCAATCCGTGCACCCCTACCTCTTTCGACCTTAATTTTAGAATCTTAAGGTTTCTTTAACGAAATGTAAAACCTGTAAAAGGTCTGCAAATACATTATATTTCAATGATGATTAATGTTTTTCTGTATACGATTCACCATGAAGAAGAAATAAGTAACGAGATTTAGGGCTAAATAGGGCCCTTATCTTAACAGGTCCTTTAAGTTTTGCACTCATACTCTCGATGTAACGTAGATCTATGCCAATAGCAGCAACGCATGAATATCACAGCTTAAGTGCCAAATTTTTCTGTTTGTTGACAATTGCTCCGCTCACTCGAAAGTTTTTCTTTTTTTGAAGCTTGCTATTTTATTCAGGAAATGTATAGATTTTTCTCCGACATTCTTTTTTATCCTTGTTATGTGCCTGAGACATAAATCTCTAATGTCCACTTACATATCTTATCCATATACAAGTACAAGTACTTTTGTATGCGTTTGTGCGTAAAATTATCATGTTATTTTGAAGTGGTCATTCAATGGAAACAAATTGAAGTAATAAAGCTGTACAGAAATGTAAATCACAGTCATGCTGAATGTGTTGAGACTCCTTACCCCAACACGCAGACACCAGTTTGGACTTGGCTGTTCTGTGATATATGCAAAAGTTGTATTGTAAATTCTACATTGAAAATGGTAAAATTTGGAATTCCATAACCCCCCCCCCCCCCCCCCCCCCCCAAAAAAAAAGAGAAAAAAACCTGCTGAAGTCAAAATGAATTTCTATTCATCGATAAACAGATTTGTCTACTGTATTAAAGCTTTACAGAAATTGATTATTTTTGGATGGCCCTTTAGTGAGGAAAGATGGCCCATTGTTTATGAGAATAGCCCATTGAAGTCCAAGTGGAAGGGGCCATAGTCCCATTGAACAAGTTTGCCTTCCCGATCACTGTATGTAGTGTAATTTATCTGATAGTGTAATTTTTGCAACTGTATAAACTCTATGATGTTACTTTTAAAACAGTACATGATCTACAAAAATATTTAATGAAGATATACTTTTCATTTTATAATTTTGCCTTGTCCCGTTTTTTGCCTCAATCTAAAACCATGAATTATTATTTGTTTAGTATATAACTTAAAATAAATTAGTATGATGTTCTTAAAACATGGTACATTAGGGAATGATGAAAATACATAGTGAGATGATCCTAGAAGATCTAATTATATTTAATGATATGTCATACAAAATTGTTATACAAATCTTCAACAACTGAAGCTTAATATGAAGAATTCTCATTTGAGTCAAAGATCAAAGGCTTAAACAAAGTTATAATCATAGCTCACTGTACATGTCCAGCATCCATTTGTTGTAGGTCTTCCTTCTATAAACTTGTCATCACATTTTGGACTTCCCTTCATCAACCAAATATTTGCCGTAAATAAACGACACAAGACTCTGTGAGCAATGTATGGTCCTTTGTCTATAGATGATCTTATTGTGCATAATGTGAATTATTGCTTTAAAAGTTTGATAGTCAATGATGAGCTATATGTATCAATGTAGATTTGTTAGTTAACCTGGAATTGAAATCAAAATGTTTCATATAGTCTATGTACATGTACAATGTATGTGTGAACAAATTTAATTTAAGATCTATTTTTGAAATGTACTTACTCTAAGACCATTATATGATAACCATGACAGTGTCAGTAGATAATATAAAATCAATCTTTGTTTAATCAATGTTTTATTGTTCCTTTCTTTTAACCTTTAATGATGTCATAGTCATCGATGTTATCAGAAAGAGGAGATAAAAACCATAATTACTTGAAGGGAAATACATGTATATATGAAATCAGAAGAACAAACATACCAAACCTGAAACTGTACTTAAAATTGAAAGAGTTCTTGTAGAAAGACATAAGGTATCTTCAACATTGCCTGTGTCAGCTTTTGGAAAACATACACCGTGGTACTACATTAAAGATAAAAAGCTTCCATGAGTGTACCTGTACAAATTATGTATTTTTGTGTCGCCTGCAAAGCATAGCAACACTTAGGGATCACTTTGTCCGTTGTCCATCTGTCCGTCCGTCTGTCTGTCTGTCACTCTTTGGGTGTCACAGCCCATAACTTTTGATCTGTCAGTGATAGGGCTTTGATATTTCATATGTGTATTCCTCCTACACATACCATAATTTTTGACCTAGTGACCTTGACCTACATATTTGACCTACTTTTCAAAAAAATTAAGAATGGCTATATCTTTTTATTGGTAGGTGATAGGGCTTTGATATTTCACATGTGCAATCCTTGTGGCTAGACCTTTCTACACATACCATAACTTTTGACCTTGTGACCTTGACCTAGATATTTGACGTACTTTTGAAAAAAAGATAAGATTCGCTATATCTTTTGATTGGTAACTGATAGGGCTTTGATATTTCACATATGTATTCCTTGTGACAAGACCTTCCTACACATACCATAATATTTGACCTAGTGACCTTGACCTACATATTTGACCTACTTTTCAAAAAAATTAAGAATGGATATATCTTTTGATTGGTAGGTGATAGGGCTTTGATATTTCACATGTGCAATCCTTGTGGCAAGACCTTTCTACACATACCATAACTTGTGACCTTGACCTAGATATTTGACCTACTTTTGAAAAAAAGATAAGATTCGCTATATCTTTTGATTGGTAAGTGATAGGGCTTTGATATTTCACATCTGTATTCCTTGTGACAAGACCTTCCTACACATACAATAATTTTTGACCTAGTGACCTTGACCTACATATTTGACCTACTTTATAAAAAAAAAAATTAAGAATGGATATATCTTTTTATTGGTAAGTGTAAGAACTTTGATATTTCACATGTGCAATCCTTGTGGCAAGACCTTTCTTCACATACCATAATTTTTTACCTTGTGACCTTGACCTAGATATTTGACCTACTTTTGAAAAAAAGATAAGATTCGCTTTATCTTTTGATTGGTAAGTGATAGGGCTTCGATATTTCACATGTGTATTCCTTGTGAGAAGACCTTTCTACACAGACCATCTAGATATTTGACCTACTTTTCAAAAAAAGTAATATTGGCTATATCTTTTGATTGGTAGGTGATAGGGCTTTGATATTTCACATGTATTTTCCTTATAACAATGCCATTCTACACATACCATAATTTTTTTACCTTTTGACCTTGACCTACATATTTGACCTACTTTTCAATAAAATTGAGAGGTCTGATATATCTTTTGATTGGTAAGTGATAGGGCTTTGGTATTTCACATGTGTATTCCTTATGACAAGACCTTTCTACAAAGACCATTAAATTTGACCTTTTGACCTTGATCTAGATATTTGACCTAGACCTACTTTTCAAGAAAAGTAATATTGGCTATATCTTTTGATTGGTAGGTGATAGGGCGTTGATATTTCACATGTATTTTCCTTGTAACAATGCCATTCTACACATACCATAATTTTTTACCTTTTGACCTTGGCCTACTGTTTGACCTTCTTTTCTAAGGTTGTATATATCTTTTAATTGGTAGGTGATAGGTCTTTAATATTTTTTATGATGAGACCTTTTTGTTACCAATTTTTAAGTAGTGACCTTGACCTAGATGATTGACACTCTTTTCTGAAAATTTGAGAATGACCATATCTTTTAATTTGTAATTAAGAGGTCTGATATTTCAAATGAATTTCATTCGACAAGACTTTTCTACTGATACCAATAATTTTGATCCACTTTCTAGAATAATAATCAAACCGCTTCGCAGGCGACACAAGCATTCCTTGGATTGCTATTTTTATAAATTCACGCTGTATGGAATTGCCCTTTATCAAGCATCTGCTAGTTGTACTGTACTTTGTTCAGACTTTGATGAAATTTCAAGGGGATGTTGCTCATGATCCTAGTTTATGCCTTGATCTCGAACCAATATCTCATTTGTAAAATGTTCATCTTTCTTTATTTTTCTCTGTCTATAATGACTTTGGAACATGTCGGTCATATTAGCAAGGTCAAGGTCAGCTGCTTATGATGGGTGAAACCTTGTCTGGCTAAAATGTTTGTCTATTTTGGATGGAATGATATTTTACAGAATTATCTTACTCAGGATCCATGTGTCATTACTTTGCACTAGGGTAACATTGTTAAAGTGAATACTGATTGTCTTCAGCATGAAGCTAATTTGATCTTCTGTTTATGGCACTTTTAGAGGTCAGACTTTGGATTATAATCAAATTTTGGGTATCATAATCAGTGGTCAAAGTCTTGACAAGCGATTGTTGAAATAACCTTTTGAATACTCTGGAAGCTACAAATGAACTTCATATTTTGCATGCATGTTACCAAATGTGATGAGAGAATCACACCTGATGATTTTACGTTTTAAAAAAGTCGGTAAACGATAAAAAGAAAACTTGAATACGTTAGAATTTACAGATAGCCTATGTTGGTCTTCAAACTTTGTATTATTAATATTACCTGCAATGAGCTTTGCAGCTATACCTGTGATCAGAGGAGAACACTATGATAGAAGGTTAGAAATCACAGTCTTCAATAGTAGAATTAAAGATGGAGAATATCTCAAACAATACCATATATTGCACTGAGTACAACGGAACACCTCCACAGGATTACATTAAACAATGGACAAACGACAAAAAAAACTTAAACAACAGGGAACAACGAGACATACAAACGGACCGACAAATTAAAGATGCACGAAATCATGAATGACGACATGTAGATTAAGTATACCGGTACTCTAAACGTTGTGGGTTTAATTTACATTGAATCTGTGTAAGTTGCCAATATGGAGGATGTGGCATGTATTGATATTCGAGGTCAGCGAAGGCAATTGCATACAAAACTTTATGGGCACTAGAACTCGCAAATTACCCCCAGAGTGCGCTTTTTAAGTTGCTGATTGATAAGGCACGACTAGGGCAACGTTAATAGTCTTCGATAGTAGAAATGCTCACTCCAGAAGTCGGAGAAAATCTTGAGTGATAATCAAATTTTGATAATAGTACCTATTGAATCTCGCAGTTGGAAACGGTCCTTATAGATTATCGTATACGATGGTCATGAAAACTTTGCATATGAGTCGCCCATGATGAAAGCAAGACACCTACTGATTTGCAAGGTCGGATCTTAAAACACATTTACTTTGGATGGTATCAAGTGAGCATGTATTTCAGATTCTATGAATATTAAGATCAAGTCAAATGTTATGTTTTAAGATCTGCAATTGATTTACATTGTTCTAAAGCAAGATTCAAATATAACGACTTCGTTCTGAGGGCAAGACGAAAGATCGACTTTGGAAGACACTACACAACCAATGTTATAGTTGTGAGCGACTGACTTTGTCATTACAGAAATGTTTTGGACGGTATATTGAAAATATTAATTAAACATCATAACATATCTCTTTGTCCATAATTTTGAAAGATACGTCAGAACCGCCCAAAACACCGAATGTGATACATTAACAGGATTCTACCTTTTCTACTTGGATAAAGTGCCGGATGTTGCTAAAAACAAAAAGTTAGGCTTACTCTCCCCGGATGTTTCATCAAATCACCATCGGAACCATGCAGAATGGTTTAGTTGTTATTTTTAGTTTTGTATGTTTCACAGTTTTTGTATGTCTCACGGTTTTGGTATGTTTCACGGTTTTGTATGTCTCACGGTTTTGTATGTTTCACGGTTTTGTATGTCTCGCGGTTTTTGTATGTTTCACGGATTTGTATGTTTGATGGTTTTTGTATGTTTCACGGTTTTGTATGTTTCACGGTTTTTGTATGGCCATAATTTGCAGTGGTCACAGCGAAACACACACAGGAGACAAAAAAATTCTAATACGCATATCGATATATAAGACGCTGTCTCCGTATTTCTGTCATTAAGCAAGGAATGTAATCCCGATTATGGGATTTATTTAACTTTTTTTGTGACGCACGCGGCTCGCGAATAAAAGATATGTTACAATGTTACAAATATCACGACGCTTCCTCTCCTTGCATCATAACTCCGATTTCTATAATATTCTAAATAAAAGAAGCGGTACATAATGGAGCACCGTGTTTTTCAAACCCAAATACTGGCAGGGACCATGTAACGTAGTAATGTTTTATTTTTACAACAATATTGATATGAAGAACTCCAGGAAGAAATTTAAATGACTCGAGTCACAAATCCTTAAAACGATCAGTTGTCGCACGTCCATGTAGCATTAAGTCCTTGAAATAGTGTGTCATCTATAGTTTACTTTATCGAATTATCTATCAAGTGCTTATAAAAACTTTACAACAGGAAATTAGAATTTTATCTCCTAGTAAATGAAGGTTTAATCGAACTTGGGTGAGCAATTTAGAAAATTCTATTATTCTAGAAAATAGATGATCAGCCACCGCGTGAACTTTACTTATATTTGTACATCTGAATCGAAGGGTTTCTTTTCCGCCACAGATTACAAATCATACAAATCATAGACTTATGGTGACCTGTGCATTGCCTTGTCCTTCCTTTTGGACAATATTTATGTAAGATTTGGTGAGAAACTCTACAAGCAGGTTGTAGGGATTCCTATGGGTACAATTGTGCGCCTCTTGTTGCAGATTTATTTCTATACACGTATGAAAAGGAATTTATCCATCATCTTCAAAAGCAAAGAAAAAATGATGATGTGAAATGTTTCATTGGTACGTATACTTCTAGGTACTTGGATGATATTCTTACTATCGACAATCCTGCTTTTGAAAAGTATAAAAATGTTATTTATCCACAAGAATTGATTCTAAACAAGACAAACGCTACAAACACAGAAACATCATTTTTGGACCTAAATTTCAAAATTGTTAATGGAGAGATTCATACAAGTGTGTATGACAAAATAGCTAGATGATTTTGGATTTAACATATCGGGAGTTCGCTTCTTTTCATGTGGTGGAGGTTTTTGTTTGTTTGCTTTGGTTCCTGTTTTATCCTAATTTTGTATGCCTTCGGTTTCTGATTTTCTGAATTATCGATTTTGTGCTGTATACAGGGATATGGTCATTATCCATATTTGTCATAGTAAATTTTCCCTGGCTTGACGGTGATGTTCCTAGATTACCGTCCTATGGTATCTACCTTTCACAGCTCATCCGGTATGCTAGAGCATGTACTGATGTTTTGGATTTTCATAGTAGAAATTTACAAATTACCAAGAAACTTTTAGGACAAGGTTTTCGCTTTCACCAACTAGTAAAGACTTTCTGGAAATTCTACAAAAATTATTGTCAACTTCTTTTGAAATTCGGACCAATACAGACAGCAAAGTATATTACTTTGGGTATTTCACAACCTGCATTTTATGGTGACATAATTAACAAGATAAGAAGGATCAAAGAGGGACAACATAACTATCGAAAATGCGTCAGAATCATCAAACGCCTTTTATACCGTGGATATGATCCTTCTGTCACCAGACGGACACTAGGCTTGGTACTGGACCACTCTACAGTCTTGTACCAGCGCATTCTTAAAACGTGCACTCTGACTGACTTGACGACAGGACTCCATGACGGGCCTTGTTCAAACCTCTTCCGAGAAGACAGGGCCCGACCACTTGTCCACTCTGAATCTCAGACTCCTCGGGTGATAACATGCATGAACTCATTACAGCCGACAGAGCACGGATTGTATTACGCACGCCCTCTTTTTTTATCCATTTACATATTCATATTGCTTCGGCCCCTGCGTTTTGCGGTCTTGTTTGAGTGTGGTCATCTGACAGTGAGGAAGTTGATTTACACCACAATTGTACGTTCTTCGAGACCTCTGGGTAATCGGAAAAGTGGGAGGGTTGTGCGCACGTAATCCAGGATAACCACACCTTCTGCTATTTCCGTGGCAGATGGCCGTCCTCCGTCGGCACCGGTTGCCCATTGGTCTCGTTGGTGTATGTGTAGTCCTTTGTGTTTGATGTTTCTGTGTTGTGCGTTGACCTTCTTTTTGTCCCTTTTGCGTCTCTTTCTGTGCTTGTCTGCTTCGTGTTTTTTCATTGGGTGTTTTGGGGTTTTGCTGTGGGTGCTGTAACCTGGTGTTGTTGGAGATCACATCCTTTGCCTTAGATTCTCAGATTCAGTGTTTCCAATCGGTTAGGTTTTGATTGCATTAAAAAGAAAGGCATGGAAACTACTCTTTCATATGTACTTCAGTACTTCAACATATTGATCTATATTGAAACTATACTTGTTTCTCGTGGGACAGCGAAACTAGTTTTTTCTGAATTGTGATAAAGAAGCCCGTTATATTAAGAAAAAGGTCTTAGATCAATAATAATAAAACAGTGCCCTTTCTTGATTTCTTCTGGGTAAATTAATCTTTAAAATAGGAGCTAAGTACACAGAAGCTGGAACCCGAGACAACCACAAGTCAGATAAGATACATACATGAACTGGTGATTTAGGGATAACCAACTCCATGGGTAATTATTAATTGACAATCATCTATCGAAAAATCTTTCATGGCCTTTCAGAATCACTTCCTAACTGTATTGATATACCATGCTGCTCCTACGGTCTACATCATGCTCAAAAATATTGTATGTACAAACGTTACGATATTTAAAAACCCTCTAAACAACTATAGTTCAGTATCACTGGCGGTGGGTTATTTGGACTTTTAGACCCTAAACGGAGGGTTTTTTGTCCATATTTTTCTTAAGCCTTCAGTGCCATGGGAATGCGTGTGTGATGCTCTAAAATCATATATCCGTGGTATGTATACTCCCATATAGTAATCATTATGTTGACGTCATTATAGCACTGACTGTGACGACGGGACTCCATGACAGGCCATGTCCAAACCTCTATGGAGAAGACAGGGCCCGACCACTTGTCCTCTCTGAATCTCAGTCGAACTCCTCGGGTGATAACATGCATGAACTCATTACAGCCGGCAGAGCACGGATTGTATTACGCACGCCCTCTCTTTATATCCATTTACATATTCATCTGTGTTGCTTGGGCCCCTGCGTTTTGCGGTCATCTGACAATGAGGAGGTTGTTTTAATCCACAATTGTACGTTCTTCGAGACCTCTGGGTAATCGGAAAAGTGGGAGGGTTGTGCGCACGTAATCCAGGATAACCACACCTTCTGCTATTTCCGTGGCAGATGGCCGTCCTAAGTCGGCACCGGTTGCCCATTGGTCTCGTTGGTTCATCTGTGTTGTGCATTGACGTCCCTTGTCCCTTTTGCGTCTCTTTCTGTGCTTGTCTGCTTCGTGTTTTTGCATTGGGTGTTTTGGGGTTTTGCTGTGGGTGCTGTAACCTGGTGTTGTTGGAAATCCCCTCCTTTGCCTTAGATTCTCAGATTCTGTGTTTCCAATCGGTTAGGTTTTGATGCATTGAAAAGAAAGGCATGGAAAGTACTCGAAATTCATATGTACTTCAGTACTTCAACATATTGATCTATATTGAAACTAAACTTGCTTCTCGTGGGACAGCGAAACTAGTACATGTATGTAGTTAACTTTCTGAATTGTAATAAAGAACGCCCGTTATATTAAGAAAATGGTCGTAGATCAATGATAATAACACAGTGCCCTTTCTTGATTTCTTCTAGGTAAATTAATCTTAAAAATAGTAGCTAAGTACACACAAGCTGTAACCCGAGACAACCACAAGTCAGATAGGATGCATACATGAACTGGTGATTTAGGGATAACCAACTCCATGGGTATCATGAATTGACAATCATCTATCGAAAAATCTTTCGTGGCCTTTCAGAATCACTTCCTAACTGTATTGATATTTCATGTTGCTCCTACGGTCTACATCATGCTCAAAAACATTGTTTGTGAAAACGTTACGATATTTAAAAGCCCTCTAAACAACTAGTTCAGTATCACTGGCGGTGGGTTATTTAAGAAATAACAACTAGGTAGCCGTGGTTTATTGTCCAGTAATTCCAAGAGTTGCATGAACCAATCAAATTATCACCGAGCCGCGAAGTTATTTCTATTCTAATATAGCACGTGAATGGGTGGAGCTTAGCGCACTGGAAGTTTGTTGGAGATTTTACACCAGGCGAGTTCTATGGTACATATAGGGAGAAAATTTCAAGTCATATTAGAATTGGACTTTTAACCCTAAATGGAAGTTTTTTGTCCATATTTTCCTTAAGCCTTCAGTGCCATAAGAATCTGTATGTGATGCTCTAAAATCATATATCCGTTGTATGTATATTCCCATATAGTAATCATTATGTTGACGTCATTATAGCACTGCTAATCCCCGAGGACATCCCCATTCCCTCGTACATCAAAAACAAAATATTTCTAAAATTTCTAAGCTTATGACTCTCAATTATCAGGTAACCCACTGAGAGTAGGTATCGAGAACAACGCAAGATCGTGAAGCGAAAAAGCCGAGTCGATCAGTGTACATGCAACTTTTAGCAACTTTCAGTTACACGGTTTACTTGTATGATAACATAAATCTTATGTTCATCATAAAAGTATTAAAAAAATGGAATTTTTAAAGGATTTTCCTAAAGATAGTTTGAACAGCATTTACTATGGCAACGAGAGATATATCTGTGTCGAAAAGATTGTGTTCTGAAAAAATATAATTGAATTCATGAAGTCTACGTCACTCTCGTTTTATCTTTTACAATTTGCTTCTTTTTTTCGGTGACTGTCTCTTTAACCTTGCTAGACCCATGTAATAGGACGAATCAAATTTATACATATCAAACGTCTTCAAATTCAATAGCATCATTTAAGAACAGATAAATTTTCAGCATGGACCAGACATGCTCGTTTCGGGTACTTAACCCTCGTCAGTGATCCTCAATGTAAAAAATGTAATATTACCAAAGATTGTGAAAATTATTATGTCCCAAAATTTACCGAAAGACGTAGCAGGATGAGTGGGATATGATGCTACAGGACCCACGTTTTAGAAATTTCAAGACATTTTGATTACAGAAATTTTTGAATGCGTTGAAGAGACGATCAACCGAAGTTGATCGAAAATTGATTACATGTGCCCTCGGGGACTCCTTGTCCACCAGCAGTGACACTCACCAAGTGGTACAAATGTTAAAAGTCTTCAAATTCAATAGCATCATCTAAGAACAGATAAATTTTCAGCATTGGCCAGACATGCACGTTTGAGATACTTAACCCTCGTCAATGATCCTCAATCTAAACAATGTAATATTACCAGAAAGTATGTCCCAAAATTTACCGAAAGACGTAGAAATTTTTGAATGCGTTGAAAAAGCGTTCAACTTGGCTACAATTGCCCTCGGGGACTCCTTGTCCACCAGCAGTGACACTCACCAAGTGGTGCAAATGTTAAAATTTATACATTATGTGACAATGATTCTAGATGGCGCCACGATTATTTTTTATCGTTTCAGATTTAACAGATAAATTTTTAACTAATAATATTTCTCCTATGCATAATGGTTCAAATAACATAAGGAACATAGACATAACCATTTTTGTTTTCATCAAAGTTACAGTACATTGTAGAAAGGTACCCTTGCGCATTAAAATTTATGAATATAAAATATCCGACATATGCACTTAAATCCTCCAAGTTAAGTTTTAATAGGCCCAAACTAATTGTTTTGTTCTAAATTATAAAATATGTAATATAGAGAAATGATAGCTTTTATAAGATGAACATTTCAATGATATGTTGCAAAACACAAGAGTGCCCCCTTCATTTGTATTTTCGACTCATTTATACATTTTTTTTTTTTTTTTGCCAAAAATAACAGATAGAATTTCTTCATTTTACATTATTTTATAAGATTATGTATATAGATGAGGAAAAAATCACATTCAGGTATCCAATTTTGTGTAGGATCGATATATGGCTCCAAAGATAAGGGTTTGATATAATATTTCCACAAGCACACATACAGCCATGGACAAGAAAAAAAAGTTCAAAATTTATTCTTTTGACATTCTTTCAATAGATCAAATATAGAAAAAGACTAAACATTAGAGTAAAATATTCCTTATGGAAGATATTTGGGATAATACATAAGGGTATCCACAGTGTGAGCTCGCATGAAACAATCGCCTGTGAGGGTATCCCCATGTTTGGTATACATTTACTACATAATGAGTGAAATAATCTTCAATGTAATAAACAAATGTATATTGCTCAGTAGTGAATATATAAAGTGTAAAAATTGGATTCAACCAAAAGAACAATATGGAAATAAAATATTTTAACGGTCGAGAAGGGACCCACCTTAAATTTATTCTTGTTATGAACTTTGATGCTATGAATCTCAGTTGTTTCATGGAAATAATAAATCGTTGACAAATATCCCTCATGAAACCATTGGAACATTGATTCGTTTTAATACCGGTAAAATGTTACTTTGATTATAAAAAAATTGAGAGACTACCGTTTATGAAAAAACGATCATAAATATGACAACAAAGAAAAAAAAATCGATTTTATAATCTTATTATTATTATTACCGCGGTCTTCTCGCATGGTGGGCAAGAGCTCTACCTCTGAACTATTGGGTCGACTTGTCGATTGAGCGATTATAACAAAGCCAGAACATCGAGACATTTTAAGTTACGAAAATCGGAAATCTTCAGCGTGGAGATTTCTTTAAAATTCTCGTCTAAGGGAGGCTACTGAAACGCGTGTGATATCTCGTTAAAAACAGACTATGAATGGGGCGTCTTATATTTCCAAATAATATGAAGTACGATCTGGGATGACTATATTTGTAGAATTTTCCTTGGCTCGGTCCAAGGCAATGTGTTAATGGTCCTGGATACCTTATCCCGGTCCTGGATTTGTTGTCCACCTAACCCCTTGTTTTTGAACAACATCCGCTTAATTTTCTTTAGATATACAATTTGTTGAATGCAGCTTAAACAATTTCTTTTTGTACAAAGAAATACCTTAGTAAAACATGCAGTCTGGGTACTTCCCATGTGATAGGCACCATGGGGGAGCAGTACATTTACACACTTGCCTGTTGGCATTTATATGAGAAGGCTCATAACTGAGATGTTCGAAAGCAATACACAATTTATTGTGACATAGATGTGAGATATGATGATCTTTAGCCAAGTCATACACATTTGTACACAACATATATTGTAATCGGTGAACATATACAGGCTGACTTCGTGCCTTATTTGGGAGTTTGACTCTGATTTGCCCATACCCTCCTTCCCGGCCTCCTGTTTTTTATCCTTGCCACTCCAAACACCCCGTTTTGGGATGAACAAGAACCTTAGATAATAACTTATTCTGATAAAAATTAGTAAAGTCATCCATAAATATGTACATGCATATCGTGTAGGATTTTAAATTTCAGGGGCGCTTAGGGGTATAGATCACGAGATTTCGGCATATTTTTTCATATTTTCATTATTTTGAATTACTTTGATCCGTATGAGATGCTTGTCCTTTTTATTGCCGATATCACTGAAATGAAAGATACGATACATAAGAAATTATCTGGAAATAAACGGCAATGATTTTTGTAATCAAATCTCCTGCAAGACTACACTATAACGGACACCAGAAAAAAACATCTACAAACAAAAGGGGACACGACACATGTGGCAGGAACGGGTATCGTGTCCGGATAGCTCAGTTAGTAATTAAGAGCGTCTGCCCTGATAGCAGAAGGTTTCGGGTCCGATTCCGGGTCCGGCCACATATTTTCCCCTCCTGTAACACACAACAGCAACACACAGAACGATCCAACAAACAATCAAAGAGGACAAACTGAACATGAAACATCAATAACAATATATGAATTGTGGAAGTCTAAAGATACATTCTTTGCTTCCAATCTTATTATTTTCAGTATAGGAATATAATCTAATCAGCGTAGATAGAATGGTCGCAATTGAGACTAAAACCTTCCCGATCTGACAGTTCCTCCTTTCTAGTAGAAACGCCTTATTGCCGGAAAGAGGAAACTAAATTGGCGTGTCCTTTCCTGGAATTTGTCTCCAATCTCAACTCCCTTCAAGTACATTTCCGAGAATTTATAAATATACTGATTCCTTTTCGCAGATTTGACATTGTCTTTATTGGCTGTTAGAAATAAATGAATACTAGAAAAGGACCCGCGCAAACACGGGAAAGATTGTCATAGATACGTTGACATATTCTGACACGTTATGTATGACTATAGTATGAAATACATGTACATGGGGATTATGTTCAGAATAATATTGTTTGGCACTGATATTTGTAATAAATTTACTACATGAATTTGAAATAATTATAATTTCCATTGTCACCGGTAAGTTAATGACCGTAACCAATTGTGGAAATCTCAATATGACAGTATCAAAAGCCAACGAAAGATCTATTTAAGGATTGTTTTTCAGCTTTTGCGCTTTATCGGTGTGTATTGGCAGTAGGGAATGGAAACAAAATATGTAAAGCACGAAGTGCTTTTCATGAATTTTGTTTCCATTCCCTACTGAATTTTGTTTCCATTCCCTACTGCCAATACACACCGATAAAGCGCAAAAGCTGAAAAACAATCCTTATATTTACATTTAACGTGTTAACTAAGTTATTTCTGCCAATTTTCAGCCAGTTTCTTTACATTTGAAATATCATTGCGGAGGGAGAACGCCATTTGACGCAAGAGCAAACGAACGTTCGACGTTTTTCGCTTGATTCGAAGTAGTACCTTCTGTACGGAAACGTTGTTGACAAATGAGAAACTGAATTTTGTCCTCTTGCTTTATTTTGAACATTTCAATTAAAACTGAAGAAAATTGAATCGTGAAAATTCGTGACTTTTGTCCAACATAATTCAAACATGGCGGAGAGTTAAACTGGAGAAATTTCACAGAAATGAAGGGAAAACTTTTAAAAACTCTTTTTAACACACTTTTAAACTGCTAAGACATATGAAATCAATCGGTATTATTGTATACAAACTTCTGTAAATACCCTATTTCATCTGGAAGTAATTAGAATAATGCAAAAGTCGAGTACAGCCGTCGAAAACGCGAAAACTTTCGGTATTTTCATGACTTACCTCAACATCATGGCTAAAGATTCGCTGATACTCGAAGTATTTCTGATATTATGAATCCATAAGAAGCAAAGATAAATTCACTGTTGATAATGACACAAGTGAATCAAATCCTCATCCTAGATACTGAATATTTGATCCACTTATGCCTGAATATTCGCTCATCCAAACCAGTGATTTTTTTTGGCCGGATTTACCGCCGAATATCGGTGGCTTCCCCTCGTAAAAATTAGCTTTATTTTCCCAAAAATCGGCCCGTATTTTCCCAATACACGGAGATCAAAATTGTTTTCAAGATTGAATCGAATTTGACACGAAACGTGCACAAAAGAGTCGGCGACCGGCGATTTCTTGTCTCCTACTTAGGGTAAAATCGCCGCCTACTTTCCGTAAAATAATGTTGTATCTCAGTTTCTTTAAGTATGAAAACTGAACGTGCACTAAAGGAAATTACGTTGTCCTTTAAAAAGCTTTCACTATACAAGGTACGCGATAAATATTTCCGTAACTACAGTGAGTAGATTGATTTCAACACGGCGTGACGGATCATTTTACGGCAACGTATACAATGTATTAAAGAAGTACTTTAGGACGATCAGATCTCAACTTTTCACGCCGGTAAATAAGATTTTTAATTAATATGAAAATTGTATAGTTATTGACCCCGCGGCTCCACGTGCCACGGACAATCAAATGCCGGTCATGATAGTGATACTCGGTCTATTTACTGTATGTAAACAATGTACTAGAAATTATTCGAACAACATCAAGAATTCATTGTTATACAGTTACTGAGTCTATTGAAACATCCACAAGATGTGAGCCGACAGTAACTGTTGTCAGTGCGCGATCCCGCTCGCAGAATTCAAAACGTCTGACACACATTGCATCCGTAGACCGAAACGTTCGTCAGTTATGATCTATACTACATGCTTACAACTCAATGCTCTCAAAAATTTCGAAAGAAAAATGTTTTTTGTTTTAAAAATCGAATTGTTCACACTGAGGAGAGCGCCATAAAAAATATACATCAAAGTACCCATATTATAACTGATAGTTCAAAGCTTCAGTAGGCGAAAAGGGGTGTACCTTTGTTTTTGCAAACTCTTTCACTTTCCTGGACCGTGGTAGTAATACAGATAAGGCATTTGTGAACAGGAAATTGCTGTTTTGAACCAATAATTTGAGCGTTTCTTCAAAGAGATTTTGTTTCTAGATTTTCCCAATTTGTTCCAAAATATCGCATATTTTCCCAAATGAAAAGGTACAGGTGGCTTATAAAAAAGGTAAAAAAATCACTGCAAACACGGCATCTTTCTGCAGACAACAATGCAGTTCGTCCTTGAACTTCGTCTACTGACGCGTGATCGACTTACTACGTCACACTTCTTGGAAGCGTACATGTGGGTGACCTAGATTTTGACACATTTAATCACTGGGGGTAGACGGGGTCGTTTGATAATGGATACATGTTTTGAATCTGTATTAAAGCAATAAATGAAATGGGAATTTTATCAGAAATTAATCCGCGTAAGTTCTAAAGTCACGTGATAGGCTCTTGCGATTATCGAGAAATAAAGCAACACTTGGTTTGGTACCTTTATATAAGGGAAGCGCAGTAGGAATGTAAATATTGACTTTTATCACTTTCATAAATTGTTGCATGATTAAGTGGTTAAAATTGCGTTTATCCAGTTTCCGAGGTGAGTTGAGAGGAACGTAGTCACAGGCCCTTTCCTTCGTAAGAATATTATAAGAAGATTATTATAATATTATTGGTCATGACAATGAACACATTATTTGTATACAAAAGTGTCAAAAAGTGAAATATAAGAAAGTGTCAACATCTGACTTTGACATGGGCCAATGGAAAATGTCAAGGGAAAAATTAGCATGGGAAAATGAGCTGAGCAGAGCTTTGAGTTATGATACCCCTTTCTCGAACGTTCTGTTGTAAGATTGTACGTCGTATACATGTATTTTAGAAAACGAATATGGAATCTTAAATTTGTGTCGAGCCTCCTACTAACACGAGAAAGGTCTTGCAAGAATCGTCTTACTAAGTTTATTATACTTAAACAGTCGGATGTTAGAAAATGAGTATAGGAAAGAGGGTAGAGGGAAATTTTTATACGAAGTTCATAGTAAGTGCCCGACGCCGGTTTTGATCTTTAGATTTTCAATCTAATATTTGTTTTATGAAAACGGTGAGACATTATTTTAAAATGATTACACGTTAATTAGAAATAATTCCTTCTAAAGAAATATCAATTTCACATTGTCATATCATATATCTTCATATCACACCATTTATCTCTGTCCTCTTTGTTTCGATGGGGAATCGGCTAATTCGTTCCTTTAGTTTTCAATATTCCTTTCATAATTTCTTCTTGTTGTTGTTGTTGTTTTTACCATAACCTCGCTAAAACAAGCAGAGCACGGACTGTTTCCCGTATGCCCCTGCTTTTTTATCCATTTGCATATATATCATGTCCTGAAAAACCACACCATTCGCTATTTTTAAAAGTAGTGGACAATGAACCAATGTGTCCACATTGGTCTCCCTCAATTTGAGTTTTGCTATTCATGTCATATGTTCACATGTGTCGGCTTGGTTTTTGTCCCGTTCCATTTAACGTAGGTAATGTTGAGAGTCTTGTCGTCCCATGTTGTTTGTTGAATTTGTTTGTCTGATGTCGTTGTTTTGTTTCAATTCTGCGGATGCGTTCCCTTTTGGGTCGAAGCAAGATGCCTTCTGTAGATCATCATATCTTTACATATGCTCACCTTCATCTCTGAGCTGTTTGGTTATTCTCATTTTTGATGCTGTACTTGCTAAAATCTTTATATTACTTTTCTAACACATTTTATTGAAAGGAGAGTAATCAAACCCGCTGGACATATTTGATGCCCGAATGGAAAAGGTTTGTTTAATGATCAAAGAAGGGGTGACATCGTTTAACTGACCTATCATCTTACAGGGAATTAACACGAAGAATAATTCAGTTGCATGTCGTCTCCTTACAATGAAAAAAAAATTCAATATACGTAAAACAATTTTCATAATAGATAAGTGTTCATGTAATCTTTGTCACATACGTTGGTATACATTTATTTGATTTTAATCTTTCTTATTGAGGAAAAAAACCTTTCCAACTTTTTCAGGAAATAGACAAAACAAACTAAATTTGATTTAAACACTCACGAAGAAGAATCATGAACTTGCTGAAGAGACCCACTTTTGAATAAGTACTTGGTAGGAGTGGTTTTGTGAATATTTATTTCAAATTATAAATGAGTTCAAAGTAAATTCTTCCTGTTCACGATGCGCGTGTCTAAACACCATTGTATATCGTACACGGAAATTATGGAGCATTTGACAGTATTTCCTTAGGAAGTTTATTAAAATTACGCAGATCGATAAAATTCGGTACTGAAAAACAAAAAAAAAAAGGACTTAAAAAAAGGTATCCGTCAGCATTTACGATGCCAACACCAATACCAGAGGACGAAGGAAATTTAGGGGAGAACATGTCAGGCTTACACATGGCAGGGCCGATACGAAGATGTAAATCAGAGGACGCTGGGTACAAACATCGTACCTCTACCCCACGGGTCACTATCAAGCCAAGCTATCCTGTTTCTAACGATGACATTAAGACACCTTTATTAATGGTGAATGAGGAAGATGACGATTTCGAAAGTAATAATCATCCATTGTCGAGGGGGTCTGATGAGACTGACGATGGAACGAAGTCGCCAACTCGTAGTAAAACTTTAAGTCGGAGACGGCGCTACGGATTACGTATTGTTAAATACATGGTGTTTGCGTTGGTCATCATAGGAATGATAGTCTCCTTGGTCCACACTTTGATTTTCTGTACACGAAAGGTAAGGTTGTTGTGAATAATAATTAAAAGCGAACAAACTAATTTTGGTTGAAAATACCTGTTGTTAAAATATGAAATTTTGTTTTTCAGCATCTGAAATTACCAGAAGGTAAGACAAAGATGTTTGTTCTCTATCTAAACTCCTCTATTGTCACTTTTACAATTTCGAAATAAAAAAGCGCCCTGTCCATTTTCAGGTAAAGAACCTTCCATTGTTACTTCTATTGTTATTTTAGAAATGAAGGGGATTTCCCACAAGACTCGTCCGCAGTAACCACAGGAAACACCGAAACACCCCATGTGAAAACACAGAGATACACAGCAAGATATACAAAAAGGACAAGGTACACCAAATACGACACCATTTGAAACACCAAACATGATAGACCATACGTAAACCGACACCAATGAGCAATCGGCGCCGACTTAGGACGGCTATGTTAGTAACAAATGGTGTGGTTATCCGAATTTTGCGCGCACAGCTCTCCCACTTCTGCGACTACGAAGTGGTCTCAAAGATCGCACAATTGTTGTGTATACAGTATCCTCACTGTAAGATAACCACACAAAGAGGACAGCAGATGTAAATGGATTTATAAAACAAAGGGCGTATAATTTAAGACACAAAGAAAGGTTAATAAACTGTAGTATTTTTAGAGGGATTTCACATTGACAACCTCTGATGTTAAGAATGAAACAACGAATAAATTTTTAAATCAGTTTATATTTTGTTATTTACTCATCATCATACAGTCAAAAATATAATAGATCAAAACTTTATTCAATTCTAAATCAGTGAATGAAATGTTTAACATCTTCAAATTCATTAGCATCATTTTAGAGCAGATAAATTTACAGCATGGCCCGGACATGCACCTTTCGGATTTGTAACCCTCGTCAGTGATCCTCAATCGAAACAATAAAATACAGCCAATACATGTGAAAATTATGTCCAAAATTTACCAAAAGACGTAGCAAGATGGCTAGGATATGATGCTACAGGACCCATGTTTTAGAACTTAAAGAAATTTTTGTAAATAGAAATTTTGAGAAATTTTTGTAAACAGAAATTTTCAAATGCGTTTGAAGAAACGACCAATCGAAATTGATCGAACTTGGCTACATGTGCCCTCGGGGACTCCTGGTCCACCAGTAGTGACACTCACCAAGTGGTACAAATGTTTAACGTCTTCAAATTCATTTGCATCATTTTACAGCAGAGAAATTTACAGCATGGATTCAAAGTCAAACACAAAAAAATTATGAATCTGAAATTCATGGAAAGATTTCTGCTCTTTTAACTTATCATCTTAAAACTGCATGTCCAAAGGTTATAGAATTAAGAGCATGATGATTGATGCGAAGAAGCATGAGTAAAGAATTCTGTTTTTCGAATACCAAGTTCAATATTTCATATATCCTCCGCATTTCCAGTACAGTTTCAATAAACACCTCCTCATTCTGACACCAAGACGAGATCATATTTAAAATATTCACATCATGCAGGAAAGTAGTGCTGCTCTGTTAATTTGTACATTTTGTGGTTGTGTTCTCATGTCGTGTCCTTGGTTCTGTATGCTTTGTTTTGGCTTTTGTCTGATGTCCATTGTTTACTGTAATCTTGCCGGTGTCCGCTGATATCAGTTTTGCATTGATCTGATGGAGATTTTTCAAATTCATTGAGGTATCAGTGTACATATGATTCGGATTAAATGTTGGTAACTGATGTATTTTCCCTATAGCATATAAAGTGATACACAGTTTCCATACACATGTGATATCTTTCCCAAGGTGAGAAAATGATGTGCAGACTTATACCGGAGTTCAGTTAATAATTTGAAAAGAATTGGGCTATTTGTGTTTAGACCTGTATCGAAGGTTTGGATACATGTTAGTGGACTAAAACCAACTACATGATCGGGACTGAACTGATTATACTTTACAAGATTATAATTGGCAACACCTCACAAATTGTAGTCTAGAATGATCAATATAAATCTAAGTTCTAGGGTAAAAATGTAAGAGCCCCATATGTGCATTTCAAACGAAAAATATGTCATCAGTGATCAAATAGAGGTAATCCCAATAATGAAAAAATGAAGAGCGAAATATCAAAGGTAATTGCCTCCTTTCCAAAAGACACATATTAAGCTAGAAAATTTCAAGTTTCCATTGTGTAATTTTTAACCTTTTAAAATATATGAAATCAATAAACGATAGAATGAAAGAAAATGTTTTCAATTAAGATACAACCATAAAAGAACCAAAAGTATTCCATACTTACAAAATAACGACTACTCTTAATTTTTCATTCAAATAACAATTATATAGAAAACTAATATATTACTAATATCTTAACTATTACTTTTAAAACTTCTAACTGGACTGGTTTATTTATCCAACTTTATTTCTGACTAATTTGATTACTTATTTGAAGTAGCCATACTAACCAAGGGACTTGTTTACTGAGAATATATATATTCTTCCTTTCAGTTCCCGAGTGCGAAATTTTTGAAGCCAATTTGAATGAAGAGGCTATTGAAAATGGTAAGAATCGTTGATGTCACATTAATGTAATGAAATATTTATATTAGCAATAATAAGGTATGGAGCAAGCTGAACACAATGATATTGCTATTGAGGAAAACGGTTTCAACCACATTGCTCTAGAAACGTATGTATCAGATATTGAGTCCTTGTCAGTGGTACTTCAAGACCAAATATCTTTGAGACGCTTTGTCATTTTAGTAGCATTTATTTTCCCACGTTCTGAAGATGGAAATCCTCAATTTTCCTGAGAAGAAATTTTGTTATCTCAACCTGCGGTTTGATATCTTCTCGGAAGTTAAGTTATTACACGTCTGACATTAAATCAGATGTAAATTTGAATTTATGTATCATCTTCAAAAATAGTGTGAAAAATTTAACATCTTTACTTTTACATCTTTGAGATGCAATAAAATGAATAATGTGACCCAAACCTTAAATAGAGATGGTGCAAGGGTGTTTATGTCCTCTAATATGATGATAATTTAGACATTTGTCATACAAAATGAAGAGACCATCTCAGAAGAAGTTTTAAAATGGTCGATCAATTTCGGTGTATGAAATCATAGGTCTTCCGTTCTGTTGAGACGTTGCGTCAGTGTTATATATTGTGGTGAGATAAATTGTAAACAACGCAAAAGTTTTCAGCATTACCAAGCATACTACTGGTTGGACTTATGCAGCCGTTATGGGAGAATAGCAAACTATTTTCAAATCAGATCCCCTCGTATGTATTTTCATAGTGAATGAATGTCAAATACAAAATCCTATTTCAAAATCCAACCCTCTTGAAAACAAAAATAATACAGAACTTTCTAATGATAAAGGAAAAAAATGGACAAAAAGTCGGAGACAATAATACAGCATTATAGAAGACACTAGGTTGCAGCACCCACAGCTAAATCCCAAAACACCCAAAGCAAAAACACAGAACAGACACCCACAGAGACGCAAAAGGGAAAGGAACACCAACTCACACCATAGAAACATTAAACATAAAAGACCACACATAAACCAACGAGACCAATGGACAACCGGTGCCGACTTAGGATGGCCATCTGCCACGTAAGTAGCAGACGGTGTGGTTATCCTGGATTACGTGTGCACAACCTTCCCACTATTCCGATTTCCCAGAGGTCTCGAAGAACGCATAATTATGGTGTAAACAACATCCTCACTGTTAGATGACCACACACACACAAGACCGTAAAACGTAGGGGTGAAACACGATGGACAACAATATGTAATAGACTAATTTTACAAATTTGATGAGGAATTGTAGTTTGCAAATTGATAGGTTCGGTCGAAATTGTGAAAACACTGAGGATCTGTCAGTTCGTCACTCAATTCCGTCGGTAGCATACTTAGTTAACGTTAATTTTTGGTACTTACTTTATGAGATTGGAAATAAGATCTTATGGTGATTGGTGACTAGCAACTAGTCTAAACGACAGAAGAATAAATATATAATACTGCATTTAAAAATTTTTAGGATCTGCTTCCTTTAGGAAAATGATTATTGGTTCTTTCCGCATTCCTTTCCATTCCAACCGCATAAAGACAACTTTCGTCTCAACGAGTATGATCAATTCGGTCTTTAAATAGAGAATAAATGTCTTAATTTGTATTTTGTTACGGGTATGCAACACACAGCAAGTGCATATATCGTACATGCAATGCGCGTTAGCAATTGCTGTGTGTTGCATACCCGTAACAAAACACAAATTATGACATTTATTCTATATATATGCACCATAGTTGTCTGTTTCATTCTTGTTTTCTGAAATTGCTTTTTCTTGGTAAAAGGGTGACGTTAAAATTCTTCTCACTGCGGGTTCAGTTTGCAGGTTAGAACAGCCGTCGCGGCATGTTTCTTTAGATCTTGTGCATTGTGACGTCATCAGTGTTAATACACGAATTGCAGCACGTTCCTTTCAATAGTAACATATTAGGGAATTACATTGGTTGTGCATATAGAAATTGGCAAAAAAAAAAACTTTTGTCTTGTTAAAATTATATCAGAGTTAAACAATCGACCCATTCTATTCTGTCGCAGTTCTTTAAAAAAGAGAAACGAATGAGTTTAGTTCTATAGGAATTGTTACCTATGCAGTCCTTTTGTCAGAATGATGAAAGGGGTACGAGGGAATTATATCATGTGTATAACAAAAACCGCTCAATTATTCTAAAAATGTATGCTTTTGACAGGAATCATTTACATCAAATATCTGTTGTTATGCTAAAGATTAAAGTAATGAATACCGATAAGATAGATGAATGTTAAACGTCTTCAAATTCGATAGATAAATTTATGGACCAGACATCACGTTACGGGTACATAACAAACATATTTTAACTGTTTAAGGAGTTACCTGTCAAACATGCATGTATAAGATCTGCATTCTTCATCAGTAAAAATGTCAAAAGATGACAAGTGGTAGCTTGTGCGCACGTTATCCAGGATAAACTTGCGTGGCAGATGGCCGTCCAAAGTCGGCACCGGTTGCCCATTGGTCTCGTTGGTTTATATGTTTCTATGGTGTGATTTGTTGTTCCTTGCCCCTTTTGCGTCTTTTTCTGTGGATGTCGGTTCCATGCTTTTTGACAAAAGAGATGATTTTGGATTTAACATAGTAAAGTTCCCCTGGCTTGACGGTGATGTTCCTAGATTACCGTCCTATGGTTTCTATATTTCACAGCTCATCCGGTATGCTAGAGCATATACTGATGTTTTGGATTTTCATAGTAGAAATTTACAAATTACCAAGAAACTTTTAGGACAAGGTTTTCGCTTTCACAAACTAGTAAAGACTCTCTGGAAATGTTACAAAAATTATTGTCAACTTCTTCTGAAATTCGGACCAATTCAGGCAACAGAGTATATTACTTAGGGTATTTCACAACCTGCATTTTATGGTGACATTATTAACAAGATAAGAAGGATCAAAGATAGACAACATCACTATCAAAAATGCGTCAGAATAATCAAACGCCTTTTATACCGTGGGTATGATCCTAATGTCACCAGATGGACACTAGGCTTGGTACTTGACCAATCTACAGTCTTGTACAAGCGCATTCTAAAAAATTGCACTCTGACTGACTGTGACGACGGAACTCCATGACGGGCCTCGTCCAAACCTCTTTAGAGAAGACAGGGCCCCGAGCACCTGTCCTCTCTGAATGTCAGTCGAACTCCTCGGGTGATACCATACATGAGCTCGCGGCGGCAGAGCACGGATTGTATTACGTACGCTTACGTATGCTTCTTGTTCAGGATAATATTACACAACGACTGAACTCATCATTGAAGAAGTTCTTCGATCTCTACGGGGATCTTGTAGAAGCATATGAGATCTTTTTTCGAAATAATCAGTAACATTCTGGATTGCGATTGAATGGCTGTCAACATCACCAAACAAGACATCTTTACCTGATATGTACACCAATATGTGCATCGAGACAATCACCGAATTTGAAAAGTTTTCATGGAACTGTTGCGACGTGTATAACATACCAACAGGAGACGTTATCTCCCTGGACACCTGGTCTCACTTCGGTATATTGTATATTCCAGGGTTTGAAAATTATAATGGTTTTGTGTTACCTTCTCTACATTGAGACTGAATAACCGATCGGTACTTCTTCGATGTTTATTCCAGTAGAATCGAGAATGAACATTTTGAAAGAAAACATTTTTAGGGGGGTGTATAATTTTTTTATGAATAATTCCGATTCGAATATTTTTGGATGCCATGGAATATTATGCGGTGTGCAGATTTTTTTTTTTTTTTTTTTTGCAAAAGTAGTGCTGGAAATCCAAATGGCACGAATTTATTTGGTATGACCTTACTAAAGTATTATAACGCAGAGAAATGCGTACCTGTAGTTCCAATGTTGTACTTTCTATTTTCTTGGCGGAATAGTTTTTCTCAGCACATTACTGGTTTTATAATATTTTTCTATATTCATATCAAACCGAATTTATTCCATCGGTTTTTTTACAGGACGAAAACAATTGGCGATTCAACTCATCTCGAATACAGATTTATAGATAGGCTCTGCAATGAAAAATTCTTTGCGGATAACATCCATGCATCAAATTTATCTGTTCTTGTAAAAATGATGCTACTGAATTTGAAACGTCTAACATTTGTACCACTTGGTGAGTGTCACTGCTGGTGGACCAGAAGTCCCTGACGGCACATGTAGCGAACTTCGATGACCTACAGTTGATCGTTTCTTCGACGCATTCGGATATTTCTGTTATCAAAATTGCTTGAAACTTCTTAAACGTGGGTCCTATAGCATCATATCCCACGTCTTTCGGTACATTTTTGGACATGCTAACTGTCACACTCTTTTGCCATTTTACATTGTTTAGATTAAGGATTAATGACGAGGGTTAAGGACACGAAACGTGCATGTCTGGTCCATGCTGCAAATTTGATCTGTTCTTAAATGATGCTATTGAATTTGAAGACGTTTAACATTCGGTTGATTGTTCCTTCAACGCATTGGAAAATTTCTGTTTTCAAAATTTCTTGAAATTTCTAAATCGTGGGTCTTGTAGCATCACATCCCACACACCCTGCTACGTCTTTCGGTACATTTTTGGACATGATGACTTTCACTTTGTTTAGATTGATGATCACTGACGAAGGATAAGTACCCGAGACGTACATGTCTGGTCCATGCTGCAAATTTGATCTGTTCTTAAATGATACTATTGATTTAGAAGAAGTTTAACACCTACACAATTTGTCGTGTGAGCTAGAGGTGAATGAAGCCAACGAAGGCATTTACTCTTTATCATAGGTCGATTTCATAATATTTGTTGATGACAGTGGTCAACTAAATAATGTTTTGTACTTCAAAATAACACATTGCCAATAATTAAGAAGTCTTTATCCTTTATCTATGCTTAATTCATATCACAACTGATACGGTATACGCTCAAATAATGACTTCGCTCTGAAAGCACTGCGAATTACAAATAAAACTTACTCAACCAGGGTTTATTTGTAATTGACTAACCTAAGTTACTGCAGAAATGCTTGGACGAAATAATCATTATTATGAAAAAAAAACTGTATCCACATTCTTGAACGATATCTTAAGTTAGATGCATCCAGTGGCCACTAATGTGTTATATTTTCACCCTTTGTGTACAGCTAAAGTGACGTTTAATTTGCAAGCTGAAGATGCATATCTTTCCGTGCACCTTATCTCTTTACCATTGGGGTTTCATTCGTGTTTCTATTGAGCTTTGTTATTGTCTCAGTGTATAGTTACAGTCTGTTTGCCCTATTTTTTTTTCATTTCCCTTTTTTTTCTTTTTAAGTTTTTATTTCCATACTCCTTTGACAATGCTTTGGAAAGGATCTTAGACGGGGCATCTCACAATATATTGAATACTGATGACAAAGTTCTGTTTTATATTTGTAAAGAAGTCGTCAGCTTTTGATTGTAATTTTTGTTATCTGATTTCGGGTTTTGCGTTTGACTTCCAGTAAGTGTTTTGAATATCATTCCCTGACATTGTCGCCATAGCACTTTCTATATAGACATGACGTCAGACAATGCATGGATTTTATATATTTTCATTTCCATGCTTCATTAACATCGATGGCGGGTGCGGCTAACCAACAGGGGATGCTTACTCCTCCCGGGCACCTGGTCCCACCTCTAGCTTGCTAGGGGTCCGTCGATGTTTAATTTCTGCTCTCTTGTGAGTGCTGTTGAGATTATCGTCAGGATCTTCTTTAACTCATTTGTGTCACACTTATGCCCTTTGCCGTGTGGAGCTCGTAAAAAAGTTCCCCGCGAGGGGTTTGACAGTAAGTGTTTTGAATATACTTCCCTGACATTGTCGCCATAGCACTTTCTATATAGACATGACGTCAGACAATGTATGGATTTTATATATTTTCATTTCCATGCTTCATTAACATCGATGGCGGTGCGGCTAGCCAAGGGGATGCTTACTCCTCCCGGGCACCTGGTCCCACCTCTAGCTTGCTAGGGGTCCGTCGATGTTTAATTTTCTGCTCTATTGTGAGTGCTGTTGAGATTATCGTCAGGATCTTCTTTAACTCATTTGTGTCACACTTATGCCCTTTGCCATGTGGAGCTCGTAAAAAAGTTCCCCGCGAGGGGTTTGACAGTAAGTGTTTTGAATATACTTCCCTGACATTGTCGCCATAGCACTTTCTATATAGACATAACGTCAGACAGTGCATGGATTTTATATATTTTCATTTCCATGCTTCATTAATATCGATGGCGGGTGCGGCTAGCCAACAGGGGATGCTTACTCCTCCCGGGCACCTGGTCCCACCTCTAGCTTGCAAGGGGTCCGTCGATGTTTAAATTTCTGCTCTCTTGTGAGTGCTGTTGAGATTATCGTCAGGATCTTCTTTAACTCATTTGTGTCACACTTATGCCCTTTGCCGTGTGGAGCTCGTAAAAAAGTTCCCCGCGAGGGGTTTGACAGTAAGTGTTTTGAATATACTTCCCTGACATTGTCGCCATAGCACTTTCTATATAGACATAACGTCAGACAATGCATGGATTTTATATATTTTCATTTCCATGCTTCATTAACATCGATGGTGGGTGCGGCTAACCAACAGGGGATGCTTACTCCTCCCGGGCACCTGGTCCCACCTCTAGCTTGCTTAGGGGTCCGTCGATGTTTAATTTTCTGCTCTATTGTGAGTGCTGTTGAGATTATCGTCAGGATCTTCTTTAACTCATTTGTGTCACACTTATGCCCTTTGCCGTGTGGAGCTCGTAAAAAAGTTCCCCGCGAGGGGTTTGACAGTAAGTGTTTTGAATACACTTCCCTGACATTGTCGCCATAGCACTTTCTATATAGACATAACGTCAGACAGTGCATGGATTTTATATATTTTCATTTCCATGCTTCATTAACATCGATGGCGGGTGCGGCTAGCCAACAGGGGATGCTTACTCCTCCCGGGTACCTGGTCCCACCTCTAGCTTGCTAGGGGTCCGTCGATGTTTAATTTTCTGCTCTATTGTGAGTGCTGTTGAGATTATCGTCAGGATCTTCTTTAACTCATTTGTGTCACACTTATGCCCTTTGCCGTGTGGAGCTCGTAAAAAAGTTCCCCGCGAGGGGTTTGACAGTAAGTGTTTTGAATATACTTCCCTGACATTGTCGCCATAGCACTTTCTATATAGACATAACGTCAGACAGTGCATGGATTTTATATATTTTCATTTCCATGCTTCATTAACATCGATGGCGGGTGCGGCTAGCCAACAGGGGATGCTTACTCCTCCCGGGCACCTGGTCCCACCTCTAGCTTGCAAGGGGTCCGTCGATGTTTAAATTTCTGCTCTCTTGTGAGTGCTGTTGAGATTATCGTCAGGATCTTCTTTAACTCATTTGTGTCACACTTATGCCCTTTGCCGTGTGGAGCTCGTAAAAAAGTTCCCCGCGAGGGGTTTGACAGTAAGTGTTTTGAATATACTTCCCTGACATTGTCGCCATAGCACTTTCTGTATAGACATAACGTCAGACAATGCATGGATTTTATATATTTTCATTTCCATGCTTCATTAACATCGATGGTGGGTGCGGCTAGCCAACAGGGGATGCTTACTCCTCCCGGGCACCTGGTCCCACCTCTAGCTTGCTTAGGGGTCCGTCGATGTTTAATTTTCTGCTCTATTGTGAGTGCTGTTGAGATTATCGTCAGGATCTTCTTTAACTCATTTGTGTCACACTTATGCCCTTTGCCGTGTGGAGCTCGTAAAAAAGTTCCCCGCGAGGGGTTTGACAGTAAGTGTTTTGAATACACTTCCCTGACATTGTCGCCATAGCACTTTCTATATAGACATAACGTCAGACAGTGCATGGATTTTATATATTTTCATTTCCATGCTTCATTAACATCGATGGCGGGTGCGGATAGCCAACAGGGGATGCTTACTCCTCCCGGGTACCTGGTCCCACCTCTAGCTTGCTAGGGGTCCGTCGATGTTTAATTTTCTGCTCTATTGTGAGTGCTGTTGAGATTATCGTCAGGATCTTCTTTAACTCATTCCATTCACAAATTTATAAATAATGACTGAAGGTCCTGATGACAAAGTCACCGAATGCGGAATCATCTGACTATTGGGTCTTTTCGAAATACAGAGTTACTTCCCATTTGTGCAGGTATCTGACGTCAACGCATTGTGACGTCATCGAATTCTGTGGAAACCAGCATGAAATTCAGGGAAATAGGGTTACATATATGACGTTTTCAAAGAAATTTAATGACGTCACAATGCTTTTACGTCAGATACCTGCACAAATCGAACACAGGACTGCAAAATCGAAAAGACGGAATTGCAGATTTTCAATTTACCAGTATCAATGATCATGTCTGCAAAGATAAAATATGGATTTATTTACATAATGCGGACTAAAAATTGCAATTATACATTAAAAAGTAATATTGTGGCTTATATAAAAGTCAAGCTAAAAAATTAGAGCCAGCATTTTTATATATAAATCAATATGAAGAATTGTCACGTGAACAAAAACATTATATAAATTCATAACTAGTGCCAGGTACAGATAGATGCGAATTACCTTGAACATTTAATGATAAGTTTATATGAAAAGTGTCACATGGTTTGTATTTTTAGAATTTTGCTACATGATTTGTAAGTAATCCTTCAAAGAAAAGATCACGTAACAGTATAATTTTAGACGAGAAGCTGTAATGTCTAACACTTTAAACGTCTGCAACCGCCGGGTTTTTTTGTGTGTGTGTCGCCTGCGAAGCATTGCGACACTTAGGGATAACTTGTTTTTTTAATTATATTTCACTCATGTAGCAAGCTAGCAAACCTCTTTCTGGGTACTGGTTTATGAGTGTAAAATGCAATACTAGTACATGTATATAGTTCTACGTTTTTAAACATTCCTGTGACATTTCCGAAACAGAGCTCTCCGATCCTATCCAGTGTTTTTTTTTTTATTTTGAACCAATGGGAAAGTTCAAATTCGTTACTATTGACTACCTCAAAATTATCTCATATTTCCTGTTTAAGAAGTCAGTTTAATATTTTTGATTGATCGAGGCAAAAATGGAAGAAAAATTAAATCGTGCCAAAGGCAAAACTAAAATACCCGAATAATATTTCAGTAGTCACTCAAAATGTTTTTTCTTCGCTTTCAAACGATAAGCAGTTTTTACTCTTGCCTTGCTTACGACGTTGTGTTTGGCATTTCTTAGCTCGTTCTTTCATGATCAGTTCCTGATGATACAGGTATCTGTTCAACATTTAAAACAACGAGATTGACATACCGAAATTTAATTATCCTAGTAGCACTAATTGTCAGTTACACTATACTTGTAAGTAAGCTACTTGTTCAGGGTTATGTTACACAACGGCTGAAATCATCATTGAGGAAGTTCTTAGGTCGCTACGGGGATATAACAAAAACATACGAGATCCCCCTTTACAGAATGATAAGTGACATTCTACATTATGATTGAATGGCTGCCATCATCACCAAACAAGACATACTTACCTGATTTGTACATCAAAATGTACATCGAGACAATTACCGAATTTGACAGGTTTCCATTTAGCTGTTTCGACGGGTGTTGCATGCAATTAGGAGACGCTGACTCTCCCCGGGCACCTGGTATCATTTCGGAATTTTTTTCATTCCGAGGTTCGCAACCGTTCCTGTGGAAAATCTAATGATTTTGCCTTGCCCTCTCGAATATGAGACTGAATATCTGATGGGTACTTCTGTAATGTTTATTTGTCAATAAAGCGTTGGTCACAACCCGCCTTACGTGCAAGTACATGCTGTCTACGTGCAAAAACATAGGCAAACCTTGGGTATCCATACGGTGTCTGTGCGTTATCAGTACGTGTCCCGTACGGCCTCCCTGCGGATTTGGGAACATGCAGACAGGACGTTATAGTTTTAGTGCATACAGAACTTTCGCTGCGTCCTGTCTGCGTGCTGTCTACTAATTCATCCAGAAGTACGACACGCACGGTGTTAGTACGTTGCAAGTACGTACAACGCACCTTCGATGCAAGGAAGTGAGGACTCCGCGCGTTAGCAGTAGCCTAATTGTAAATTCGACTCCTTACAATAACGTAGAAGACGGAGAAAGTGCATTGTAAGCAAGTTGCACGTACAACGCACTTACTTTCTGCGCAACATATGATGCAGGTCCGTCGATGCTTAATTTTGTGCTATATTGTGAGTGCTGTTGAGATTGTCGTCAGGATCTTCTTTAACTCATTTGTGTCACACTTATGCCCTTTGCCGTGTGGAGCTCGTAAAAAAGTTCCCGCGAGGGGTTTGCCAGTAAGTGTTTTCAATGTATTTCCCTGACATTGTCGCCATAGCACTTTCCATATAGACATGACGTAAGACGATGCATGAATTTTGTATGTTCTTTTCGTTTTCGTGCGTGGGAACCGACGATGGGTGCGGCTAGCCAACAGGGGATACTAACTCCTCCCGGGCACCTGGTCCCACCTCTAGCTTGCTAGGGGTCCGTCGATGCTAAATTGTGTGATCTAGTGTGAGTGCTGTTGAGATTGTCGTCAGGATCTTCTTTAACTCATTTCTGTCACACTTATGCCCTTTGCCTAGTGGATCTCGTAAAAAAGTTCCCCACGAGGGGTGTGACAGTGTTTTGAATATATTTTCCTGACATTGTCGCCATAGCACTTTCTATATAGACATGACGTCAGACAATGCATGAATTTTGTATGTTCTTTTCGTTTTCGTGCTTGGGCATCGACGGCGGGTGCGGCTAGCCAACAGGGGATGCTTACTCCTCCCGGGCACCTGGTCCCACCTCTAGCTTGCTAGTGGTCCGTCGATGCTTAATTGTGTGCTCTATTGTAATTGCTGTTGAGATTGTCGTCAGGATTTTCTTTAACTCATTTGTGTCACACTTATGCCCTTTGCCGTGTGGAGCTCGTAAAAAAGTTCCCCGCGAGGGGTGTGACAGTAAGTGTTTTGAATATATTTCCCTGACATTGTCGCCATAGCACTTTCTATATAGACATGACGTCAGACAATGCATGAATTTTGTATGTTCTTTTCGTTTTCGTGCTTGGGCATCGACGGCGGGTGCGGCTAGCCAACAGGGGATGCTTACTCCTCCCGGGCACCTGGTCCCACCTCTAGCTTGCTAGTGGTCCGTCGATGCTTAATTGTGTGCTCTAGTGTGAGTGTTGTTGAGATTGTCGTCAGGATCTTCTTTAACTCATTTGTTTCACACTTATGCCCTTTGCCTAGTGGAGCTTGTAAAAAGTTCCCCGCGAGGGGTTTGACAGTAAGTGTTTTGAATATATTTCCCTGACATTGTCGCCATAGCACTTTCCATATAGACATGACGTAAGACGATGCATGAATTTTGTATGTTCTTTTCGTTTTCGTGCGTGGGAACCGACGATGGGTGCGGCTAGCCAACAGGGGATACTTACTCCTCCCGGGCACCTGGTCCCACCTCTAGCTTGCTAGGGGTCCGTCGATGCTAAATTGTGTGCTCTAGTGTGAGTGCTGTTGAGATTGTCGTCAGGATCTTCTTTAACTCATTTCTGTCACACTTATGCCCTTTGCCTAGTGGATCTCGTAAAAAAGTTCCCCACGAGGGGTGTGACAGTGTTTTGAATATATTTCCCTGACATTGTCGCCATAGCACTTTCTATATAGACATGACGTCAGACAATGCATGAATTTTGTATGTTCTTTTCGTTTTCGTGCTTGGGCATCGACGGCGGGTGCGGCTAGCCAACAGGGGATGCTTACTCCTCCCGGGCACCTGGTCCCACCTCTAGCTTGCTAGTGGTCCGTCGATGCTTAATTGTGTGCTCTATTGTAATTGCTGTTGAGATTGTCGTCAGGATTTTCTTTAACTCATTTGTGTCACACTTATGCCCTTTGCCGTGTGGAGCTCGTAAAAAAGTTCCCCGCGAGGGGTGTGACAGTAAGTGTTTTGAATATATTTCCCTGACATTGTCGCCATAGCACTTTCTATATAGACATGACGTCAGACAATGCATGAATTTTGTATGTTCTTTTCGTTTTCGTGCTTGGGCATCGACGGCGGGTGCGGCTAGCCAACAGGGGATGCTTACTCCTCCCGGGCACCTGGTCCCACCTCTAGCTTGCTAGTGGTCCGTCGATGCTTAATTGTTTGCTCTATTGTAATTGCTGTTGAGATTGTCGTCAGGATTTTCTTTAACTCATTTGTTTCACACTTATGCCCTTTGCCTAGTGGAGCTTGTAAAAAGTTCCCCGCGAGGGGTTTGACAGTAAGTGTTTTGAATATATTTCCCTGACATTGTCGCCATAGCACTTTCCATATAGACATGACGTCAGACAATGCATGAATTTTATATGTTCTTTTCGTTATCGTGCTTGGGCATCGACGGCGGGTTCGGCTAGCCAACAGGGGATACTTACTCCTCCCGGGCACCTGGTCCCACCTCTAGCTTGCTAGGGATCCGTCGATGCTTAATTTTGTGCTCTATTGTGAGTGCTGTTGAGATTGTCGTCAGGATCTTCTTTAACTCATGTTGAAACACTCCTTCCGTATTCTTGCAACCTCCTTCCTTGCGTCTTCAGAAAAGCGTAGCTCACGTACCCTCCACAAACACGCACGTCCAAAAAGCACGCACGGCGGGTTGTGACCAGGCGCTTAAAGGCCGGATGGGGACTATAAAAGAAGACAGGTAAATTCCCTGTCATTTCCTCACTGACCGCTGTAGGGTTAACGTCTCTAATCGCAATATGATTGGTCTTATGTATTTATAACCCTATCATTTTTGATTGACAGCTTCAAAAGATAAAATTGTGGAATATCTTATTATCATAATCAAGTATAACTGTCGGTATGTCTTTGATGTCAAACATCGCTCGCGTCGCTAGGAATATCACTGGTCAATAGACGCCGCTTATTTCACGCCTACCAAACTTAGATCACTCAGGTGCAATGGCGTAGCTCTGCCTGAAAAAGTGGAGGGGCACAACATCCCAAAATTTCTAACAAGCAACAACAAAAAAAGAACAAAAAGGGGGAAAGGGGGGAGGAGCGGAAGTGATTAAAAACAATATGGGGGTTTCGTGTTCTGTATGCACAAATTTTAACATTTTAAGTACAAGATTAATGTCTGGCGAGCGTTGGCGAGCCAGGAAACTTTTTTTAGCAAATTATTGACTTATCAGAAAATACTTTCTATATCCTCTATCATCAACAAGTACATGTAATAATATTCTATATAGTTTGAGTTAAATGTGGGGGGCATGTGCCCCCACTGCGCCCCTTCTCCTACGCCCTTGAGGTGTGCATATTAATGATCGCTCGGTTGAAAAATCCGGCCTTAAGAGAGAGTAAAAAGATCAGTTTCATACATTATAAACGATAAACCAGTTGACTAGGATTCGGTACTAAAGGTTAGGACGGTACATTACGTGTATCAATTTTCTTTCCATTTCAGACAAAGATCAGTATGAGTACAATTTGCCTTGGCTATATTCGGGTTCGATCAACTCTTCACTGACGCACATCAAGTGTGACAACAGGGAATTTGTCGCTCTTCAGAAGGGGAAGTACACAATCCATGTAAAGATTCACATTGATACTTACCAGCACCGGACTCTGGACCATAATAAACAGTATCCCCTTAGGCTTTGTATGATGTCCGATGACAAAGTACTTCACTGTAGTGTAAAACGACAGGCCAGTAAGGAAGTGGACACGATGGAACTCAACCAAATAATCGACATGGAGGATGGACAGAAATTCAGTTTTCTTCTAAGAACGGACGAGAAGCCAAGAAACGTAATTAAAAAATATCATAATAGGGTTCAGATTCATAAAAATGACTGTCATCCACTAAAATCTTCGAATAAATAGAAAGGCGCTGTTAAAATTAAGCCCTGAAATCACTAGACGATTTCTCATGTCCTTCCAATTTAGAAAAAAAGTTGGCCAGAATAACAATAAAAATTATAAGAAGTTTCATAGTAGGCACTTTATGAAAGTAGATTTGGTGAAAGATGTTTTACTTACGGGTTGAAGAGGTAGGGGTTACTGATGACGAAAAACGTCGAATATCTAGCGAAAACGCACAAAAAATGCATTATTCTACACCAATTTGATATCTATAATGCTTTTGTACCCTTTCAAATTAATTAACTTTGAGGTTGCTATATCAAAATAATAATCGGCAAACTCTGGAAACTGACAAACGGTTTTATTTCGTACTTCTCAACTACTTATGTAGCTTTCAGGCGCATATATATATATACATGTAGACAACTTTCTCATCTATTTCTCCCTAACGGTTAAATTTTTGACCCGTAAACACTCTGAATTAATTGTTCCATGATATAAAAAGAAAAATTGCAATTCTAATCTACTTTATCGCTATAAATGCTAATTCTAAAATAGTCATCCATCCCCCTTTTCCCGTTTTTCGCGGGTAGGACATGCCCCCCCCCCCCCCCCCCCCCCCCGCTTCAGAACCCCACTTCGCAGAAAATGTGTTTTATTGATATACACATTTGGTGAAAGTGGGATTCTAAAGCGAGGGGAGCGATGTTGTATAAAAACTTATTCGTATTCCATTGATTTCTACATAAAAAATAAAATGCTTGTTTTGTTAATAGCTTTCAAACTGATGAAAATTAAACTTTTACTTAGTAATCAGAATATGCCTCTACCACAGCTCTTTCAACCAGACGTTTGAATAAGCGACCAGTCACGGGTTTTCAAGGGTCGCTTAGGATAAAAATGTTTAATTTGACAGTATTGAAATATATATTCTATATTTTAGAAATTATGTGCACCATATGCGCATTTCAAGAAGTTATGTCTCATCAGTGATGCTCGAGGCCGAAAAAGAGGAAATCAGCAAATATTTTTAAGTGATACAAGCCGAATACTTCGAGGTCTTTATACATAATGAATTGAACTGATTGAAATTTTTTAGCTTTTAAATTTAATTGAGATGCTTTTTCATTTGTTATGAATTCATTAACTCAAACAGTCTTCACAGGCTTTGGTGGTGTTTTTTTTTTACTGAAACTGCTTATTATGTAATTAGTGAAAGTCAAACACAAAACCATAAATCATATTGTGTAAGCTTAGTTCAATACGATAGTTTTGTGACGACCAACAAGATTATAAATCGTTTTAATGTATTATATTTAAAATAAGGAGGAGATTCCCCACATGGTGATGTTTAATTGACCACAGCGGAATACACACGAACAGAAGGGAATAAACATATGGAAACACGACAACAATAACTTCACATCATTCAAACATAAAGGTCAACAATATAAATATGAATGACTTCCATAGAGTCAAGTTGCAACTTATTAACTTAATTTTAAGATATAGACAAATTAATATATGTTTATTACAATATCGGTGTGTTATCTAAGCCTATGTTTTCGTTCACTTTCTTTGTTCAAAGAACTCTTTATAATTATGGCACATGTATGGTTTTGTATCAGTCGACTCTCGATCAAAGCACTGGTGTGTGGTGCTATTTGTTATGCCCCCCGTAATGGAAAATTCGGGGGCATATAGCTTTTGGTCTGTCTGTCTGTCCGCAAAAACTTTAACCTTGGCCATAACCTTTGAAGGGTAAGTGATAGGGCTTTCATATTTCACATGTGTATTCCTTGTGACAAGACCTTTCCATGGATACAAACATTTTTGACCTTGTGACCTTGACCTTTGAGTTAAATTTACTTTTGAAAAACTTTAACTTTGGACATAACTTTCGAATGGTAAGTGATAGGGCTTCATATTTCACATGTGTATTCCTTGTGACAAGACCTTTCCATGGATATCAAAATTTTTGACCTTATGATCTTGACCTTGGAGTTTGACCTAATTTCGAAAATTTAAACTTTAGCCATAACTTTTGAATGGTAAGTGATAGGGCTTTCATAAATCACATATGAATTCCATGTGGCAAGATTTTTCCATGGAAACTGAATTTGACCTTGTTACCTTGACCTCAAATGTGATACTACTTTTGATCTGTTTTACTGACAAAGATGCCAATGGGGGCATTCGTGGTTCACAAACACAGGTTTTATTATATTTTTTTTTTATTTTCGCAAGTTTGTTTCATGTGTCATCCAAATCATATCAATACTTCCAAAAACTTCTGCTTGGTTTTGCAGTGTTTCGGCATTCAATATGAAATATACTCCAAAACTAATAATAAGGGTTATCTCCATGATGGCAAAGCTCTGTCCTGAGCTGGTTCTTTGTCAGAATGTGTAGGTCAAGTTTAGACTTTTACTTTTCATAAGTTTAAATTGTTATTTGGATTTACTCTTTTCGGTCTCTTTAATACTTAATATGGATTCTCTGTAAAAACCTAAAACAGCTGGCCACGGCATGTCATGGATTTTGATGAAACTTTCTGTAATTATCATACTTAATGTAAAAACAATGAAAACAAACCATATTGTTATATTTGAACAACGGTTGCCATGGTAACGGGGTCAATCTATTTGACACCCCCATAAATATGAGAGATAAGACATATTGTGGCATTCTGTTGCCATGGAAACCATGGTCAAATTTTACTTTATGAACACACAAACTTTTCTTTGTAAGTTCAACTCTAACAAGAATAACTTTTTCGGGGGAGGGGGTTATCAGGTAGTTGTTGATATTCAGTCAAATTATGTGAAAATTTAGCAAAAATAAGGTCTAATTTTAGGGTCATTTTTGGCCTGTTTTCGATTATTTTGAAGGTTGAAAACCATTATTTGGTGAATGTTATGGGTATTTAACAACACCTTGCCAAAATAAATGTCTATAGCTGGAAAAAATCAAGAAATAAAATTTATGGTGAAACTCACCATTTTGTCATGAATGCCAATCAACTTCTTCAACTCTTATAGACTTGGTTATCACAAATAACACTAATAAAGTATTGTATTCCGATGTCCTAGAACCTTTTTTAGATGTTAACATCAGATACCATTGTCCTGTCGTCTGTCTTGTGAAATCGAATAAACCAAAATCTTTTTGCTTTAGAAGAAAAATTTGGCTATTTGACAAGGGGAATTATGAAAATTTTAGACATACTCTTTCAAATGTCGATTGGTATACATTACTTGATACGAAAAACTCAGTTGATGAAAACGTTGGTATTTTTACAGAAAAATTTATGTCTGTGGCGTCCGAAAACATACCAAATAAAATGATAACAATTCGCGAAAGTGACTTGCCGTGGATCTCGAGTGAAATAAAACGAGTGATTAGAAAACGAAATCGTACGAGAAAAATGGCCAAAAAAATCAAATAACCCCACACATTGGCAATTGTTTAGAAAGTTACGTAACGAATGTGTCAGTTTATTAAGGTCTGCGAAAGATAAATATTTTGAAAACTTGTGTGACAAGATAAAATCTTCAACATTTAGTTCTAAAGACTGGTGGAAATTAGCAAAAAAATTTTATAATCCTAATGTAAGCACTATTAACAAACCATTTTTGACTGATGATGATTTAGAAATACATAATGACTTCGATAAGGCAAAGGAGAAGGTACGTTATGGGCCAAAATCGGCCCTATCTGAAAAATGAAGCAAACTTTGAACAATGAAAATACAAGATTTACAGAATGTAAATCAGTTTAAATTTTGAGAATCGGGTATTCCGTTGCAATTTTATAGCAATTTGAAAACACGTAGGTGAGCTTTCTGTTTCACTGACTTTGACGTCATGTGACGTTATGATCACGTCGTGATATAACGTTGTCAGATAACAAATTCTTGTATTCTTACATAAATCATAATGATTGTTTTGCTCATGTTTTTGCCATGAAACGATTTCATGAATCCTCGAAAATCTGCGATTGATAAAGTATTGTACGTCGTCTTTTAGCTTCTGGGTTATTCTTGGAGACTGTCTCATTTTAATGCTATAACTGATTCTAGAATTTAACGTATCCAATGTACAAATGGAGATCTCGTTGACGTCTCGTCTATTTAAACAGTGTTAAAATGATCTCGGTAATCTTCGACAGCGTCTCGATAGTTTCCGTGGATCAGATAGCAATTGGCATGTTGACCTTTGATGTTGGAAACCAACTATTATTTTGCATTTGGTATTTTTAGGTAATGATTTGTTATAATTCGAACAATAAAATACACTTGATATCTATTTGTACAACGGATACCTTAAGGGAATTACGATGTTTCTGAAAATCATATACGTGCATATATTACAGTCATTCAAACAAACGAAAAGACAGAGATTTTACCGCTTAAATTTGAGATGGGGATGTAGTGAATAACAGAAAGTCAAAGAGTCTGGGAGAGCGATTAAGGTTCCTGTCCAAGGGGTCCAGGGCGTTCCTGAAAGGGGACGGAAAATCATCTTACCGCGATTGACTGTTTTGCTTGATGAAGGCAGTATTGAAATAGCCATTTGTAATCTTTATCATGGTTATTGGATTGTTATGAAAAGCTATATTTTTATATAAGCAAGCAAGCGATTTTTTTTGGGGGGGGGGGGGGGGTTACACACCCCTTGCTGTAAGGGTATGTTGATTTACTTAGTATAATTATCAGAAAAAAGCCGGAGATTCTTTTAGAGCAATTTAATATGCAAACAACAAACAGTTACGTGGCGAGCGGCCGGGAGCCAGAGAAAATAATTTTCCGAAAGTTCGACATCAAAACTCAAGTATAAGCCCACCTTATGCGAATGTACCTTACTTACCGATTTCTTTTCTTTTCTTTTTTTTTTTTTTTTTTTTAGTTTGGTGGCGCCCCAAACGCCCATCTAGATACGCCTATAAGCATTAATTTAAAATGAACCTTAGTTTGTTTAATAAATGAATATTTATATATCTAGCTGCAATTAATGAATTAGGAATATACTAATAAAACATAAAATGAAACAAATGAATAGAATAAATTTTGAGTATACAGTTATCACAGCCGATGCAAGAAACTGTGATAGATGGCGCCACTGAAGTAATTCGATAAAATCACGGTGAATAACAGGGGCTACAGTACACAGGGAGTACAATATAAATTCCACAACCCCCCCCCCTTATAATACATAAACATTTTTTGTTTATGTAATAAAAGTGGGGGGATTTATTTTGTACTCTGTGAACTGTAGCCCCTGTTAGTAAATTTCGATTTATTGATGTATTTACGAGAAAGTCACAAGATTACGAGAAAGCTACCAAAAGACAGACGCAGACTATATTTTTCTTATGGCTACACTGTTCAATTACAATAACTGATTTAACAATTTTATATACATAATAACTAATGTATATCAGGGTGATGTACTTTTCCAAAACAGTGTGTATTTGGTTGGTTTTGTTTTGTTTTTCTTTCACCTAAACGCCAAAAAATGCACATGGTTCACTAAATGAACAGTTTGTAACTGTTTTACATTTGTATCGAATCGCTGGCATATTTTTTTTATATTAAATCGATATGCTATTTCATAATTTAAACGCGGAAAACGTTGGTGATGTTGGTGGTGGTGGGGTGGGGAGAGAGGGATTCGGAACTCTTTTAGATCATATAGTACGACAGTCTTTCAATTATACTAATGGTAACACAATTTATTTTCAAAAGATTGTTCGTTATATAGCCCGCCAGTCATTTGCTTTATTTATACATGTAATGAAAAATAGAACTGACAGTCATTAATCAAGAACTTAATCGTCTGGTGTGTAACGCCCCCCCCCCCCCCCCCCCCCCTTTTCTTTTTTTTTTTTTTTTTTTTTTTTTTTTTGCTATTCAGAAAAATTCGGACTTACGGGCCAATCCTAAAATAAAGTCCTGGATCTACCCATCATCTTGACTGTCTACAGAGATTTGTCGGGTTGATCATGCCAACAGATTGCGTGGCGAAGCAGAGCCTTCTATGGGCTTGATCTCCGTGGGCGGTCAGTGACAAACCTAAACACTGCAATGCATAGTATTTGGGGGGGGGGGGGTGTTTTGTTTTGTGTTGCTGAAAATTTCTGTTTCGCGACTCCTTTTATGTACATGCGAATTCATTTATACGGAAATAGCTGAATTGCTTACGGTCTAGAGAAATTTATTTTGATGGTGTGCACGTAGGAGGTTCGTTCGAACAATCTGTTCTTCTCGATCAATCAAATTGCAAAAAAAAAAAAAAAAAAAAAAAAAAAAAAAACCAGAGATGGGATAAATATATACCTTATATCTATATACCTTATATCTATATATTTTTTGGTCTTTGTCTGGTGTTATGCATTAGTTCTCTCTCTTTCTCTAGCTTTTATTGCCTTAACTAGTATTGAATGCGTTCTATTTTATTTGAGTTTTTTTAGCACTATATATAGAGAGAGTTTAGTTTTCTTTTTTTTCTTCTCAGATTCATTTCTTACTCTCTGAACCAACAGGCATATATAACAAACTATATTTATAATGGAGTAGGTGTTCATATGTCGAATTAAAAGTAGTAAATAGTAGTTTTATTGTAAACAATCACATCTAATCTACTATACTTAAATTAGGATCGGGGGGGGGGTGAAGGAGCAAAGGATATAATTTCAATAAACTGACAGACGTTTCTTTAAAAAAGTAAAATTGGAAGAATTCTCAAATACATGTATGTTACTTTGGCATTGCATGCGACTGCATTTTCTTACATCCCTATCAGTTATAGTGGATTCGTGATCCTTGAATCAACCAATCTTAATTCTGGTTAACTTGCTCGTTTCCTTTTGCTATTTACTCCTAAAATTTTAAAAGTTACCGGCGGAGATTTTATGCGACATGCTCGGTGAACACCTACCCTCTATGTTAGTAAAATTTTTCAGTGTTCAGCCTTTTCTGTTTGTTTGTTTGTTTTTACTACAAACGTTTATAAATTAAACTGAATTTCAAGAGAAAACCGATTCCTGATTTGAATATGTCACGCCAGTGCATGCACCTGCGATGTCAAGTAAATGACGTCATTTTAATGACGTCATAACGCCGTGCCGACGTGGTCCATGCCTTTTCCATTTACATTCTACGCAAGACAAATCGTTAATTTTCAACTAGAGCAAGAGCGTCTGCTATTAATTTTTCACCTTTAATCGACAGATATGGAGGTTATTGATTCATTTTTCTACTTTTATTTTTAGCAGATCGTCTTGCTCTATATGAAATTCTCGAAAATATATGTGAATTTCTATAGAAAAATCCGGATTTGTTAATCCTTCCTTGGTTTGATGAGCTATAATTTCGTAGGGGTGCATCAAGATGAAAAGCGCTTTTTATGTATATATGTAATTGATCTTGTAGATAAATAAAATAAGCACAGCTGATCAATTTTCACGATTTGAATTTCTCATGAAACAACAGGGCCGATATGGGGTCTTAATGTACCTTCTCCTTTATTAAACACTTTCTTCACATCCCAGACAGTACTTGATGATAGCTGTGCAACTCTTCCTACCATTAACGAAGTACCAAATATCACATTGAATGAAATAATTATCTCACAAACTGATATTCTTGACATATTGCAATGTATTGATACATCGAAAGCATACGGTCCAGATAAAATCAGCCCTAGACTCATAAAGGAAGCACAAAACCAAGTCATAATTCCTCTTCATATAATATTTAATCAGTCCTTGACAAGTAAAAAATTCCCATCTCAATGGAAACTTGCTAATGTTGCTCCGATTTATAAAAAAAATAACCCCCAAAAACCTAAAAACTATCGCCCAATTTCCCTTCTGAGCATTTTAAGCAAAATCTTTGAAAAATGTGTTTACAAATACCTCCATAATTTCATTGTCTCCAATGAATTGATCTCATCACATCAATCTGGCTTTACTAAAAACGATTCGACAATAAATCAACTTTTGTATCTTTCAAATGAGTTTTCAAAATCTTTAGATGAGGGTAAGGAAATTAGGGTTGTCTTCTTTGATATAAGCAAAGCATTTGATAGGGTGTGGCATAAGGGGCTTCTTTATAAAATTAGGAAATTTGGGATCACAGGTAAACTTTTTGATTGGATTAAAGATTATTTGGCACAGCGAAAGCAAAAAGTTATTTTCAATGGAAAAGAGTCAGATATTTTAGAATTAAAAGCAGGCGTTCCTCAAGGTTCAATTTTAGGCCCTCTATTTTTTCTAATCTTTATCAACGACATAGTCTATTCAGTAAATTGTTCAATAAAGTTATTTGCAGATGATACCTCGATCTGTGTAATTATTGAACATGCAGATGTAGGGGCTCAAATTCTAAATTCTAACCTTGAACTTATACACACTTGGTCTCAAAATTGGTTAGTAAATTTCAATCCTAATAAGACAGAATCATTACTTATTTCTCGAAAAACAAATCCTCAAAACCATCCAACTCTATACATGAATAATGTACCTATAAAGGAAGTGAAATTACATAAACACTTAGGATTAATTTTTAATAGTACCTGTCAGTGGCACGATCATATTGATGAAATCATAAAAAAAGCTTATAATAAACTTCACATCTTAAAAGGTTTAAAATTTTCACTTGATCGAAAAACATTGGAAATAATGTATTTTACTTTTGTTAGGCCCGTTCTCGAATACGCGGATATTATTTGGGACAACTGTCCACAATATTATAGAAATAAAATTGAAATGATAAATACAGAAGCTGCTAGGATTATTACTGGGGGAACCAAATTAACTAGTTTAAATTCTTTGTATAAGGAAAGTGGTTTAGAAACTTTGGAAAAAAGAAGAGAAAATCATAAGCTCGTTCAATTTTATAAAATGATAAATAATTTAACTCCCGATTACTTAGCCTCACTTATCCCTCCCCAACATGATCAACTCCATCATTACAATACCAGAAATTCTTCAAACTTAAGACATATAAACAGCAGAACAACTTACCATCTAAATAGCTTCCTTCCTTCAACTGTCCGTTTATGGAATAAACTCCCAGAGTCATTTAAACACTGCCCCTCACTGGACGCATTTAAGAACAAATTAACAAATAAATCCACAAATCCACCACGCTATTACTATTCTGGTTCACGTAAAGCTCAAATACTGCATGCTAGGCTTCGTATGTCCTGTTCTTCTCTTAAACATCACCTTTTCCATAAAAACCTCGAGTCTGATCCTCTCTGTAGATGTGGCGAAATTGAAACGACCTCTCATTACCTACTCCACTGTAACTTATTTACCCAAGAAAGACAATCCCTGAAAAACTCCATACAGTCTCTAAATATTCAGCTTAACTTAAATACGATGCTATACGGCGATTCTAATCTTCCCCATGATACAAATATTGAATTGTTTAAACATGTACAAGAATTTATAATTAAAACTAAGAGATTCTAGTATATTTTCGTAAATCCAATCATTAAAGCCGAAAGATTACCATAGTGCATCTCTATTGTGTCTTTGTTCTCTCCACTTATGATTGTTACATCTCAATATTCATACAATATACAACTATTTGACAATTCATTTCAGCATTAATATTATCTGACACTAAGGTTTGTAAGTATCTCATATTTCTAAGTTCATGAGTTCATTGTATATACCATTTACATATTCTTCAATTGATTTTTTTCATTCATCCCTCATTTGGCATGCAACCATTTGTTTACTATGAAAGCCATTTTGTACATTTTCGATTGTTGCTTTTTTTGGTTTTGTTCATTTTCGTTTGCTTATTTTGTTTTCGTTCATTTTCGTTTGCTTTTTTTGTTTTCGTTCATTTTCGTTTACTTTTTATTGTTCAAATCCTTCGATTAATTTTGTTTAGATCACTACTTATTTTAACTGTTCGATATCTATACACCTATGTACTCTCTCTCCCAGGCTATCTCTCTCTCTCTCTCTCTCTCTCTCTCTCTCTCTCTCTCCTTATTTTATTTAAGTATAAATTGAATGAAGTTTGTATTTCACCATGCATTTCACGCATATAAAATTCTGAATTTAGTTAATATTGAATTATAGGAAGGGGATTAATATAAGACTTTATTCTTGTTTCCCTATCCTTGCAATTTATACATTTACCATTGTCATCATATATATGTGAAATTGAAATAAATACAGTTTAAACTAATGCCAATCAAAATCCGTTGCTATAGCAACTTGGAATCCATATTACCATATACCGCATATTTAAAAACGTTGTTTTTCCTTATGTTTGAGTCCTATGATTATGAAATAGCATACCTGTATACAAATTATATTTATCATTATCAATTGACCTTCAAATCATTTCAAGGTCATCTGTCCAAATCTCAAGGTCATTTCTAACTTTAGACTAAAATTAAGACAAAAATCAGGATTTCCAATTAATTTAAATTGATTTCTCTAACTTATTTCATAGATATTTTGATTTTAAATATTTACAGTTGAACAACCAATCAAAAGAAGTAGAATTCATCACAATTTTGTTAAATTGTATTTCACTTCTATGTATGACATACATTTTAAAGAGCATAAAATTGAGATTTTCTAAAATTTTCTCGTAAAATATGTGACATTTTTTGGGGTCTTCATTGGACTTTGATAAATGTGATACTCATCCCAACAAATAATACGTTTATCATACTTTTACCGATAATTGATTGTTTTGCCAAGGTTCCATACTGTTTACTGTTAATCATGTCTCTTTTTAGTGAACAACCACAAATTTGGCCTGAAAATAGCAAATATTTTTCAATAACCTTGAAAATTGAGCAAATGACCTTGACATTTTTTCAAGGTCATGATAGCATCAAATGGTCTTTAATACATCTACATACCAAGTTTTGTAACGATAGCAGGCATACATCTGTAGAAATTAGCTTTTTACTTTTGACAGGTATTTACACCTTCGTACCAAATGTTGCCATGGTAACCTATTTCAAAGGCATGTAAACAGAAAAATCTCACTTCTAGATAAATTCCCTTCGATTCCCATGAAGTCCTAGGATAATACTCTTCAGGAAATAGTCAACTGTATTTCAAATCTTGTGCAATTGCATTATTACTCTTGTCAAAAGTAAGTAAAATATAGGTAAAATAAGGCCTAGATTGGCCGAAAATGGCTCATTTTGAATAAGCAATTTTTCTTGAAATTGAAGATGATTTACATGACACACAGAAAGTAGGAGCTTCGAAAAATCAAATTGTTTCAACTTAAGAGGATTTAAATAATCTTTTCGGAAAATTACATATACATTCAACATTTGTTTCCATGGTAACGGGATGCATAAAAATGCCTTGTTTAACATGATTCTGTATGCCCTTTGGTAATTGATTTTCGGATTTCCATTTTGTTCTCTGTTACATTAGGATATGGTTCTTGTCAATATCTGTCATATGTGTAACTCTCTTCATCATAGGGGTGGTTTTATGTTCGAGAACGTTTCCATCTTCTAAACAAAATGAAAATGTAGAACAAACATTATGTTTACAATGCTAGCAATATGAAGTCCCATTTTAAACTAACTCAAAAATATATTTTCCATGTTGAATTCCCATTGGGCAACTAAAATTATACTCCTAAACATGTAACTTTGGGATCCTATTGTGACGTCATGTGCACGTTTTGAAGTTGAGAGAATTTACCAACGCCTAAATACTTTTGACGCTATTACGTGTACACACAGTATACGTGATGTTCATGAAAATATGGGTTTCTAATGTTTAGTACAAATATAAATATTAGTAATGACTGTCTAACATTTGGTGGTTAAGAGTATATGATTCTGGTAGGCCACTAGCAAACAGTAAGACACTCATTTCTTAGCAAAGTATAAATTTTCATCTCATTATTCATATCCACGCTCATAAATAAAAAATGGTTCAGAGGTAGACAGAGGATCAAAGGTAGACAGAATTTCCATCGAAAATGCGTCAGTTTCATCAATCACCTTTTACACCATGCAGATAACGAAAATTAGGAGGATCTAATGTAGACAAAATTTCCATCGAAAATGCGTCAGAATCATCAATCGTTTTTTTATACTGTTGATATTATCCTGGTATTACCAGAAGGACACACTGGTATCAGCGCATTCTGAAGATTTGTACTCTGATTGACTTTACGATCATGGGACCTCTCAAACCCTGGCCAGAGATGACAGAGCCTGACGACCTGCCCTCTCTGAATGTTGGTTGGATTCTTGCATGGGTGCAAACATTTTTTCGCTACAGCCGACAGAACACAGACTGTTTTCCGTACGCCTTATGTTTTGATATCCATTTACACATTCATCAGCTATAGGGTTTGTATGGTCATTTTACAGTGCGGAGGCTTTCATACACAACAATTGTGTGTTACTCTAGACTACTGGATAATCGGACTAGTCGAAGGGCGGTGCGTACGTAATCCGGATAACATACCATTTACATCTAACGTGGCATACGCCTAATTAAGTCGGCACCGACTGCACGTTGGTCTCGTTGCTTTATTTTCCCCGACATAGTCGCAATAGCACTTTCTATATAGACATAACCTCAGAGAGTGCATGTATGATAGATATTGTTTTCTTTTTCGTGCGTGAACATTGACGGCGGTTGCGGCTAGCCAAACACGGGATGCTTACTCCTCCCGGGAACCTGGTCCCACCTCTAGGGGTCCATCGATGCTCAAATTTGTGCACTATTGTGAGTGTTGTTGAGATTATCGTCAGGATCTTCTTTGACTCATTTATGTGTAGTCCTTTTTGTTGGTGTTTTGCTGTCGTATTTTGTGGTTTTTTTTTACCATTTTGCGGCTCTTGCTGCCTTGTCTACTCTGTGTTCTCATATAAGAGTTGCTTCGGTGATTTGCTGTTTGTGTTGCAACCAAGTTTTGGTGGAGATCCCCTCCTTTCTTTTGAAGAGAAAGTCCAGAGAAAGACAAAAAAAATCAATATCTATATCTTGGATATATCTGAAAAATCGTTGCTGTAATGTATCACAAGAATATCTTATAAATAAAGTTATTAATCTGTCTGAAACCTCAAAAGGTTCCGCAACAATTAAGCCTGGATGGAATCAAGGCAAATAATCATGCTATCAATATTTTAAAAGAAATTGTTTTAATGCATATTTAAAAAAAACCAACACCGATGGTATGTTAGTGTAAAAAGAAGGGAGGAGATCTCCAACAAGACCCCGTTGCAGCATCAACAGTAAAACACCAAAACACCCGATGCAAAAATACAAAAGACGAGTACAGCACGAGACGGAAAAGAGACACACGACATTTAAACATCAAACACAAAAGACTACACATAAACCGACGAGACCAATGGGTAACGGGTGCCGACTTTGTAAGAAACAAAGACTTTGTGTAATTTGATCTTTAGTTGTCATCTTATGCATATGGTAATAAGGAAAAAGTTCCAAAAGGCTCACGTTTAAAACGTAGTAAATTCAGCGGAACATACGCGCTTGATGTATCAAACAATGGACAACAGACAACAAACAGACAGAGAAGACCGGAATATTACACCAAATGGACCAACAAAGCAAAGATACATTGAAACACGAATGACAAAGCATAAAAGAACAGGGACCAAAAGTATCCCAATACCTACATTTGATTGTCCTCTGTTATATGTACAGCATATTACAATGATCCTATATTTGCTCTTTTATAAAATGTGAACTACATGTACTTTATAATAATGTGACAGATGACCCTCTGTCTAACGTGTATCTCTTAAAGTAATGCGTTTCATAAATATCTCATTTGTGTATGATAATTCAGGTTCCTGCTCCACCGTTGAGCGTGTTGTCTGTGTTTTGATTTTCATAGATATTTTGTTGTCTTTAAGACTTACAGGCAATCTTAGAATATTTTGTCTTGTACTATAGTATATTTTTAAGTCCAATTATACTTTCTAATTTGATAACAGTTTAAGCTATGCAAATCAATTTACAAATGTAATGTATGAATATCCCCAACAAGAAAATACTTCAGTGAAGCATGATATCAACAATTCTAATATGACTTGAGATTTCCTCCCTATATGTACCATAGAACTTACCTGGTGTACTTCCAGTCCGCCCAATCTCTTCTTGACTTGATTATTAATGGTAAACTGAATTTGTCGTCTCCAGAATAATGTTAGAATAGAAATAACAACAACACGTAGCCAGTCGTGGATTGTTGTCTTGTTATTCCTCGAGTCGCGGCTCGGTGATAAAGTGATTGGTTGATGTGACGAGGGCAATTACTAGACAATAAACCATGACTACCTAGTTGTGATTTCTTACACAATGGACATGAAACAACAACCACATCAAACAACCAGACACCTACACAAAAACCAACAACAACACCATCAAACAACCAGACACCTACACAAAATAGACCAACAAACAAAGAAGCAAAAACCAACGACAACACCATCAAATAACCAGACACTTACACAAAAACCAACAACAACACCATCAAACAACCAGCACTTACACGAAAACCAACAATAACACCATCAAACAACCAGCACTTACACAAAAACCAACAACAACACCATCAAACAACCAGCACGTACACAAAAACCAACAACAACACCATCAAACAACCAGCACTTACACAAAAACCAACAATCACACCATCAAACAACCAGCACTTACACAAAATAGACCAACAAACAGAGAAACAAAAACCAACAACAACACCATCAAACAACCAGCACTTACACAAAATCAAACGACAACACCATCAGACAACTAGAAACCTACACAAAATGAACAAACATACAGAGAACAATAAAAACCCCTCAAACAACACCATCAATTACACAAAATGGACATCAATCAACAACAACATAAAACAACCAGACACCTTCACAAAACGGACCATCAAACAGTGAAATAAAACCTCATACAAATACAATGACAACATATTTTAGGGAGAGCAATGTGCACCAAGTGTTGAAAACTATCTGGAAAATGATTTTGTCATTCGGATGAGTGCGCACAACCCTCTAACTTCTCAGATACATCAAGGTCTTCGATGACATACGCTGATTGCATATTCCAGAAGTCTTCTCACTTAAAAAATTGCATAACACAAGAAAATCGCAGGGACCGTAGATCACACAAAATCTTTCAAAATGGATATAAATCATCGGGTATATTCTCAGGCTAAAGCAAGCTCACCATGAATTATCAGACAAATCTGACTAACTTTCAGATAGGACGGAGGAAATGATATGAACCATATTAATGCAGAACTTATCCCGAAATCCAAATCAAATGAACAAATTTGTTAACTGCCAGTGAACCAAATATGAAAAATCCTGAGATCCCGATGCTGTTATGATTTATAAAATGAATCTTACCTCTAATATCGTAGCATCATATCCAACCCATCCTGCTACGTCTTCCAGTACACCTTTGGTAATAATAATTTTCACATTCTTTGGCCATATTATATTGTTCAGATTGAGCATCACGGACGAGGGTTAAATACCCGAATGCATTTCTGCTGCAAATTTGTCTGTTCTTTATAAATGATGCTATTAAATTTGAAGACGTTAACATTTGTACCACTTGGTGAGTGTCACTGCTGATTGACCAGAGTCCCCGAGGGCACATGTAGCCAAGTTCGGTTGATCGTTTCTTCAGCGCAGTCGAAATTTTCTGTCATCAAAATTTCTTGAAATTTCTAAAACGTGAGTCCTGTAGCATCATATTCCACCAACCCCGCTACTTCTTTTGATACATTTTGGACATAATATCTTTCACACTCTTTGGCCAAATAACATTGTTTAGATTGAGGATCACTGACGAGGGTTAAGTACTCGAACGTATGTCTGGTCCATGCTGCAAATCGATCTGTTCTTAAGTCATGCTATTGAATTTGAAGACGTTTATTATTTGTACCACTTGGTGAGTGTCACTGCTAGTTGACCAGGAGTCCTCGAGGGCACATTGTAGGCAATGAGTTAAAGAAGATCCTGACAACCTCTACAGCACTCACAATAGAGCACACAATTGAGAATCGACAGACCCCTAGCAAGCTAGAGGTGGGACCAGGTGCCCGGGAGGAGTTAGAATCCCTGTTTGGCTAGCCGCACCCGCTGTCGATGATCTCGCACGAAAATAAGAACAATATCAAAAATACGTGCACTGTCCGAGGTGATGTCTATATAGAAAGTGCTATGGTGACCGTATCAGGGAAAAATATTCAAAACGCTTACTGTCAAACCCCTCGCGGGGAACCTTTTTTACGATATCCACACGGCAAAGGGCATAAGTGTGACAAAAATGAGTTAAAGAAGATCCTGAACATCTCAACTTCGGTTGATACATGTAGTTTCTTCAACGCAGTCGAAATTTTCTGTCATCAAAATTTTGAAATCTTGAAATTTCTAAAACGTGGGTCCTGTAGCATTATATCCCACCCATCCTGCTACGTCTTTTCGTACACTTTTGGACATAATAATTTTCACACTCTTTGCCCATATAAAATTGTTTAGATTGAGGATCACTGACGAGGTTTAAGTACTCGAAACGTGCATGTCTTGTCATATTGCAAATTTATCTTGTTCTTAAATGATGCTATTGAATTTGAAGACGTTTATTGTTAAATTCACACAAAGAATTTACATTAACCAACGAGACCAAAGGGCAATCGATGTCGACGTAAGGCGACCATCTTCCATATGTTAGTAGCAAATGGTTGTTGTCTGAATTACGTGTGCACAACCCTCCCACTTACTCCGGTTACCTAGTAAATCCTCATCAGTGGTGATTATCAAATGCCGAAGTAATTTTCAGACTCAGCCAATTGTATTTCAGTAGCGCCCTCTAGGTTTTTTATTCGAATTTGTGCATTTAATTTACAGAGAGAGTGTGCATCTCCAAATTTTGTGTATGGTCGATTCGTCGGCATAGTTTAGAACATATGATGTCAAATTGATAAAGGACCAAAAACAAAGCTTCTTTCATGCGTCAGAGCTGGAAAGAAGCAATGATTACACTTTAAACATACAGATGAATATGTAAATGGATATGAAAAACCCAGGATGTGCGAATTACAGCCCGTGTCCTGCCGGCTGGAGCCAGTTCATGTATGCAATCAACCGAGGTGTCCGACCAGAATTCAGTGAAAACAGGTTAACCAACCGAATGTTTTTTGTGACCGATAGAACCTTTGCGTTGGCATTTATATTATATAATTTAGGTGGATTAACACAATTTTGCTGCAATTCACCATTTAGAAAGCATTAAACGGATCCCTTTTTGGGATATTTCTATGTTGATCAGTTTTTTCCTCCTACTGCAACATAGTGAGAACCTTTCAACAGACTAAAAATCATTAAAGAGTTGACACAAAAACACATATACTCATAAAATGCGGAAAGTTTATTCTAATTAGATAAATGAAAAACCTGTGGTTGTCATATCTTAGCAGATATAGATTGATTTATTGCATGCCTATTACATAATTTCAATAATATAATATTTTTGTCATTAGTTTGTTTCATTGGATAATATTATTATGTTAATTCAGATGTCCCTTATTCAGCATTTTTTCAAGTTATGTATTTTTAGATTTTTTCCGCGTGATTTGTTAGTTCTTATATACATGTACCATGACATTGTCTTTAAAACATTTACATGTGCATTTTAATCAACATTTTCAAAAAAAAAAAGAGTTATGTATCTCTAGAATTCTATTAGGTAAACTTGCGAGTAAGTAATCATAGTAATTATATATAAAAAGTTACATACTACATGTAGGTTACGATACAGCTCAATTTTTTAGGGTACTTGCCATAACTATAAAAAAATCAAACAAACAAACAAAATAGAAAAGCAGTAACATCGATATTAGCATTATATACCAAGAGATTCAGACTACAAGGGTGGCTGTCTTAAATGTTGATGTCCCTGTATTTTTATATTTCTCAACCTCTTGAATAAGATATTTATCCGCTTGCGTCAGCCAGCAGAGGTTGGACAGTTTTTTATAAGCACAGTGCTGTTTATATCCATGTACATAGTTTTTGTGTTACCCAGGGTCATGTGTGTAACAGTCTTGTTTGTGATCTAATCTTAGATTGTGAAAGCTTTTTGTCTATACAATAGCTCTGTTTCTCGGCAAACCGGATAACTCGGATGACAGAGCACACCTTATTGGGATAACCTCATCATTCGAGTTTATACAGGTGATGACCGTCCAAAATGGACGCAAAATGCACCTTTGTCTCCTCAATATATGTGTTGCCAATCATGCTTACCCCCCGTTTACACTATGTTCCCGGCGGCCACGGAGGCCACGTTTCAAGCCACCGTGGACGAAACGTGATGACCGTGAGACAACGTAGGGGAACGGGATCGACAAACGTAACTAGCCGTGGTTGCCGGGGCTGACAGGACAAATGTTTAAACTGTCAAAACATTTGTCACGGCAGCCCACGGTGCGGATGGCCTACTTTAGAAACCGTACCTAAACGGGTCGAACGCAGCGCAACGTGACAGAACGTTACAGACCGTAACAAAACTTGGGACAATGTCCGTAGCGGAACGGGAAGCAGAAGTGTGACTCGGCAACTTACGACCCTAGAGAAGTTGAGTTACGGTCTGCCACGTTTATGCCCCGTTTAGCTGCGGCTGCTTTAGGGCAGATGTACGTTTTATCAAGGTGTGCCACGATGTCTCACGGCGAGCTAAGGAATATTTTAGCCGTTTCGTCACGTTCAGTCACGGTACGTCCCAGCTTGTTACGGTTTGTTTCAAGTTCTACTACGGCGTGGCACGGTACGCACGGTCAGACAAGAAGTATAACAAACCAAACCCTTTTATGCAGCTTTTTGTGTCTCCTTTTCCCGGCGGTCACGGTTAATCGTAGTGGGCCTTGACAGACCTTGGTAGACGTGGCCAACTTGATTGGATCGTAACAAACCGTGACAGACCCTATCAGAACGTGACAGGTCGTGAGGAAACGTACAAACGTCCGTAACAAGCCGTATGTTGAAACGTGGTGCGCCGTCAGGTCTCCAGGATTCAGGAGCCGCGGCTCGTCACGGATACCTTGATAGACCGTGCGAAAACGTAACGAGACTTAACAGAACTTGAATACCAAGATGAAAACTGACAAAAATCATACGGTGTGCTACGTTTTTGGCCGCCGTGACTGCCTTGGTCGCCGGGAACATAGTGTAAACCTAGGGTTATCGGAATTTCATCCATATTTTCTTGACAATTGTAGGGGGGTATTTTGATGCAATTAACTGGTAGAAAGAAAACGATCCCAGTCATTACAACACATTGCCATTAATAGCCAATGTTTACATTGCAAGTTGATTTCCTACGTTAATTTGACGTTCATTTCACGATGAACACGGGTTGACCCTAGTCACATAACGTGCGCGTACGAATTTCAAACAGTGGGCGGGGCATACTGATGCTGAATTTGCGATCAGGAGCAGATTCCCAACATGCGTATGGAGAATAGACGACATAAAAGAGAAGAAACAGACGGGGACAAAAAAAAAAACCTTGAGACCATTGAAATATGTATAACAACTCTATGTATGTGTGTAATTTATTTACAGCTTCCACAGAGTTCATGTGTACTTCAATGTAGATGGCGCTGACTACTCTATTATAAATAGGCTGTATTCTCTTTAAATTGTTTATTAAAAAGTTAAAATTCATCATGAAAACGTTTAAGCAGATATTTACAACATTGTGAAAACGTTTAAAATGTGAACTTCCACAGAGTTCATAGATGGTGCTACTGAATTGAATGTAAATATAAGGAATGAGTATCTTATTTTTTGCGTTCATGGCTTTTACACTCTGGATCGACAGGCGTAAATCTTTCGAGAACCGCTTCGCGGTTCACGAGATTTGCGCCTGTCGAACCATATGTAGTGTAAAAGCAACGAACGCAAAAATGTCGAACCAGAGTGTAAAAGCCACAAACGCAAAAAATAAGACACTTACTCCTTAAATGTCCACGAAGGTAAAAAAAGATACAGACTGGGAATTTGACAACGTCAAACAAAGAGATAACATACTTAATATACATGTATATGGCATCTTTGAGTATCAAAGATGCATGTGCATAGTGAGTAGCATTGTTCCAATAAAGGACTTCTTACGTTTATTGTAACATAAATACTAGTATTCAAATTTTTAATTAAGATACAATGCAGTAATGTTGAAAATGATCATCTTTTGATATTTCATAGGGGTTTTTTTTAACAAAACTCCTGAATAAAACATCAATTTTCGACACGTAAACCTTTGTTTTTGTTGTTTTTTTTATGAGCAATACATGATACTTGATTGTAATCATGAAGTCGAAATAAAAAAAAAAAAAAAGAAGAGTATACATAATCACTGTTTTCATGCGTATGAGTGCAATAGGTAATTTGTAATACAATGAAAAGTGCATTTTGTTTTCTTTCTTCTTTTTTTGGCATCCACATCGTCCCCTCCCATATGGTGTGAGTTCTACATGTTGAAGTTGAAGCTTCATCTAATGGAGTAGTTTTAAAGTGTGTGAACCTGTGTAAGTAACATGACATACATTGCGACAGGTAAAGGGGGTGTGGCATGTTATGTTTATACACGTTTTCGTTACGCTATCTAATTTCCTTACGTAAAAGGGGACATATTGTGTCTGCGCATTCAAGCGTAAAAATGCATCAAATGTTTTGTTTTTGATAAGTCTGCACATATATAAAAATTAATTCTGAATGTTTTATAAGTTTGTTATTTTTATAATAAGCTGTGATATACTTTTTTTCTTTAGCTTCGCTTTTGTGCTGTACCCCTTGGGTTGCCTTATAACCTTTGACCTGGTTTATGGGAAATCCAATCGAAATTTCCCCACGATATCCGGACAGAGTAGTTCGTTTGTTTATCTAGTAGAACATACTTTGTGAATGGGAGGGTGAGTCAGAAGGTCCCTACGATGGTTGCCACTCCGTTACCCGACAGTGGGGATCTGCAAAATCCATCGCTACTTTTTGGTGGAAAAACTTACGAAGCAACAGAAACCCCAGTCTTGCATAAATTCAGTGTTGGCGCAGGTAATTCATATCAATGGAAAGATGCGGCTACTTATGGTGATAACACGCGTGGAAAAACTGTGCAATTTGATGTCACAAACCAAGAAAGAGAAATTCGGAGTAACACTGTGATGACGACCCGAACAGTACCTATTTTACACAGGAGTAAGTCTGTACCGGCGGACACTAGCTTGGAGACTAAGCCGGCCATGTGCACGGATGTTTTGTTACAGAAACCGCCACAAACAAACAATGTCAAAAAGAAAAAAGAATTTCTTGACAATAGGAACGTTAAAAAGAGCGATTCTTCACATATACCACTCCTGAGTTTAGAGTGTAAAGAAGAAAATGAATACGATCAGATCGATAGGAAAGCACGTGTATGTACTAATAAGAGTGTTATGACCCAAGATAGTTGTACCGTAACGGTGCCAGAAGACAGTGATGATATTGACAATTTAAAGAAATCGAGAAAAGCCAGAAAGGATAAATGTCAGTGTATATGTACATTTGTGATAGTACCCGTTGTTCTGTCAATACTGGTCCTTTTATCAGCCGTGATGGGATGGGTCATTTATTTCGGAAACCAGGTAAGATTATGCAAATTCTATTTTTACTATCCAATGAGAAACCGTGTATAGCTATCTTGAGGGTATTTTGGGTAATATGCTATTTTTTATGAATGAAAGAAAAGCAGATATTATCTTTGTAACACGATTGAGTAGAAGAGCTGACTGAACAATTTTTTGTTTGTTTTCAGAATGGCGGTGAAACCACAGCGGCACCTATGACCACATTATCTAGTAAGCATTCTTTCTTCGCCACATATTGCGTCACACGAAATTGAGCTATTAATAGAAATGACTTCTTCCCATAAGAATGTGTGTCTTGTGTCTATAGGAAATAGATGTAGGTCAAATTTATCGCTTACGATGCAGAAATAGTAATCTGATTGATATCTGCTTATCATTCATCAATATCAACTAATGATACATGTAAGCAATAAAATGTATTATACAGAAAATTAAGTATCTTTAATCAGATTTATTATCATAATATAATGATGAAATTACCATGCATCAAATCCTAAACTATAAGATAAAATCATTGAACTTTTCTTTACAGCGACTGCACGTACATGTGGTGTATATGAGACGACAGTTGACAATGATGCTGTCGCAACAGGTGCGTAAAACAATGCACATGATTTATATGAATAAAGCTTGGAGATTTTTAAAATATATGTTTCTTTCATAACTGCAACAAGTCATTAATTCCTTGTATATTTAATTGTTTAAGTTGTCGTTGTCATGCAATTTCTTTGTTTTATATCTCAATTCATTTTTATGCAACATTGTGTAATTATATAATTTTTTCACCTTTTCAGATGAAATAAAAAAGGACATTGAATATACGGTGCCCTTCAAAATCATAAACGCCTCTCGGCATGACATCTTCTCCAAAGACGGTCGGCACTTTACAGTGAAGGAGCCAGGATTTTATGACGTACACGTGACTCTACATCTTGACGCTTATTCATGGATAGAACCGAAGGACTTTGAAAGACGTTTTGTTGCCAGGTTGTGTGCTGTGGTTGGTGCGTCAAGGCCGCAATGCGTCACCAATACATTAGTAGCCAAAGATCGTGATTCTGTCCACGTCGACAGAAAATTACACTTTAAAAGCGTCAAAGACAAATTGAAGTTTACCTTAACTCTTGACGACGCAAAAATGCTCAAACGGTCCAAGAAGGACAACGTTCTCCAGCTCCATCGGTTATCAAATTGTGACTCATATCAATCCTAAAAAGTCTGTCAAGTTTGGCTGATGTTCGGAAGACCGTTCTTTGAGCATTATTTTGGTCCACTCAATTCGGACTAAACCCAACATAAACTCATATGATGATATTTCATCCATATTAAAAATCAAATGACAAAGTATTTTTGTACTGCACTTTTACACCAGTTTATCTATATATGTATATTTTGTTGACGTTTTTGTATATTTTGTATATAGTTTATAGAAACTGTTGATTTGTATGACGTTTTATAATTAATAAAAGGTTGTAGATTAACGTGCATGACAAATCAACAGGAAACGGATATCGTTGTTATACTTTTTATCATAAAATAAAAACTGAAAAACTGTTTTCTCCGTTTTGTGAAAATTTAATTCAGTCTTATCTCAAAGGAAATAAGTATAATGGGAGAAGTACTAGAGATGGAGGATCATGATCGAGAATGAATCTTGATTTCGGAATTGTTTTTTTTTTTAATGATACGATCGTGAAAGGGAATGACAACTAGGTTACAAATGTTTCTATTTATAGTCCTGATTTAATTCAAGTTTAATGATAAATCTTATGGGAAGAAAAACCGAGGTAAGTTTCCAATATATATTAAAGGTAATGTACGTTCATGTATTCGGATAACAAAATCTATATTATAGCACAGTATAAACAAACTTGCTACAGTTTTTTAAAATCCACATTCCGAAGTTCAATTTAACCAGCTGTGTTGGTAATCGATTAGGTCGTTACTTTCGGTTCGAGTGAAAAAAAAATATGCCAGAGAGAGTTCCAAACTGCGGACTGTCCGGTGATTTGGACTCGGGGGAGACCCCGCTGCTTGACCACTACAAGGAGGATAACTATCCTGTAGTATGTACGGACGACCTTGACAAGGAGGAAGGACGTGTGGACAACAGAAGGCGGTGTTACTCTGATGGATTTTATTACGTCGCCATTCGCTTACCTTTAAAAGAAAAGTGTAACAAAATATTCCGCGAAAACTATGCAACTCAAACATCATGTCACCATGGATCTGAACAACAGGAATGTCACCTATCACACAGACTTGACCTTGAAAAACTGGAGTATGCCCCTCATCGTCGTAGTTGTTTAGTGAGACATTGGTGTGTGGTCGTGACTGTTCTATTTATTGTGGCTTTTATTACAGTTTTGTCTCTGATTGTTGTAATAATGCTGGACAGAGCGCACAAAGAAGGAAAGCACAAAGTGAGTGAAACTATTATTGGATGTCTGTCTGTCTCTCTTATTGATAAAAATAGCAACGATGATAATTATTGATCCTGCGGAAATATGAATCCTATGGATTTCAAGGATGTAAGAAATATTGTGAAATAGACGTAAAACCTTTGATAAGAAAAACAGTGATTTTGAGATAATTTTGATTTTCCATAACTAGGGTCAAGGTTGTAATGCTTAAAATTGAGAAAGGTTTCTGCGGTCTATTGCTTTTTTTACATGAAAAAAAAATAGTCTACAAAAATATCAGCAACTTTTTTTTCTCTTTTTACAACATTCTTCTTTTATCGGATGCAATTGTAACTTAGGAATGAAACATTTCGTTGTATGGAGTATATCACAAAATGACGGCGATACATTTCCATCAAATGGAGTCTCTGTAATCCATCACTGTGCTATCAACTTTTTAACTTCGATACGCCATGGGATTCTTAAAAAATCAGATTCGTTGTTTGATGTATAAGTCAGTCAAAATATATATAGAAGTATCATACAATACATATTTCAACAAACACTGTAGATTTCTCTGGCCGACAACAGCTCTAGCTTGCACTTCAACCTTTTTAGTACCTATTTTCGTGACAGAATCGCGGAATTACTTCTTCGGAAGTCAGAGTTGTAGTCTTTAATTGATTAAAGAATGGAAATTGATGCATTCGACAATTATACTAACTAACCGGTAGTAACGAATATTTACTCTTTATGTAGATGGAAAAGTATCGTATTACCTATGATTTGCAAATTTTAAAGGGGGGGGGGGTGTTACGCCCCCTTCGTCCCCTTTGAATCTGCCACTGGTAATTTTAACTTTTGCACTACTGAGCTAAAATGATTTTTTTTAGGTCATCCAAAACTCCAACCATTCCGATGAGCTGTCTCACACAGGTAAGGTGATGTGTAATGAAAATATTAAAAAATTTAAAGAAATTGGATGATATCGAGGACTTAATGCAATATCCATGTGATGAAAAATATTCTCTTTGACATTTTTGCAAAGCTTTAAATAGAGACTGAAATAATTCAATGCAAATATCTTGAAACCCCAAATCGGGACAACTACTATGTACTCCTTCTCGGGAATCCAGCTTGCGACGGAAAGGCCCGAGTATGTGCGATTGTACTCCCGCCAGAAATGACGGAGCTTAATTAAACAAGAAAATAAAAAAAAAAACATGTGTTTGTGAAACACGAATGCCCCGTTGGCATCTTTGTCGGTAAGACAGGTCAAGGTCACGAGGTCAAAAATTTTGGTATCCATGGGAAGGTCTTGTCACAAGGAATACACATGTGAAATATGAAAGCTCTATCACTTACCATTCAAAAGTTATGACCAAGGTTAAAGTTTTTGCGGACAAACAGACAGACAGACGGACAGACCAAAAACTATATGCCCCTTAACCTCCGATTACGGGGGCATAAGAAAACATTCTAGCTATATAGATGCCTTATGTTTCTAGTAAAATGTCATTATTTTGCTTTTTTTTTTTAGATCTTGAGCACATGGGATGTGAATCGTTTACAGCCAGTTTTGACAAATCACATTACAGTAAGTAGGAGATACATGTCATCATTATGTAATCTGTACGTCAAGTCAATCAGGCAGTGCGTCAACATGTTATCATTCATTTCATTTCTATCATTTATTATTTCTAATCTAATTGTTTTCTGAAAACTGTTGAACATTTTCCGAAAAAAAGTTTAATCAATTGAAATCGAAATGGAAATCGAAATCGAAACATGAAAATGTTTTTTTTTCTTCAGATGCAGAATCAAATGTTGAGTTTGCGTTACCATGGATAGTACAAGAGAACCCCAGCAAAGACCCAATCATTAACATCAAACAAATAGATAATGAAAACATTCAAGTACAAAGGTCAGATTGGTATGTGATAGCTTGTTCGCTAGTTATTGATTCTTTATCTGTCAAACAGACGAACTCCGTATATCCATCCGCTGCTACGGTATGTATCACGATAGATCCTCCCTCTCATCAACCAGTATGCAAAAAGGTTTTCATGGCAACAAGAAGCGTCATACCTGTACAGGTGTCATCAAGAATTTTCTTGCGCAGTGATGACGTCATCAGTATCGTCGTACATACATCCAGTAATAATTCAATACAAAAGGGTCGTCTGCAAATACACAGGGATCCATGCTAATCTTCACAGATAACCGAGTCCATGTTGTACATGGGATTCAAACAAAAATATTAATTTCAGCTCAAATATTGTTAATTTATTATTTTACTCATCATATTGAATTAAAATTCAAAAGTAAGATTGTTTATTGGAAATCATGTATAGAATCTAATTTTGCGAATAGTTTTCATGTTTTTGTTGATTGTATATTCTGTAATTTTAAAACATGTCAATGAATCTCCTTTTATTACTGAAATCTGTTGTGCTCTGTATTTTTTCATGTATGCAAAGATTTGAGTAAACATAAAAAATAAAAAGACAGTGGGTTTTTTTTTGTTCAATAGCAGTGAGGTTTGGACATACTGCTTTTATTGTACATTTACACGTGCACATAATTTTTGTTACGATGCGAATAGATGTTTTGCATGTAACGCGCCGCCATATTGCATCACCTCATTATATATGCATGTCAAAGGTCAAAAGGGAAAAAACACGAGTTATCTTTCCATTGCCGCATTGCGATAACGTGAAAAAGTGGCGCGGGTGCATATTATAAGTAGCTTTTTTAAATTAATATGATCGGAATTTTTTATAAAAAGGCTGTTGTTGACGAATATAAATACTGACTAAATAAATTAATAAGTCAAATACAAAATTTACATTCATTTTATTTTTTATTTTCTAAATCTAAATTGTGTGATTGTAGCCCAGTAAAACAACTTACATATATAATCGACCGGTCTATGCGGTATTGGCGATGTGTGTCTAATATTCTAAAAACTCACGAAAATCATGAAAAATAGATTCTTAATTTAAATTACTTTATAAATTATTTTGAAAAAAGTTTGTAGGCCTAGATCTATGCACTCACGTTGAGGGAGACGAAGGATCGCGACTTCACGATAACCGACATTTTCCGCTGTATTATATATTATATATGTATATATAACGAATGAAAATTAATTGATGTTATGATTCCATCATCATCTTTATAACCTTATATATATGCGTCCTTTAGGCTTTTGAAATTGAGAAACCTACAAGCCGGCCAGGGAGAAAAACAAACAAGCACTAGATATAAAACAAAATTGCAATTTCATATAATGTGACTATTTGAAATCTGATAGAAACTTGTTTCATTTTATTATTAACAGATTTTAGTCAACAAAAGAATGGTAGATAAGGCAATGTCTTAAAACTTTGCAGTACTCTTGAATTCTTTCATAAAATGTAAAAAAAAAAAAAAATTCTAATTTTTGAAGAAAACACATTTAATTTTCAAAAGAATCTATTATTCTAATTTTGTTTTGTTTTATGACTTTGGGCTCAAAACCTACCAGCATGAGGACGCAAAATGGAAAATAACAAAGAAGTGGCCGTATAAGTATTCGAATAAAATTTAATCATGAAATTGATATTAGTGAAGAAAAAAGTCTTGGAAAAAGCCAAATAGTGGTGTAAAAAAGAACTTCATGCTAAACTTGGAACCTCCCCCCCCCTAAAAAAGATAGAAAAAAACACACGCACAAAAACATAAATAAAAGCAAATACAGAAACGAACAAACAAGCAAAAACAAAACAAAACCAAAACAATAATAACAAAAAATTAAAAAATTAAAAGAAAATCATAGGTGATGTTTGTCAAGAATTATTCAATGCTATCATCATTTGAAGAAATGGAGAAATATTACATTAAAGAAATATCTCAGACATCATAAATATAAGATATCATTGAAGAAATGGAGAAATATCAGATATCATTGGAGAAATATCAGATGTCTTTGAAGAAATGTAGAAATATCAGACAACATTGAAAAAATGGAGAAATATCAGATATCATTGAAGAAATATATATCATTGAATGGAGAAATATTACATTGAAGTAATACCTCAGACATAATAAATATCAGATATCATTGAATAAATGGAGAAATATCAGATATCATGGAAGAAATGGAGAAATATTACGTTGAAGAAATATCACAGACATCATATATATCAGATATCATTGAAGAAATGGAGAAATATCAGATATCATTAAAGAAATGGAGAAATATCAGATATCATTGAAGAAATTGAGAAATATCAGATATCATTGAAGAAATCATATCAGGTATCATATCATTAAAGAAATATCAGATAAATATTACTTAAGAAATGGATAAATTAATACCAAACTTCATGTCAGAAACTTAAAAAGTTCTATGATTTAAAGGTTTATTCACTTTCATGTTAGTCTGGTATCATTATGCATATATTACATACCAATGCCAGAAATAAAAATAAATTACCACATTTTAATAAAAACAATTTGATAATTTCACTAAATGTGTACTTGTCAAGTACCTGCTACATTCATAGCTTGTATGATTCTCTATCTAATAGTGCTCATGGTTTTAAAAATCATAGGGTATAGCTTTGACTTTTTAAAATTGTTGTTATTCATGCACTTATTGTTACAATTTTACTTCTTGAACAGTATAACTTCTACAAGCAAACCTTTACTTCTATTTAAAACTCCCAAAGTAATTATGAAAATCTAATAATGATTACAAGTACACATGTGTAAGTATGCTGTATGATTCAATGACAATGATTTGGGGCATATTCAAGAAAAGGTAAGAGCCTATTTTGCAGTTGCACAGTTATCAATGCTCTAAATTCACGATCTTGAGAAGATTTGTTGTAAAATTTGAATATATTACTTTAATTTCACCAGTTCAGTATAATTAAACAGATTAGGGCAAAACAGCATGGTACACATAGCTAGCATAACACATGACAATCAGCTGATCTATTGTGCTATAATATCACACCTTCGTCAGGCAAATGAGTACGAAATCACGAAAAATCTTATGCACACAATGTAAACATATTTTCTTAATTAGATAGATCGATTTTTCACTACAATTACCTTTTTTCTAGTCGAGATAACAGCGTTTAAAACCATAATTTCCCGGTGTATTTACTTCGTCTATCGAAGGGAGAGAGGACCCGGATGTAAAGTTTTTTCCCCTATGACCTTTAACCTTTTCATGACGTCGCTGCGTGCAAAACATCTATATTATAAGACTCTTTCATGGTCTTCTATGAAAGAAACATCGGTTCCACCCGAGGGGTCTCAAAATCATGTAAAACCCGAGGCTTGCCGAGGGTTTTGCAAAATTTTGAGACCCCGAGGGTGGAAACGATGTATCTTTCATAGAAGAACATGAAAGAGTATTTTTCTCTCATATCTAAAGGTCAAAACAAAACTGAAAGAAAAGGGACGAATTTTGAAAAAATGTCAAGTTGATCTAATCTAAAAAATTTTGCGATATTCGAATTCAGCGCCCCTGAAAATGGTTTATTCTATGAGAATAAACTACGAATATTAGGCTTTTCAAAATAAAACGCAAGAGTACTTTGAAAAACGATCTTAAAATCGAAGTTTTATGGCGACGTCGCCGCTAGCTTGTTTGTTTTGCGGGCTGAAATTATGACGTCACAATAGCGTAAACAATCGAAACAATAGCGTCACGTGATATGTGATACAGTGTCACATGATATGTGATACAGAAGTAACTCACGAAGCTGTATCTCATGGGCCTACTCTGTAACACATACGCGGGTATGAGAGAAAAGTAAATGTTCTCTACAGCTGATTGTCTCTTTAATGTGTTTATAATTTTAACTTTCTGACACTAGAACGGGTACCCCTCTCCCTTACCGTGTTTTCTTCTACAAAAAACGTTGTACTAATATTATATAGAGAAACACATCCCAAAGAATTGCCACGGTCTGATAGAAAAATAGAAATCCTCTCTCCCCCTAACCGTTTATGATTGGCGCCTTATGTCTCAAAAGATAGAAGTAACCTTTGGTCGTAAATCTTTCAGCTCAGGGAGTTAAATTTTATAATTGTAAGCTTTTTCTATCACCCAAGTCAGAAATATACAAATTGAAACTTTTTTAGCAATTTGGCCTTGAAAATTTTGAGAGGTATCGCTTCTGTATGAATGCATTAGGCCCTATTTATTGATTTCTTTCTTTCGTTCTTTATTTTATTTATTTATCTATTTATTTATTTATTTATTTATTTATTTATTTGCAAAACAGGTCTTTTGGGTCGTCATGCTTGTACATACAAAATTTACTGTATCTATTTATTCTAAAAGAAAATGTTATAATATATTACTAGTATATTATAAAGAGCGTCCTCGCAATTAAAACGTCTTGCACTGGCTGGGTACAATGGTCTTCATTTTGGACCCAAAACAAAAAAAAATCTATAAAACTAATAAGCCGCTTCACTTTCTTAATATGGCTTTCAGTGATTAACTTCATTAATAGTTTTATTTATCTGTTTCAGTTGATTTCATATCTATTTCCTTATTTTAAAGGGGCTTATAAAATGGATAAACTATCTGAAACAGGCGCATGTCTTTTTTTTTTTTTTTGTTATGTATTTAATTTCTCTCTTGCTTGAATAAAGTATACGTATTTAACAAAAATAGTGAGGTAATTTGTTGAAAAATCTTTCCTATATGTACATGTATGCTGAAATACTGTGACATTTTTATCACCAAAACATCAGTAATAAACAAGTACACTATGTATGCCCACATAGGGGTAAAATATTTTTGGACAAATCTGTCATGTCTAGTCAATCTGACCTACCATATGGGTTATTTTTCGTTTTGGAGAATTGAAAGTGAAAATGAAACTAATTTTGCTTTGATCACCGGCCATTATTACTATGTGTTCTATTCATGTTCCATTTGTAACCAAAGTCCAAAATGTAAACAAACAAGCATGTAGTTGATTTTATCACTCTTGAAAGATTACTTGTAGACTTATTTTGTTAGTTAAATGTTTAAATGGTAAGTCGATACAGATAAAGCAGGGATTTGCCTTTTTTATACAAAAATTATCTGAATATGAAGGTAGAAGCGTGTTACTTTCTGAAAATGTCCGATTGACTGTTTGTATATAATCATGACCATTGAATGCATGAGTAAGTTCATGCTACACACTTCGCTTATCCAAGCAAGTCAACCTTGAGTGAATCACAATTTTTATACGAAAGTCATTCATAAAACTAATTATCGAATAACTAAAACACGTCACATATCTGTCCAATGAAATCTTTAATTGCACTAGGGGCATATCACTCGCGCTTATTACAATTGATGAAAAAGACACTCAAGCATTTGAATGTTCTCCTTTAAAGTGAAATACGTCTTGAATCATATTGAACCCCTCGGACTTATACTACTGTTTTGTCCATGGCCTTAAGAACATTTTTCATATATCATAATTCTTTTTTTTTTTTTTTGGTAAATAGAATTAAAAGTGAACAATGAAATCTAAATTTGGTTAACATAAGTTCCAATTCTGTCAATAAATACGTCTTTTATTTCGCTTAATCAAAATGTGTAAATTTTGATTTGTATAGTATATATAACTTCCTGTACTATTTTAAAGCACAACAAATTTTCATCTTAACACGACTGGTAAATATTTGATAATTATATTTAATATCTTCCTATACAGTTATCGCTAGTTTGTGGCCAATCTTATGTACACGTGTATTTGATTCGCTAATCTTTTCCTTTTAATGAAACAACCTGCTTGTTACCTCTGTACGCATAAGAATAAATTGCCCTACAACCATGCGCGCGCAGTCTGATAGAAAATTATTTACGTAGGAGGAGGTGGGAAACCCCTAGCATAATATTACGTTTATGGATTTCCAATGACACCAGTATTTTAGAAAATATACACGAACGACGAGGACTGGTACTAACACAAGTCCAAAACATCATGCCGGAGATAGTCCCAGACGACGGGGCTAGGGACCCCATCATAAGGAGAGAACAACAGCCCACGACATGTACGGAGGGGAACGATAGCACGAGGGGGACGAGTAGGGTAAGATTTGATGAAACAACACACAAACTTGCAGGAGGTCCGAAGGCATTCAAGAGGAGCTTCTCAGAGGACCCAAGTGCATTCTATAAAAGAAACTGTGATTCTGGTGCTAGACCATTCCAGGACTTTTATACAGACTGTGATACGGAAGGGGAGGGGGACGGGGACGGGGCGACCAACAAAACAATAGAGACACAAACGTCGCTGCAGGAAACGACGGAGAAAGAAAAATTGATGCACAAACTTGATGAATTAGACTGTGAAAAATGTGGTCAAAATGACAAACATGGTTTGAGAATTAGACGCCAAATATCTATCAAAGCAGAAAGGAGATGTAAACTCTTAACAATATTGTTCTTCGTTTTAGTTTTCATATTAATAGGTGCATTATTAGTGACATTTTTAGTGCTACGAACGCGGCCCGATGATTCTGCTCCGACGGTAAGCTATTGACATTATTTATAACGATTAAATATATCATTAATGGAATTTTATTGGAGTTTCCAAATGTGCCCTGATCATATATTTCAATCACATAACAACTCGCTCAGAGCAATAAATTATACATTGGCTTTATTTCGCAATACATTCTATGCATTTCAAAATACTAATGATTCTTGATATTGGTCTCTTTCAGGCGCAGGCACAAACACAGAGTAACACTTCAGAGTCGCATGGTAAGTTTACTATTGACATTGTAAACCTTCATTGATTACAAATAAGATCATTTCATTCGATTGATAATTCATGACACATGTATTTATCATGATTTATGGTGACGATAAAAAGTTCATGGAGTTGTAAGCATTGCACATAACAAAATATGGATATAACCATACATCGATTGATTCCCGAGAAAAAAACAATCAGAGAGTATAAAAAACCAATTCCAATTTGCAATTCAAACCTAAATGTGGTTCAATATGCATGAAAAATTGCCTGCCTCTCAAAGGCTCTCATATTTCTTATTGCAACGTCAGAAAGCGATTTATATTAACTGATGTATGAATCCTTTTGATAAGATATAGAGAGACAAAAGAATGCAAGTCTAACTCCTGGAGAAATGACGAAAACAGGGGTCTCTATAGCAGCTTCTAGTCGATAAATACGTGTTTTATAGGTACATGGTCACAAAAAGATTACTTCTTTTGTTAGAAAGTCAGAATTGATGAAAGGGAGACAATAGGTTACTGTTTAGGTATACATGTATGTATATACGTAAATGATCTGGACTAAAGCATATAACGTTACTTCATTCACTTTAAAAATAGAATTCAGCCAAATATGAAGTGTCCTTTTATCTTGTACTGTAAACAATCAAACGATTTTTGAAAATTTGTAAATGTGTGCTTAAACTGAACATAATTATTTCCTAAGCTGTGCCCTTGTAAGTAGACATTATTTGACTCAAGTATCCTAGACATGAAAAAGATTTCGAAAAGTAAGTGAACGATGGAATAAGTGCGGTAATAGATTATACTAACAATCGAGAAAAACCATACTAATTTTAAGAAATAGCTTGAGAAAGTTTCCCGATCCATTTGGAAGTTGAAGATAAACTTTATCTGAGTGAAGTGGAAATAAGTTATTTCTCAACTCACATGAAGCTTTTGATCCGATCTCAAAGTAGGAGAGTACAATGTACAATCCTCAACTTCATTACTTTCAACAATTACAGATTGCCTCAAGTGAGTAGAGAGTACAAGGCACTGTGGAGCCTGTTTTACACAAATACTTGAAAAAAATTAGGAATTTTTTGTAATTTTCATCATCAAATAAAAGATTAAAATATTTTTCACTTTACATTATGTTGACCTTTCTAATAACATTTCTACATACTTAATACAAATTCAGAAACAAAACATCACGATTTTAGGTTATAAGAAGTACTAAGCGGTCAAAAGTTGCGAAAATGCTTTAAATTTTCGTAACTAATTTTGTAAAACAGGCTCCTGTACTACAGAGAGGAATATATCGGCTTCCAAACTAAATATTCCAATGGTCACCGCAATTTACGAGAACATTAAATTTTACAATTTCAGTTTCAGCATCATGAATTTTCTCTTTCTGAGTTGCAACATCTTATCATCGCCCGCTCATGATGCATTTCTGAGTTTATTTGGATTTTGTTTCTATGGCTAAGCCGTCTGTCAGAAAAGCTACACTGACATCGTTCATTATGACGTAGGAAATTTTGTACGATGTGGTGAACTGATTAAACGATACTGATTCATGTACATTGTAATTTGGTATGCTCCATAGTTGGAAATGACCAGATTAGATCAATTTACCTTGAATCCGTTGTCTACAAACAGGAGATGCTGACTCGTATCCGACATCTAATCTGGCTATCTTAATGGCGGGGGGGGGGGGGGGGGGGTCTTGCATGTACTTCTATTCACGAGGTAAATTATGTTTTTAGCTGATATTTGAACGCTCTATTTCTAAACGATTCTGATATTCAGCTTAGAACTTTGTATATTATGTATCGTTCAAAAGCTGTTCACTTGTTCTATACCACCTTCGAACTGCCCTTGTATAAGTTAATGACATTAATGGAACCAAGAAAATCAAATTTTTTAAACAACACTATTACTAAAATATTTTTACTGATTACTGACATACATGTAATATTGTCATGATGGTTGTTGGTTCAGGTTTTTCTAAAAAACAAACAAACAAGCCTTAATAAGTTATGTATTTATTTATCTATGATATCTGCATCACTTAAACTGTCGGTTTTTTGGTTTTTATAGTGTGATGTATCACGATTTCAGTTAAAACGCCTCTGCATGTGAATACACTATACAGTATACGTAATCGGGACAATTTCATGTCACTTATGTGTAATTATGTTGCTTTAATGTTTCAGAATCCAAAACGTGTCCTTCCTTCGTTGCTGAAATCAAAACAGACGAATTAAAAAGTAGGTACCATACGAAGCTTCCTGGTTACTATTGTTTTTTGCCATACATTAGGTGACTAATGTATTTCCTGATACAGTTATCTGTTATCTAATTGAATCTTGTACTGTACTGTACTGGTATTTAAACTTTTTGGTTATCGGAAGTGGGTCTGCGTACTTGTCTTATTATCCCCCTTGTCTGGTCAGGAAGGTAATGATTCATCGTGACTTCCTTCACACTGAATCATTCAATTTGAGAGAAATCTTTATAAAATAAATTCTTTATAGTTCGTGAGCCAGAGGGGTTGGTCGGTACCATCTGGGGTGAATAAATCTGATGTTGATATTATGATAGATATACCCAAGAGGTTTCAGAAAATGCATGATAGCATTAGATCAAAGGTAGCTAAACGGGTAAACAAGAGTTATTGCCCTTGCGTACTTGCCAAATAATGATTTTTTTCTTGAATAAAAATTATAACTTAAATATGGAGGGTGATTTTAAAAATTGAAAAGTGTAAATATGTAGTATTTTTTGTTCTCATTCAGATGAAATAAGTTGCATGTTCCAATTTCTATTTTTATTGTGTATTTTGGGGTAAAAAAAGTCCAATTTTGGCTAAATTTCACAGAAATTCGAGGAATTTTAATTTATTCCTACTTCTCAGTTCCTCAATATTGCATATGATCGTCCAATGATTATGTTACAACATATCTAAAGTCTCCTCTTTCAAATGAGATAGATTTAATATTCTTATTTTTATTTGCAAAATCCTCGAAATTGGCGTTTTTATACAGAAAACTGATTTTCAATTAGAAATCTCAGATTTCTGTATATCAATTTAAAGAACCCTTATTACTTATGAAAGCAATGATGGAAAGCTATTTTCTAATGTAACTTTTCACACTCTTTCAAATTATATATGTTTACTTACATTTCATTCAAAATAAAAGTGTTTTTCTGGGAAAAAACGTATTTTTTTTTCATTTAAAAATCGCTGATTATTGGAGAATATTTATTGAATCGATAGACATTCTTAAAATGATAGCAGGAATGTATTTTCAACTGTAATTATCTAGCTTCACTCATCAATGACATGTTTGATGCATAAAAGGACTTAGGTATATTTTTTACTTAATTTAGGGGCAAAATGCCTGTTTTTTGTCTAAAAATAACAAATTTCTGGGAAAATTCTATTAATTCATCATCTTAGCTAAAATTATAGATTTAAAGCAATTATCATTTAGAAAGTAATCATCTTGTCAGATGATTGTGAACTTCGAAGTAATTATTCATTAAATCCAACATTTTCGGATAAAATATGTATTTTTTACGCAAAAACCACTTATTTTGAGAAAAAAAGTACTAGCTCTTTTAATCTGCCTAAATTGATATATTTTAGTTTTGATATTATGCTGTTTCTTATTATAAATGGATAGGAATGTCATTTGATAACTGAAATTTAATAATTATCTTATTTTGGGGCAAAAAACCTAATTAATGTGCAAAAATGATTGATTTCTGTGAATATTTTTAAAAATTTATTTTTTTTATTCTATCAAAGCAGGAGAGGTTTCATATAATTTGATGGCATAAAAGTGATAAAGTTTAATGAGTTAGAGGAGATTTCCTTAATTATCTTGCTATTTTGGGGGGAAAATCTCAATTTTTATTTAAATATCGCTGATTTTTGGAAAATCTTTATTACTATGAAATGTGTCATTATTATTTATATTCAAAAGTGTTCATGGGTATATTATAGTTTGTCCTTGTACGTCATTTGTATTTCAAGTATCCTCCATTAATTTAATTGGTATTTTTGGGCAAAAAATATGTTTCATGTAAAATCACAGTCTAAATCAAGAAAAATTACGTCTCATATTTCAAACTATAACTATTATTTTCTTAACTCACTTATCATTTTATTCTTATCTTGTGAAATGTTACTATTAGTATGTTTGGGGTAAAAGATGGAAAAGCAAGCACTTAATAAGCAAAATGTGATAAAACACATTTCGAGGTTATATATTGCTAGATTTTTTAGAATAAAAGCTTGCTTTTCTTTGTGACCTGTGAAGGCCTTATGTGCCAAAGGCACGAAGGAGATACGTTACAGGTTTCTTTGTGACCTAATATTTAATAATATATATTTTACCCCAAATATAACAATATTACACAAAATTGAAGAGAAATGATAAATAAGTTTAGAAAGAATAAAAGAAGATAATAGTCCTACTTTGAAATATAAGACTTTCTATAGTAATTTTCTTGATTTAGGCTATATATTTATATAAAAACATATTGTTTGCCCCAAAATACCAATTAAATTAACAGAGGATACTTGAAATGTATATGACTTACAAGGACAAACTATGATATACCCAGGAACACTTTCGAATATAAATAATAATGACACATTTCATAGTAATAAAGATTTTCCAGAAATCAGCGATATTTAAATAAAAATTGAGATTTTCACCCCTAAATTGCAAGATAATCAAAGAAATCTCCTCTAACTCATTAAACTTTATCACTTTCATGCCATCAAATTATATGAGACCTCTCCTGCTTTGATAAGATAAAAAATAAAAATTTCAAAAAATGTTCACAGAAATAAGTGATTTTTGCAAATTAATTAGATTTTTTGCCCCAAAATAACATATGAATTAAATTTCAGTTATCAAATGACATTCATATCCATTTATAATAAGAAACAGCATAATATCAAAGCTAGAATATATCAATATAGGCAGATTAAAAGAGCTAGTACTTATTTTCTCAAAATAAGTGGTTTTTGCGTAAAAAATACATATTTTATCCAAAAATGTTGGATTTAATGAATAATTACTTCTAAGTTCACAATCATCTGACAAGATGATTACTTTCTAAATGATAATTGCTTTAAATCTATAATTTAAGCTAAGATGATGAATTAATAGAATTTTCCCAGAAATTTGTTATTTTTAGACAAAAAACAGGCATTTTGCCCAAAAATTAAGTAGAAATACACATTTTATGTTTCAAATATGTAGTTCATGAATGAACCTAAATAATTACAGTTGAAACAACATTCCTGCTATCATTTCAAGAAATTCTTTAGATTCAATAAATATTCTCCAGAAATCAGTGATTTTCGGATGAAAAATAAGTTTATTCCCCAAAACACTTTAATTTTGAATGAAATATCAATAAAACAAATATAATCTGAAAAGTTAAATTAGAAAACAGCTTACAATCATTGCTTGCATAATAAGATAGGGTTCTTTAAATTAATATACAGAAATCGAAGATTTCTAATTGAAAATACAGTTTTCTGTATAAAAACTCAAAATCGAAGATTTCGCAAAAAAATAAGAATATAAAATATATTTCATTTGAAAGAGGAAACTTCAAAGATGTTTTTTAAATCATCATTGGACGATCATATGCAATATTGAGGAACTGAGTAGGAGGAATAACTTAAAATTTTATCGAATTTCTTTGAAATTTTGCAAAAATTCTACTTTTTTACCCCAAAACACACAGTAAAAATAGGAATGCGAAATTGAAACTTATTTCATCTAAAAGAACACCAAAAATACTACATATTCACACTTTTCAATTTTTAAAATCATCAACCGTATAAAAGTTATAATTTGTTTCCTATTTTCATTGATTTTCAACTAAAAAACAAGGTTTTTCCCCAAAAAAACTGTCTTAGCTACCTATTATTCGTTGCTATCATACATTTTAAAATACTATAGATATCCATCTATCAGAATATATTGGTGTCGTTTATTCACCTCGGATGGTACCAATGACCCCGAATTTGGGGGTCTGGCTCACGGACTATTATGAGATTCACTGAGATCAGATTTCAATATTTTCCATTTCAATTCGGTTTTGTGGTTTGAAGAAGAGGCGAGGTGCATTCCTTCTTTTATCCCTCTCATCTCCGATATATTTTTGGACTACTGGATAAAATAATTCACCTATTTAAAATACTTTGTCTGATAAGATAAAACATTAGATCAAGTTATGTTTAATAAGAAAAACTAAAAAAAAAAACCTTTTGCTTCTGAGTTAGATCGAAAGCAAGTTAAGAATGACTCTATTTTAAAACTTACGTTGAATGTAGATTTACCACAAAAACATGTAAACGTATCATTGTGCGTTGAGCACGATCTATACTACATTTGTACCTATTTTATGTCCTTTTTAACGTGATATACGTCCATCAACTGAAAAACAAATTAGAGTCGATTTGTATTGTTATCAGTCTGTTTTTTTTTCAAAAACATGTCGTCCATGGCGACGTAACCAATCAGAATAGTTTTTACAAATGGAAATTAAATGATAAATAAAATGTGTGATATCTTTCACTATTAAGTGAGACATGAAAATACATGTAAAGTTATCAAATTTAATAAATAAATTTAAAACTTTCCTTTTGTTTAACAGACACAAAAATGGAATTTGCGTTACCATGGAGACAGAAGCAAGATAATGTTGTGTCATATTTACATATGATGGATCGTGATAAACTAGTGATACAGAAAGCTTCTACTTATACCGTGCATGCTAATGTACACATTGACACTAAATCCTGGGCTAAAGCAAACGATAAGAAGTCCTACTCAGCCACGCTCTGTATAACTGTGTCACGTGATGAGTCGCCACTTGACCCTTCCTGTTCCGAGCTGACCGTCAACACCCGTAACGTCCTACCATTGAGTGTGCACATGTCCAGAGTGTCCCTACAGTTGAACGACATTGTACAGGTATACATGCAGGTGAAACGAATAGACATGATCAGTGACGGGAGAATAGAACTGCATCCAGAGAAATGCTAAGACACCGAGATATCAATAGCTAACCTGTATGTCATACTTGACTGGATGCCACAAAAAACCCAAAACAAAACAAACATTTTGCTGTGATCTTTCCAAGTAATAGTACAATGACTATTTGAGGAAAAAGAAATTTAGAGTAATACTCACAAATCTTGCCGTTGTAAGTCCCATTTTCATGTATAATATTCATATAGAACAATAGATCTGTGCACATTTTGTATATTATTTATAAAATGATAGATGCATTCTCTCAAATGGTTGAATTGTATGTTTCATGATATTTCCATATGTTGAATGCGTGGAATTATTTTGATAGTCAAAAGATACTATTTCCCATGTCTAGATATGCATTATTTTGATACATTATATAATTTTCATTTAATGTGTGTATTGACGACGCGTATATGCATGATGATTCTGATGAATTATGGATATGACTGCCATGATACCCAGATATAGAATGGAAGATATTGACGTGTGTGTGTGAGAGAGAGAGAGAGAGAGAGAGAGAGAGAGAGAGAGAGAGATTGTTTAGATATTTTGTTGAATTAAATTTTTATAGATTTAAATGTGTGTATTGAATTCTTTTTCTCACATGTCGAATTTTAAAGAAAATTGGAGCCGCTCACTCTGGTCCAAAACAATTATTAAAGAAAGCTTAAGTTGAGGTCGAAATTGTATCAGTTTGGTTTCTCTGATGCATTTTGCATATATATATATCCGAAGCATACGTATCTGGTACATGTATGCTGTATTTGACAGTTTATGCCCAGCACGCCGAATTATCGTTGGTACATTGTCTAAATAGCAAATAGCGTCCAAAAATTTAGCAAGTTGCATACCCTACTAAATATATTTTATTATTATAATTTAAGGGCGTTGACGTAATAAGTTACCAGGAAGAAGATATTATTCTACTTGTAGTACAGAGGGAAATTCCCGTCCGTTTGGAACATTATTTTAAGCTTGAAGTTGAAATTGCGTAATCAGCATTCCATTAGTGTCTACCCGAGTGTTTGGTATTTAGAATGAAAATACTATAGATTACAATGACGTCCGTCAGACTGTCCAGTACCTTGAAAAGCTAACAGCATAGCCGTATGCAATGAAATCTCTCCCACCCTCTTAATGATCGATACACATTGTGGGTATGTCATACTTTTTATCAATCAGTAATCTTCACATTGCATTATTTAGGATGACATGTGCAATCCCTATATGCGGTAGTTTTTATGATTGCGATTTTTTTCACTTTGTTACAAAAATGCATTTTTGAGGCATTCTAGTATTAGCTGTTTATTTCCAATTTTCTAATGGTATTTAATGAAGTCACGTGATTCTACAAATTTATATGGGGTACTCATCGACTTTGGATACTGGATTACATTTTATATGTACACAAGGAAAGAGAATATCTCCAGCAAGACTCAGCTGCTGCTCTCGAAGCAAAACGACCTCATGCGACATCACATAGGAGACTTGCTTTAATATTTCGCACGTTATTTCTATTCGATTATTTTTTAAGCTAGTCTCCTATGTTATTTCGCTTGGGGATATTTCGGTGTTTTCTTGCGAGAGCTGCAACTGCATGAGTGGGGAAAATTTCATTGTATACAGCTATACAAAAAAATCGAATTAAAATAACGTATGAGGCGGGGGAAATTTTGAATTAAGCTAATAGGAGACAAGCACAAAGACACACACCAAAGACGACGTCACAACACTAGACATAAAAGACTACACATAAACCAACAAGACCAATGGGCAATCGATGCCGACTTATAGGACGGCCATCTGCCACGCTGGTAACCAATTGTGTGGTAATCTGAATTACATGCGCATAATCCTCGCTATTGGCCGGTTACCGAGTGGTATCGAAGAACGCATAATTGTTGGTCTAAAGGCCAGGTAGGGACTATAAATTTCCTGTCATTTCCTCACTAACCCCCTGTAGGGTTACCATCTCTAATCGCAATCTGATTGGTCCTATGTATCCTTTGAAATCCTCTCAATTTTTGATTGACAGCTTCAAATTGATAAAATTATGGTATATTTAATTAACATCATCAAGTATACCCGTCGGTATGTCTTCGATGTGACACATCGCTCGCGTCTCTAGGAATAGACTAGAATATCACTGGTCAGTAGACGCCGCTTATATCACGCCTACCAAGCTAAGATCACTCATGTGTGCATATTAACGACCACTCGGTTGAAAAACCTGCCTTTAAACAATATGTATTTGAATAGCAAAGTTTCTACATTTACATTTGCGTTGATTAAGGATTGAGCAACAGTAGTCTCCTCACAGTGACATAATCAAGGCAGCAAAATGCAGGGGTCCATATGGTAACATACAGATAAATATGTACTAGTATATAGATATCAAGAACATAAGGCCGTGCAAAACAACCCTTGATTTGCCGGCTGGAACGAGCATGCAACCACGCGATGAGTCCAACTAACATTCGGAGAGGACAGATAGTCGGAACCTTGTCTTTTCTAATGACAGTGCCTGTCATGGAATTCCGTCGTCACTGTCTGTCAGAGTGCGATGCTTTATTTGTCAAGTACCCAGGGTGTCATTCTGGTGATACAAGGAACATATGGATCTACGGTATAAAATGCGATAGATGATTCTGACGCATTTTGATGGAAAAACTGTTTACCTTTTATCCTCCTTATTTTGTTCATCAGATCACCTTGAAAGGCAGGTTGCGAATATCCTGTTCCATGTACAGATCCAAATTTCAAAAGGAGCTGAGAGTTTTATTTGAAATTTTCAGGTGTTGTCTTTTCTTCGCGATTTTTGAAATTCATAATATTATTACATGGTATAGCGTACCGAATGAGTTTGAGATATGTAAATACCGTACTACGTTAGTCTAGTACCATCAACGTCGAGACAAAGAAAATTTACTATGTTGAATCCAAAATCATCTCCTTTTCATACACACTGCGTGGTTTGCATTTTTGAAGTTGTAGCTTTATTTCGTTGAATAAAAACACGGAGGAAAATGCAGAAGATGCAGACTTTAACTCATATTGCAATTTCGGATTCTGTCAATTGAAAAAATAACAACCTTATAATTGTCAACATTAATTCATCACAATAACTTGGAAAAGGATTCAATGTAATAAGTCTTCAAAGTTATCGCATCATTTATCAAAAAAGGTCTTTACAGAATGGACCAGACATGCACGTTTCTGGTAAAGAACCCTCGTCAGTGATTTACAGAATGGACCAGACATGCACGTTTCGGTTATAGAACCCTCGTCAGTGATCATAAAGCCTGAACAACAAGTAACCAAACAGTGAAAACATTCAACAGATTACAAAAGTGTGCAAGGAAGGGTGGGATTTGATGATTAAGCACGCACTTTCAAGATTTTATTTGATTTAAAGCATCTCTGAATTTTTGAATGCTTATGAAGAACACGATCAAACATATTGATCGGAACTTGGCTACATGTGCCTGCAGTGACTTTGGGCCCACCAGCAGTGACATTTACCGAGTGGTGCTAATGTAATAAGCCTTCAAAGTGATACATTTTAGAATTCCTCCTTTGATTCGACAAAAATAAAAGTGTCATCTGCATATAAGAATAGAAAAGAGCTAAGGTAAGATCAAATGATACTTCATTTTGAATAAGAAATCAATAACATCCAAAAGAAAATGAGAAAGCCATCTTACATTGGGGAGGCTATTATAATTGTAATATTTGGGAATCTGATTTCGGGGTTTGTCTTTGACTTTCATTTACTGATTCACAACAATTGTACCCTTTTTGAGAACGTCGGGTAACCGGACAAATGGAAGGGTTGTGCGCACGTAAATCCGGATAAAGATATAATTTGCTACTAAGGCGGCACCGGTTGCTCCTTTTTCTCGTTGGTTTATGTATAGTATTTTATGTTTATAATTTTGATGACGTCTTTATTGTTTGGTCTTCCTTGTCCACTTGGAGCATCTTGTTGTGCTTGACCACTTTGTATTTTTGCATTTTGTATATTTTCTTATCTTTTCGTTCCTGTGTTAGATGCAACTGAGTCCTGTTGGAAACCAATCCTTTTTGGTTCCTGGCACATTCTATTCTGAATTACATTATTTACATTCCAATGGACTTTTAACAAAAAAAATTTTGTTATAATAAAACATGTTTCATTTGTCTTAAACAATCAGATAGCCTTTTCTATGATTGGCTGTTGTAAGTGTCTTGGTTCAGTATTAATTGACAAAATGATATAATAGTAGAGCAACCAAGCCGCTAAATATGAAATTTTAATCAACACCCCTAACAAAACTAAATTTTATATCAAACAAAATAATATGTTGGTAATCTATTTGACGTGTCGTAAAAAATCGTATGGTCAGAATTTCTGTAATTTCAAAGAAAAGCAGAAAATTAGTAAATTCTTTAACAAAAACTAACTTCTTTTTACAAATGGATTGGCTAGATGACCGAAACAAATTTCATTATGTTAATTAAAGTCTAAGGAATTTTTTTGGATCAATTTAATTTTTCTCATTTCAACTCCATGGCTGAATGAGCACAATTTCTGAGATAAATGGGTAAAATTGATATCCTGAAAAATCCAATTCGTTCACTTGAATTTTGAAAATGTTAATTCAAACATAAAAAGTAACTACTTGAATTGTTTCATAGAGATCGATTGAAAAACTTGAGTTACGTTACAGGTAATGAAACAGCCCTCTCCCATCTCAACAACAATTACAATAGAGCACAAAAATGTGATACGAAAGCATTTTGTCAACCTAAATTTAAGTATAATTGAATAAAACAAACATTTTGTGATCAACAAATATAAAACCAAGAAAATATGTATAGATGATAATGGAGAAGTTCTCCGATTTCCATTTCCGAGTCTATAGTTTCTGATTTGGCGATCATTGATGGTCAGTATATTGTAATAGAAATTTGGATGTTTTTCTGTTAGTTTTCATTGTTTGTACATCATTTTCCAGGCATTATCCTAGTCTCATGGATACATTACATATTTTTTTTTTCTGCAAATTGTTTATATATAAATGAAAAGGAAAACATACAAACAAATAATGAACATCAAACAACCACACCTGCAATAACCAAAGACCATCAGATAAAAATACCAACCGAGAAGCAAATCTAAGGTAATATTGCGATAGAAATGACCACAGAAGAACAGGATGTACATTCTGTGCCTTCTTTAGATTGCCAACTGGTAAACAAATAGTAAATAGTGTACTTATTCGAATGACAATTCTCTCATTTATTCGAATATAACGCTAGACTATTATTTTTCATTTGAAAAGTTGATACGAAAACAGAACAGAACAGAAGGGATGACGCAAAACTATTACAAGCTTCTTTACAACTGCATATCAAAATTATATATGTGTGCAACATGGTACAATATAACGTTTCCCTCGGGTCCATGTATTACAATTGAAAATGGGACATTTAAATCATGCGAAGATATATTACATTTGTCGCATGATGTAAAAGCAGTGTTGTAGCTATAACACAGTAAGTTTGGACTTGGGATAGAATTTGAATTTTTTTAATTGACCATTCTTTCTATCAATGATTTTCCATTCTAATGTGTTTATTCACTGAACCCTATTTAATACGGAGTTCAGACAATGAGCTGACAACATCGATATCAGTCACATCTTTATTTAAGTTTGATTTAACTATTGTTGTATCGCATCTTTGACTCTTTAATATCCATTGTTGAAGTGTATAATAAATCATTGGAACTTGGAAACATTGTATTGACTGTATTCTTCACGTCATTAGCGTACGGCCAGCGACGACCAACATTCCAGAATCTTGTCGGGCGAATCCTCCTGTGTTAACAGGCAACACACACATTTCTGTTTTTTTTTCTCTTCGTTATATAGCTTTTAGTTGTTTTATTGTAGAAGTATATAGTCTTAATGAATGTAAGAATTGTTCAATTCAGTTACCGATATTACGTATGACACTGGTTATTATGCTACAGCATCACGAAGCAAAGCCCCCCCCCCCCCCTCCACTCCTGTTACCCTCAAGGACATTCCCTTGGATCAACTGGAGGCCTCAAAGGGATCCTCTTATCCAATGCATCACTTAATTTTGTAACAGCTTCGAATCTGAACAGAGTTAGTGCTGATGAGAAAAGGGGAAAATTGGACAGCGTTAGTCAAAGGGCTATCTCAATGTTAAAGAGAGGAAATTATCTCCAGCATGACCACCCTGCACTCACCCAGCGAAACAAACCCACAAGAAAGTGACATATACATGACATCATACAAACTACAAATCGCAAAAAGACACAATATTCACTAGAACATCATACAAAACAATCCTAACAGACGTACAGAAACATCAAACATTGATGACAACACAAAAAAGGAGGGAGCCCAATGTGCACCCGGCGCCGACATTGGACGGCCATCTATTAGCAAATGGTGTGGTTATCCGGATTACGTGCGCACACTCCTCCCACTTATCCGGATAAACAGAGGTCTCCATAAACATACAATTGTTGTATCAACATAACACTTCTCACTGTAAGGTGACATCACAAACAACATAGTCAAACGCAGCGGGCTCTTGTAACACATATTCTATGTAAATGGATCTAACAAATTCTATGGCATGCGTATAACAGTCTGTGCTTTGCTGGCTGAAGCGAGCTCAAGATCAATCACCCGAGAAGTCTGAACAACTGTCAGATAGGACAAAAAATCGAGACCCAGTCTTCTCTGACGAGATTTCAACACGTCCCGTCGTCACGGTTGACCAGTGTGCGACGCTGGTAAATACAGTGGTACAAAACTGCAGATTGGTCCAGTACAATTCTTAAACGTCTTCAAATTCAATAGCATCATTTAAGAGCAGATAAATTTGCAGCATGGACCAGACATGCACGTTTCGGGTACTTAACCATGCCCAATGTTTTTGTGATGACTTTAGGATCATATCCTCGGTAAAGCAGGCGACCGACTATTTCCTTACTTTTTTTGGTTGAAGTTTGATCTGCCTTTGATCCTTCTTATTTTGTTTATAAGGTTATCGTAATATGAAGGCAATGAAAATTCCAATAATACATACTCTGATGCTGGAGTCATCAGCTTTTTCGTTAAAAAACAAAGAAAACGAAGAGTCCCAACTCTGACCGATGTACTTGACATGTATATCTACACATCTGTTGTACTAAAATAAACGTCAAAAGATACTTTTTATCATTTTATAGAAATTTCTTGGACAGTTTTGTTATTCATGTATACTTCATTTAAGTTGTCATCATCGGGTCTCCATACAAGGTCTTGCCACGACACATGAAAATGAAGTATTTTTCTAATGAATTTGTCAACAAAGTAGTGAAATTCCACTCTACGTTGCTGACTTTTATTAAAAAAATTCATAGGTACGATTTGATAGATCATGTAACACATGGTCGACCAAATTTTAATCTACGGAATCTTCTTTGGGAAATGACGCTTAACTGAGTAGTTTATATGCATTTGTTTTTATCATTCATTATAGGCTCTTTAGAAAAGTGATCTATGCTATAACATATGAACATATCTATTGCATGGATTGTAACGACCATCTATACAAAAAAAAAAACATATTTAGAAATACAGAGGGTATAAACGATAAATATTTCGTTTTAGTTTTTCACGATTTTATCACTTTTTACCCAATTTAAACTAAATCTGACCATGATATTTTCTTTACGACACTAGTTTTTGAAAATTTAAGGTCGAATTCAGGATTTGTAATAGGTATGTTGATTAAACTCGAAAACTAAGCATTTTTTTAAAAGGTCGCTTTACTACAAGGACAAAGTTTAAACGCGACTTATGATACGTGTAAATATTTTCATTCAGGAGTTCTGTTACATTTTTAACATTTATTTTTAGATTCGAGTCTAAGGAATTACCTGCCACCAAAATAGCTAAATATCTGAAAGTGTTTAATTATGAGAATATCGTAGATATAGCATTTCGCAATATCTGTTTAGAATGTTAAGGGGTACATCCATAACCACGTCATCGAATTTAAACAGGATACTGAAAAAAAATTGAAGTGGATAAGAAAATTCAATGCATGTATCCTACTAGCTGTAGTTTAAGAATAAGAATAATGCCCTTATTTGTAAATACCATTTATTGGGTAATGAAAAAAAGTGGGTACATTCCTGTATTTATTTTTAGGTGCACGTGTTGATCTATTAATAAATACATGTAATTAAACATTATCCATACTCATCACTTAAGAGATGAGCTGCTGTAAGAGATATTCAGAATCCTGCAACTGGACAACGGCATTAAAGGTCTTCATTGTGATCACATTATTCGTTATTTTAGTACTTCAGATTCTGATCCTGTGCATATTGAAGAACAACAATCATTTCATACCTAAAGTAAGTTCTTTAATTTTTAAAAAATAACCTATAAATGTCTCGTCTTCATTATTGGATCTCTTCTCACGGTAAAAGTTAATTTGCTAAGGACTCAACGTGAGTCTACAAATATTATAATGAGCATTCTGCAGATAGGAAATAGAATCTTTCAAAATCTATTGAAAAGGAAAGGAGTGTATCTTTGATATGAATCAGTTGCACCATCCAGAGCAAAACGCCGAAACACCCCCATGGAAAAAAACCCGAGTAGACATGAGATACACCCCCATGGAAAAAAACCCGAGTAGACATGAGATACATATTTTTAACTTTTGTGTTCATACGAAGCTGACTTCATCCATACCTTTTGAATTGACAAAAGCAACTCACATCCCAGTTCAATCTTTAACATAGAGGACGTGTTGTCCATCAATAAACTGAACGTTAACGGTCATCTACATAATCATTATGAACCAGAGATCAAGGAAACCGAGAGCGACAGATCCGCTTCGCTTGATATGCTTCTATCTTTTGACACAAACGACCATTTGGACACCTCACTATATTACATGTGTGATGATTTCAGCTTCCACATAACGTCACTTTCAACGTCACTTGATTCACACCACAATTGAACGTTCTTCGAGACCTCTGGGTAATCGGAAAAATGGGAGGGTTGTGCGCACGTAATCCAGGATAATCATACCTTCTGCTATTTCCGTGGCAGATGGCCGTCCTAAGTCGGCACCGGTTGCCCATTGGTCTCGTTGGTTTATGTGTAGTCCTTTGTGTTTGATGTTTCTGTGTTGTGCGTTGACGTTCCTTGTCCCTTACGCTTCTCTTTGTGCTTGTCTGCTTTGTGTTTTTTTGCATTGGGCGTTTGGGGGTTTTGCTGTGGGTGATACAACCTGGTGTTGTTGGAGATCGCCTCCTTTGTTTCCTTTCACGAGTAGCAACATTTCGTCTTCTCCTGCTTATGACGTTTTTGTTTCTCAGTTTATACGGTACACCAGGTCACGTTCCAAATATGAAGATGTCATCGTTAGAGCCAGACGGCTTGCAAATGTTAAACGTCTTCAAATAAGTCAGGGTTATATCACACAACGCTTGAAATCATCATTGAGGGAGTTCTTCGGTCGCTACGGGGATATTATAAAAGATCGATCAGTTGCATTCTGGATTGCGCTGGGTCTCCCCGGGCACCTGGTCTCACTTCGGAAAGTTGTTAATTCCGAGGTGAGCAACTGTTCAATGGAATTCTCATTATTTTGCCTTGTCTTCTCGACTTTGAGACTGAATAACAGATATAGGCACACCCAGACACCAATACACCGAACACAAAAGACTAAACATAAAACAACGAGACAAATGGGTAACTGGTGCCGACATAGGACGGCAATAGTTAGTAGTAAACAGTGTAATTATCCGGATTACGTGCGCACAATCCTCCCACTTTTCAAGTTTTCCAGAGGTCCCGAAGAACGCTTAATTGTTGTAAATTATAGCAAAGTTACCCGTAACCACCATCATTTCTGTTTTCTGTGTAGTAGTGCCATCAAAGCGATTAATCATATTGATGAGCTGAGTCTTGTATTGATGACAATAACTAAATTTTTCTCCTTTTGAAGGACAATATTTTTATTTATAAATAATCCCCATCAGTACTGATACACTTTTGCCGATATGGAGCATAATGACACTTTTCAAGAACTCCATAAATTTGTTGGCTGTTTATTCCTAGTTTTTGTGTCACTTAGGGAATATGTGTTGAACTTTACAATGAATGCTTTTTATATAACATAAGTGCATTTTGGAGATCTCTGTGTGTCCGGATAAATGGGTTTGCACACGTAATTCGGAAAACTACACAATTTGCTATAAACACTAAATGTATAGTGAATGACCGTCCAAAGTCGGCACTAAATACATCAGTGAGTGAAATCAGAATAAAAAATCACAATAAAGAATCGCGAATATTTTCATTTTTGAGGTGGTTGTTGTATAACCATTGTTGCTGCTGTACTAAGTTCACGGGACTACCGGTATAACAGATTAGTCATACATGTATATATACATGATTTTTGTCCTTCATGCTTAAATGAAATGTAATTTCATGCTTAAATGAATTGTTCTCTTTGTTTTCGTCTTTTTGCTCATGGTTACTTTTTTTGCTTGTATTCCAAACTGTCTCCAGCGTATTTATTTCTCTGCGATCACTTCAACATCGTCATGTTTGTCATCTCTTCTTCATCTCTGAATGAATGATGTCTTCATCGGACTGATATTGTTTATCATACTTTCCCTTTATACCGGGTATATTCATTTTACACGCGGTTGGCTAGTAGCCATGTCAACATACATGTAGTGAGGAATCGAGAGGCGGATCCTTCAATATTGCACATTTGTAATTTGTCACATATAAATAATTCACTTAAGAAATGACTGTCTTACTTTTGGTGTTCATGGGTGTATAATTCTGGTTGGACACGTGCAAATTCCGTGAATCGCGAAGCGATTCTTGGAAAATTTGCACGTGTCAAACCAGAATTATACATCCATGAACACCAAAAGTAAGACAGTCATTACTTATATTTACATTTATTCTAAATATCGGTCATTTTTATTTGCATGCACTTCACATATTTTGCCTGTTTTAGTGTCAAATGTATTTGAACGTTGGTAAATTCTCCCTACATGCAAAACTTGCACGTGAGCAACCTAAGTTATTGGAATATAATTCTAGTTGCCTAATGGGCGTTTAACATGGGGAATCTACTAGTATTGTAAATATTATACTATATCAATTTACTAAAATTTATCATGTAAATAAATAACATATAAATCGCTATCAGGAGAAATTCTAATGAATTACCCAAGGAATTTTAAAATCTTTTATTTTTTCTCTACCTATTTTAAGGCGGATAGGTACATGAAAATGGTTATCCGTAAAAACTCGTGTTCGAAAGGATCTCGTATTGTATAAACACGAGATTTATAAGATTATGGGACTCAAAAGTAAAGGACAAATGAATCATTGTAATGTTTCAGGTAAGGTAAAGTAATATTCATGAATTCTCCTGAGGAGCAGCTCTAAAGTTCGGTGCATGAATTAGATAGCTTTCTAGAGTTAAAATATTGATGTAATTTTTGTTAAAAAAAGATGGGAAAATGTAGCTATTGAGGCAGAGAATACTTGGTGGTAAAATAGTTAAAGTTGGATTCTGTTTCAGTGCAAGGAAATATTTTCAATAATACATTACATAAAATCCACTAGGGCGAATAACACTCTGTCTATACCCCTGAACTAAAGCCACAATCGTGAATGGAGTCATGTTAATGATATGCTTATGAATTATTATTTGAGGGGTTGATTATTGAGACAATGTATCAACTGAATACCATCCACATCCTACAACAAGAGACGCTTAAGGGGCAAGAAACACAAAATATCAGAAATTTAAACACATGATCTTCAGCAAATGTTTGCCTGATTTTTAATTTCTAAAACGTGGGTCCTTTAGCATCATATCCCAACCATCCTGCTACGTCTTTCGGTACATTTTTGGACATAACTTTCTAACTCATACAACACTTTTTAGATTGAGCAACACTGACGAGGGTTAAGTACCCGAAACGTGCATGTCTGGTCCATGCCGCAAATTGACCTTTCTTAAATAATGCTTTTGACTTTGAAGACGTTTAACATTCTTCTAACATTTCAAAACATTATTGTACAAAAAAGTTTTCTAATACCGTAATAGAATGTGCTCTTTCATGTGGAAACCATCCTTACTGGATTTGTATCTTTATTACTCGTCATTCAGTGTTTAAAAGTTAAACGTCTTCAAATTCAATAGCATCATTTAAGACCTGATAAATTTACAGCATGGACCAGACATGCACGTTTCGATTACTAAACCCTCGTCAGTAATCCTCAGTCTAAACAATGTAATATGGCCAAAGAGTGTGAATATTATTATGTCCAAAAATGTACCAAAAGACGTAGCAGAATGGGTGGGATATGATGCTAAACATTACTTTATTGACCATTCCTGTGGTGATAGGCCTTTGAGGATGGGGCAATTCTCAAAGCTATGCCCGTTATGCTTAAATTCTGCCATCCGCCGTTCGTTTTAATAGTGTTTCTCATATCCCGTCAATCCTGCTACGTCCTTTGGTTTTTTTATTTTTGAAATACATGTAACTTTCAGTCTTTGGCCAAGATTGAGGATAAGTGACGAGGATTAAGTAAGTACCCGAAACGTGTATGTCTTGTCCATGCGGTAAAGTTATCTATTCTTGAAAGATGTTATGAATTGAAGACGTGCAATAATTCTATCATATGATAATAAATATTTTCAGGTTTATATTTTCGTTTGAGCCACGAAAACAAGCTCTAGGGTAAAATACCGAATTATGGAAGTTTCGGGACTTAGCCATAAAAAATGTAAAATTTACCGTAAATTCAAATAGAAAAGTAGTTGTGAGTAAAACAAAAATAAACAGAGATTGGTTCAAGTATGTGACAGTGGAATTCTTTGCAAAACTCGTTCTTGAGCACGTGAATTGTATTTCTGTTCTTGAAAATTCATCATCTGGATACCTGAACGGTTGAGATATATCGTACGATGGTAGAAATTAAGACATCAACGTCAATTCAGAAAAAGTTGATTCTAAAATCACATCTCACTATTACTTTTAAAATGTTACTTTTGAGTTCGTACAAAGATGGTAATCAAATTCCGATAACGAATGACATTTTGTACTTAATATCTTTCTGTTTGAATTCCAGGTTGCGAATCATTATCAGTTGAATTTACCAGGTAAGAATTCAACGTTTCTTACCCTATAACTCGGTAAAATGTATACGAGGGCTGTTCCAAAATTCGTGTACATGTGCCTTAAAAATCACATGAGAAGTAGTATGTATATGCAATTTCTGAAAGAAAGAGAGAACAACAAGAAAAGATATTAGTTCAAAATAATTTTTAAAAAGGACGTTATTGTCATCTTTACTAGTTAAGAAATAAAAAAATGACAAGCCGGGCTCTGTTGTCTCATAATGCCCGAGCGTCCTCAGCCAATCTCATTTATTACCGAGCCGCGTCAGCGGCGAGGTGATAAATGTGATTGGCTGAGGACGCGAGGGCATTATGAGACAATAGAGCCCGGCTTGTCATTTTTTATTTCTATTCTAATGATGACCAAACTTAGATCAATGAAACACAGACGACAAAATCGAGTCTTGGTAAAAACCAGTTCCTGCCGGTTTATCTGCTTTCAGAAAATGGGTAGGCGTGGCTTATCGCTATAGGGCCTATATTGGAGAATATAGCCCGGCTCGCGTCTGTTGTCTTAATAGGGAAAAAGAATCAAGTCATATTAGAATATACATTTAAGCCCCCTTCACACTTACAATGATCTAGCAACGACTCCAAAAAAAGTTCTATCCGTGGCGAGTCGGTACGCAAATTCTTCGATGAACCATGATCCTACGACTCCAGTACGGATTGCTACGGGTTGATACGAATCGAATATTGATAGCTAAGAATTGCTACGGATATCGTCCCGACATTGCTACGGATTGCTAAGGATTACCACGACTCGAGTACGGATAGCCACGATGTATGAATTTTATGAGGATTTATGCATAATATTGTTGATCAAACAAACAAAAAATTAATGACGTCAGAGTTATTTTAGGAGCACCGGATAGTCATTCTTTTTTGAATTTCGGTTAAATAAAAGTCTTCAAGAGACGGAGACCGTACAGGTGCATCGTCAGGATCTTCTTTAACTTATTGATATGGGTCAAATGTATCGAAACTAATGTTAAAAAAAAAAATTGTTTTCATCGTGAATAGATATAAAAATACGCAATTTTGGATAGAGTGGAACAAAAAGATTAAACGAAAATAATTTAAGTGACTATGTTCAATCGCTAAGTGGTGATCTGCTTTTGAATGCCTCAAAGATGGAAATACATTGTTATAGAGGTAGAAATTCACATGAAAATAGAATATGTCTGTCTCATAAAAACATGAAAAGATATATGTCCTTACATTGAACCTTCGGAACATACCTCGTAGCGTTCAGAAAATTGTTATTCATTATGTTTTTTATCAAGTGAAGATAATTATTTATAATCTATATTCATTATTAATATGAAATGTATAATCTATAAAATCAAACCTCCAATTTAAATTGCTTTAACAAATATTTGTTTCTCTATAATTTATGGTTTTCAAATAACTTAATCGAAATGTTGCTATTAGTAAAAGAAATAATCACACTTTATTTTCTAGATGAAAATGTCGCCGGACTTACATATAAATCTGCATCAGGTATGTTTAATAATATGTCTAGCAAAACTGTTGCTTTTGTCACAAGTACCTTTATATCCAAAAGTCCGAATTTAACATATATGAGGAGGGAAGAAGGGGGCGAAAGGAGGCGGAAGGAGGGAGAGATGTGCCCCTGTCCGCCCTCATATATATTATAGGGTTCTTAATTAGTGTTTTTCATATTGGCCTAGTTATTGCGCTGAGGTCTGTCGTATTGAACTGAGGCGAAGCCCAGGCGCAATAACTAGGTCAATATGGAAAACACTTATTTTAAAATAGGCGTATTATTAATTAACTCGATCAATATGATATCAAACTCAGCAAATACAGTAACTAGATAACTAGGAAAACGCTTATCAATGAGTGTATTCCTTTATCAACAATGCCACAATGCTTTTCTCGTCTATTCTCTTTTACAGCAACGGCGCCATTTTGCTTTCATCGCTTGAACTTCGCTTTTATCACGTGACTTCAATATTGGCCGACTTCTTCAATATTGGCGTACTTTTGTCGATATTGACTTAGTTGTGTTGATATTGGCGTAGTTCAAATGCTGCCATCTTGCTTTCATCGCTTGAACTTCGCATTAACCACGTGACTTCAATATCAACCGAGTTTTTTTCAATATTGGCGTACTTTTGTCGTAATTGGCTCAGTTGTGTAGATATTGGCTTAGTTTGCATTCTTGTATTGTTTAGGTAGAACATCCCGTATAAGACTAATATTACTATAAATAATTAATAATACTGGATATGGCTTTTATGTCTGAACGGTCTAAGTGGCGGATGTTGCTAACAAACACGAGGTACTTACTGTCCCCAGGTATCTGATGTCATCTCTATTTGGGATTCACTTTTGCTTCTTTTGCAGAATGTTTCAGTTTATTGTAATATTCGAATCAACCCTAGAAGTTTTTGTTTGATACAAATTCGATGTAGGTGTCACTGTTAATATTTATTTGGGTGGCCTGCACACATGTAAATTGCCATAGATCGAAATCTAAGATTTGTTTTGGAAATATTTTCAAATAATACATGCATATTTGTCATGTACTGCATTTCGTAATCTTTGGCAGGCTTTGGGATCAATGTAACCGCATTTTTCAATAATAGAGTAAATCCTTCATCGAATTTATTCAGGGATATGCTGCTTACAATCAGTTTTGGTGATTTTCTTGTTCTAGGTTATCATACCGCGGCCATTGAGCGAAACTCCCCCTTGTTTCTAGATGATAAAAAGGAGGGGATCTCCAACAAGACGCTGTTGCAGCACCAACAGCAAAACACAAAAACACCCGATGCAAAAACACAAAAGACGAGCATAGTATGAGACGGAAAAGAGGCATATGACATGTAAACATCAAACACATAAGACTACACATAAACCGACGAGACTAATGGGCAACCGGTGCCGACTTTGGACGGCCATTTGACATGCAAGTAGCAAATTGTGTGGTTATGCTGGATTACATGCGCACAACCCTCTCACTTGTCCAATTACCCAGAGGTCTCGAAGAACGTACAATTGTAGTGTAAAACAGCCTCCTCACTGTAAGATGACCTCACACAAACAAGACCGCAAAACGTAGAGGCCCCAGCAGCACAGATGAATATGTTAATGGATATAAAAAGAGGGCGTGCGTAATACAGTCCATGCTTTGCTGGCTGTAGTGAGCTCATGTATGTAATCACCCGAGGAGTTCGACTGACATTCAGCGAGGACAGGTGGTCGGGGTCCTGTCTTCTCTAAAGAGGTTTGGACAGGGCCTGTAAGACTGCAGAATGGTCAAGTACCAAGCCTAGTGTGCGTCTGGTGACATTAGGATCATATCCACGGTATAAAAGGCGTTTGATGATTCTGACGCATTTTCGAAGGTTATGCAGCCTACCTTTGATCCTTCTAATTTTGTTTATCGTATCACCATAAAAGACAAGTTGTGTAATACCCAAAGTAATGTACTCTGTTGCGTGTATAGATCCAAATTTCTTATGTGACCAGACCTTTCTACATCTTTTGATAGGTAGGTATGGGGCTTTGATATTTCACACGAGTTGACTGTTCTACACACCATATTTTTTTTTTATCTTGTGACATTGACCTCGATATTTGTCCTACTTTTTCAAACCAAAAAAAAAAAATAAGATGGGCTACATCTTTTCATTGGAAATTGATTTGGGCTTTCAAATGTTTCGTGTGTATTGGTTGAGATGAGGGCTTTTTCTAGAAATAAAAAAAAATGACTAAGTGACCTTGACTTAGATGTTTTACCTTCTTTTCAAAAACTTAAGATGAGAACTATATTTTGATTGATAAGTGATTGGGCTTTAATATTTTAAATGTGTATTTCTTATGATCAGACCTTTCTTTTGTCGCCATAATTTTTTAACTAGCTTAGCACTTGAGCTAAATAATTTACCTATGTTTGCTGAAGGTTTGAGATTGACCATATGTTAATTGGTAATAGGTCTGATATTTCACATGTAAATTTTATTTGACACATGTAAATTTCATTTGACAATACTTTCTTTTTTATACCAATAATTTTGATTTTGACTTTGACCTACATATTTGATCCCCCTTTAAAAATAAGTCGCTTCGCAGGTGACACAAGCATTGTTTGAATTGCTATTTTTACTGAGAGCTCTAATAGAGGTAAGCGTTTTTGTTCTCTGCAAATGCTTCATACAATTTCAAGAAACCTTACAGGAAGCAAAAATAAAATCATCATCTTCTAAGAACAGATTAATTTGCAGCATGGACCAGACATGCACGTTTCGGGTACTTAACCCTCGTCTGTGATGTGTTGTGTTTTCGATTGGTCTATACAAATCTCCAATTTGTGCTCTACCGTCTTCTCCTTTGAAACAGACAGTATGTCGATTTTGTGTTCGACATTTCACCCGAGTCCTATTTGAGAACCATTTCTTTCTTTCTAAGACAAGAATACTCAGACTTAATATTACATTTTATATAAGATTGCAAGCGTTTCCTGGAAGGTTAAAACGAATGGGTTTCTGGTTATTAATAGTCAAAGGTACATTGTATATATATCAATGTTAAAATTATATCCGTTATATTCATGGTAGAGCTACATCAAATTGATTTTAGTTCTTTATATTTTTTTTTATTACATTTATAACATATTGGAGAGAGAAGTTGAAATACGTTTATTTTTAAGAATATTTTGAAATCACTTTCTTCAGAAGCGATGCAGATTCTGTCGGAGCGAGCGATTTTCTTTTTTTCTCTAAATAATGCATATCACCAAAATTAAAATTGGTGATGCAACAAATAAATACAAATGGCTAAAAATATAATTTTGATAAAATTAACTCATGTCATTCTAAAATATAATTATCTTAATAAGAAAAGGGAATTTTTTTGTAAAAATATTTTGACCAGAGAAAATCCGACGAAAGAAAGATCAATTTGGTGTGGCCTAAATGCTTCGATTTTATTTTCAGGCAGTATACTGAAATGGACACCAGAGTATATCGAAAATGCAGTACTGCTTTCACATGACCTTTCCCACGTAATTTTCCTAAAGGAAGGCTGGTACGATGTGAGCCTGACGTTGAATATTGATACAGACCATATTAAGTTGTCTCATAGCAGTGTTAAACCTAACATAATAGCTTTCTCTGTTTCAATATTAAAATCAACTTCGAAGAACACAAAACCAATTAAATGGACGAGACGTAAAATTAGTTTAGGGTCTGCTGATGACGTTCAGATTTTAGGAAGGCTATACGCTAGACGCAATGATACAATTTATGTTTCGATGAAATGCAGATATGGACTCGATATTATATTCAACGGATATATGGAAATTAACACAAGCTGATATTTGAATGATGTAAGAGATCAACGAAATGATATCAATCAAAGATTTTTATTTCAAAATAAAGGTTGAAAAAGTGCATAGTAGCATTTCTAATTAGACGTTTTAGGATTGTACTTAGCATCTAAATGCAATATTTTTATACTTTTTTACGTGCCATCAAATACCAATGTACAGAAGTAACCAAAAATAAAAGTTTTTTTTGAAATTCTATTGAAGATCAATCTCACGATGCTCTAGAAATTACTGCTACAATAGAACGTATAAGCTACTTACATTATGGATGTGTTGTTTATCTATAACTTTTGTGATATCTGTTTTTACTACGCTAATACGTTTATTCATCACTTAGAAATGCATTTTCACTTATACCTCGAATGATTTCAATATAAATATAATTTACTTATCTGCTGGTCAGAAACAATGTTCGTCTGAATGAAGAGACCATATAGCTATTGACAATTTCATCAGGCGAAAAAGGAGAACAAAACCAATGAAACAGATGTACGACAAAAACAACTGTAGAAAGGCTGATGTGAAGACTCAAACACAAAGTAGTTTAAATGATAAAGCACAAACTATTATGCGCCACACCGAAACGAGAAGGCAGCGTAAATGCAAAGACAGCGATGATCGACCGTCGCTTACTCGTGAGGCCATTTGATGCATCTGGAAAGCAACGCCTGTATACCACCTTATAGCAAGAAAACTTTATATATATAGGACATTTAAAAATGCGGAATCAAATTGTGCAAAGGTGCTCGAAGTAAAAAGTATTGTTTAATTTACTAATTAAATTTTCGTACTATTTTGATATGTTGTTGAATAAAAAATGAAACCAATCAAAGCAAGAATTCTCTTTTGTAAATCATAGTTTTCCGTTAAACTTGTCGTCTGAAGCAGAATGATTCAAATAATGAATTAATCGAAGAGATTTACAGAGGATGGTGTATTAGGTGTATCTGTAATATAACAGGATGATAATCAAGGTCACAGAATATTACATTGTTTAGATTGAGGATCACTGACGAGGTTACTAATGGGTACTAGCCGTGATTTAATCTTATTCACTTACGAAGAAGAATTTATCCAAAATCTTCAAAGACAAAGACAATTTGGAATGTTTCAATAATACCTCTCGGTACCTGGATGATATTCTGACTATTGACAATCCTGCTTTTGATTATGTAAGAATGAAATTTATCCACAAGAACACTTAACAAGGCAAATGTTTCAAACTCAGAAACACCACTTTTGTCCTAAATATCAAAATTGCAAACGGAAAGATTCATACAAGGATAATTTTGGATTCAACATAGTAAAGGGGTAGGGCCACGAGACCCCTTAATCGGCCCTTCATTTTTCCTTGGAATCAAATTTCATATGAATTACTTGATTTCCAGTTTTTAAATGTAACATTAAAACCGTCAGATGAAGAACCGTCGGAAGTGTTATGACGTCATTTTAAGGTTATTGACAAAAATTGCTGGATAAGTTGTCTTTTGTGGAAGAATTTGATATGGCCACATGCGTTATCTAAGATAAAACTTTTATGAAAAAAGATACAACGATAATATTTTACATATATTTTTTTTTCATGTTAGTTAATGCATGCGGCCATAGCTAATTTGATATATTTTATGGCTATTTCGCGGAATATTGCCGATTTCTGAGTTTTCACATGGCATTGGCAACACAGATGAATATGTAAAAATATATAAGGGAGGGGGCGTACGAAAAACAGTCCTTGTTCTGTCGGCTGTAGCGAGCTCATGCATGTTATCAACCGATGCGTCCGACTGAGATTCAGTGAGCACAGGTGGTCAGGGCCCTTTCTTCTCTAAAGATGTTTGGACAATGCCCTTCGTGGAGTCCTGACGTCAGTCAGTCAGAGTGCAATTCTCAAGAATGCGCTGGAACACGACTGTAGATTGGCCTAGTTCCATGCCAAGTGTCCGTCTGGTGACAGAAGGATCATATCCACGGTATTAAAGGTGTTTGATGATTCTAACACAATTTCGATAATTCTGTCTACCTTTGGTCTTTCTTATTTTGTTAATTATGTCACCATAAAATTCAGGTTGTGAAACAAAAGAGGGGATCTTGAAATACCCAAAGTAATATACCTTTGAAATACCCAAAGTACTATACTCTGTTGCTTGTATGGGTCCGAATTTCAAAAGTTGACAATATTTTTTGTAAAATTTCCAGAAAGCGATAACATTGACCTAAAAGTTTCTTCGTTATATTTAAATTTCTACTATGAAAAAGACTTAAGACTTGAACTATAGCAAATTTGTTTAAATAATAGACAAATTCAATTTTGTTTCATAAAATGTATGCCTAAATAACACATGATATATAATATCATGAATTTTATTTAGGAGTGTAAGAGGAGAAATGCGAGCCGAAATTGTTTGTCTTTGTGTCGCTATCGAAGCAAACTGAAAACTTTTTCAAAGAAAGCGAGTGAAGCGAGTTGGAAATTTTTGGAATTTAAGAAATGTCAGCCAGATTATTTGTTTTCTGCTACCAAAAGGGGCAGATTATCTATTTTTCAATATTTTCTTGGTCTGAATATTTATTTCCAAAAAATGCAAGTCCCCCCCTCAGAATCAAATGGTCGTCCCCTAATATTTTTTCCTCGGGTACCGCTTGACAGATTTTTATGAAACTTGGTATATATGTACTCTAGATCCTGAAGCAAAATTCTGTTCCGGATTAAGATCCGATCAGGAGTGGATCCAGGGCGGATCAAAAGTGTAAAAAAAAAAGTTAACGTTAACGCAGCAACATACGCCCGTCGGGATGTGTATTGTCATTACTAAGTCTAGGTTCCATAACTGTATAATGTCAAACAGATTATTCTGAAATTCGATAATTGGCGACCAACCTACATTCTTATCATGAATTACAAATATCATGAAAACCACAAAATGACCTTAACATTTGACCTTGAAAATCAATAGGCTTCTTCGTCTTATTATACTTAATCCACATGGTTAATTTTAGGTTTCTGGCTCAACTGGTTTGGGTTCTATCTTGTTTACAAGGTAAAAGTAAATATTGACCCCCTCCAACTTCCCCTTACGTATAATTTCTCAATTTTCAGAAAAAAAGGAATAAAAACCCGTTACATACGCGAATATACTTTCTCCTTTAAGTATACGAAATTTCAAAACATTTTGGCCAGAAATATATTTTCAATTCATAAAATATTTTCACCAAGAAATCTTTTTTAGCCCCAAATGAGTTAAAGAAGATCCTGACGATAATCTCAACAGCACTCACAATAGAGCACCAAATTGAGCATCGACGGACCGCTAGCAATCTAGAGGTGGGATCAGATGACATTGACCTTGACCAAATGACATTGACCTTGAAAATCAACAGAATTCTTCGTCTTAATATACTCAATCCACATGGTAAATTTGAAGTTCTTAGCACAACTGGTTTGGGCTCTATCTTGTTTACAAGGAAAACTACATCGTATGCATACATTAAACCACCGATCCCCTTCACTTTCCGTATAATTTCTCAATTTTCAGACAAAAGATTAAAAAACCCCCTTAGATATGCGAAAATATATACTTTTTTTCTTGAAGCTTACGAAATTTCAAAAGATTTTGATCCAAAATAGATTTGTGATATGATGCTACAGGACCCACGTTTTAAAAATTTCAAGAAATTTTGATAACACAATTTTCGAATGCGTTTAAGAAACGAACAGCACTTGGCTACATGTGTTCTCGGGGACTCCTAGTCCACCAGCAGTGACATTCATGAAGTGGTTTGTTAGATGTCGAAATTCAATAGCATCATTTAAGAACATAAATTTGCAGCATGAACCAGACATGCACGTTTCGGTTACTTAACCCTAGTCAGTGATACTCAATCTACACAATGAATGAATTATGGCCAAAGAGTGTAAAAGTTAGTACCGAAATACGTAGCAGGATGTGTGGGATATGATGCTACAGGACCTACGTTTTAGAAATATCAGGAAATCTTGATAACAGAAATTTTCCCAGAAACGAACCACCAGAGTTGATCGAAATTGGCTACATGTGTCCTGGTTACCAATGTTTAAGTTTGTCTCAAGTTTTGTCTGTATATTCATTTTCATTTATATAAAAATATCCGTTACAGGTTTGATATGTCGATATTACAATAATAAAGGTTAACTTGTATGATAATTTTCAATTGCGAAATGCATGAAATAATATGTCTTTGTGAACCACTATGCCCCTGTCAGCACTTTTTTACCGTGTTTAGGAAAAGTCAAAGCAAGGTTAAGATAAGAAGGACAAGACTAGTACCAAACAAAACTGTTTTCTTACAAAATATATCCGAGTAAAGTAGCTTATTCAACAGATCACAAAGAAGACCTCGAAGTCATGGCATTCGAAAATATAATAGGCCTGAGATACATAGTTTCTCCTTCGATGAATTGGTTCCATTTTTGAATGAGCCTCTAGGCCTGCATTATATTCGTACCAAATTATACTCTGTTCCTTTACGGAAGTTACACGAAATCTACGATTATACGAAGGACCTCGCATATACCGATACACGTTCCCCAGAATACAGACTACAAGGAGTCATCTTGGACATTTCTACTTTTCGTTTATTTCAAGCAGTTAGATCAGATAAATCAGAGGAGAAAACAAACCGCCCTTTCATTAAAGTAAGATTTGCAAACAAAGGTATTGATAACTTGAATCTTGGTCAAATTTTGAATCACAAAACTGTCACAGAAAAAATCCCACCATATTTCAAAAGAAAAGAAACTCCTTGTATTTCCTATAGCTACACACCAACAGTTGCATCTAAAATTTACAATTACAAACGATTCCTGCAGTGTATTGATTTAAGTAATCCCTCACTACATCCACTTCCCTGCGAATGTTCTTCATCGGATTTCAACTACTCTCCTTGTGGACACGTTATTACTGGTGACCTTAGTATAGTCAAGAACGACAAGTTGAGAGAATTGTTAAAAAAGGGTCCCAAATACAGAGAAAGTATGTCCTTTACATGGAACCAAAATGTCAAAATTATCATGGACTCTTGTGAGGAATATGCAAGACGTTGGGCAAAGAAAGAGGATGTACAGCTCGACACCCTTTCCGAATGGATAAAATCAATCAGAGGGTTACTTTTATCTAGAATTAACCGATTAAAATCAACTGTGAACACCAGATTCGTGTCTATATTTAAAGACCCTGATGTTATCACAGAACTTACCTACCTCCAAGAACATTATGTCATCACACCAGCGGACAAAGCCTCAAATAATTACACATTTACTTGCAAAAAGTACTATTTCGACAGTCTAGTTAAAGAGTTGGGTTTAAATTCGACACCTGGAAATCCCACTTACACCCCAACAAACCTTTCTGCCTCTGAAATAATAGATAACCACAAATCAGCTCTTGCTTCCTTTGGCTTCGACACTACCAATTTAGATTTAGATTTACCATACTTATACTGCATACCTAAAATGCATAAGAATCCGTACAAGCAACGTTTCATCGCTGGTTCCTCAAAATGTTCTACCAAATCTGTATCGATCTTACTCACCAAAGTTTTATCTGAAATCAAATCTGGGCTACAAAAATATTGTTCGACAGTATATTCTCGCAGTGGTATCAACCAGATGTGGATTTTAAAAAATTCGAAGGAACTTTTAGAACATCTGAAATCCACTCATTTTAGTAGAGTCCATTCGATCAAAGCCTTTGATTTTTCGACACTTTACACTACAATTCCACATTCTAAATTGAAAGAAAGACTCGCAAAAATTATAAGTAATGCGTTTACAAGTAAGAACGGTAATCGCAAATACAAATTTATTGTTGTTAACTATGACAAAACCTACTTTGTAAAAGAAAAGTCAGATTCTGAAAATAAGTACACTGAAACAGACATTATTCAGATGTTAAACTTTCTGATCGACAACATTTTTGTGGTGTTTGGAGGAAAGGTCTTCCAGCAAATTGTCGGAATTCCAATGGGTACCAATTGTGCCCCACTCCTTGCCGACATTTTCCTTTACTCGTACGAAGCTGAATTCATTCAATCTTTGGTCTCTGAAGGGAAAAGATACTTAGCTTCTGACTTCAACTTCACTTACAGATACATAGACGATGTGTTGTCCATCAATAATCCAAAATTCGCGGATTACCTGAGCAGTATCTATCCTTCGGAGCTTGAAGTCAAAGAAACTACAGAGACAAATAATTCAGCATCCTATTTGGACATAATGTTGTCCTACGACACTGATGGTCACATGAACACCTCACTCTATGACAAACGTGACGACTTCAATTTCAGCATTACGAACTTTCCTTTTCTGAGTAGCAACATCCCTTCATCGCCTGCTTATGGCGTGTTCATATCTCAGTTGATACGCTATGCCAGAGCAAGTACCAAATATACGGATTTTGTTCTGAGAGCTAGGCGTCTTTCAGATAAGCTTCTCAGTCAGGGATATGTTTGTGACCGACTAACATCGTCACTGAGGAAGTTCTACGGTCGATATGGGGAACTCGTCATACACTATGATGTCCCACTATCCAGAATGGTGGATGATATTCTGTCATAGACCATTTGAACCATCCAACCAAAGATTGTACTCTATATCTTCCAAAATGGAAGTAACCGGATGTGACAGTTCTACCGAATTGAAGCGACGGGTGTTGCATGCAAGCAGGAGATGCTTACTCTTCCTGGGCACCTGGTCTCACTCTCATATCGGGAGTTCGCTTCTTTTCATATGGTGGAGGTTTTTGTTTTTGTTTGCTTTGGTTCCTGTTTTGTCCTGATTTTGTATGCCTTCGGTTTCTGATTTTCTGAATTATCGATTTTGTACTGTAGACAGGGATATGGTCATTATCCATATTTGTCATGAAAGATAAACGTCTTCAAATTCTATAGCATCATTTAGGAATAGATGATTTTTCAGCATGGACCAGACATGAGTGATCCTCAATCTAAACAATGAAATATTGCCAAAGAGTGTGAAAATTATTATTTTCAAACATTTACCGAATAGTCATTTCACTTATCGTTCAGAAGTTACGTTTAAAAAAACCTTTGTAACACATGCAATTTATTTCAAGATTTCAAAATCGCGTTTCATTCACGATGTTAAGATATCGAATTTCGGGACATGACTCCAGTAATAAAACAAAAATGAAAAGGAAATACAAGCGGTTCAGGCATAATTATCATGCATTCCAGGCATTCAATACCACTGAAATTGTTAAACAAATATCGTTTTTATTCATTTAAATTTAGAATCTAAATGAAAACTACGTGGGTTGTTGCCTCACATTTATTTATAGGTAGAAACAGGTATGCATATATAAATTAAGGTGCTGACATGGATCTTACGGAGGAGGTTCACGTACTTAAACGTCAGTTAAGGTGTGTCAACACTATCGTTGTTGTTCTCATATTCGTTATCATTTTTGAGACTCTACTTTTCCTTTCCCTGTACATCCAGTCTGATGTCAAGACCCGACCAGACGAACGTTGAGGCCGTTCTTCTGTAATGCGAGGATCATTCACAGGTAAACAAAATGTTGCTGACTCAAGCAAATTTAACAAGGAAAAGTGTATAAAATTAATTATGTTTAAGAGGAAAATCCGGGATATCGTCAGTATATCCCATGAAAATATGAGGAATTGAACTACATATTTTAATCAGGAAAGGAAGACATTTTTTGACAAATTGAGCAATTCATCAAACATAAGAAAAACAATTTCTCTCAAGTATGCAAAATTTTATTATTAGAAAAAGGGGGAAATGTCTTAGGTCATTTGGTGTTATTTTGACTAACGTACCGTGTCCGACATATTGGGTTAGGGTTGAGAGTTGAGATTGCGAGTCAAGACGTTAAAGGATTTAAAAAATATCCAGTCTTTTGTTTATCGACGTTATTACTTATTATCTCCTCTCGACTCGGAGCGGATGAATGTCGTGTCTGGAACAGCATGGATCACCAAACCGTTCAAATATGTTCCGCCTGGGGAAAGCATGAACCCTATTTATTTTCAAGGTCAAGGAGCTTAGGCTTAAAATCCTTGCAAACAGCATAGAAGAAAAACGATTCGTCAAAGGATTACCAAACCTTTTTAAAAATGTTCCCCCTAGAGAGGTTGGTCCCTATTGGATTTAAAGATCTATTCTCAAATGTCAAGGTACATCGAGGCTTAAAATCTTTGTGAACAGTATTGAAGACATAGTAATCATCCTGGGATCGCCAAAACTTCCACATATATTCCCCCTGGTAAGAGGATGAACATTATTGAATTTCAACGTCAAAGGTCAAGGTAACTATGGACTTTATTTTAATAGCGTAGTACATACAACTGCAAGAGGATGCTACGCTTGTGTTGCTTTTTTCAATTTATTCAGAAATTATTATTCCGACGTGGTAACATTCTACTATTATAAAAGTAGAACAGAAAGTTAATTAAAATAACAAGTTTACACTGACGCATGATACAAATCTTTCAGAAGCAATATCGTAATGATAATTTTTGTTCGAAAAGTTCAGATTCACGTTGAATAGAAATGAAATATAAACGTACTTCCTTCCTGTGAATATAACATCTTGCTACTGTATGATGAGATGTTATTGATCTCGTTGTCTCTGTCAAGTCGGCGTCAGTCGGTCATCCGTCGAAAACCTCTCCATTTTTGCGACTTCTCCAGAACCACTGAAGGGATTTTATGAAATTGTTATTAAAGAATCCCTTACAACTGGATCAACAGGTGGCGCCACCACAGGCAAAAATTGGCCATGATACTTTTCCTTGACAAACTTCTTCAGAACCGAAGCATTTATTAACACATCGGAAACATTTGGATGATCTAGATGGAAGTCTTTAGAAGTCATGTTGTTTTTGGTTCCACAGCGAAGTCAAATATTTCATGCGTTTTTTACTTCATTTTCAATTTTGCAAAGTCAATGAACAAATTTAGATTTTAAAAAATAAAACCAGAGGGCGCTACTAAAATGAATTTATGCGGTTTATGAAACCACTTTGGCTGGAAGCATCACTGATGAGGATTTTTAAATTTTCGAAACACGTGTCTGGTGCATGAAAATTTGTTTGGAAATTTTCTTCAAGAAGGTAAAGAGTTTGAACACTTCCGTATTATTTAATGCATATTTGTCATATACAAGTCATTCAATGGTTTTATCTTGAGCTAGAAATTATATTTTGTGATTTTTTGTAATTCATTTTTGTAATTTAAAAAAAGCAATGGGGGGGGGGGGGGCGGATTGGTACATTCATACATATTGTCCAGAGTTCTGATGGGATTTTAATGAAACTTGGTATGAATGAAGCACTCATGCGCCACCACAGGAAAAGTAGGGCACGGGGTTACCCTTCTTTGTCTTATCATGTGCGTTATCACGTCAATTGTATATATAAGTGTAAACAAAACGTGTTTGTGAAACACAAATGCACCGTACCCGTCGGCACCTTGTCGGTACAACAGCTGTAATGTCAAAAGTAGGTCACAGTTCAAGGTCAAAATGTTGGTATCCATGGAAAGGTCTTGTCACAAGAAATACACATGTGAAATATGAAAGCCCTATCCCTTTCCATTCAAAACTTTTGGCCAAGTGTTTTACGGACAGACAAAATACTATATGCCCCTTAATCTTCAATTACGGGGTTACAAAAAGTGCTCACTGTCCTTTAACACGTTTGTCTTTTTAGTCGCCTTCACCTTTAATAGTATCTACTAATATTTAAGATTGACAATGATCTTAGGTAAGCGATATAGGCGAACATGGGCCTCTTGTTTCACCTAGAATGATATATGCAGTCCTCTACCATCCTCAACCCACATTCTTTCAAATCAAAGTTTTCGTATTCATTTTGTTTCTAGTTGTGTTTCCTTTCCGCCTAAAATGATTTTGAGAAGAACGGAATTTGCTTCCTGATTTATTTCTTTTTACCATTTTTAAAAATCATTTTAGTGAATACACGAAGTTTAAAATTGTTTCAGGTTGCAGTCAGCTCTAAAATGAAAAGATCACAGTTGATGTAAAAAGGAGTGAAGAATGTTTTGATATCAGTATTGAAATATCTAAAAATATTGACTTTGTGACGAGGTAGAGAATGAGATGAACTCCCCATCATATGCACTTTGAATGACATTTTAGCATCTCATTTTTCTTTTGTTTCATTAAAAAAAAGTTTGTATTGTACCCCGTTTGGTGGGGTTTTTTATGTAAAGATTCACAATAAATTAAATAATGTACTATGGATGTACAATAAGCCTTTCTATTTTCTTTTTTGTTATCCGCATCAGTGATTTTACTATACATACATGTAAAATGGAGAAAATATATATCATTGATAAAAATCTAAAAAAAAAAAAAAACCCATACGATTAGAAGTACACAAACTAGCCAATAAAAGGTTCAATAAGTCAAAATTAAAAGGCTTAAAAATTCTTGAAAAATATAAGCCAGAACTTTCTCACGAGGACAGCTGGAGTCAAAATCACAAGATTTTCTGAAGTTTGTTTGAAGGTCAGAGTTAAGAACCTGTGTCAACTGATTGAGAACATGAAATTTCTTTGATGGCTCGCCCTGGCATATTCTGCATGACTCTATGGGAGCATATATCTTGTTGAGAATACACCGCTTCGTAAGCTAATGAGGGTTTGTTAATCCGGACCGTCTATGATTTGTCGATTAAATTTCATCGGGTCAAACAAAACAGTAGAATCATGGACAAGGTACAGTATTATGTACCTGTGTCAACTGATTGAGAACATGAAATTTCTTTAATGGCTCGCCCTGGCATATTCTGCATGACTCTATGGGCGCATCCATCTTGTTGAAAATACACCGCTTCGTAAGCTAATGGGGGTTTGTTAACCCGTCTCTGATTGGTCGATTAAATTTCATCGGGTCAAACAAAACAGTAGAATCAGCCACCCAGTACGGACTTTATACAAGGCCAAAGGTATTTGAGGAGCACGGCGTATCAGTATCATTGGCTCGCGTAGATGTATTATCACAGATTTGCGAAAATCATAGCAGAAGTTGCTTATGCGAGTACAATGTAAATATCACATTGGGAACACTGTCGTTGTCATTTACTGATGTTTATGTTAAAGTTGATGGTATCAATAGTACACGTGTGAAAAGCAGACAGTATGTACCGTATATAAACTCTTGAAATAGAGTTTTCGCATCGGCATAACCAAAAATGGGTGCAGATAATGAGAAATTTGCGTCGCCGAAACGTCCTGCTCCTCAGCTCGATGAACCCCATGTGTACAACAGTTTGTGCTTAATTATGCTTCTATATTAAAAAATAATAAATTACAAATTATGAAATGATACTAACTTATGCTTTTGCGTTATTCAAATGCCTGCATTGATGCAAAATTTACATTGCAGTCGTAGCACTGATAGACCAAATGTAATATTTCAGCCATTTTATATGACGTCACTTTCGAGGGAACTCTCGCTGCACCCCCTCTTGACCAGGTGCAGACGGAGTAGCTCTAAAACTATTCTAGATCACTGCGCGGGATCGATCAATTCGTTCGGTGCAGCTCGGTGTATTCGGAATTGGTCAAATGAATCCGCCCATAAGTCCACTGCATGTTAACTACGTTTTTAATACAAAAAAATAAATATTTCATATGCATCCTTTTATTTTTCAGCCCCATGTTCTTTTATTGCGTCTCCTGAATTGGACAGATTCATTCCACACAGGAAAATCCTACCTATGCTCCAACGATATTTGCTTATTATACGGAAGTATTCCAACTCTTTCCCTTCCTGAAGAAAATTTCAAACAAATTCCAATGCACCGACACGTGTTTCGGATAGAAAATCTTCCTCAATGGTACTTAATTAAATGTTGAAGTGACTTAGTATTTTAGTAGCGCCCTCTAGTTAATCTTTTTTAAATATCAATTTATCCATTTGTAAGACTGCAAATTTCCTGTCGGGAAATTTTGATGATATTTTTAGATGAAATTACAGGTTTCCGAAATAGGAAAAATATAACATGATTAAAATTAATTAAGGTGCTAAAACAGAGTCTTCTTTCATACTACAGAGCTGGTAAAAACTTATTACAATGTAAACATCCAGTCACGGGGAACAAGTTTAACTGCTTCATATCGTTAAATGAAATACATGATTTTTTTGTGTTCATAAAAATACAAAAGTGTTCCTAATCTTTATCTTCATTAAGAAAATCAGTTCTATCAAAATTTAGCCTAGGCACTAATAAATTAAACTATGACGTTGCTCTTTCTATTGTATTCCAAAAATGCACAAATCACAGTAGAAACACCGCTTTAAAGATGGATCTACAAAATGATTCTGTATCGACAATTTTAACTTCAAATGAAACTGCAGCGACCCAATGCAACCCCCCCCCCTCAAGTAGACAATCTCAGCATCCTGTCATATCAGTAGCAAAAGGTGTCGTTATTCGGATCACTTGGGCACAACCCAAAAGAGGTCTCGAAGAACCTACAATTGTAGTGTAAAATAACATGCCCACAAGATGATCATACAGGCAAGACAGCAAAACGACGGGGTCCAAGCAACAAACAGATGGATATAAAAACGAAAGTTTAAAACAGAGTCCGGCTGTAGGCAGCTCATGCATTACACCATTTAATAAGTTTAGACAAGCGATGATTAATTTTGTCGAGATTAATCTAAGTGTACACAGGATTTCTACTCTACCTTGATGAAAAAGTAGGAGTAGTCAATGAAAAAAAGGAGGAGAAAAATAGGAAAAAGTAGGAATTAATAGGGGAAAAGTAGGACATTTTCCATCACTTTTAGCGACAATTTTCAGCAAGTATGACACACAAATCACAGTAAGCAATGATTGTAGACTGGTAATGTTCATCTTTGAGGAAATCACAGAGAGAAATAAGGACAGATTGAAGTTTTGTTTAAAATATACAGAACGGGCGAGCGAAGCGAAAATTTTTGAATCGGATGTCGATGACAAGTGAAGCACGTAATTTTTTACTTTTGAGATGAAAAAGTAGGAATAGTAGGAGGTTTTGAAGAAAAAGCAGGAAAAAATAGGATCAAAATAAAAAAGTAGGAAATAGTAGGAACAGTAGAAAGCCTGTATACACATGAGATAAAGAAATCGAATTGGTTTGGGAATTTCTAGATTTCATTTTGTCAATCACATCCCCTGAAATTCTTCATTCCTGTTTGAGGTAGCTTCACAATACCTTGGCACGTCTTCATTTTTCGCCGTAAGTCAGATTTCTAGACAAAGGAGAAGGTTCATTTGTCCCTAAAGTCGGCTCTGTATGTTTCGTGAAAAATAATTTTATGAAAATTAAGGTTCTCTATCTCTAATATTTCTTTAGGATATGTGTAAATAAGGTTCATATTTCAAGTAGATGTAAATAATACGGAAGTGTTCCAACTCTACACCTCACTGAAGTACCAAACAGTTATTCAGTCTCAAAATCGAGAAGGCAAGGACAAATCGTGAAAATTCCCATCGGAACAGTTGCGAGACCCGGACTGAACAACATTCTGAAGTGAGACCAGGCATCCGGGGAAAGATAGCGTCTCCTGAAGAAAATTTCAAAACAATTTTCATGCACCAGACACGTGTTTTAAATATTAGATTCTCATCAGTGATGATTCCAGCCAAAGTGCTTTTCATACGCCACCCAAATTCACTTCACCAGCGCCCTCTAGTTTTATTTTTAGAATTTAAATTTTTACACTTACTTTACAGAGAGTGCGCGGCTCCAAATTTCCTATAGGGTCGATTCAGTTGCATATCCAAATAAAATCCATGTTTAAAAAAAAGCATTGGATGGATGGTGCTAAGATGTTAACTTCCTTAAATTTCGATTACATTTTTTCGATGAAATGGGGAAACAAAAAATATATGAAGTCAAATTGATATAAGTAATTAATACAATTAGGTAGCATCGAGTCACAGGGAACGATTTCAACTGCTCCACTTTGCAACAAGAAATAAGTGTTTATATATTAATAATACGGAAGTGTTCCAACTCTATACCATCTTGAAGAAAATTTCAAACCAATTTTCATGCACCAGACACGTGTTTCGAATATTAAATTCTCATCACGTGCGTAAGATATGACGTCATTTGCTCTGGATAATTTAATATGAAGGGAAACCAAGGTTTAAATCTTTAAAATTAATATGGGCGCAAACCCTTAACCAAAATCAATTTTATATAGAAAGATAATTGCACCGTTTTCTTTAAGTGGTAGAAATTAATTTGGTTGAGGTTACGCGTCCTATTAATTTTTTATAGATTTGTACCAAAATTCGGCTTATTTCTTGGAATTTTTCATCATTTTACAATTTTTTTTGGGGGGGGGGGGGGGGTTGTAGCCGTATATCTCAGTGCAATACTTGAGAATCGAAATGTTTATTTGATAATTCAATCTACCATACATTTGTCTTCTATAATATTGAATATAATCGAAATCTGAACCACTTGAAGAGTTGGGCCGATTTTCCAGTTAACCGAACCTTCACCTTTGTAGTGGAGCATTTGCTAGAATGAGAGATGTATCGAAATTTGTATGGATACTTATATATATTGTAACGAAGAAAGGAGGGAATCTCCAACCAGACTCGGTTGCAGCACCCACAGCAAAGCATCAAATGCAATACCACAAACACAGTGGTAGCAAATTGTGTTCCTTTCCGGATTACATGCGCACAACACTCACTTCTCCGGTTACCCAGAGGTCTCGAAAAACGCAAAATGTTTGTGTAAAATAAGACAGCAAAACGCAGGGGCAAAAGCAACACACAAATGAATTAAAGGCATACGAAATACAGTCCGTGCTCTGCCGGATGTAGCGACCTCCTGCATCACCCGAGGAGAGATACACTTTAGAAATTGAATTGTTGAATGGGGATAGTTCACTGTTATGTTTGTTCAAAATGTTTGGGACACTTTCATTGTTTTTTTTATAGAAGTATTTGTAAGCGAACTTTCTGAAACTAAAGCTGATATGTAGAAACGTTTTCAAATGATTATGTTGTTTGATGCTTTATCTGCAGATGCAAGAACTTTTATTTTTTCAGCTTAATTACTTACATTGTAAATTTATGTTTATGGACTGATTTCTGATTTCTTCAACGCATTCTAAATTTCTGTTATCAAAATTTCTTGAAATTTCTAAAAAGTGGGTCCTGTAGCATCATATCCCATCCATCCTACTACGTCTTTCGGTACCCTTTTTCGACGTAGTAACTTTCATACTTTTTGGCATATTACATTGTTTAGATTTAGGATCACTGATGAGGGTTAAGTACCCGAAACGTGCATGTCTGGTCCACGTTGCCAATTTATTTGTTCTTAAATGATGCTATTCAATTTGAAGACGTTTACACTTCTAGATGAAATGCGAGATGACACGCTACTCGAAGACCAACCAACAACATACCAAATCGTAGACATGGAACCAAACAGCGATGTATGAAGCTTGTTAGCAGTGATGGATTTTCGTACACAAAGAAGGTATATATTTTTTATTTATTCATAGCTGTATTTGTAATCTTTTGGAGAGCAAGAAAAAACGAATTTAAAGAAAGTAACAGTGCTGTTCTGATAATGATATTTAAAATATCTAAAAAAAAAAAAGCTGAGAATTTGTTAAAGGCCTATTATTACATTTGATAGCAATTAGAAGAATAAAGGATTATTTTATTTTCAATGAGATTACAGGTATAACCATTCTTCTTTTCAGCAAACTGAACAGTTTTGTTTCTTTATTTTCAGAAGTCGACGCAATACTCAACCTACTGGACCTGCAATGTCAGAAGTAAGAGCCTTTGGTGTAAGGCGTCTGTGACTCAGAAAGGTGACCAGTTCACTCCTGGTATCCACACACATGTCAACCCAGCTGACAAAGAAAACCCAAAATCTACGCCAACAGACTCACAACCAGATCATCTGACCCCTACCAATCTGCCAGCAGAATAGTGGATGACGAAATGCGTAAAACTGTCATCCCCACCGACTTCAACCTACCACAACCAGCTAACCTTGTGAGAGCAGTTAACAGGTTACGCCAGAAGATGCGACCATCCGAGGACGACGACTTCTTTCATGATAACGTTAAGGTAGATGACGCCAGACACATAATCTTTGCCAGCAGAACACAACTCAGACTTTTGGAGGACGCACGTCGATGGTATGTAGAAGGGACATTCAAGTAGGTACATCAGCCCTTTACTCAACTGTTCAGCGTCCATGCCTTTATCCAGAGAGAGAGAGAGTTGCCTGAAGCAGGTACCCCTCGTCTTCGTCCTGATGTCACGTCGACAGAATGACAAATATGGATAATGACCATATCCCTGTCTACAGTACAAAATCGATAATTCAGAAAATCAGAAACCGAAGGCATACAAAATCAGGACAAAACAGGAACCAAAGCAAACAAAAACAAAACCCTCCACCATATGAAAAGAAGCGAACTCCCGATATGAGAGTGAGACCAGGTGCCCAGGAAGAGTAAGCATCTCCTGCTTGCATGAAAGATTACGATGCAGTAAGTATATAAGAACATCCTAAAGATAATCTTTTTTTTTATTTTTCTTTGAAATCTATTTACTATATAAAATGTACGAATTGAAATAAATCAGAATTTTAATATATATTTTTCATGTATTTATGTTTGTATAATTATGTATTTGTACTTGAGCTCATTTGAGCTTGCCGTAACATATTTTTTGATTTTTTTCATTTCAGGTATTCGCACACATCAACCAACTAATACTCAACCAGAGAGTAGAGGTTAAACGTCTTTAAATTAAATTGCATCATTTAAAACCTGATAAATTTACAGCATGGACCAGACATGTACGTTTCAGGTAATAAACCCTCGTCAGTGATCCTCAGTCTATACAATGTAATATGGCCAAAAAAGTATGAAAATTATTATGTCCAAAAATGTACCAAAAGACGTAGCAGAATGGATGTGATATAATGCTACAGGACCCACAATTTAGAAATTTCAAGAAATTTTGTAACGGAAAATTTCAAATGCATTGAAGAGACGGACGACCAACCGAAGTTGATCGACCTTGGCTACACAACCACAGAGTAGAGGCTTTCAGACTGGACTTTGAAGCTGCGGCGTTAGGAACTTCAATTCATGGATGCTCATTCTTCTTGGGCCAGGCCGTTATGCGTTGTTGCCAACCTTGGATTGAAGTCGACCTACGATCAACGGAAGACCACCCACCAACTCATCAAGAAGCTTCTGTTTAACGTCTTCAAATTCATAAGCATCATTTTAGAGCATATAAATGTACAGCATGGACCAGACATGCACGTTTCGGGTATTTAACCCTCGTCAGTGATCCTCAATCTAAACAATGTAATATGACCAAAATCTGTGAAAATTATGTCCTAAATATACCGAAAGGCGTAGCAAGATGGCTGGGATATGATGCTACAGGACCCACTTCCACCACTACCGGCAGCACATATCCTACCCACCTACCAAAGTTTGAGAGAGTCGGCCACTACTCAGCAGTTGACGGACCTACTCAACTACTTGGACAACACGTTGTTGAACAACAGCATCTGGAGTGTTCAGCAGTGGAGTGTTTTCATGCTGACTGTACGCACCAATAATGATACTGAAGGTACGTATACATTTACAATTATTGTAGGATGAAAAAAGTTATTCTTTGCTTAATTGCATTAATATAAACTTCTTTATAGTCTATATTTATTGTATCAATATACCGTATTTTATATACATGTACTAAGCGTTCTCTTCATAACATTCATGAATTTTTTTCTCCTTTTTAGACTGGCATCGTAGATTCATTGGGCAAGCAGGCGGCGACAAACTAAACATCTACAGACTGGTTCCGGCACTGAAACTTGAGGCGGAGACGATTGACATCACGGTGCAGCAGGTCAACGAACAACAACTAACCCGTTACCAGAGACAGACATACAAGAAGACACAGCAGAAACTTGAGAACTTGTGGGACCGATATGAGGACAAGCAGAATAAGACTTAAGTGTTTCTGGAGGCGGCAGGGAGGCTGATCTGAACTGTTCTGTGCTATGTGACTTGTGTGCTATAAACCATTTAATAGTGACTATACTCATTGTTATATACTGGTGATAACGTTTGGTATATACTTGTGATAACAACAAAATGTAATAAATTTCTTTAATTTATGTACCATGAGATGCTTGTATTTGTTGGTCTCTGAAGGAAAAAGATACTTAGCTTCTGACTTCAACTTCACTTACAGATTCATAGACGATGTGTTGTCCATCAATAATCCAAATTTCGCAGATTACCTGAGCTGTATCTATCCTCCGGAGCTTGAAGTCAAATAAACTACAGAGACAGATAATTCAGCATCCTATTTGGACATAATGTTGTCCTACGACACTGATGGTCAAATGAACACCTCACTCTATGAAACGTGACGACTTCAATTTCAGCATTACAAACTTTTCTTTTCTGAGTAGCAACATCCCTTCATCGCCTGCTTATGGCGTGTTCATATCTCAGTTGATACACTATGACAGAGCAAGTACCAAATATACGGATTTTGTTCAGAGAGCTAGGCGTCTTTCAGATAAGCTTCTCAGTCAGGGATATGTTTGTGACCGACTAACATCGTCACTGAGGAAGTTCTACGGTCGATATGGGTAACCCGTCATACACAATGATGTCCCACTCTCCAGAATGGTGGATGATATTCTGTCATAGACCATTTGAACCATCCAACCAAAGATTGTACTCTATGTCTTTCGAAATTGAAGTTACCGGATGTGACAGTTCTATCGAATTGAAGCGGCGGGTGTTGCATGCAAGCAGGAGATGCTTACTCTACCTGGGCACCTGGTCTCACTCTCATATCGGGAGTCCGCTTCTTTTCATGTGGTGGAGGTTTTTGTTTGTTTGCTTCGGTTTTTGTTTTATCCTGATTTTGTTTGCCTTCGGTTTCTGATTTCTGAATTATCGATTTTGTGCTGTATACAGGGATATGGTCATTATCCATATTTGTCATTGCATCGATATTATGTGATGTCAATTTCAATAGACAAATGAAAATTATTAGTGAGTTAAAACATTTCTTTTCCTGACAATGAATAGAATATTTAAACTGCAATGTTAAACGTCTTCAAGTTACTTGACATCAAATACAAGACCAGTATTATTTCCAATTTGTAATATTTTTTATTGACTATGTTTTGCGTCTGCAAAAGTTATTTACCCCCATCCAATCCATTTTATTCGAAAAAAGGTATAAGGAAACAGATGAATACACGGGACTTTTTTCTTTTTTTATAACGATTATAAAACGTTTCTCCTCTTGGTATTGTAAATTTCAAATATTTGGATGGACGCAAAACATACAGTATTAATGTTAAATTGGATACAGAACGTACTCCAATGCACAAAACAACACACAAGTAATTCCAATTAAGTACACTTAGAGAAGACAGGACCCCGACCACCTGTCCTCTCTGAATGTCAGTCGGACTCCTCGGGCGATAACATAAATGAGCTCGCGGCGGCAGAGCACGGATTGTATTACGTGCGCCCTCTTTTTATATCAATTTACATATTCATCTGTGTTACTTGGGCCCCTGCGTTTTGCGGTATAGTTTGTGTGTGGTCATCTGACAGTGAAGAGGTTGTTTTACACCGCAATTGTACGTTCTTCAAGACCTCAAGGTAATCGGAAAAGTGGGAGGGTTGTGCACACGTAATCCAGGATAACCATACCTTCTGCCATTTCCGTAGCAGATGGCCGTCCTTAGTCGGCATCGGTTGCATTGGTCTCGTTGGTTTATGTGTAGTCCTTTGTGTTTCATTTTTCTGTATTGTGCGTTGACGTTCCTTGTCCCTTTTGCGTCTCTTTCTGTGCTTGTCTGCTTTGTGTTTTTGCATTGGGTGTTTGGGGTTTTGCTGTGTGGGTGCTGCAACCTGGTGTTGTTGGAGATCCCCTCCTTTGTTTTATTGTCAAACAAATAGTAGGCGGTGGTAATAGTTGTTTGATGGATAATTATCACTTAATCCTTCATATTCAATGGGAATGAAACATCTTGGTGACGGAAAGACCTGTGGACGGATCGTCCTGCTACCTTTTGGACTAATGTAATCGAACCAAAATCTGTATCATGATTTGTACTTTTTTAAATTCAAATCTTATTTGCATGTAACAAATTATTTCGCAAAACCTATATTTCTTCTGATCTTTTTGAAGGAATAACTCCTTTTCCATCTTTTGAGCCCAACCACCACTGAAAAATTAATCTGAAGGTGAAAGATCCTAGCACCGATAATAACGAAGATTTATGCATGGCAAATACCAAACATCAAGATGAGGACAGTGGGGAAAATTGTGAAAACCATGGTTTATATGCCTGCCCAGAACAAAGTTGCACAAAAGTCTTCACAAAGTACCATTTGTCAGAAATCTCACATTCATGCTTTCGATAATAGTTATGATGAAGTGAAATTGCTGTGGGCTGATCAATGTACGGCTGTTGACAAGGGTCTTAATCTTTTGATACAATCAACATCGTCAATCAGGTTGCCTATAAAGGAGGGATTGGCCCTGAAATTAAGCAAACTGTCAAAAAGATTCACGAAAAATTGAAAGGAGAGGAGGGGATCTCCAATAACACTCATTGCAGCTCCAGCAGCAATCCCCAAAACTCCTATTGCAGAAACACAAAGCAGACATGCACAGATTGAGGCACAAATGGTACAAGGAACGCCAAATCACATAAAATCATCAAACATAAATGACTACACAAACCAACGAGACCAAGTGGCAATCGATTCCGACGTAGGACGGCCATCTGCCATGTAAGTATCAGACGGTGTGGTCATCCTGGATTACGTGCGCACAACCCTCCAACTTTTCCGATTACCTTGATGTCTCGTACAACTGTGGTGTAAAATAACCTCCTCACTGTAAGATAAACATACAAACAAACAGCATGACACAGTGGCCCAAATGTTAAACGTCTTCAAATTCAATAAGAAACACACAGATGGTTATGTAAATGAATATAAAAAACAAGGCGTACAAAATACAGTCCGTGCTCTGCCGGCTGTAACGAGCTCATGTATAAGAAAGGAGGGGATCTCCAACAACACCTAGTTGCAGCGCCAACAGCAAAACACCCACTGTAAAAACACAAAACAGACATGTGATCACCCGAGAAGTCCGACTGAGATTCTTCTGAGACAGGGCCCGTCATGGAGTCCTGTCGTCACAGTCAATCAGAATGCAATTCCAGTTGCGAGCCAAGTGTCGGGCCTGGTGTAATATCCACGGTATAAAAGGCGTTTGATGATTCGAACACACATTTCGATAGTAATTCTGTCTCTCTTTGATCCTCCTTATTTTTGTGTCGCATGTGAAGCATAGCGACACATAGGGATAACTTTGTCCGTCTGTATGTCACACTTGGATGTCACACCCTATATAAAAGTGATTTTTAAGTGTCGCTATGTTTCGCAGGCGACACATGCATTCCTTGGAATGATTTCGTTAACTATGTAACCATAAAATGAAGGTTGTGAAAAACCCAAAGTAATATACTCTGTTGCTTGTATGGGTCCGACTTTCAAAAGAGGTTAACAATATTTTTTGTAAAATTTCCAGAAAGTCTATACTAGTTTGTGAAAGCGAAAACCTTGACCTAAAAGTGTCTTCCTTATTTGTAAATTTCTAGAAATAAATATGAAAATCCAAAACATCAGTACATGCTCTAGCAGACCGGGTGAGCTGTGAAATGTTGTTATCGTATGAAGGTAACCTAGGAACATTACCGTCATGCCAGGGAAAATTTACTATGTTGAATCTCTTTTGTCGTACACAATTGTATGAATCTTTCCATTAAAGATACAGTACAGTGTCCCTGAAAATAAATTCTATTGAAAACGTAAAATCTACTCCTAAGGGTCTAGATATAGGAAAAAAAGTAGCCATAAAACGTTTTATTTGAAAATATGCAGTAACGGCCATAATATTGTCAAATTCGTTAAAATCGTCATATAGCTCTATTGTAAAAACGCAATACATTGTGTATGGTAGCTGATTTGTGCCATGTCGCGTTGTCGCACCGCGCGTTGTTGCCTTTTAAAATGATAGTAGGAATGTATTCTCAACTTTTATTGTTTAGATAGATTCATTCATAAATTAAATGTTTGAAACAAAAAGGGTATATTTTCTACTTCTTTTTGGGGCAAAATGCCTGTTTTCTGTTTAAAAATAACAGATTTCTGGACAAATTCTATAAATTCATTATCTTAACTAGAATTAGAGATTCAAAGCTACTTTCGTGTAGAGAATAAATCATCTTATCAAATGAAAGTAAAAAGAATCAGTATTTCTTTTAATCTGCCTTTATAATATACATCTCTTTTGCCCCAAAATATCAAACAAATTAACAAAGGATACCTAAAACTTATATATCTTAAGGACAAATTATGATATACCCAAGGTTACACTTTTTTATATCATAAATAATGTAGCAAATTTGGCGTTCCTTGTACCACTGCGTCTTTTTCTGTGCGTGTCGTCTTTGTGTTTAACAGTGGGTGTTTTGGTAGGTTGCTGTTGGTACTGCAACTAGATGTCGTTGGAGATCCCCTCCTTTCTTCTGCATGCAAGCAGGAGATGCCGACTCTTCCTGGGCACCTGGTCTCACTCCCATTTCGGGAGTTCGCTTTTTTTTTCATGTGGTGGAGGTTTTTGTTTGTTTGCTTTGGTTCCTGTTATATCCTAATTTTGTATTCCTTCGGTTTATGATTTTCTGAATTATCGATTTTGTGCTGTATATCGGGATATGGTCATTATCCATATTTGTCATTTCTGGTGGGTTTGTTTCGCTGGGTGATTGCAGGGTGGTCATGCTGGAGGTCCTTCCTTTTCCATAAAGGTACGGTGTCCCTGAAAATTAATTATTTTTACAAAATTATATAATGCAAAATCTTTCTTTTCAAATGAAAGTTTACGTTCTCATTTGTATTAATTCAAATTTTCAGGCAAATTTAACGCATACATTCGCAGCTATAGCCGTTTGAAAACGTCAGTTTTAATTTGCGGTGCGCAGCTCTAACGCCACCTAAATGTATTGCGTTTTTACAATAGGGGGATATGGAGATTTAATTTTACAAATTCGACGATATGGTCGTTACTGCATATTTGCAAATAAAACTTTTTATGGCTCCTTTTTTCCTCAATCCAGACCCTTCGGAATAAATATTACGTTTTCAATCAAATTTATTTTCAGGGACACTATCTTTAAGGTAGAGGATCCCACAAGTGTCAAGTTTGAAAAGTTCACTGGTGGTAACTACGACTTATTATCGAATTTCATCTGCTTGTATATTCTTTTCTCTTTCCAGAATCAATGAGAATGTTTTATTTATCCCCCTAAATTATTAACATATATCCATATAAAGTTTGCATGACATGGTCTACGGAAATTGTAAAACAAATGCTTTATTTCATCGGTAAAGGTCATGATAATATTTTCAGTGGTTTTCTTGCTTTTGGCATGAAAGCTAAACTTGATTTCATACAAACATTTGGGGGTATCCCCGCTTGTTTTTGGAAAAGATGGTAATTTACTGAAACAAAATTGTAAACAAATAACCATCAAAAGTAGTACTTAGTGCAGAGGAGTGATTTTTGTAATTTACACTTGAACACGCCGCCGTCTGATTGAAAATCCTTCAGGTCTATTTTCATTTGATGCAAGTACCTCAATGCCACTTGAGCTTATTCAATAATTATATATAAACGTATATATTATCTATCTATAGGTTTTATAACTACCAGTGTACACCAAAATATGGTCACAGGAAATTCCTAAATTTTCTAAAGCATCACTAAAAAGGGGGGGGGGGGGGGCGAAATCTTTAGAGGAATGTAAAATAAAGTCGTAGAAAAAAAAAGATAAAAACCTACAAAATTCGCCGGGACTAAAACTTCTGTAACTCATTTAAATACTAATATACTTTTATTAATCAGTACCCATTGAGACATGTGCAAAGGCATGTGAGAAAGGGGCATTCCTAGTCCCTCCAGGTTGAAAAGTTTGGGACAAGCATAGTAAATACCCCACCCTCCTCCCCTTTTTCGATCAACGTTTCTTAAAGCAATATGAATTGCAATGTAAATTCTTAATTTTATTGTCAGTATGAAAAAAATCGCAGGTTTGCTAGCGCTCGCCATCATTTCTTGCTTACATTTTCAAACCAAATAATAAAAAAAGAGGGGAGGAGGAGGTGGGGCAATCAAAATACATTCAAGAGGTACAAGGAAAATACCTCTTTACCTGATGGAAATCAAATTGAGCATTTGAGCTGGCTTAGATGAAAGAAGTTAGATTGCTCAATTTCATACATTTTTTTAGGGGTTATCGATCTTACCTGAGGCATCCTATGTAAACGTCTTCAAATTTAATAGCATTATTTAAGAACAGATAAATTTGCTGCATGGACCAGACATGTACGTTTCGTCAGTAATCCTCAATCTAAATAACGTGAAATGACAAAATATTTAGAAAAATACCATGTCCAACAATGTAACGAAAGTTGTAGAAGGATGGTTGGGTTATGTAACAAACGCCGAATTAATATTAAAGATGTTATTCTTCGATCATATTGAAATTTGTGGAGAGAAGTATTGACAATTTATTGATATTTATGTATATACAGGCCTAACTGTATTATGAGAAAGAAAAAAATCATTCTAAAGAAAAAGTGAAGATCTCCCCGCATTCTTCAAAGATAGGGAAGTTCTACGGTCGATATGGGGAACTCGTCATACACTATGATGTTCCACTCTCCAGAATGATGGGTGATATTCTGTCGTAGACCATTTGAACCATCCAACCCAAGATTGTACTCTATGTCTTCCGAAATGGAAGTTACCGAATGTGACAGTTCTACCGAATTGAAGCGGCGGGTGTTGCATGCAAGCAGGAGATGCTTACTCTTCCTGGGCACCTGGTCTCACTCTCATATCGGGAGTTCGCTTCTTTTCATATGGTGGAGGTTTTTGTTTGTTTGCTTTTGTTCCTGTTTTATCCTGATTTCGTATCCCTCGGTTTCTGATTTTCTGAATTATCGATTTTGTGCTGTAAACAGGGATATGGTCATTATCCATATTTGTCATTCTTATCCTCCCCTGTTAAATCGCAAGGTCATTGTTGGCATTTCTGAAATTATTATTAATTCTTGCAAAAAAACTGTTTGAAATAATATTGATTCTTCACGTCGTCACGGAGACAACTTACGCCGAAAATAGACTCAGTTGAGACGTATTTTCACGGTCTTAAGAATATGTGGAACCAGAATTTAAACTGTCAAATGACACAAGCACTTTTTTTTTGGGATGACCAGCTCTACCTTGATAGAGGTCCGTGATGCTCAATATGCTCAAAATAATATAATATAATATTTTAACAAATGTTTCAAAAATTTTTGAGATAGGTTATTTGTGAACAACTTTGTACATACTTTGATGGTATTTTTAATGATTTTTTATGCGCCTTTAGAAAAGGCCATGGTTGACAGACTATCTTACTCAGAATTTTAGAAGATTGGAAACATGCTTTAGATAGAAATTTATACACAGCAGCAATTTTAATGGACTTGTCAAAAGCCTTTGACTGCTTGCCACATAACATCTTTTTAGAAAAGTTAGTTGTCTGCCTATGGTCTCTCACAGAAATCTGTCTCACTTTTTCCTTGCTATTTGTCAAATAGAAAACAGCAAATTAAAATAGGTCAGGTTTTTAGTAGCTGGGATAACATCTGGAAAGGAGTGCCTCAAGGCAGTGTGCTTCGTCCGATTTTATTCAGTGCTTTTATTAATGACATCTTTTACTTTATTGAACATGGTAAGCTTTATAACTATGCTAAGGATAACAATTTGCTATGTCATGCCCTGATTTTGATGTTTTAATTAGATTCTTTGTTGAAGACAGCAATATTTTAATCAATTGGTTTCATTTTAACTGTATGCAAGCAAATCCAGATAAGTTCCAAGCCATCGCTATCGGTAAGAAAACTCATGAAAAGCAGCCAGTTTTTTCTATCCAGGGTACCAATATTTCATGTGAAGATACAATAAAACTGCTTGGTGTTGATATAGATTTTCTTTTAAAATTTGATGTGCATATTGCAAATTTATGCAGAAAAGCGGCTCAGCAAATCAATATCATGAAAATAATAGGCAAACATCTTAACAAACTGAACAGACTTTCCATATTTTACTCTTTTGTACTATCACATTTTAACTTTTGTCCATTATCTTGGCATTTTTGTTCTGAATCAAATACCAGAAAGATAGAAAACATACAAGAAAGAGCACTACGTTTTGTTTATGAAGATTGTATAAGCTCATATGAACAACTTTTAGAAAGAGCAAAGGTGTCATCATTACACATAAGAAGAAACCGTACTATCACTGTGGCGTATCACGTGATACGCAAATGATATGTTCCACGGGAATCCCCTTTGATTAATCCAAGTAAATACTGTTTTAATCTTCTTTATATGATTTTACTTTAGGCCTATCATATGACCATTATCATCAATGATATGATGGTTATCTATTCTGGTCAAGAATAGACGTGTATTCGGAGAACACTTAAACATATTTTTTCAATGCTCAACACATGTTATGATATGGTGCACGGACAGATACAAAATTTTCTGTTTCAGTGTTCTCCAAATATACGTCTATTCTTGACCAGAATAAATTACCATCATATAATTAATAATAATGATCATATGTGTATCACATGATACGCCACAGTGACTATGGCATTAGAAACTGCTGCGAATATGCTGCGACAGTACTGTGGAATACCTTCCCACAAGAGTTAAGGGACACAGCTAATTTTAATCATTTCAAGTCTTTGGTATCCCAGTGGAATGGGGAAGGCTGCAAATGCAGCTTATCTAGATAAATCTCCATCAGTGCTGTCGCTGCGTAACTTAGTTCTTGTGTTTTTCCAGTGCTGCTTTATGTGCTTATGTTGCATTGTGTTTTAAGTCTCTGTATGCTGTGTCCATTTGTATTGCTATTAGTTTGCTTTGCTAAGTTTACGTGACCAGTGCTTCAATTTATATGTGCTACATGTTTTATTTGCTTTGTTTCCCTGTCTGGAGTTTAGTTTATGTAATATGTGATGTATTGTCTTAAACGATACCATGTGTTGCTTTTGTTATTCTTCTTTTAAACCTAAATGTGCTCAACATTTACTGTGATAATTTGTCTTTCACCATTTTATCCATATTCTCCTAAATGTGATTAAATTTTTGTGATACTATTGCTGTGATAGTTTCATCTTAATTACCATAACACCCTTCATTAATTTTCTTATTTAATAGATTGTCAGTAAAGATACTAAACTTAACTCTCATATTGAAATGAAATCTTATCATGTGACGTAATTACATATTGATGCCATCTTCCAGTTTTTTTATACCTTGTTACCTGCTTGTTATTTGTTATCTTATAAATATAATCTATGTCGGTCTAAAAGCTCAGTAGAGCTTATGTTTTGTACCTGTTATTGTGACATGCCGACTCTAAATAAAGCTGATCTTATCTTATCGTGCTCTATTGCGAGCGCTGTTGAGATTGTCGTCAGAATTTTCTTTATCTCATTTGTGTCGCTCTGCAGAAATTCAAATTTTAAAAATAAAACCAGAAGGCGCTAGTGAAATAGATTTGGGCGGCTAATGTAAAGCACTTTGACTGGAAGCATCACTGATGGGAATTTAATACCCGACACACGTGTCTTGTACATGATAACTGGTTTGAAATTTTGTTCACGATGGTATAGAGTTGGAACACTTCCGTATTCTTATGTCCTTTGCCGTGTGGAGCTCGTAAAAAAAAGCCCCCCCCCCCCCCCGCGAGCGGTGTGACAGCAAATGTTATTTCCCTTACATGGCCGCCGTAGCATTTTCTAAATGGACTTAACGTCAGACAGTACAGCGGGTGCCGCTAGCCATACATGGGATGCTTACTCCTCCCGGGCAACTGGTCCGACCTCTAGCTTGCTAGGGGTCCGTCGATGCTCAATTTAATGTTCTACTGTCAGTGTTGTTCAGATTGTCGTAAAATGGAAGGCTGTTTCCCCTTCCCATTGGTAGGTATTTCGGCGAAGGATTTCCCCTGATTGAGAAAATATTTGAATTATTAACGGAAGTTGATGGCTCTGGAATAAACATCAAAGAAGTACCTCACAGTTATTCAGTCTTTGCGTATTTGAGCTTAATTTGAATGTTCATGCGTATAAATCGGTGTCAGCAAATGACAAAACGCATCTAAGATGAAAGAAATTTTCCATGTGAACATGAAATGCTGAACTTTATTTATTTTTTTTTCCAAATATGTACGTGCACAAAACTTTGCCCATTGGCCTTGTTGGTTTATGTGTAGTCTTTTGTGTTTGATGTTTATATGTCGTGTGTATCTTTTTCGTCTCTTTATGCGCTCGTCTTTTCGCATCGGGTGTTTTGGTGCTGCAACAGGGTCTGGTTGGAGATCCCCTCCCTCATTTTGTATACAGATATTGCATATGGCAATCCTGCATCCTTCCCATTCGACTACTCGCACTTTGTTGGTCATCGTTGAGTAAATAATTCAACTATATAAACCTATGGAAATGTAGAAAAATGTAAATCTGATTAAACGAGATTTTGCATGCTTCCAAACTTTTTATATAGCGTCTCGTATGGCTCCATCATACCTTTTTGCGAAAACGATATAGAAGTTCTACGTCTGATTATGTTCCTAGCAAGTAATTAAGGTATCCGTTGTACAATTGAGTCATTTTACATAGCGCTTTAATCATCTCCATTGTAAAGTATGGTAAATTTTATGCCTGGTAAAGTACTATAAACTATATATTTTCTGAAAGGTAATGACGCCCTGAGTTCAGATATAAGACTCCCATGTCTTAAAAATCAAAGGTTGAAATGTAAACGTCTTCAAATTGAATAGCATCATTTAAGAACAAATAAATTGGCAACGTGGACCAGACATGCACGTTTCGGGTACTTAACCCTCATCAGTGATCCTAAATCCTAAATCTAAACAATGTAATATGCCAAAAAGTATGAAAGTTACTATGTCGAAAAAGGGTACCGAAAGACGTAGCAGGATGGGTGGGATATGATGCTACAGGACCCACTTTTTAGAAATTTCAAGAAGTTTTGATAACAGAAATTTAGATTGCGTTGAAGAAACGATCAACCGAAATTGATCGAACTTGGCTACATGTGCCCTCGGGGACTCCTGGTCCACCAGCAGTGACACTCACCAAGTGGTATAAATGTAAACGTCTTCAAATTGAATAAACTCTTTTACAACTTTGTTATTCTGCATATGTTATAAACAGAAAATGGACAATTTAAATGCTTTGCAAGTTATTCCCCTTTGTTTTTCTGACCCCAAAATTATTATTTCTGAGTAGTGGGCTTTATAACCTTTCAGAAAATATATAGTTAGTGAATTCCTTTTTCAAGTTCAGTCAACAATTATAATGTAAATCATTTCTCTTAATCTATTTAAATGTTTGCCTCATTCTGAGGACAAATAAATGACGTTTGTTTATCTCTACGTTCCTTTGGTTCCTTGTTTGAAATCTTTGTTTTCAAATGTTTGGAGATACAGCTTTATTAGACTTTTAAATAATGCAAGGAAATAAAAAGACTAAGACGTAAGGCAAAGGTTGAGGAATAACGAAGAGTCCCAACTCCGTTCCCAAAGCATTCTTCTGGAGGCTGAAAATTCTTAATGCGGTTCACAAGACATGCATGTTTCGGATAAAAAAGAAAGGAGGGGATCTCCAACAACACCTAGTTGCAGCACCACCAGCAAAACACCAACTGTAAAAACACAAAGAAGACACGCACAGAAAGAGACGTAATGGTACAAGGATAATAGTTCCTTGGCATTTAAAGATTAATCCTAAATTATTCAAATAAACTATCCCTCCCGCTCAGTTGAATTCCAAGTCTCATATTTTTCACTTAGAGAGTTACATACATACTAATTTTCAGTTAAAGATTCATCCAAAAATATTGAAATAGTTTATCCTACATGTACCACTAAGTTAGTCCCTTCCACTCCGTTTGAATTCCAAGTTTCATATTTTTAACGTAAAGTTCATTACATTCTGTCAGGTTATTCAGAAGCATAAACTGAATTATGAAGTCATAAGGTGTTGGAGGAATGTTGCAACGGTGTTTCAACATCCCAAATGTTGATGGTTTAACAGGAAATGACAAATTCTAATAGAGGGCTTTTCAAACATAATGGTTACTTCATTTCTCCTTAAAAGTAGCTTCCTTTTCTTAAAAGGGTTGCAAATGTGAAAGAGGGATAACAGAGAGGGCTCATCCGGGATTCGAACCCGGGACCTCTCGCACCCAAAGCGAGAATCATACCCCTTTTAAATGTACGATTCGTACTGTAATCCTATTCGATCCGATGATAATGTCATTTACCTTTGTACGACAACTTTGCAATGATGACGTGGCATATAAATTTAAAATGATAGAAGTCGTCGTATTGTTATGAAAATACAGAAAATAACAGGAAAACCTGAAACGTCTAGTATATAAAAAGGTAGAGTATTGTTGCATCAGAAAATATGACTGGTTATAACCTTTTTATCTTTAATTGTCCGTAGATATACCTTAGTACACAGGATCTATACGGCTCGTTGGTCTAGGGGTATGATTCTCGCTTCGGGTGCGAGAGGTCCCGGGTTCGAATCCCGGACGAGCCCTCCTTCATTTTTTTAAGAATTCTTGAAACATTTCTCCAACCCCCAAGAGGTGAATGTGGGTTGTAGCCAACACTACTTGTTTATAAGATCGTAGTTTTGCATTAACTTTAAAGTCATACTTTTTTTTTTTTTTTTTTTTTTGATTGGAAGTCATATTCTCACTATTCGTTGTAATCGAGGGCAAATATCACTTGACAAATTTGTTTCTTCACAAGATACACCCATATTTATTCTTATTCTATCGAGAATTTAATTGTCATAAAGGAGGGGATCTCCAAGAAGACTCGGTTGCAGCATCAGCAGCAACACGCCAAACATCCCAAATGAAAACACAGAGAAGACACACACTGCAAGAGACAAGGAACAGAAAACGAGACTCCAAACATCGAACATAAAAGACAACACATAAACCAACGAGGCCCATGGGCAATCGGTGCCGACTTAGGACGGCCATCAACCACGTTAGTAACAGATGGTGTAGTTATCCTGGATTACGTGCGCACTACCCTCCCACTTTTCCGGTTATCCAAAGGTCTCGAAGAACGCACATTTGTTGTGTAAAATAACCTCCTCACTCCTCACGCATACAAACAAGACAGCACAACACAGAGGCCCAAGGAACACAGATGAATATGTAAATATATATATATATAAATAGGGTAGGGGCGTACGAAATGCAGTCCGTGCTCTGCCGGCTTTAGCTAGTTTATGCATGTTATCATCCGAGGAGTCCAACCGACATTCAGTGAGGAACAATGGTAGGGCAAACATAAAACAGTCGGCGAAATATTTGAAATCAAGCAACCTGTAAATGTTCTTTTGTAGGATATACTTATAAATGAACATCGTAAACCAGGGATCTCCAACCAGACTCGAATGCAGAAATCAAAGAAGCAACAAAACACTCGATGCGAAAACAAAGAATAGACAAGCACAGCAAGAGACGCAAAAGAGACACACGATATAGAAATATTAAACAAAAAATACACATAAATAATTCGGAAGTGCTCCAAAACTACACCATCTTGAAGAAAATTTGGTACCAATTTATTTTGCACCAGACACGTGTTTCGAATCTTCATCAGTGGTGCTTCCAGCCAATGTGATTTTCATACACCGCATTAATTAATTTAAGTTGCGCCCTCTGGTTTATATTTTATTAACAAACGAGACCAATGGATAACTGGAATGGACTTAGGACGGCGATCTGCCTCGCCGGAAGCAAATGATGTGGTCATCCGGATCAAGTGTGCATAACCTTCCAACTTTTCAAATTTCCAAAAGGTATCAAAGAACGTGCAAGAAGTGTTAATGAGTTAAAGAAGATCCTGACGATAATTTCAACAGCACTCACAATAGAGTACCAAATTGAGCATCGACGGACCCCTAGCAAGCTAGAGGTGGAACCAGGTGCCCGGGAGGAGTAAGCATCCCCTGTTGGCTAGCTACATCCGCCTTAGATGTTCATGCACGAAACTGAAAACAATAAAAAACATGAACTGCACTGTCTGAGGCCATTTCTATATAGAAAGTGCTATGGCGGTTTAGTACCCGAAACGTGCATGTCTGGTCCATGCTGAAATTTTATCAGGTTTTAAATGATGCTATTGACTTAAAAGACGTTTAACATTTGAACTGTTGGTGAGTGTCACTGCTGGTGGACCAAGAGTCCCCGAGGGCACATGTAGCCAAGTTCGATCAACTTCGGTTGATCGTCTGTGTCTTCAACGCATTTGAAATTTTCTGTTACAAAATTTCTTGAAATTGCTAAAACGTGGGTCCTGTAGCATCATTTCCCACCCATTCTGCTACGTCTTTTGGTACATTTTTTGACATAATTTTCATACTTTTTGGCCATATTACATTCTTTAGACTAAGGATCACTGAAGAGGGTTTAGTACCCGAAACGTGCATGTCTGGTCCATGCTGAAATTTTATCAGGTTTTAAATGATGCTATTGAATTAAAAGACGTTTAACATTTCAGGGAAATTCAAAACACTACCTGTCAAACCCCTCGCGGGGAACTTTTTTTACGAGCTCCACACGGCAAAGGGCATAAATGTGACACAAATGAGTTAAAGAAGTAACCTCTTCACTGTAATGAGTTAAAGAAGATCCTGACGATAATCTCAACAGCAATAACAATAGAGCACCACATTGAGCATCGACGGACCCCTAGCAAGCTAGAGATGGGACCAGGTGCCCGGGAGAAGTAAACACCCCCTGTAACACAGGGGCCTAAGGAACACATTTAAATATGTAAATGGATATAGAAAGGGGTGTAGGAGATATGGTCCGTGCTCTGCCGGCTGTAGCAAGCTTATGCATGTTATCATCCGAGGAGTCCATCCGACATTAAGAGAGGACAGGTGGTCGGGACCCTGTTTTCTCTTTATACGGGGTCCGTCGTCAAAGTCAGAGTGCAAGTCTTTTAAGGACGGGTGGGGACTATAAAAGAAGAGAGGTAAATCTGCTGTCATTTCCTCACTGACCGCTAAAGGGTAAATGTCTCTAATCGCTATCTGATTTGCCCGTTTTATCCCCTTTTCAATTTTTGACTGACAGCTTAAAACGGATATTTGGGTATCTCCTTAGCATAGTCAACTTTACCTGTGGGTATATCCTTGCTGTTACACATCGCTTGCAACTCTTGGAATATCACTTGAGTGAACGCCGCTTTCATCAAAGCAATTATGTCACGCCCACCAAGCCTACGTCACTCAGGTTTGCATCTAAATGACCACCCGGTTGAGAAACCCGGCCTTTAAGAATGCGTTGTGCAAGACTAGATATGTCAAAGAATGTACCATGCCATCAGTTACATCCCAATTCTGTATTCGAAAATCATAATCACGAACAGCATAAGAAAATAACAGAGACACAAAACAGATAAGAGGACACTATAGACCGTGCAAGTATACGTGCGTTACACATCTTGGGGGTGTGAGAGGATGCACAGGGAGTGTCTATTTCTCCAACAAGAAACTTGATGCAATAAACAGGATATTTACTTTGTACCTTTTAGATTTTTTTGTTTTTTTAAACAATCTTTAATGCTACGACATCAAATGTCATCACACTTCAAATCATTCAATGGATTTTTGTTTATGTCATACATTGATTCACTTCGTTATCACTGTTATGATATTTCTTGACGTTTTTATGTCCGAATTTCTTTCGTAGGCCATGATCTGGCGGCAATTACAAAAATGAATGTTATATCTGTTTGAAACTGTAACTAGTTATGTTGCGATTGCGCTATATCACGGTGGCGATAACATAAAAACATATCAGATCCCCTTTCAAGAATTATCAGTGACATTCTGGATTGGGATTGAATGGCTGTCATCATCACCAAACAAGAAATACTTACCTGATGTGTACATCAATATGTACATCGAGACAATCATCGAATTTGACAAGTTTCCACGGAGCTGTTGCGACGGGTGTTGCATGCAATCAGGAGACGCTGACTCTCCCCGGGCACCAGTGACCTGGTCTCACTTCGGAATGTTATTAATTCCGAGGTTCGCAACCCTTCCTATAGATATTCTGATTTTGCCATGCCTTTTCGACTGAATAACTGATAGGTACTTCTTTATTGTTTATCTACAATGAATTCCTATTTCAAGAGCAGTCAGCAAGTATTATGTAAATAATTTTCTTTAATCTTTTCATGTGTTTGTCTCACTCCGAGTACAAAATAATGACATTTGTTTAGCTGTACGTCTTTTGGTTCTTTGTTTGAAATCTGTTTTAAAATGTTTGGAGATACAGCTTTATAAGGCATTGAAATAATGCAAGGAAATAAAGGGTACTTAGACTTGAGGTTGAGGAATAACGAAGAGTCCCAACTCCGTTCCCGGAACATTCCTCAGGATGCAGAAAAATCTTAATGCGATTCAGATGACATGCATGTTTCGGATAATACATCCTTTTTTTCCGATATAGATTCATCCAAAACTATTGAAATGTATTATCCCTACCACTCAATTTGAACTCCAAGTTTCATATTTTTACTAAGAGTTCCATACTTTCTGCAAACATTGATATACGAGGTCAAAAGGTGTTGGAGGAATATTGCAAGAGTGTTTTAACATCCTAAATGTTGATAATAATTTAAAGGGATATGGCAAATATGTCAAATAGATACCGCGTGGGATCGAAACGCATGGTGTTGTGATTCATAACATAGTTTGGGGGGGGGTTTGTATATTCTCATTTTTCTTAATAATACTTTACAAAACTTAATAGCTGTTGCATTAGGGTTACACCTAATAAATCAATCCATATCGTCCAGGTATCTGAAAAGTTCATAGTTTCACAAACACTTCAATTGTCTACGACAGAAAATAACTCTTTCTGACGAACTCTTGAAGTTTTTTTGCAAAAACTACAGACTTTTCAGATATATAAACGATATGGACTTACTTACTAGACATTGCTCTACTCCAACGTCTCATTAGTTTTGTGCAGCATCACTTAAATGACGAGAAAACATCAAAATTCTCCGTAAAGAATCACAACATCATACGTTTCGATCCCTCGCGGTGAATAGAGGGATTTTCAAACATAACACTGACTTCAATTATCGTCAAAAATAGATTATCTTTCTTAAAAAGAGTTGTAACTAGGAAAGAGGGATATAAGAAAGGGCTTGTCCAGGATTCGAACCCTTGACATCTAGCGACCAATGCGAGAATCGTACCAACGAGGCACTTGGAAATGTATGTTTCGTATTGTAATCCTATTCGATCCGATGTGAATGTGATTTACCTTTGTAAGACACCTTTGCAATGACGACGTGGCATATAAATTTATATGATAAAATTCGTCGTATTGTTATAAAAATGCAGAAAATAAGGGACAAATTTGAAACGTTAGTATATAAAAAGGTAGAGTATTGTTGCATCAGAAAATATGACTGGTTATAACGTTTTAATATTCAAATGTCCGCAGATATAAATATTAGGCTCGTTGGTCTAGGGGTATGATTCTCGCTTCGGGTGCGAGAGGTCCCGGGTTCGAATCCCGGACGAGCCCTTATTCCCCTTTTTTTTTTAGAATTCTTGACACAAGATTAAAATGAATTCCACACTACTTTTTCTGTTTTTGATTGGAAGTCATCGACTCACTATTCGTTGTGATCGAGGGCAAATAACACTTGACAAATTTATTTGTTCGCAAGATAAACCCATTCTTATTCTACCGAGAAGTTATTTGTAAGGAACAATGATAGAGCAAACATAAAACAGTCAGTTCGCGATATATTTGAAACTGAGCAACTGGTTTTTTCTTTTGTAGGCTATGTTTAAAAATGACGCTGTCGTTGGCAGTCGACAGCATTTATCTGTTGAAAACCACAGTTTTTTGTTGTTTTGTTTTGTTTTGTTTTTTGAAAACCACAGTAAGCATACAGAGTATACAAACATTGACATATATATGGAGATCATAAACAATATTGTGTCAATCAATTTATTGTCATAAGTGATGAAATTATGGTAAATTTTCATTGAGAAATTTTGCTAACATGCTCAAAAAGATGGCGTCCTTATAGGTAAGCATGTAGAGAAACAGGTCGTCTGTGCCAATATATTTTTTATTGATGGATCTGATGTAAATAAATGATCTAGTAATTTTGCTCTTTGAATATTACATTTCGAGCATTTTAGAAGGAAATGAATGACAAATATGGATAATGACCATATCCCTGTCTACAGTACAAAATCGATAATTCAGAAAATCAGAAACCGAAGGCATACAAAATTAGGATAAAACAGGAACCAAAGCAAACAAAAACAAAAACCTCCACCATATGAAAAGAAGCGAACTCCCGATATGAGAGTGAGACCAGGTGCCCAGGAAGAGTAAGCATCTCCTGCTTGCATGCAACAACCGTCGCTTCAATTCGGTAGAACTGTCACATCCGGTTACTTCCATTTTGGAAGATATAGAGTACAATCTTTGGTTGGATGGTTCAAATGGTCTATGACAGAATATCATCCACCATTCTGGATAGTGGGACATCATAGTGTATGACGAGTTCCCCATATCGACCGTAGAACTTCCTCAGTGACGATGTTAGTCGGTCACAAACATATCCCTGACTGAGAAGCTTATCTGAAAGACGCCTAGCTCTCAGAACAAAATCCGTATATTTGGTACTTGCTCTGGCATAGCGTATCAACTGAGATATGAACACGCCGTAAGAAGGCGATGAAGGGATGTTGCCACTCAGATAAGGAAAGTTCGTAATGCTGAAATCGAAGTCGTCACGTTTGTCATAGAGTGAGGTGTTCATGTGACCATCAGTGTCGTAGGACAACATTATGTCCAAATAGGATGCTGAATTATTTGTCTCTGTAGTTTCTTTGACTTCAAGCTCCGAAGGATAGATACTGCTCAGGTAATCCGCGAATTTTTTATTATTGATGGACAACACATCGTCTATGTATCTGTAAGTGAAGTTGAAGTCAGAAGCTAAGTATCTTTTCCCTTCAGAGACCAAAGATTGAATGAATTCAGCTTCGTACGAGTAAAGGAAAATGTCGGCAAGGAGTGGGGCACAATTGGTCCCCATTGGAATTCCGACAATTTGCTGGATTTCATCTTCCACTTCATTCGATATACAATTTTTGCAGGTACGATCTTTTCTCCAATCATCCAATGCTTTGCCCTATTCTAAGGTTAAATGCCTTGACTTGAGGTGGCGCAAAACAAAATGGCGACGCTCATGAAGAAAAATGCTTATGCCATAGTCCCTGATTTATCCCTGTGTGTAGCTTGTAAACAAGACTCAAAACAGCTTATGTAAGAAAAAACAAGGGGGACGAAGGGCCTAGCATGAAAGTGATCGATACATTTTATGAATGTTCTTTTGATTGTCCTGAAAATAATGGGGCGTTTTTGTGTCTTCCTTGCAATAGAATGTTACAATGTATTAATAAAATGAATGAGGAATCTGATAGATTGAGTGATAATGTAGATAAATTATCTCAGAAGTTTATCATAAAGCACAAATTGAAATGAATGAGGGTAACAACGCCCAGCAGCACCATGGAACCAGGGAAGCGAGTTGCAAGGGATTCTGATATTGGCACAACTGAGACACCTATGGCATGGTCTAGAGGTATGATTCTCGCTTGGGTGCGAGAGGGCCCGGACGAACCCTTCTTCAATTTTTGAAGAATACTCGACACATTTCTCAAACCTCCGCAAGAGGAGAATGTGCGTTGAATTCCACACTACTTGTCTGTATGATAATAGTTTTGCTTTACCTGTCATGTCATGTTTTCTTCTGATTGGAACGAGTTAAAAATCCTGACGACATTCTCAACAGCACTCACAATAGAACAAAAAATTGAGCATCGACGGACCATACAAGCTAGAGGTTGGACCAGGTTCCCGGGAGCAGCAAGCATCCCCTGTTTGGCTAGCCGCACCCGCCGTCCACGTATGCGTTTACAAGTAAGAACGGTAATCGCAAATACAAATTTATTGTTGTTAACTATGACAAAACCTACTTTGTAAAAGAAAAGTCCGATTCTGAATATAAGTACACTGAAACAGATATTATTCAGATGTTAAACTTTCTGATCGACAACATTTTTGTGGTGTTTGGAAGAAAGGTCTTCCAGCAAATTGTCGGAATTCCAATGGGGACCAATTGTTCCCCACTCCTTGCCGACATTTTCCTTTACTCGTACGAAGCTGAATTCATTTAATATTTGGTCTCTGAAGGGAAAAGATACTTAGCTTCTGACTTCAACTTCACCTACAGATACATAGACGATGTGTTGTCCATCAATAATCCAAAATTCGCGGATTACCTGAGCAGTATCTATCCTTTGGAGCTTGAAGTCAAAGAAACTACAGAGACAAATAATTCAGCATCCTATTTGGACATAATGTTGTCCTACGACACTGATGGTCACATGTACACCTCACTCTATGACAAACGTGACGACTTCAAATTCAGCATTACAAACTTTCCTTTTCTGAGTAGCAACATCCCTTCATCGCCTGCTTATTGCGTGTTCATATCTCAGTTGATACGCTATGCCAGAGCAAAAGAAGGGAGGAGCAAGTACCAAATACACGGATTTTGTTCTGAGAGCTAGGCGTCTTTGAGATAAGCTTCTCAGTCAGGGATATGTTTGTGACCGACAAACATCGTCACTGAGGAAGTTTACGGTCGATATCGGGAACTCGTCATACACTATGATGTCCCACTCTCCAGAATGGTGGATGAAATTCTGTCATAGACCATTTGAACCATCCAACCAAAGATTGTACTCTATGTCTTCCGAAATGGAAGTTACCGGATGTGACAGTTCTACCGAATTGAGGTACACAGTTTTAACATTCTAAATGTTGGTAATAATTTAGAAGGAAATGGTAAATTCAAATAAATAATGTTGACTTCAAGTCTGGTCAAAAACAGCTTTTCTTTGTTACAAGGACTATAAAAAGGGAAAAGAGAGGGCTCGTCCGGGATTCGAACCCGGGACCTCTCGCACCCAAAGCGAGAATCATACCCCTAGACCAACGAGCCACTTGAGAGTAATTAATTCGTATTGTAATCCTATTCGATCCGATGGGAATTTATTTACCTTTGAATCTTTGAAATGCCGACGTGGCGTATAAAAAAGAATTACTATGTTAATGATCAAAGTCGCCGTATTGTTATGAAAATGCGGAAAATAACGGAAAGTCTATCGAAGATCTATTATGAAAAGGTAGAGTATTGCTGCATCAGAAAATATGACTGGTGATGAGCTTTTAATCTTTAAATGGCCGTAGATACACCTTAACTTACTAGTTGTATCAGGCTCGTTGGTCTAGGGGTATGATTCTCGCTTAGGGTGCGAGAGGTCCCAGGTTTGAATCCCGGATGGGTTCGAATCCCGGATGAGCCCTTGTTCAATGTTTGAAAAATCCTCCACACATTTCTTAACCTCCGCAAGAGGAGTATGTGCGTTGAATTCCACACTTCTTGTCTGTATGATTATAAATTTGCCTTACCTTCACATGTCGTGTGTCTCTTTTCCGTCTCGTGCTGTACTCGTCTTTTGTGTTTTTGCATCGGGTGTTTTGCTGTTGATGCTGCAACGGGGTCTTGTTGGAGATCTCCTCCTTTCTTTTACCTTCAATATAAACATCAAAGAAGTACCTGACCGTTATTCAATCTCAAAGTGGAGAAGGCAAGGCAAAATCGTGAGAATTTCCATCGAAATGGTTGCTAACCCCGGAATGAAAAACATTCCGAAGTGAGACAGGGTGCCCGGGGAGAGTCAGCGTCTCCTGATTACATGCAACACCCGTCGCATCAGCTCCATGGAAACCTGTCAAATTCGGTGAGTGTCTCGATGTACACTTTGATGTACTGATCAGTTAAGTGTGTCTTGTTTGGTGATGACGACAGCCATTAATGTCACTGATCATTCTGGAAAGGGGATCTGATATGCTTTTATAATATCACCACAGCGACCGAAGAACTTCTGCAGTGATGATTTCAGTCGTTGTATGATATAACCCTGAACATGTAGCTTACTTGCATGCCGTCTGGCTCTAATGATGAAATATTCATATTTGGAACAAGCCCTGGCGTACCGTATCAGCTGAGAAACAAAAACGCCATAAGCAGGAGAAGACGGAATGTTGCTACTCATGAAATAGAAGTTATGTGGAAGCTGAAATCGTCACGCTTGTCATACAGTGAGGTGTTCAAATGACCGTTTCCGTCGAAATATAGAAGTATATCCAAGTTCGAAGCGGATCTGTCGCTCTCTGTTGTTTCCTTGATTTATAGTTCATGAAGATAGATTTCTTGTCGGTGGTCCTTAAATTTCGGATTATCGATGGACAACACGTCATCTATATATCTGAAGGTAAAATTGAACTGAGATGCGAGGTGCTTTCGCCCAGTCGAGAGCAAGGTCATTTGTCAATGACTTAAATGTCATTTGTTTCTTCCGATTGGAATGAGTTTAAAAAGGTCCTGATGATAATCTCAACAGCACTTACAATAGAACACAAAATTGAGCATCGACGGACCCCTACAAGCTACAGATGGGACCAGGGCTTAGCACCATAAAACTACTAAAGATAAAAATTCCGTCTTAAATCTAAGAATTGCCCGGGAGGAGTAAGCATCCCCTGTTTGGCTAGCCGCACCCGCCGTTTATGTTCATGCACGTCAATGAAAACAATATCTTAAAGTACATGCACTGTAGTCATCTTCTCACTTTTTGTTATAATCGAGAAGTTAGGTCCATTCTTATTCTACCGAGAATTTATTTATAAGGAACAATGATCATGATGATAGAGCAAACATAAAAGTCAGTCTGCCATATATTTCAAATCAAACAACCGGTTAATGTTCTTTTGCAAGCTATGCTTAAAATTATCATCAGAAATCAGGGAATGTCCAACTAGACTCGATTGCAGCACCAAAATACTCGATGCTAAAACTTATAGTAGACTAGCACCGGAAGGGACGTAAAAGAGACATACAACATAGAAACATTAAAGATACAGTGTCCCTAAAAATAAATTTGATTGAAAACTTAAAATTTATTCCAAAGGGTCTAGATAGAGGGAAAAGGATCCATAAAAATTTTTATTTCAAAAAATGCAGAAACGACCTTAATATTGTCGATTTTTTAATGATGAAATCTCCATATACCTCGATTATAGCGAGCGAAGCTCGCCCTTATGGTAACGCGTATGTATATATACATTTCTTATTGAGAAAATATGCTGAATCAAAGAATGAGAATGTACTACAGTCAAACCTGTTTTAAAGTGACCCTCTTTTAAGCGACTTCCTGCTTTATGTGACCTTTTTTATTCCTCCCGAGCAATTTTCCTATCAAATAAACCTGTATATAGCGACAACTTGTCTAACGCGACAACGACCGTGATTTTTCTGTCCCATACCCCATTCAGAACCTGTATATTACGACTTTTCGTGTTGCAGAGGACCCAAACTACATAATATTTTACATTAAATCTCTTCATCAGTGCCTTTCATAATGAAATCTTCTGTGATAGATAAAATCTAATGTGATTTTATATGTGCAATACGATTAATAATTATATATGCAGCGATTCATTTTTTAAAAAAATTGTTGGTTAAAGTCAGATCAGCTTGAACCTGTATTCAGTGACCACCTGTCTTATGTGACCTATTTTAAGTCGGCCCTTGCAAAGTCACATAAGACAGGTTTGACTGTACTATGCTTTCAAAAACTTTCGTCCCCTCGCAGACAGAGTTGCTGCGGAGATGCTGGATATTGCCACTTAAATTTTTCTACGACTCCAAGTAGACGTATATGTTATACTCAATTTTTGTTTACAAGTTAAATTTATTGAAAACATTTTTCGTAAATCAGGTAACGATAAAGCATCAACAAGACGGCGTAACCACGGGAAATCCGACATTTCCGGTTTTAAACGAGACGTTTCGCTCTAATTGCTTTTCTCGTCTCGTGTGGTTTCGTACTGTCAGAAGTCGGAATATGTTTTTTTCTTTTGTTCTTAAGTAATTTATTTTCAGCTAGCCTAAACATTATTCTAACAAAATAAAAATGAATTATAAAGAACCATATTTTCAGCCCCCCCCCCCCCCCCTTAAAATGTTCATCTGCTGGTCTAGATCAATTTTACAAATGCTTCCGTGTTTACACGCGCCTTATACTACCATTTTTGGCAATCATCAAACAGAAAGTTTTGTTAGATAAGATAAACCATCATTGTCAAAATAAAAAAGAAAGATTTTTTTTATTTTATATAATCATATCTATTTTCTCTCCGCTCGCACTAAAAGGCTTTGCCTTGATTCATATTAACAATTTATTACATTGTAGATGGCGCTAGTGAAATGAAATGAATTGTCTGGTCCATGCGGAAATTTATCTGTTCTCAAAGATACACAGCCCTTTAAAATAAATTTTTATTGAAAATGTAAATTTTACTCCAAACGTTCTAGATAGAGGAAAAAATGAGCCGAAAATATACAGAGTCAGAAACCACTCTAATATTGTCGATTTTTTAATAATTAAATCTCCGTATACCTCTGTTGAGTCTATAATAAAAACTCAATACATTGTAGGTGGCGCTAGTGGAATGAATTGGAGCTGCGCACCCCAAAATCAAAATGAAAATGACCTTTTTAACAGCAATTCTCTGTAAGAACCAAAGAATTCCAAATCATTTTGGCACGGCATGTCATGTATTTTTCAGATTTTTGGTATGGAAGTTCAATATGAATGAGTTAAAGAAGATGTACTAGTATGAAAATCAACCCCAGTTTTTTTTCAAAAAGGTTGTCGTTGCCATGGTAACCATGTCTGAAGTTTCAAAAATCGGGAAAATCTATAGGACAAGGCATATTTGTAGGCTTCGTTACCATGGAAACAGGTACATTTTAAATCTTAAATTGCTTTGATTGCTTTAAACCTTATTATTAAGCATATTTGTAATGTTTTTTACATTCCTCTCGGATGCCTTATGTATACAAGATGAAAAATTGGGCCTAAACAGGGTATCAAAAGACTTTGTTTTGGGCACTAAAAGACCCTTTTTTTGCATGTTTTTAATATTTTACAAGGTTGAAAATTTCATAAAAGCACCAATTTTTGAAGTCCAAATTCTAGTTATCCAATTAGTATCATCTTTGAACTCTACAGGAATATAAAAAATTAATTGGGCTAATTTGTCCTTTTATATGCAAAGCAGCATCAAATTTAGTTGCTATTGCAACAATCGGCTGAAAGGTTTCAATACGATCAATTTAAACACAACCTCTATCAAACTATCTACGCTTGATATTGGAACAGAAGTTCATGTATACATCTATCAGAGGCGTTTTGATATAAAAATGACCTTAAAAATATTTCAAGGTCACCCACTGAATTTTCAAGGTCATTAAACTTTAAGTGACCAGATTTGACGAAAAATCCTGATTTTTCATAAAATGAAGGTGTCAATATTTTAGAAATCTTGAAATATTGAACTTAACAGTTATTTGCCATAAAATGATAAATGTATCACTTATTTCTTAGAACTATTGATTACGTTTCTTCACATCTTCGAATATCTAAATTCTTATTGAGAATTTTGATAAAAAGGGACGAAATCTGTATTTTTCTTGTTTTTTTTTTACGGAAAAATATTTCCTATTGAATTGCTACAATTCAATAAATTCTATGATTTGTCTTTCTTATATTCATGTGCTTACATAATATATATGACCTATGAAAATATTTAAATAAAAAAAATCACTAAAATCGGTAACAAAAAATTAAAAAATCAATATTTTATGCAAAATTTGAGTCTCAAAGTATAAATGTCCTTGAACATCAAGCCAATGACCTTGAACATTTTAATTGTTCTTATGTAAAAGATATAAGTCAAGTCTATACATGCATACATTTTGACAATCTTGTGTAACTCTAAAGAGGAATAAAATCAATTTCAAAGATAATATGAAACAAACAAAAAGGTCTAATGTTGCCATGGCAACGGTCTTTGACGACAGAATTTAGGTAAAACTCTTAAATACTCACTCCAATTTTTCGTTCATTTTATTTGTCAATAAACATACATTTCCATTGATGAAAATCACTAGTCTCCTATTGGTGCCTTTTGTGATATTTAAGATTGAAAATAGTCAAAAACACACTAAATTGGCCCTTATTTTCACCTCTATTTTTCGCTTCATTTTGACTTATTTTGGCTTAATACAATAAGCTTCCTGTAATAAATATCACATATCTAAGTGTACTAAGTAAGAATGGAAGTAAGGAAGAATATATTATATAAAGATGAACAAGCTGTTACAGTGGTATATATGGCAACGAAGTCTCCGGAGCTGGCTTATTTCATGGTCCCAAAAGTGCTATAAATAGAATGACCTCGGTACCATGGCAACCAGAGGTCATATTGGCTTAAAAGTGTTATAATCATGGTCAGTACTTAATATATACCCATTATACCGAAAATCATCAAAATCCATGACATGCCGTGCCGAACGATTTTGGTCCTTACAGAGAATGGCTATTAAAGGTCTATAACTGCGTAGGTGTGCGTTAGATTGGCCTGAAAATTAAATTTGTAAAAATGCGAATGTATACTTTCGTATGAAAAGAAAGATTTTGCATTACAAAATTTTGTAAAACTAATTTATTTTCAGAGACACCGTCCCTTTAAAGGAATATATGCGTTAGACTCGCCAGGAAATTTGAATTTATACAAATGAGAATATATATTTTCATAAAAAAAAAAACGATTTTGCATTCCAAAATTTTTGTAGAATTGATTAATTTTCAGAGACACCGTTCATATAAACACAAAAGACCACATATAAACCAACGAGACCAATGCACAAATGGTACCGACTTAGGACGGCCATCTGCCACGCCAGAAGTAAATGTTGTGGTTATCCGGATATGTGCACATAACCTTCCCACTTTTACGGTTACTGAAAGGAATCAAAGAACGCACAATCGCAGTTTAAAGTAACCCCTCACTGTAAGATAACTACACGAACAAGAAGGCAAAATGCAGGGGCCCAAGCAGCACAGATGAATATGTAAATGGATATAAAAAAAGGGCGTTCGAGTAATAGTCCATGCTCTGCTGGCTGAAGCGAGCTCATGAATGTTATCATCCGAGGAAACCGACCGACGTTCTTTCGGTTCCTTGTTTGAAATCTTTGTTTTAAAATGTTTGGAGATACAGCTTTATTACGCATTGAAATAATTCAAGGAAATAAAAGGAACTTTGACGTCAGGCAAAGATTGAGGAATAATGAAGAGTGCCAACTCCGTTCCCGAAGCATTCTTCTGGAGGCTGAAAATTCTTAATGCGGTTCACACTGACAAATATCGATAATGACCATATCCCTGTATACAGCACAAAATCGATAATTCAGAAAATCAGAAACCGAAGTCATACAAAATCAGGAAAAAACAGGAACCAAAGCAAATAAAAAAAAAACCTCCACCACATGAAAAGAAGCGATGGGAGTGAGACCAGGTGCCCAGAAAGAGTAAGCATCTCCTGCTTGCATGCAACACCCGCCGCTTCAATTCAGTAGAACTGTCACATCCGGTTACTTCCATTTTGGAAGACGTAGAGTACAATTTTTGGTTGGATGGTTCAAATGGTCAAGACATGCATGTATCGGATAAAAAAAAGAAAGGAGGGGATCTCCAACAACACCTAGTTGCAGCACCAACAGCAAAACACCCACTGTAAAAACACAAAGAAGACACGCACAGAAAGAGACGTAATGGTACAAGGATAATAGTTCCTTGGCATTTAAAGATTAGTTCTTAATTATTCAAATACGCTATCCCTCCCGCTCAATTAAATTCCAAGTGTCATACTTTTTTCACTTAGAGAGAAAGAGAGAGTCTCATACTTTCTATTGAGCCATTCAGAAGCATATACTGAATGTCGATCACAACATATGTTGGAGGAAGAGTGTTTAAACATTCTAAATGTTGGTAATAATTTAGAAGGAAGTGGCAAATTCAAATAGATAACGTTATCTTCGTTAGCTTTTCTTTGTTACGAGGATTGTAAAAAGGAAAGAATGAAAAAAGAGAGGGCTCGTCCGGGATTCGAACCCGGGACCTCTCGCACCCAAAGCGAGAATCATACCCCTAGACCAACGAGCCACTTGGAAATAGACGATTCGTATTGTAATCCTATTCGATCCGATGGGAGTTTGTTTTACCTTTGCAATGCCGACGTGGCGTATATAAAAGAATGTGCTATATTAATTATCAAGTCGTCGTATTGTTATGAAAATGCGGAAAATAACGGAAAGTCTATCAAAAATCTATTATGAAAAGGTAGAGTATTGTTGCATCAGAAAATATGACTGGTGATAAGTTTTTAATCTTTAAATGCCCGTAAATACACCTTTATTTACAACTTCTATCAGGCTCGTTGGTCTAGGGGTATGATTCTCGCTTAGGGTGCGAGAGGTCCCGGGTTCGAATCCCGGACGAGCCCTTGTTCAATTTTTGAAGAATGCTCGATACATTTCTCAAACCTCCGCAAGAGGAAAATGTGCGTTGAATTCCATATATCCATTGATTATAGTTTTGCATTACCTTAAGTGTCATTTGTTTTCCTTCTGATTTCTGATTGAAAATCATCTTCTTACTATTTCTTGTGATCGAGAACATAAACCACTGGACAAATTTCTTTCTTCATAAGTTAGGTCCTTTCTTATTCTACCGAGAATTCATTTATACGGAACAATGATCATGATGATAGAGCAAACATAAAACAGTCAGTCTGACATATATTTGAAATCAAACAACCGGTAAATGTGATTTTGCAATGACAAATATGACCATATCCCTATATACAGCACAAAATCGATTATTCAGAAAATCAGAAACCGAAGGCAGAAATCAGAAACCGAAGCTATGCTTAAAATTAACATCAGAAATCAGGGGATGTCTAACTAGACTTGGTTGCAGAACTCATATCAAATAATAAAGTCGAAGGGTTCCGACTCTCTACCTTCTTGAAGAAAATTCCAAACCAATTGACATGCACCAGACACGTGTTTCGAATATTAAATTCTCAGTGATGATTTCAGCGGAGCCACCAAAATTAATTTCAGAAGCGCCCTCTTTAATTTGAGGATGAGATCTCCAACAAGACCTCGTTGCAGCATCAACACCAAAAACAACCCGATGCAAAAACACAAAAGACGAGTACAGCACGAGACGGAAAAGAGACACACGACATGTAAACATCAAACAAAAAAGACTACACATAAACCGACGAGACCAATGGGCAACCGGTGCCGACTTTGGACGGCCATTTGTCACGCAAGTAGCAAATGGTGTGGTTATCCTGGATTACGTGCGCACAACCCTCTCACTTCTCCAATTACCCAGAGGTCTCGAAGAACGTACAATTGTGGTGTAAAACAACCTCCTCACTGTAAGATGACATCACACAAACAAAACCGCGAAACGCAGAGGCCCCAGAGACACAGATGAATATGTAATAGATATAAAAAGAGGGCATGCGTAATACAGTCAGTGCTCTGCCGGCTGTAGCGAGCTGATGTATGTAGCCAAGTTTGATCAATTTCGGTTGATCGTTTCTTCAACGCATTCTAAAATTTCTGTTATCAAAATTTCTTGAAATTTCTAAAACGTGGGTCCTGTAGCATCATATCCCACCCATCCTGCTACGTCTTTCGGTACGCTTTTTCGACATAGTAACTTTCATACTTCTTTGGCATATAACATTGTTTAGATTTGAGGATCACTGACGAGGGTTAAGTACCCGAAACGTGCATGTCTGGTCCATGTTGCCAATTTATCTGTTCTTAAATGATGCTATTCAATTTGAAGACGTTTGCATTTATACCACTTGGTGAGTGTCACTGCTGGTGGACCAGGAGTCCCCGAGGGCACATGTAGCCAAGTTTGATCAATTTCGGTTGATCGTTTCTTCAACGCATTCTAAAATTTCTGTTATCAAAATTTCTTGAATTTCTAAAACGTGGGTCCTGTAGCATCATATCCCACCCATCCTGCTACGTCTTTCGGTACGCTTTTTCGACATAGTAACTTTCATACTTCTTTGGCATATTACATTGTTTAGATTTGAGGATCACTGACGAGGGTTAAGTGCCCGAAACGTGCATGTCTGGTCCATGTTGCCAATTTATCTGTTCTTAAATGATGCTATTCAATTTGAAGACGTTTGCATGTAGTCACCCGAGGAGTCTGACTGACATTCAGAGAGGACAGGTGGTCGGGGCCCTGTCTTCTCTAAAGAGGTTTGGACAGGGCCCGTCATGGAGTCCCGTCGTCACAGTCAGTCAGAGTGCAAGTCTCAATGATGTGCTTGTACAAGACTGTAGATTGGTCAAGTACCAAGCCAAGTGTCTGGTGACATTAGGATCATATCCACGGTATAAAAGACGTTTGATGATTCTGACGCATTTTCGGTGGTTATGCTACCTACTTTTGATCTTTTTTATTTTGTTTATCATATCACCATAAAAGACAGGTTGTGTAATACCCATAGTAATGTACTCTGTTGCATGTATAGATCCGAATTTTAAAAGAAGTTGACTGTAATTTTTGTACAATTTCCAGAAAGTCTTAACTAGTTTATGAAAGCGGAAACTTTGACCAAAATTTTTTTTGGTAATTTGTAAATCTCAGCTGTGAAAATCCAAAATATCAGTACTTGCTCTAGCGTACCGGATGAGCTGTGATATGTAAATGCCGTATGTCGGTAATCTTGGAACATCACCGTCAAGCCAGGGGAAATTTACTATGTTGAACCCCAAATCATCCCTTTTGTCATATACACTTGTATGAATCTTTCCGTTTACAATTTTGATATTTAGGTCCAAAAACGGTGTATCTGTATTTGAAAGGTTTGCCTTGTTAATATCAATTCTCTGTAAGGACCAAAATATTTTGGAAACAGCATGTCATGGATTTTCATGATTTTCTCTATAAATGGTATGTATAATGCCCTGAATACAAAAATAACAATTTTTTGAAAATGAATATTTCGGTTGCCATGGAAACGAGGTCTGTCTATTTATAGCACTAAAAAAATGGTCAAATAAGTCATCTTTGGTTATTATGTTGCCATGGAAACCATTGTCAGAGTTAATCGGTATTAACAACTTATAATCTTTAAAACCTCTATTTTTAGAAAAAATAATAAATTTTTGACATTTCTTTCAATTAGCCGGATCCTATCAAATCAAAATCAGTCAAAAATTGCCATAAAATAAGGTCAAAATCAAGGCCTATTTTTGTCCAATTTTTACCATTTTTAAGCAAAAATAACACAAAATGTCAGGCTGATAACACCATCACTGTTGTCAGAACAAAATAGATTTCATGTGACAAATATAATCACTGGAAAAAATAAGTGGGACCTTGTTTTGTTTTCCTACATTTTGAGGTCAAAAATGGTTGCCATGGCAACTTTTCATTTGACACATGATGACTATATCTTTTCAAATTGATTTTTAGCATAGTTTGAATAACTTATATTGCTTAAGCTTTATATAGGGACAACAGAAGAAATTATTCTTTATTTGAGCACTTCCAAAAATTTTCAAGGTCATTGACTTTAAGTTCAAGGTCAATTCAAAATATAGGCTCCAATTTCAATAAAATTTGCATTTTTGTTGTTATTTATTGTTACTAAATTTAGGCTTGACTGCCACATATTTGTATCAAAAATACTTCTTTCTAAAAATTAGGACCGATATAGATGAAAAAACATTACAATCTCTAGTTCAGAACATTTTTCCTAAAAAAATAAGCCCCAGACAAAAATCATGATAATCTCACAATTTTTATATGTATGTATGAAATACTAGCTAAAAATCAAGGATGTCATTGATTTTGAGATTTTTTGCAACTTTGGTCGATAAATAGGGATTATATCCAAAATCACTATGTATGTGTTTGTTTTACTCAATACCACATAATATATGAGTAACTGCCTCTCATATTTTTGAAAAATCACAGAATTTTGCCAAATTTTGTGAATTGCATTCAAGATGACCTTGACATTGGGTCCTGTGACCTTGAAATCTTTTAAGGTGATTTTTTTAATCAATAATGCTCTTTTATATGCACTGATAAAAAATGCTTAAAAATATATAACGAACAACTGAAAATTTACCAGTAAATTACTCTATGTGTGATAGCACTGAACAGAATGTCACCATGGTAACCATTTTTTATACCCTCTTGAATAAAATTGTGAAGAGGTCCCACTCAAATTTTAACATTTTCTTAAAGATCGAGCATTAAACTTTAAAGATAATTGGCAGTAGAAATCAAGTTAGCCTGACATTTCTGATTATTTGCCCTTAAATTTGAGCAAAATCATGTTAAATTATGAGCTTTTTCGGTCTTAAAAAGGGCCTCTTCAAAACAGGTTTTTGCCTACATTTTGAGCATATTGACAAAGAGAATGGCGGGCAAAAACATACTTCTTGTGTAATATTTATACTATTAAAGATATAAAAAGAAAAATTAAGGAAATTTCATGTGACTACAATAGCTGTTACCAGGGAAACGAGCCTTGTGAAAATGCCATGTTACAAGTATTCTACTGATGCTTAAAATTTCAAACATGGTTTCCATGGCAACGAAAACTTAATTTGTAAAAAGAAAGTTTATTTTTGTCTCAGTACGTCATATCCACCTTCCACACCAAAAATCTCCAAAATTGGAGACATGCTGTTTCCACGTGCTATTGAAATTATTTTGGTCCTTACAGAGAACTGCTATTAAGTGTTAATTGTTGTGGATAAATTTCATTCTTATATAATTCAAAAGCAGGATTGTCAATATCATCCAGATACCTATAAGTATTACTGAAACATTTCAGATCATCAAATTTTCTTTGTTTTGAAGATTTTGGATAAATTCTTTTTCATAAGCGTATAAGAATAAATCTGCAACAAGAGGCGCACAGTTAGTACCCATAGGAATTCCTACAACGTGCTTGTATAGATCCTCACCAAATCTAACATAAATATTGTCCAAGAGGAAGGACAAGGCATTACACAGGTCACTACATGTCCATGATTTGTATGATTTGTAGTCTGTCGAGGAAAAGAAACCCTTCGATTCAGATGTACAAATGTAAGTTTTTCGCTCTCGATCAAAACACCATTTAATGAGATTAGATAATCGATCATTAATTTTGTCATGAGGAAGTGTGTTGTACATATTAGAACAGTCGTATGAAGAAATCGTATTGGCTTGGAAATTTCAGATTTCATTTTGTCAATCTCATCCCCTGAATTCTTAATAGACCAAAATAAATTTACATCGTTCCTGTTTAGAACCGTTTCACAATATCTAGTTATGTGTTCTTTAATAGCAGTCCACAAGCAGTGACACTCACCAAGTGGTATAAATGTAAACGTCTTCAAATTGAATAGCATCATTTAAGAACAGATGAATTGGCAGCATGGACCAGACATGCACGTTTCGGGTACTTAACCCTCGTCAGTGATCCTCAAATCTAAACAATGTAATATGCCAAAAAGTATTAAAGTTACAATGTCGAAAAAGCGTTCCGAAAGACGTAGCAGGATGGAAAGGATTCCTTTTTCAAGAGCAGTCAGCAATAAGATAAAGAAGATCCTGACGACAATCTCAACAGCACTTACAATAGAGCACCAAGTTGAGCATAGACGGACCCCTAGCAAGCTAGAAGTGGGACCAGGTGCCCGGGAGGAGTAAGCATCCACTTTTTGGCTAGCCGCACCCACCTTCGATGTTCTCGCACGAAATTGAAAACAATATCTATAACAAAAACATGCACTGTCTGACTTTATGTCTATATAGTGTTATGGTGACTATGTCACGAAAAGAAATTAAAACACTTACTATATATACTTACTTTATACACATACAAAGTATAATGAAAACCATTTGTCTTTTATCTATTCATAGGTTAATTGCCTTGAGTAAATGTTGCTGCTCATTTTCACTGACATCTGTCTTTGGTCGTACACTGCAGACAAATTGATAACATCTGTTCGTTCTTTCGGTTTCTTGTTTGAAATCTTTGTTTTAAAATGTTTGGAGATACAGCTTTATTACACAATGAAATAATTCAAGGAAATAAAAGGAACTTTAACGTCAGGCAAAGATTGAGCAATAATGAAGAGTGCCAACTCCGTTCCCGAAGCATTCTTCTGGAGGCTGAAAATTCTTAATGCTTTTCACAAGACATGCATGTATCGGATAAAAAAAGAAAGGAGGGGATCTCCAACAACACCTAGTTGCAGCACCAACAGCAAAACACCCACTGTAAAAACACAAAGAAGACACGCACAGAAAGAGACGTAATGGTACAAGGATAATAGTTCCTTGGCATTTAAAGATTCGTTCTTAATTATTCAAATACGTTATCCCTCTCGCTCAGTTGAATTCCAAGTGTCATATTTTTTCACTTGGAGAGAAAGAGAGAGTTTCATACTTTCTATTCAGCCATTCAGAAGCATACATTGAATGTCGATTACAACATATGTTGGAGGAAGGGTGTTTAACATTCTAAATGTTGGTAATAATTTAGAAGGTAATGGCAAATTCAAATAGATAACGTTATCTTCGATTCTCCGCAAAATAGCTTTTCTTCGTTACAAGGATTGTAAAAAGGAAAGAATGATAAAAGAGAGGGCTCGTCCGGGATTCGAACCCGGGACCTCTCGCACCCAAAGCGAGAATCATACCCCTAGACCAACGAGCCACTTGCAAATAGACGATTCGTATTGTAATCCTATTCGATCCGATGGGAGTTTGTTTTACCTTTGCAATGCCGACGTGGCGTATAAAAAAAGAATGTGCTATATAAATGATCAAGTCGTCGTATTGTTATGAAAAGCGGAAAATAAAGGGAAAGTCTATCAAAAATCTATTACGAAAAGGTAGAGTATTGTTGCATCAGAAAATATGACTGGTGATAAGTTTTTATTCTTTAAATGCCCGTAGATACACCTTTATTTACTAGTTCTATCAGGCTCGTTGGTCTAGGGGTATGATTCTCGCTTAGGGTGCGAGAGGTCCCGGGTTCGAATCCCGGACGAGCCCTTGTTTAATTTTTGAAGAATACTCGATACATTTCTCAAACCTCCACAAGTGCATAACAATCTCATATTTCCGGTTACCAAAAGGTATCGAAGAACGCACAATTGTAGTGTAAAGTAACCCCCTCACTCTAAGATGACGACACGAACAAGACAGCAAAATGCAGGCGCCAAAGCAACAGAAATGGATATAGAAAAGGGCGTTCGGGATATAGTCCATGCTCTGCCGGCTGTAGCGAGCTCATGCATGTTATCCGAGGATAACCATACCATCAGTTACATCCAAATTCTATATTCGAAAATAGTTACGAAGAGCATAAAAATACACCGTCTATAGTGCGAGCAAACGTGCGCTACACATCTTGGAGTGTGAAAAGATGCCCAGGAAGTGTCAATATCTCCTACAAGAAATTTGCTGCATTAATCAAGATAACTTGTTTTCTTGATCTGCTATGTATCTTAAAGATTTTTCACAATTTTTAATTCTACGACATCAATTGTCACAACGCTTCAACTTCTTTGATGGATTGTTCTAATTCAAACTTTGACTTCGTTATCACAATTGTGACATTTCGTGAAGTTCTGATTTCCTAGCTCCTTTCGTAGGTCATAATCTGGTAGCATTTATCGGTAAAATCTGTTTGAAACTTCAGTAATGTTGCAGAGGTACTATCTACATTAAATTCCTTTTTCAAGAGCAGTCAGCAATGAGATAAAGAAGATCCTGACGACAATCGCAACAGCACTTACAATAGAGCACCAAGTTGAGCATCGACGGACCCCTAGCAAGCTAGAAGTTGGACCCGGTGCCCGGGAGGAGTAAGCACCAACTGTTTGGCTAGCCGCACCCACCTTCGATGTTCTCGCACGAAATTGAAAACAATATCTATAACAAAACATGCACTGTCTGACTTTATGTCTATATAGTGTTATGGTGACTATGTCACGAAAAGAAATTAAAACACTTACTATATATACTAACTTTATACACATACTAAGTATAATGAAAATCATTTGTCTTTTATCTATTCATGTGTTTGTCCTATTCTGAGGTTAATTGCCTTGAGTAAATGTTGCTGCTCATTTTCATTGACATCTGTCTTGGTCGTACACTGCAGACATATTGATAACATCTGTACGTTCTTTCGGTTCCTTGTTTGAAATCTTTGTTTGAAAATGTTTGGAGAAACAGCTTTATTACGCATTGAAATAATTCAAGGAAATAAAAGGAACTTTGACGTCAGGCAAAGATTGAGGAATAATGAAGAGTGCCAACTCCGTTCCCGAAGCATTCTTCTGGAGGCTGAAAATTCTTAATGCTTTTCACAAGACATGCATGTATCGGATAAAAAAAGAAAGGAGGGGATCTCCAACAACACCTAGTTGCAGCACCAACAGTAAAACACCCACTGTAAAAACACAAAGAAGACACGCACAGAAAGAGACGTAATGGTACAAGGATAACAGTTCCTTGGCATTTAAAGATTCGTTCTTAATTATTCAAATACGTTATCCCTCTCGCTCAGTTGAATTCCAAGTGTCATATTTTTTCACTTGGAGAGAAAGAGAGAGTTTCATACTTTCTGTCGAGCCATTCAGAAGCATACATTGAATGTCGATTACAACATATGTTGGAGGAAGGGTGTTTAACATTCTAAATGTTGGTAATAATTTAGAAGGAAATGGCAAATTCAAATAGATAACGTTATCTTCGATTCTCCGCAAAATAGCTTTCCTTTGTTACAAGGATTGTAAAAAGGAAAGAATGATAAAAGAGAGGGCTCGTCCGGGATTCGAACCCGGGACCTCTCGCACCCAAAGCGAGAATCATACCCCTAGACCAACGAGCCACTTGCAAATAGACGATTCGTATTGTAATCCTATTCGATCCGATGGGAGTTTGTTTTACCTTTGCAATGCCGACGTGGCGTATAAAAAAAGAATGTGCTATATAAATGATCAAGTCGTCGTATGGTTATGAAAATGCGGAAAATAAAGGGAAAGTCTATCAAAAATCTATTACGAAAAGGTAGAGTATTGTTGCATCAGAAAATATGACTGGTGATAAGTTTTTATTCTTTAAATGCCCGTAGATACACCTTTATTTACTAGTTCTATCAGGCTCGTTGGTCTAGGGGTATGATTCTCGCTTAGGGTGCGAGAGGTCCCGGGTTCGAATCCCGGACGAGCCCTTGTTCAATTTTTTGAAGAATACTCGATACATTTCTCAAACCTCCACAAGTGCATAACCTTCCCATATTTCCGGTTACCAAAAGGTATCCAAGAACGCACAATTGTAGTGTAAAGTAACCCCCTCACTCTAAGATGACGACACGAACAAGACAGCAAAATGCAGGCGCCAAAGCAACAGAAATGGATATAGAAAAGGTCGTTCGGGATATAGTCCATGCTTTGCCGGCTGTAGCGAGCTCATGCATGTTATCCGAGGATAACCATACCATCAGTTACATCTTAATTCTATATTCGAAAATAATTACGAAGAGCATAAAAATACACCGTCTATAGTGCGAGCAAACGTGCGCTACACATCTTGGAGTGTGAAAAGATGCCCAGGAAGTGTCAATATCTCCTACAAGAAATTTGCTGCATTAATCAAGATAACTTGTTTTCTTGATCTGCTATGTATCTTATAGATTTTTCACAATTTTTAATTCTACGACATCAATTGTCACAACGCTTCAACTTCTTTGATGGATTGTTCTAATTCAAACTTTGACTTCGTTATCACAATTGTGACATTTCGTGAAGTTCTGATTTCCTAGCTCCTTTCGTAGGTCATAATCTGGCAGCATTTATCGGTAAAATCTGTTTGAAACTTCAGTAATGTTGCAGAGGTACTATCTACATTACATTCCTTTTTCAAGAGCAGTCAGCAATGAGATAAAGAAGATCCTGACGACAATCGCAACAGCACTTACAATAGAGCACCACGTTGAGCATCGACGGACCCCTAGCAAGCTAGAAGTTGGACCCGGTGCCCGGGAGGAGTAAGCATCAACTGTTTGGCTAGCCGCACCCACCTTCGATGTTCTCACACGAAATTGAAAACAATATCTATAACAAAACATGCACTGTCTGACTTTATGTCTATATAGTGTTATGGTGACTATGTCACGTAAAGAAATTAAAACACCTACTATATATACTAACTTTATACACATACTAAGTATAATGAAAATCATTTGTCTTTTATCTATTCATGTGTTTGTCCTATTCTGAGGTTAATTGCCTTGAGTAAATGTTGCTGCTCATTTTCATTGACATCTGTCTTGGTCGTACACTGCAGACATATTGATAACATCTGTACGTTCTTTCGGTTCCTTGTTTGAAATCTTTGTTTGAAAATGTTTGGAGAAACAGCTTTATTACGCATTGAAATAATTCAAGGAAATAAAAGGAACTTTGACGTCAGGCAAAGATTGAGGAATAATGAAGAGTGCCAACTCCGTTCCCGAAGCATTCTTCTGGAGGCTGAAAATTCTTAATGCTTTTCACAAGACATGCATGTATCGGATAAAAAAAGAAAGGAGGGGATCTCCAACAACACCTAGTTGCAGTACCAACAGCAAAACACCCACTGTAAAAACACAAAGAAGACACGCACAGAAAGAGACGTAATGGTACAAGGATAATAGTTCCTTGGCATTTAAAGATTCGTTCTTAATTATTCAAATACGTTATCCCTCTCGCTCAGTTGAATTCCAAGTGTCATATTTTTTCACTTGGAGAGAAAGAGAGAGTTTCATACTTTCTGTCGAGCCATTCAGAAGCATACATTGAATGTCGATTACAACATATGTTGGAGGAAGGGTGTTTAACATTCTAAATGTTGGTAATAATTTAGAAGGAAATGGCAAATTCAAATAGATAACGTTATCTTCGATTCTCCGCAAAATAGCTTTTCTTTGTTACAATGATTGTAAAAAGGAAAGAATGATAAAAGAGAGGGCTCGTCCGGGATTCGAACCCGGGACCTCTCGCACCCAAAGCGAGAATCATACCCCTAGACCAACGAGCCACTTGCAAATAGACGATTCGTATTGTAATCCTATTCGATCCGATGGGAGTTTGTTTTACCTTTGCAATGCCGACGTGGCGTATAAAAAAAGAATGTGCTATATAAATGATCAAGTCGTCGTATGGTTATGAAAATGCGGAAAATAAAGGGAAAGTCTATCAAAAATCTATTACGAAAAGGTAGAGTATTGTTGCATCAGAAAATATGACTGGTGATAAGTTTTTATTCTTTAAATGCCCGTAGATACACCTTTATTTACTAGTTCTATCAGGCTCGTTGGTCTAGGGGTATGATTCTCGCTTAGGGTGCGAGAGGTCCCGGGTTCGAATCCCGGACGAGCCCTTGTTCAATTTTTTGAAGAATACTCGATACATTTCTCAAACCTCCACAAGTGCATAACCTTCCCATATTTCCGGTTACCAAAAGGTATCGAAGAACGCACAATTGTAGTGTAAAGTAACCCCCTCACTCTAAGATGACGACACGAACAAGACAGCAAAATGCAGGCGCCAAAGCAACAGAAATGGATATAGAAAAGGTCGTTCGGGATATAGTCCATGCTTTGCCGGCTGTAGCGAGCTCATGCATGTTATCCGAGGATAACCATACCATCAGTTACATCTTAATTCTATATTCGAAAATAATTACGTAGAGCATAAAAATACACCGTCTATAGTGCGAGCAAACGTGCGCTACACATCTTGGAGTGTGAAAAGATGCCCAGGAAGTGTCAATATCTCCTACAAGAAATTTGCTGCATTAATCAAGATAACTTGTTTTCTTGATCTGCTATATATCTTATATATTTTTCACAATTTTTAATTCTACGACATCAATTGTCACAACGCTTCAACTTCTTTGATGGATTGTTCTAATTCAAATTTTGACTTCGTTATCACAATTGTGACATTTCGTGAAGTTCTGATTTCCTAGCTCCTTTCGTAGGTCATAATCTGGCAGCATTTATCGGTAAAATCTGTTTGAAACTTCAGTAATGTTGCAGAGGTACTATCTACATTAAATTCCTTTTTCAAGAGCAGTCAGCAATGAGATAAAGAAGATCCTGACGACAATCGCAACAGCACTTACAATAGAGCACCACGTTGAGCATCGACGGACCCCTAGCAAGCTAGAAGTTGGACCCGGTGCCCGGGAGGAGTAAGCATCAACTGTTTGGCTAGCCGCACCCACCTTCGATGTTCTCACACGAAATTGAAAACAATATCTATAACAAAACATGCACTGTCTGACTTTATGTCTATATAGTGTTATGGTGACTATGTCACGCAAAGAAATTAAAACACCTACTATATATACTAACTTTATACACATACTAAGTATAATGAAAATCATTTGTCTTTTATCTATTCATGTGTTTGTCCTATTCTGAGGTTAATTGCCTTGAGTAAATGTTGCTGCTCATTTTCATTGACATCTGTCTTGGTCGTACACTGCAGACATATTGATAACATCTGTACGTTCTTTCGGTTCCTTGTTTGAAATCTTTGTTTGAAAATGTTTGGAGAAACAGCTTTATTACGCATTGAAATAATTCAAGGAAATAAAAGGAACTTTGACGTCAGGCAAAGATTGAGGAATAATGAAGAGTGCCAACTCCGTTCCCGAAGCATTCTTCTGGAGGCTGAAAATTCTTAATGCTTTTCACAAGACATGCATGTATCGGATAAAAAAAGAAAGGAGGGGATCTCCAACAACACCTAGTTGCAGCACCAACAGCAAAACACCCACTGTAAAAACACAAAGAAGACACGCACAGAAAGAGACGTAATGGTACAAGGATAATAGTTCCTTGGCATTTAAAGATTCGTTCTTAATTATTCAAATACGTTATCCCTCTCGCTCAGTTGAATTCCAAGTGTCATATTTTTTCACTTGGAGAGAAAGAGAGAGTTTCATACTTTCTGTCGAGCCATTCAGAAGCATACATTGAATGTCGATTACAACATATGTTGGAGGAAGGGTGTTTAACATTCTAAATGTTGGTAATAATTTAGAAGGAAATGGCAAATTCAAATAGATAACGTTATCTTCGATTCTCCGCAAAATAGCTTTCCTTTGTTACAAGGATTGTAAAAAGGAAAGAATGATAAAAGAGAGGGCTCGTCCGGGATTCGAACCCGGGACCTCTCGCACCCAAAGCGAGAATCATACCCCTAGACCAACGAGCCACTTGCAAATAGATGATTCGTATTGTAATCCTATTCGATCCGATGGGAGTTTGTTTTACCTTTGCAATGCCGACGTGGCGTATAAAAAAAAAGAATGTGCTATATAAATGATCAAGTCGTCGTATGGTTATGAAAATGCGGAAAATAAAGGGAAAGTCTATCAAAAATCTATTACGAAAAGGTAGAGTATTGTTGCATCAGAAAATATGACTGGTGATAAGTGTTTATTCTTTAAATGCCCGTAGATACACCTTTATTTACTAGTTCTATCAGGCTCGTTGGTCTAGGGGTATGATTCTCGCTTAGGGTGCGAGAGGTCCCGGGTTCGAATCCCGGACGAGCCCTTGTTCAATTTTTGAAGAATACTCGATACATTTCTCAAACCTCCACAAGTGCATAACCTTCCCATATTTCCGGTTACCAAAAGGTATCGAAGAACGCACAATTGTAGTGTAAAGTAACCCCCTCACTCTAAGATGACGACACGAACAAGACAGCAAAATGCAGGCGCCAAAGCAACAGAAATGGATATAGAAAAGGTCGTTTGCGATATAGTCCATGCTCTGCCGGCTGTAGCGAGCTCATGCATGTTATCCGAGGATAACCATACCATCAGTTACATCCAAATTCTATATTCGAAAATAATTACGAAGAGCATAAAAATACACCGTCTATAGTGCGAGCAAACGTGCGCTACACATCTTGGAGTGTGAAAAGATGCCCAGGAAGTGTCAATATCTCCTACAAGAAATTTGCTGCATTAATCAAGATAACTTGTTTTCTTGATCTGCTATGTATCTTATAGATTTTTCACAATTTGTAATTCTACGACATCAATTGTCACAACGCTTCAACTTCTTTGATGGATTGTTCTAATTCAAACTTTGACTTCGTTATCACAATTGTGACATTTCGTGAAGTTCTGATTTCCTAGCTCCTTTCGTAGGTCATAATCTGGCAGCATTTATCGGTAAAATCTGTTTGAAACTTCAGTAATGTTGCAGAGGTACTATCTACATTAAATTCCTTTTTCAAGAGCAGTCAGCAATGAGATAAAGAAGATCCTGACGACAATCGCAACAGCACTTACAATAGAGCACCACGTTGAGCATCGACGGACCCCTAGCAAGCTAGAAGTTGGACCCGGTGCCCGGGAGGAGTAAGCATCAACTGTTTGGCTAGCCGCACCCACCTTCGATGTTCTCGCACGAAATTGAAAACAATATCTATAACAAAACATGCACTGTTTGACTTTATGTCTATATAGTGTTATGGTGACTATGTCACGAAAAGAAATTAAAACACTTACTATATATACTAACTTTATACACATACTAAGTATAATGAAAATCATTTGTCTTTTATCTATTCATGTGTTTGTCCTATTCTGAGGTTAATTGCCTTGAGTAAATGTTGCTGCTCATTTTCATTGACATCTGTCTTGGTCGTACACTGCAGACATATTGATAACATCTGTACGTTCTTTCGGTTCCTTGTTTGAAATCTTTGTTTGAAAATGTTTGGAGAAACAGCTTTATTACGCATTGAAATAATTCAAGGAAATAAAAGGAACTTTGACGTCAGGCAAAGATTGAGGAATAATGAAGAGTGCCAACTCCGTTCCCGAAGCATTCTTCTGGAGGCTGAAAATTCTTAATGCTTTTCACAAGACATGCATGTATCGGATAAAAAAAGAAAGGAGGGGATCTCCAACAACACCTAGTTGCAGCACCAACAGCAAAACACCCACTGTAAAAACACAAAGAAGACACGCACAGAAAGAGACGTAATGGTACAAGGATAATAGTTCCTTGGCATTTAAAGATTCGTTCTTAATTATTCAAATACGTTATCCCTCTCGCTCAGTTGAATTCCAAGTGTCATATTTTTTCACTTGGAGAGAAAGAGAGAGTTTCATACTTTCTGTCGAGCCATTCAGAAGCATACATTGAATGTCGATTACAACATATGTTGGAGGAAGGGTGTTTAACATTCTAAATGTTGGTAATAATTTAGAAGGAAATGGCAAATTCAAATAGATAACGTTATCTTCGATTCTCCGCAAAATAGCTTTCCTTTGTTACAAGGATTGTAAAAAGGAAAGAATGATAAAAGAGAGGGCTCGTCCGGGATTCGAACCCGGGACCTCTCGCACCCAAAGCGAGAATCATACCCCTAGACCAAAGAGCCACTTGCAAATAGATGATTCGTATTGTAATCCTATTCGATCCGATGGGAGTTTGTTTTACCTTTGCAATGCCGACGTGGCGTATAAAAAAAGAATGTGCTATATAAATGATCAAGTCATCGTATGGTTATGAAAATGCGGAAAATAAAGGGAAAGTCTATCAAAAATCTATTACGAAAAGGTAGAGTATTGTTGCATCAGAAAATATGACTGGTGATAAGTTTTTATTCTTTAAATGCCCGTAGATACACCTTTATTTACTAGTTCTATCAGGCTCGTTGGTCTAGGGGTATGATTCTCGCTTAGGGTGCGAGAGGTCCCGGGTTCGAATCCCGGACGAGCCCTTGTTCAATTTTTGAAGAATACTCGATACATTTCTCAAACCTCCACAAGTGCATAACCTTCCCATATTTCCGGTTACCAAAAGGTATCGAAGAACGCACAATTGTAGTGTAAAGTAACCCCCTCACTCTAAGATGACGACACGAACAAGACAGCAAAATGCAGGCGCCAAAGCAACAGAAATGGATATAGAAAAGGTCGTTTGGGATATAGTCCATGCTCTGCCGGCTGTAGCGAGCTCATGCATGTTATCCGAGGATAACCATACCATCAGTTACATCCAAATTCTATATTCGAAAATAATTACGAAGAGCATAAAAATACACCGTCTATAGTGCGAGCAAACGTGCGCTACACATCTTGGAGTGTGAAAAGATGCCCAGGAAGTGTCAATATCTCCTACAAGAAATTTGCTGCATTAATCAAGATAACTTGTTTTCTTGATCTGCTATGTATCTTATAGATTTTTCACAATTTTTAATTCTACGACATCAATTGTCAAAACGCTTCAACTTCTTTGATGGATTGTTCTAATTCAAACTTTGACTTCGTTATCACAATTGTGACATTTCGTGAAGTTCTGATTTCCTAGCTCCTTTCGTAGGTCATAATCTGGCAGCATTTATCGGTAAAATCTGTTTGAAACTTCAGTAATGTTGCAGAGGTACTATCTACATTAAATTCCTTTTTCAAGAGCAGTCAGCAATGAGATAAAGAAGATCCTGACGACAATCGCAACAGCACTTACAATAGAGCACCACGTTGAGCATCGACGGACCCCTAGCAAGCTAGAAGTTGGACCCGGTGCCCGGGAGGAGTAAGCATCAACTGTTTGGCTAGCCGCACCCACCTTCGATGTTCTCGCACGAAATTGAAAACAATATCTATAACAAAACATGCACTGTTTGACTTTATGTCTATATAGTGTTATGGTGACTATGTCACGAAAAGAAATTAAAACACTTACTATATATACTAACTTTATACACATACTAAGTATAATGAAAATCATTTGTCTTTTATCTATTCATGTGTTTGTCCTATTCTGAGGTTAATTGCCTTGAGTAAATGTTGCTGCTCATTTTCATTGACATCTGTCTTGGTCGTACACTGCAGACATATTGATAACATCTGTACGTTCTTTCGGTTCCTTGTTTGAAATCTTTGTTTGAAAATGTTTGGAGAAACAGCTTTATTACGCATTGAAATAATTCAAGGAAATAAAAGGAACTTTGACGTCAGGCAAAGATTGAGGAATAATGAAGAGTGCCAACTCCGTTCCCGAAGCATTCTTCTGGAGGCTGAAAATTCTTAATGCTTTTCACAAGACATGCATGTATCGGATAAAAAAAGAAAGGAGGGGATCTCCAACAACACCTAGTTGCAGCACCAACAGCAAAACACCCACTGTAAAAACACAAAGAAGACACGCACAGAAAGAGACGTAATGGTACAAGGATAATAGTTCCTTGGCATTTAAAGATTCGTTCTTAATTATTCAAATACGTTATCCCTCTCGCTCAGTTGAATTCCAAGTGTCATATTTTTTCACTTGGAGAGAAAGAGAGAGTTTCATACTTTCTGTCGAGCCATTCAGAAGCATACATTGAATGTCGATTACAACATATGTTGGAGGAAGGGTGTTTAACATTCTAAATGTTGGTAATAATTTAGAAGGAAATGGCAAATTCAAATAGATAACGTTATCTTCGATTCTCCGCAAAATAGCTTTCCTTTGTTACAAGGATTGTAAAAAGGAAAGAATGATAAAAGAGAGGGCTCGTCCGGGATTCGAACCCGGGACCTCTCGCACCCAAAGCGAGAATCATACCCCTAGACCAACGAGCCACTTGCAAATAGATGATTCGTATTGTAATCCTATTCGATCCGATGGGAGTTTGTTTTACCTTTGCAATGCCGACGTGGCGTATAAAAAAAGAATGTGCTATATAAATGATCAAGTCATCGTATGGTTATGAAAATGCGGAAAATAAAGGGAAAGTCTATCAAAAATCTATTACGAAAAGGTAGAGTATTGTTGCATCAGAAAATATGACTGGTGATAAGTTTTTATTCTTTAAATGCCCGTAGATACACCTTTATTTACTAGTTCTATCAGGCTCGTTGGTCTAGGGGTATTATTCTCGCTTAGGGTGCGAGAGGTCCCGGGTTCGAATCCCGGACGAGCCCTTGTTCAATTTTTGAAGAATACTCGATACATTTCTCAAACCTCCACAAGTGCATAACCTTCCCATATTTCCGGTTACCAAAAGGTATCGAAGAACGCACAATTGTAGTGTAAAGTAACCCCCTCACTCTAAGATGACGACACGAACAAGACAGCAAAATGCAGGCGCCAAAGCAACAGAAATGGATATAGAAAAGGTCGTTTGGGATATAGTCCATGCTCTGCCGGCTGTAGCGAGCTCATGCATGTTATCCGAGGATAACCATACCATCAGTTACATCCAAATTCTATATTCGAAAATAATTACGAAGAGCATAAAAATACACCGTCTATAGTGCGAGCAAACGTGCGCTACACATCTTGGAGTGTGAAAAGATGCCCAGGAAGTGTCAATATCTCCTACAAGAAATTTGCTGCATTAATCAAGATAACTTGTTTTCTTGATCTGCTATGTATCTTATAGATTTTTCACAATTTTTAATTCTACGACATCAATTGTCAAAACGCTTCAACTTCTTTGATGGATTGTTCTAATTCAAACTTTGACTTCGTTATCACAATTGTGACATTTCGTGAAGTTCTGATTTCCTAGCTCCTTTCGTAGGTCATAATCTGGCAGCATTTATCGGTAAAATCTGTTTGAAACTACAGTAATGTTGCAGAGGTACTATCTACATTAAATTCCTTTTTCAAGAGCAGTCAGCAATGAGATAAAGAAGATCCTGACGACAATCGCAACAGCACTTACAATAGAGCACCACGTTGAGCATCGACGGACCCCTAGCAAGCTAGAAGTTGGACCCGGTGCCCGGGAGGAGTAAGCATCAACTGTTTGGCTAGACGCACCCACCTTCGATGTTCTCGCACGAAATTGAAAACAATATCTATAACAAAACATGCACTGTTTGACTTTATGTCTATATAGTGTTATGGTGACTATGTCACGAAAAGAAATTAAAACACTTACTATATATACTAACTTTATACACATACTAAGTATAATGAAAATCATTTGTCTTTTATCTATTCATGTGTTTGTCCTATTCTGAGGTTAATTGCCTTGAGTAAATGTTGCTGCTCATTTTCATTGACATCTGTCTTGGTCGTACACTGCAGACATATTGATAACATCTGTACGTTCTTTCGGTTCCTTGTTTGAAATCTTTGTTTGAAAATGTTTGGAGAAACAGCTTTATTACGCATTGAAATAATTCAAGGAAATAAAAGGAACTTTGACGTCAGGCAAAGATTGAGGAATAATGAAGAGTGCCAACTCCGTTCCCGAAGCATTCTTCTGGAGGCTGAAAATTCTTAATGCTTTTCACAAGACATGCATGTATCGGATAAAAAAAGAAAGGAGGGGATCTCCAACAACACCTAGTTGCAGCACCAACAGCAAAACACCCACTGAAAAAACACAAAGAAGACACGCACAGAAAGAAACGTAATGGTACAAGGATAATAGTTCCTTGGCATTTAAAGATTCGTTCTTAATTATTCAAATACGTTATCCCTCTCGCTCAGTTGAATTCCAAGTGTCATATTTTTTCACTTGGAGAGAAAGAGAGAGTTTCATACTTTCTGTCGAGCCATTCAGAAGCATACATTGAATGTCGATTACAACATATGTTTGAGGAAGGGTGTTTAACATTCTAAATGTTGGTAATAATTTAGAAGGAAATGGCAAATTCAAATAGATAACGTTATCTTCGATTCTCCGCAAAATAGCTTTTCTTTGTTACAAGGATTGTAAAAAGGAAAGAATGATAAAAGAGAGGGCTCGTCCGGGATTCGAACCCGGGACCTCTCGCACCCAAAGCGAGAATCATACCCCTAGACCAACGAGCCACTTGCAAATAGACGATTCGTATTGTAATCCTATTCGATCCGATGGGAGTTTGTTTTACCTTTGCAATGCCGACGTGGCGTATAAAAAAAGAATGTGCTATATAAATGATCAAGTCGTCGTATTGTTATGAAAATGCGGAAAATAAAGGGAAAGTCTATCAAAAATCTATTACGAAAAGGTAGAGTATTGTTGCATCAGAAAATATGACTGGTGATAAGTTTTTATTCTTTAAATGCCCGTAGATACACCTTTATTTACTAGTTCTATCAGGCTCGTTGGTCTAGGGGTATTATTCTCGCTTAGGGTGCGAGAGGTCCCGGGTTCGAATCCCGGACGAGCCTTTGTTCAATTTTTGAAGAATACTCGATACATTTCTCAAACCTCCACAAGTGCATAACCTTCCCATATTTCCGGTTACCAAAAGGTATCGAAGAACGCACAATTGTAGTGTAAAGTAACCCCCTCACTCTAAGATGACGACACGAACAAGACAGCAAAATGCAGGCGCCAAAGCAACAGAAATGGATATAGAAAAGGTCGTTCGGGATATAGTCCATGCTCTGCCGGCTGTAGCGAGCTCATGCATATTATCCGAGGATAACCATACCATCAGTTACATCCAAATTCTATATTCGAAAATAATTACGAAGAGCATAAAAATACACCGTCTATAGTGCGAGCAAACGTGCGCTACACATCTTGGAGTGTGAAAAGATGCCCAGGAAGTGTCAATATCTCCTACAAGAAATTTGCTGCATTAATCAAGATAACTTGTTTTCTTGATCTGCTATGTATCTTATAGATTTTTCACAATTTTTAATTCTACGACATCAATTGTCACAACGCTTCAACTTCTTTGATGGATTGTTCTAATTCAAACTTTGACTTCGTTATCACAATTGTGACATTTCGTGAAGTTCTGATTTCCTAGCTCCTTTCGTAGGTCATAATCTGGCAGCATTTATCGGTAAAATCTGTTTGAAACTTCAGTAATGTTGCAGAGGTACTATCTACATTAAATTCCTTTTTCAAGAGCAGTCAGCAATGAGATAAAGAAGATCCTGACGACAATCGCAACAGCACTTACAATAGAGCACCACGTTGAGCATCGACGGACCCCTAGCAAGCTAGAAGTTGGACCCGGTGCCCGGGAGGAGTAAGCATCAACTGTTTGGCTAGACGCACCCACCTTCGATGTTCTCGCACGAAATTGAAAACAATATCTATAACAAAACATGCACTGTTTGACTTTATGTCTATATAGTGTTATGGTGACTATGTCACGAAAAGAAATTAAAACACTTACTATATATACTAACTTTATACACATACTAAGTATAATGAAAATCATTTGTCTTTTATCTATTCATGTGTTTGTCCTATTCTGAGGTTAATTGCCTTGAGTAAATGTTGCTGCTCATTTTCATTGACATCTGTCTTGGTCGTACACTGCAGACATATTGATAACATCTGTACGTTCTTTCGGTTCCTTGTTTGAAATCTTTGTTTGAAAATGTTTGGAGAAACAGCTTTATTACGCATTGAAATAATTCAAGGAAATAAAAGGAACTTTGACGTCAGGCAAAGATTGAGGAATAATGAAGAGTGCCAACTCCGTTCCCGAAGCATTCTTCTGGAGGCTGAAAATTCTTAATGCTTTTCACAAGACATGCATGTATCGGATAAAAAAAGAAAGGAGGGGATCTCCAACAACACCTAGTTGCAGCACCAACAGCAAAACACCCACTGTAAAAACACAAAGAAGACACGCACAGAAAGAGACGTAATGGTACAAGGATAATAGTTCCTTGGCATTTAAAGATTCGTTCTTAATTATTCAAATACGTTATCCCTCTCGCTCAGTTGAATTCCAAGTGTCATATTTTTTCACTTGGAGAGAAAGAGAGAGTTTCATACTTTCTGTCGAGCCATTCAGAAGCATACATTGAATGTCGATTACAACATATGTTGGAGGAAGGGTGTTTAACATTCTAAATGTTGGTAATAATTTAGAAGGAAATGGCAAATTCAAATAGATAACGTTATCTTCGATTCTCCGCAAAATAGCTTTTCTTTGTTACAAGGATTGTAAAAAGGAAAGAATGATAAAAGAGAGGGCTCGTCCGGGATTCGAACCCGGGACCTCTCGCACCCAAAGCGAGAATCATACCCCTAGACCAACGAGCCACTTGCAAATAGACGATTCGTATTGTAATCCTATTCGATCCGATGGGAGTTTGTTTTACCTTTGCAATGCCGACGTGGCGTATAAAAAAAGAATGTGCTATATAAATGATCAAGTCGTCGTATTGTTATGAAAATGCGGAAAATAAAGGGAAAGTCTATCAAAAATCTATTACGAAAAGGTAGAGTATTGTTGCATCAGAAAATATGACTGGTGATAAGTTTTTATTCTTTAAATGCCCGTAGATACACCTTTATTTACTAGTTCTATCAGGCTCGTTGTTCTAGGGGTATGATTCTCGTTTAGGGTGCGAGAGGTCCCGGGTTCGAATCCCGGACGAGCCCTTGTTCAATTTTTGAAGAATACTCGATACATTTCTCAAACCTCCGCAAGTGCATAAACTTCCCATATTTCCGGTTACCAAAAGGTATCGAAGAACGCACAATTGTAGTGTAAAGTAACCCCCTCACTCTAAGATGACGACACGAACAAGACAGCAAAATGCACACGGCTCCGAACCTTATTATGCAAATTATATGCATACAATCGGAAGAATCTCGAGTCAAGATTTTACCTTACACACGACGGAAAAGAAAATCCGTTCCTATTCTAATTTTATAGTAGTCTCGTCTAGAAATTTCTCTCGTGGACTTCCGTTCGAAATTTGAACACGTAGAAATGCTTCTTTCATGCAAGTAAACCAACTGTTCAAGAATACAGACACATGGCTCATCTTAAGGTATGTTTTTAAATTGATTGATGTATCACGTGGAACACATATGATGGGATTTTAAATTCTTCTTCTTATCAGAAATACTCGACCAAGGAGTGCTCCATGTTTTCGTGTGAATGAGTTTCATGATTATTTATCGGTGTAAGCGAATATCTCACAAATGTTTGTTCTTTAAAGTCATTCCTGTCTTTCATTACATCTTCATGAACTTCTAAATTTAAGTACACACCATGAATTTGAATAAATTTTATGTCAGTGTTAGTTATAATCAGTATCAAATATCGGTTCTGTAGCCTAGTGCTGTACTGTTAGTGTTGGTGAAAAAGTATTTGAATGGATTTAAAATTATTAAAGGGGATGAATTTCAAATCAATTGAATATTTTATTTACTCGTTACAGTCACATAACCATAACTGCCAGATAAAAGAAGGAATATACTCTGAGTCTGAGAAAAGTCTTCATGTGCATGTGTGCATCAGATCTTATGAAAGAAAGTGCATCAGAATAGTGAAATGCTTATAGTGCTAGTAGTACCGTACTTGTAAAGTTGAAGAAATACTGTGGAAATTTGATATTGCAATTGTACTACCGTATATGATGTTGGTCACCATGGTGTGAAAATTATTCACTTGTGAAAGAAGAATGAAGAAAATTGTTCAAGCGCATATTTCTACACGAAAAACATTTTCAATGTGTACATCGACAACATATTCCTTGTGAAACTGTGATCCAGTATGAAATGAGAATTTGTGTCATAATGTAGAGGAATTCATCATCATTAGAAGAATAGTGAGATCGACAGATGAAACTGTGTCACAGCCTCTTGCAGTAAACATGCTGATATAGCACTGAAGGGTAAGTTGTACATATACATGTGTACTAATATACATGTTATAATAATTTTGTAAATCTAATAATACAAGTACAAATAGCATTCATGTAAATGGATAATACTTTTTAATGGTAAGTTACATGCTTTCATTTTTCATGTGCACATGTATTGCTTGAAACAAGACCTTCTCATGCATACCAAAATTTGTTTCCTTGTGACCTTGACCTTGGAAAATGACCTACTTTTTAAAATCTTACACCATGGCCATTACTTTTGAATGGTGAGTGATATATAGACATGTGCTTTCCTTGTGAAAATTTCCATGGATGCCAAATTGTTGTCTTTGTGACCTTGAACATGGAGATTGACCTACTTCACTATTATTTTTCTAAAGTAATATTATGCTTATAAGTGATAGGGCTTTCATATTTCTTAAACAATGTATGTATTCCTTGTGATAAGGTCTTCCTATTAATACCAAAATTTTGACCTTGTGTGACCTTGACCTTGGATATTGATCAATTTTTGAATAACTTTAACCATGTTAACCTTGCCCTTTGTCATTACATGAATTGCAAGTGATAGGGCTATCATATTTTACATGTGTATCCCTTGTGGTAAGGCCTTCACATTTATACCTGAATTTTTAGTATTTTACCTTGAGTCCTTAACCTTGGAGTATGATAAACTTTTCTACATTATATCTGACAACAAGTGCATTCATGTTCCACAAAAAAACATGGGTTTAATTTTTCTTAGTTCTAAGCCTTGACATAAAGTAGGTCTCTTACACGTGACACCAATTTTTAGCTCTACTGGTCATAGCCGAGCGTATGTGGTACCCCCTTGTCCGGCGTCTGTCCGTCCGTCCGTAAACAATTCTTGTGCTTGCAACTCCTCTGAAAGTATAAGAGACAGAAATGTAACTCTTTTTGCATAAGACTTTGTCTGTGGTCTAGTTGTGCACCTGACATTTTGTTTGAGCCCCTGACCCCCAGGGTCTAAGAAAATGGGTGTGGTCATTTTCTCCTGTATGACTCTATGTAATCTTGTATTCGCCATTTCTCCGACACTATAAATGATGGAGACTTGATTCTTTTTGCAATACGATGAGTCTGTGTTCAAGTAGTTCACCTGATATTTTGTTTGAGTTCCTGGCCCCAAGTGACTAAGAAAATGGATGTGGCCATATTAGAATTCACTTGTCATTAACATGATTAAGTGAATTAAAAAACAACCAGGAGAGCTACAGTCTCGTCAGAGACTTCTGGTTGGGATTAGATTGGGCCTTTCAAATTGGAGAAATTGGCAATATTTTCTTCAAAATTGAATATGATAGATTTGGATGCCTGTTCATTTTAAATTTAGCATTTTTTATTTTCTTTTTTTCTTTTTTAGAATTTTCTATGATGTTAAATTGGTCAATAAATAGGGAAAATGATACTGTTTTGCATAATTTGAGAATGGCCGATCGAAAACCCTGTAATTATATTTGTACAAAATGTATGTTAGTACTACTGCAGTCTACAGAAACTTTACATGTCATGTACTTTTATATACATGTACATCATTATGATATATACTACTGCTGCATGTTCTGGTAAATGTACATGTATGCAAAATTCATTCATTTTTGAGCTTATTTAATATCAAAATGAAGATATTAGTTCATTACATCTTTTACTTTCAGAGTGAGACTGACAGCATCTTCTGTACACACATGATGGCTGGACAATAAATTCCTCATTTCTGGGTATCAGATTGAACATCTACCTCGTCCTTAGTTTTACTTTAGACACTGGAGAAATCACTGTTTGATGTCCAGAACATTTGAATTTTGAACATGTTTTGTGTTTACTTTTATGTGCTTACCGGTACATGTACATGTATGTACTAGGTTAAATTGCCTATAAATGCATTGAAAACAATTTACTTGAGAATAGACTTGCACCTGTTGAATGGGGAAAAAAGATTTATTTATTTCATTATTTTCATAGCAAGAATTTATCAAATTTTATGACTTTAAATTCTATGTACATACCAGTATAGACAGGGATGTATATAAAATAATATACGTCCCTGATATAGACGAGACATGTAAATTCATATAAAATATTAATTTCAAAAAGAAATACTATGATAAATTATAGAGAAAGAAAAATATCCTTTTGCAAGTACAAAAATATTATGTTGTAAATTGATGATACTAATGATTCTTCTTTAATGATTTTCAGAGTTTGAATAAAATTTACAATTAAACTTGACAAATCTTATAACTGATACTTATATTCTTCTTGAGACTAGAACACAAATATTCTTAGAACACTGTGATGAAGAAATCTAGTGAGAACATTATGTCAATTATGTATTTTCTCTTGAGTCCCCTATCATGAAGCACAGCAAACTTGGTCGATCATCCTTTCACCAATACTGTTAAGAGTGTCTTACCCCATACTGGTAATCATGAATAAAAACATTGATATTTTGAGTTCATTACTCTTTTACACAGTATACATTTGTGTAAGAATATCTAGTAGCCTTGACCTACATATATACATTTGACCTACTTTCCTAATATTTAGGATTTGGTACAACACTGGTCGGGCAAATGATAGATAGATGATATGGTATATATGTGCATTGTGTCAACAAATTACTTAAGATAGATTTAGATTCAATATGTGACCTTGAACTACACGTTTGACCTTCTTTTCTTGGAATTAAAGAAATTGAACTTGGAGAGTGATGTATATATTGAAGAATTTGAAACATGAAGTATCAGAGAATCCTGACCAAACTGGATCATTGGCAGTTGTGAAATGTCCCAGATAGTCTATTAGCACGTCTAATGCTTAAGGTGCTGGAGAAAGATGTTTTTCCTTTCATTCCTCAGTGAATGCTTGATTTTTTCGCCAGTCATGCGGAAGAATATTTTTGCAAAATATTCCGAGCTGGATTGACAAAAGCCCCCCCCCCCCCCCCCCTTAGAGAGAAAAATTCATGCGCATAACCAGGCGACCCGTTAGAACGAAGTTGCTCCCACGTCGTTTGGCAGAAAAAAAAAAGAGAATGAAAGAAACATTAACGTAGAAAACTGCCCTGTAAATGAGCAAAATTCATTAGATTCTGAGACTTTGCCCCTTGAATATCCACAAGGCATTCTACCTGGACTCACTTGAGGCTGCTTACACTTGATAAGTACTCTGGCTAAGCGCCTGAAGATGAATGCATATACATAAAATGTATACACTTCGTATGAATGAGAGGGAAAAAGATTCCCGGCCGTTATTGTACATGCATGTATTTGTTAAAACGCCCAGAATCTAATGAAATTACATTTATTTATATATAGTATCGTGATTCTATGAGATGAAAAAAAAATGTCAGTTTGCTGTGGTAGGGGGATTCATTTAATATATTGAAAATCAAAATTTTGGAAAAATTCAGAATATCATTCATTTGGTTGAGACAATTCTGTAGATTACAAGGGACAGGATTTGAGTTTAGAGGGGGCGTGGAATACCTCAAAGTCCTGTAGCAGGTTCTTGGGGGAACCCCACTCCCCAGCGGAAAATTATCTCACATGATATATAATGTATATAGCGAGCCAGCGAAATTTTTCAATTATCAACAGTATCTATCAAAAACAGACCGGAAAAAAATAAAAGTAAAGTTGAGTCGTGGAAGGGGAAACATTGCTTCTTTGGCTATTGAGCATGGAATGGATATATGATTATATCATGCTTATACCTTCGGAATTTTATTTCAAACCATGATATCGGTTAATAATCCAAATGAAGAAACATGGCGAGCGGCAGCGAGCCAGCGAAAACTTCTGAAATTCGACTTCAAACTACCAGAAATTATGTCTACACATACTTGTTTGATCCCAAGTAATTCCTTATTTTGACGACTTTAGGGGGGGGGGGGGCGTGCCAATGGATTGTGGCCAAAAAATGGCCAAAAAATCAGGATAGAAAGAGTAAACTTGTTAGAGAACTTTAGATGTGGGTGCCGCCGTATGCAACCCCCCCCCGCGCTATTGAATCGGATGGGGGCTAATACATTAGAAATTATCAGTGTTTTCCTGCTGTATCGAGAAATATAAAATTAAAATCTTATGGCTACAAATGTATGCAAAATTGATTTATAGAATCGCTCAGTATTCAAACGAACCGCAACGACAAACTTTGAAACGAATTATAAAAAGTGAAATTCGTGATTCTTCACTGCAGTGACGATTTATCCATGGCTTCAATATTTAAATAGCAAAGTTCAAAAAAATTTAAATGACAATAACATTGGGAGCCGTGATGCAGGCGCCAAAGCAACAGAAATGGATATAGAAAAGGGCGTTCGGGATATAGTCCATGCTCTGCCGGCTGTAGCGAGCTCATGCATGTTATCCGAGGATAACCATACCATCAGTTACATCCAAATTCTATATTCGAAAATAATTACGAAGAGCATAAAAATACACCGTCTATAGTGCGAGCAAACGTGCGCTACACATCTTGGAGTGTGAAAAGATGCCCAGGAAGTGTCAATATCTCCTACAAGAAATTTGCTGCATTAATCAAGATAACTTGTTTTCTTGATCTGCTATGTATCTTATAGATTTTTCACAATTTTTAATTCTACGACATCAATTGTCACAACGCTTCAACTTCTTTGATGGATTGTTCTAATTCAAACTTTGACTTCGTTATCACAATTGTGACATTTCGTGAAGTTCTGATTTCCTAGCTCCTTTCGTAGGTCATAATCTGGCAGCATTTATCGATAAAATCTGTTTGAAACTTCAGTAATGTTGCAGAGGTACTATCTACATTAAATTCCTTTTTCAAGAGCAGTCAGCAATGAGATAAAGAAGATCCTGACGACAATCGCAACAGCACTTATAAAAGAGCACCAAGTTGAGCATCGACGGACCCCTAGCAAGCTAGAAGTTGGACCCGGTGCCCGGGAGGAGTAAGCATCAACTGTTTGGCTAGCCGCACCCACCTTCGATGTTCTCGCACGAAATTGAAAACAATATCTATAACAAAACATGCACTGTCTGACTTTATGTCTATATAGTGTTATGGTGACTATGTCACGAAAAGAAATTAAAACATTTACTATATATACTAACTTTATACACATACTAAGTATAATGAAAATCATTTGTCTTTTATCTATTCATGTGTTTGTCCTATTCTGAGGTTAATTGCCTTGAGTAAATGTTGCTGCTCATTTTCATTGACATCTGTCTTGGTCGTACACTGCAGACATATTGATAACATCTGTACGTTCTTTCGGTTCCTTGTTTGAAATCTTTGTTTGAAAATGTTTGGAGAAACAGCTTTATTACGCATTGAAATAATTCAAGGAAATAAAAGGAACTTTGACGTCAGGCAAAGATTGAGGAATAATGAAGAGTGCCAACTCCGTTCCCGAAGCATTCTTCTGGAGGCTGAAAATTCTTAATGTTTTTCACAAGACATGCATGTATCGGATAAAAAAAGAAAGGAGGGGATCTCCAATAACACCTAGTTGCAGCACCAACAGCAAAACACCCACTGTAAAAACACAAAGAAGACACGCACAGAAAGAGACGTAATGGCACAAGGATAATAGTTCCTTGGCATTTAAAGATTCGTTCTTAATTATTCAAATACGTTATCCCTCTCGCTCAGTTGAATTCCAAGTGTCATATTTTTTCACTTGGAGAGAAAGAGAGAGTTTCATACTTTCTGTCGAGCCATTCAGAAGCATACATTGAATGTCGATTACAACATATGTTGGAGGAAGGGTGTTTAACATTCTAAATGTTGGTAATAATTTAGAAGGAAATGGCAAATTCAAATAGATAACGTTATCTTCGATTCTCCGCAAAATAGCTTTTCTTTGTTACAAGGATTGTAAAAAGGAAAGAATGATAAAAGAGAGGGCTCGTCCGGGATTCGAACCCGGGACCTCTCGCACCCAAAGCGAGAATCATACCCCTAGACCAACGAGCCACTTGCAAATAGTCGATTCGTATTGTAATCCTATTCGATCCGATGGGAGTTTGTTTTACCTTTGCATTGCCGACGTGGCGTATAAAAAAGAATGTGCTATATAAATGATCAAGTCGTCGTATTGTTATGAAAATGCGGAAAATAAAGGGAAAGTCTATCAAAATTCTATTACGAAAAGGTAGAGTATTGTTGCATCAGAAAATATGACTGGTGATAAGTTTTTATTCTTTAAATGCCCGTAGATACACCTTTTTCTTCTAGTTCTATCAGGCTCGTTGGTCTAGGGGTATGATTCTCGCTTAGGGTGCGAGAGGTCCCGGGTTCGAGTCCCGGACGAGCCCTTGTTCAATTTTTGAAGAATACTCGATACATTTCTCAAACCTCCACAAGTGGAAAATGTGCGTTGAATTCCACACTACTTGTTTGTATGATAAGTTTTGTATTGCCTTAATGAGTTAAAGAGGATCCTGACGATAATCTCAACAGCACTCACAATAGAGCACCAAATTGGGCATCGACTGACCCCTAACAAGCTAGAGGTGGGACCAGGTGCCCGGGAGGAGTAAGCATTCCCTGTTGGCTAGCCGCAACCGCCGTCGATGTCCATATTTTTTTGTTTTCTTCTGATTTCTGATTGAAAATCATCTCACTATTTCTTGTGATCGAGAACAAAAACCACTTGACAAATTTCTTTCTTCATAAGTTAGGTCCTTTCTTATTCTACCGAGAATTTATTCATACGGAACAATGATCATGATGTTAGAGCAAACATAAAACAGTTAGTTTGCCATATATTTCAAATCAAACAACCGGTAAAAGTGCTTTTGTAAACTACGCTTAAAATTAACATCAGAAATCAGGGGATGTCTAACCAGACTCGGTTGCAGAACTCATATCAAAGCACCAAAATACTCGATGCTAAAACTAAGAGTAGACTCGCACAGCAAGGGACGTAAAAGAGACATAGAAACACTAAACACAGAAGACTACACATAAATCAACGAGACCAATGTACAAATGGTACCGACTTAGGACGGCCATCTGCCACGCCAGAAGCAAATGGTGTAGTTATCCGGATTATGTGTGCATAACCTTCCCATATTTCCGGTTACCAAAAGTTATCGAAGAACGCACAATTGTAGTGTAAAGTAACCCCCTCACTCTAAGATGACGACACGAACAAGACAGCAAAATGCAGGCGCCAAAGCAACAGAAATGGATATAGAAAAGGGCGTTCGAGATATAGTCCATGCTCTGCCGACTGTAGCGAGCTCATGCATGTTATCCGAGGAGTCCGACCGACATTAATACAGGACAGGTGGTCGGGACCCTGTCTCCTCTTAATGGAGTTTGGAAAGGGCCCGTCGTCAAAGTCAGAGTGCAAGTCTTAAGAATGCTCTAGTACAAGACTAAAGTGGTCAAGAACCATACCATCAGTTACATCCAAATTCTGTATTCGAAAATAATTACGAAGAGCATAAAAATACACCGTCTATAGTGCGAGCATACGTGCGCTACACATCTTGGAGTGTGAAAAGATGCCCAGGAAGTGTCAATATCTCCTACAAGAAATTTGCTGCATTAATCAAGATAACTTGTTTTCTTGATCTGCTATGTATCTTATAGATTTTTCACAATTTTTAATTCTACGACATCAATTGTCACAACGCTTCAACTTCTTTGATGGATTGTTCTAATTCAAACTTTGACTTCGTTATCACAATTGTGACATTTCGTGAAGTTCTGATTTCCTAGCTCCTTTCGTAGGTCATAATCTGGCAGCATTTATCGGTAAAATCTGTTTGAAACTTCAGTAATGTTGCAGAGGTACTATCTACATTAAATTCCTTTTTCAAGAGCAGCCAGCAATGAGATAAAGAAGATCCTGACGACAATCGCAACAGCACTTATAATAGAGCACCAAGTTGAGCATCGACGGACCCCTAGCAAGCTAGAAGTTGGACCAGGTACCCGGGAGGAGTAAGCATCAACTGTTTGGCTAGCCGCAACCACCTTCGATGTTCTCGCACCAAATTGAAAACAATATCTATAACAAAAACATGCACTGTCTGACTTTATGTCTATATAGTGTTATGGTGACTATGTCACGAAAAGAAATTAAAACACTTACTATATATACTAACTTTATACACATACCAAGTATAATGAAAATCATTTGTCTTTTATCTATTCATGTGTTTGTCCTATTCTGAGGTTAATTGTCTTGAGTAAATGTTGCTGCTCATTTTCATTGACATCTGTCTTGGTCGTACACTGCAGACATATTGATAACATCTGTACGTTCTTTCGGTTTCTTGTTTGAAATCTTTGTTTGAAAATGTTTTGAGATACAGCTTTATTACGCATTGAAATAATTCAAGGAAATAAAAGGAACTTTGAATTCAGGCAAAGATTGAGGAATAATGAAGAGTGCCAACTCCGTTCCCGAAGCATTCTTCTGGAGGCTGAAAATTCTTAATGACATGCATGTATCGGATAAAACGGAAAGGAGGGGATCTCCAACAACACCTAGTTGCAGCACCAACAGCAAAACACCCACTGTAAAAACACAAAGAAGACACGCACAGAAAGAGACGTAATGGTACAAGGATAATAGTTCCTTGGCATTTAAAGATTCGTTCTTAATTGTTCAAATACGTTATCCCTCTCGCTCAGTTGAATTCCAAGTGTCATATTTTTTCACTTGGAGAGAAAGAGAGAGTTTCATACTTTCTGTCGAGCCATTCAGAAGCATACATTGAATGTCGATCACAACATATGTTGGAGGAAGGGTGTTTAACATTCTAAATGTTGGTAATAATTTAGAAGGAAATGGCAAATTCAAATAGATAACGTTATCTTTGATTCTCCGTATTGTAATCCTATTCGATCCGATGGGAGTTTGTTTACCTTTGCAATGCCGACATGACGTATAAAAAAAGAATGTGCTATATAAATTATCAAGTCGTCGAATTGTTATGAAAATGCGGAAAATAAAGGGAAAGTCTATTAAAAATCTATTATGAAGAGGTAGAGTATTGTTGCATCAGAAAATATGACTGGTGATAAGTTTTTATTCTTTAAATGCCCGTAGATACACCTTTTTTTCTAGTTCTATCAGGCTCGTTGGTCTTGGGGTATGATTCTCGCTTAGGGTGCGAGAGGTCCCGGGTTCGAATCCCGGACGAGCCCTTGGTCAATTTTTGAAGAATACATTTCTCAAACCTCCACAAGTGGAAAATCTGCGTTGAATTCCACACTACTTGTCTGAATGATTAGTGTTGCATTGCCTTAATGAGTTAAAGAAGATCCTGACGATAATCTCAACAGCACTCACAATAGAGCACCAATTTGGGCATCGACGGACCCCTAGCAAGCTAGAGGTGGGACCAGGTGCCCGGGAGGGGTAAGCATCCCCTGTTGGCTATCCGCACCCGCCGTTGATGTCCATAGTATTTTGTTTTCTTCTGATTTCTGATTGAAAATCATCTCACTATTTCTTGTGATCGAGAACATAAACCATTTGACAAATTTCTGTCTTCATAAGTTAGGTCCTTTCTTATTCTACCGAGAATTTATCCATACGGAACAATGATCATGATGATATAGCAAACATAAAACAGTCAGTCTGCCATATATTTGAAATCAAACAACCGGTAAAAGTGCTTTTGTAAACTATGCTTAAAATTAACATCAGAAATCGGGGGATGTCAAACCAGACTCGGTTGCAGAACTCATATCAAAGCACCAAAATACACGATGCTAAACCTAAGAGTAGACTAGCACAGCAAGGGACGTAAAAGAGACATAGAAACATTAAACACAGAAGACTACACATAAATCAACGAGACCAATGCACAAATGGTACCGACTTAGGACGGCCATCTGCCACGCCAGAAGCAAATGGTGTAGTTATCCGGATTATGTGTGCATAACCTTCCCATATTTCCGGTTACCAAAAGGTATCGAAGAACGCATAATTGTAGCGTAAAGTAACCCCCTCACTCTAAGATGACGACACGAACAAGACAGCAAAATGCAGGCGCCAAAGCAACAGAAATGGATATAGAAAAGGGCGTTGGAGATATAGTCCATGCTCTGCCGGCTGTAGCGAGCTCATGCATGTTATCCGAGGAGTCCGACCGACATTAATACAGGACAGGTGGTCGGGACCCTGTCTCCTCTTAATGGAGTTTGGAAAGGGCTCGTCGTCAAAGTCAGAGTGCAAGTCTTAAGAATGCACTAGTACAAGACTAAATTGGTCAAGTACCATACCATCAGTTACATCCAAATTCTATATTCGAAAATAATTACGAAGAGCATAAAAATACACCGTCTATAGTGCGAGCAAACGTGCGCTACACATCTTGGAGTGTGAAAAGATGCCCAGGAAGTGTCAATATCTTCTGCAAGAAATTTGCTGCATTAATGAAGATAACTTGTTTTCTTGATCTGCTATGTATCTTATAGATTTTTCACAATTTTTAATTCTACGACATCAATTGTCACAACGCTTCAACTTCTTTGATGGATTGTTCTAATTCAAACTTTGACTTCGTTATCACAATTGTGACATTTCGTGAAGTTCTGATTTCCTAGCTCCTTTCGTAGGTCATAATCTGGCAGCATTTATCGGTAAAATCTGTTTGACACTTCAGTAATGTTGCCGAGGTACTATCTACATTAAATTCCTTTTTCAAGAGCAGTCAGCAATGAGATAAAGAAGATCCTGACGACAATCGCAACAGTACTTACAATAGAGCACCAAGTTGAGCATCGACGGACCCCTAGCAAGCTAGAAGTTGGACCAGGTGCCCGGGAGGAGTAAGCATCAACTGTTTGGCTAGCCGCACCCACCTTCGATGTTCTCGCACGAAATTGAAAACAATATCTATAACAAAAACATGTACTGTCTGACTTTATGTCTATATAGTGTTATGGTGACTATGTCACGAAAAGAAATTAAAGCACTTACTATATATACTAACTTTATACACATACTAAGTATAATGAAAATCATTTGTCTTTTATATATTCATGTGTTTGTCCTATTCTGAGGTTAATTGCCTTGAGTAAATGTTGCTGCTCATTTTCATTGACATCTGTCTTGGTCGTACACTGCAGACATATTGATAACATCTGTACGTTCTTTCGGTTCCTTGTTTGATATCTTTGTTTTGAAATGTTTGGAGATACAGCTTTATTACGCATTGAAATAATTCAAGGAAATAAAAGGAACTTTGACGTCAGGCAAAGATGGAGGAATAATGAAGAGTGCCAACTCCGTTCCCGAAGCATTCTTCTGGAGGCTGAAAATTCTTAATGCTGTTCACAAGACATGCATGTATCGGATAAAAAAAGAAAGGAGGGGATCTCCTACAACACCTAGTTGCAGCACCAACAGCAAAACACCCACTGTAAAAACACAAAGAAGACACGCACAGAAAGAGACGTAATGGTACAAGGATAGTAGTTCCTTGGCATTTAAAGATTCGTTCTTAATTATTCAAATACGTTATCCCTCTTGCTCAGTTGAATTCCAAGTGTCATATTTTTTCACTTGGAGAGAAAGAGAGAGTTTCATACTTTCTGTCGAGCCATTCAGAAGCATACATTGAATGTCGATTACAACATATGTTGGAGGAAGGGTGTTTAACATTCTAACTGTTGGTAATAATTTAGAAGGAAATGGCAAATTCAAATAGATAACGTTATCTTCGATTCTCCGCAAAATAGCTTTTCTTTGTTACAAGGATTGTAAAAAGAAAAGAATGATAAAAGAGAGGGCTCGTCCGGGATTCGAACCCGGGACCTCTCGCACCCAAAGCGAGAATCATACCCCTAGACCAACGACCCACTTGGGAATAGACGATTCGTATTGTAATCCTATTCGATCCGATGGGAGTTTGTTTTACCTTTGCAATGCCGACGTGGCGTATAAAAAAAGAATGTGCTATATAAATGATCAAGTCGTCGTATTGTTATGAAAATGCGGAAAATAAAGGGAATGTCTATCAAAAATCTATTACGAAAAGGTAGAGTATTGTTGCATCAGAAAATATGACTGGTGATAAGTTTTTATTCTTTAAATGCCCGTAGATACACCTTTATATGCTAGTTCTATCAGGCTCGTTGGTCTAGGGGTATGATTCTCGCTTAGGGTGCGAGAGGTCCCGGGTTCGAATCCCGGACGAGCCCTTGTTCAATTTTTGAAGAATACTCGATACATTTCTCAAACCTCCACAAGTGGAAAATGCGCGTTGAATTCCACACTACTTGTCTGTATGATTAGTTTTGTATTGCCTTAATGAGTTAAAGAAGATCCTGACGATAATCTCAACAGCACTCACAATAGAGCACCAAATTGGGCATCGACGGACCCCTAGCAAGCTAGAGGTGGGACCAGGTGCCCGGGAGGAGTAAGCATCCCCTGTTGGGTAGCCACAACCGCCGTCGATGTCCATAGTATTTTGTTTTCTTCTGATTTCTGATTGAAAATCATCTCACTATTTCTTGTGATCGAGAACATAAACCACTTGACAAATTTCTTTCTTCATAAGTTAGGTCCTTTCTTATTCTACCGACAATTTATTCATACGGAACAAGGATCATGATGATAGAGAAGAAAGGAGGGGATCTCCAACAACACTAGGTTGCAGCACCCACATCAAAATCCCAAAACACCCATGCAAAAAACACAGAACAGATACCCACAGAAAGAGACACAAAAGGGACAAGGAACACCAACTCACAACATAGAAACATGAAACATAAAAGACTACACATAAACCAACGAGACCAATGGGCAACCGGTGCCGACTTAGGACGGCCATCTGCCACGTAAATAGCAGACGGTGTGGTTATCCTGGATTACGTGCTCACATTCCTCCCACTATTCCGATTTCCCAGAGGTCTCGAAGAACGCACAATTATGGTGTAAAACAACCTCCTCACTGTTAGGTGACCACACACAAACAAGACCGTAAAACACAGGGGTCCAAGCAACACAGACGAATATGTAAATGGATATAAAAAGAGGACGTGCGTAATACAGTCCGTGCTCTGCCGGCTGTAGCGAGCTCATATATGTTATCACCCGAGGAGTCCGACTGACATTCAGAGAGGACAGGTGGTCATGGCCCTGTCTTCTCTAAAGAGGTTTGGACAGGGCCCGTCATGGAGTCCCGTCGTCACAGTCAGTCAGAGTGCAAGCCTTAAGAATGCGCTCGTACAAGACTGTATATTGGTCAAGTACCAAGCTTAGTGTCCGTCTGGTGACATTAGGATCATATCCACGGTATAAAAGGCGTTTGATGACTCTGACGCATTTTCGATACATATGCTGTCTACCTTTGATCCTTCTTATTTTGTTAATTATGTCACCATAAAATGCAGGTTGTGAAATACCCAAAGTAATATACTCCGTTGCTTGTATGGGTCCGAATTTCAAAAGAAGTTGATCATAATTTTTGTAAAATTTCCAGAAAGTCTTTACTAGTTTGTGAAAGCGAAAACCTTGACCTAAAAGTTTCTTTGTAATTTGTAGATTTCTATTATGAAAATCCAAAACATCAGTACATGCTCTAGCATACCGGATGAGCTGTGAAATGTAGATACCGTATGACGGTAGTCTAGGGACATCGCCGTCAAGCCAGGGAAAATTTACTATGTTGAATCCAAAATCATCTCGTTTGTCATATACACTTGTATGAATTTCTCCATTGACAATTTTGATATTTAGGTCCAAAAATGGTGTTTCAGTGTCTGTAAAGTTTGCCTTGTTTAGAGTCAATTCTTGTGGATAAATAACATCTTTATACTTTTCAAAAACAGGATTATCGATAGTAAGAATATCATCCAGGTACCTAGAAGTACCAGTGAAGCATTTCACATCATCATGTTTTCTTTGCTTTTGAAGATTTTGAATAAATTCCTTTTCATATGTGTATAAAAATAAATCTGCAACAAGAGGCGCACAATTTGAACCCATAGGAATCCCTACAACCTGCTTGTAGAGATTCTCACCAAATCTTACATAAATGTTGTCCAAGAGGAAGGACAAGGCACTACACAGGTCGCTACATGTCCATGATTTGTATTCTGTAGCGGAAAAGAAACCCTTTGATTCAGATGTACAAATATAAATTTTCCCCTCTCGATTATAGCACCATTTAATGAGTTTGGACAATTGATCATTGATTTTGTCGTGAGGAAGCGTGGTGTACATATTTGAAAAATCGTATGAAGCAATCGTATTGGCTTGAAAATTTCTAGATTTTATCTTGTCAATCACATCCCCGGAATTTTTTATAGACCAAAATAAATTTACATCATACCTGTTAAGAACAGTTTCACAATATTTTGCAACGTGTTCCTTTACCGCCGTGAGGGCTGACGTCAGATATCTAGACAAACTTGTAGTTGAGCAGTTGCTAGAATTAGCAATGTATCTAAATTTGTAAGGAGATTTGTGCAGTTTTGGTATGCAGTATATTGTTGGAAGATCCAATTTAGAAATAGGGATGTTGAATGAAGAAATTTCACTGCTATGTTTGCTCAAAATGTTAGGGACACTTTCATTGCTTTTGATATAAGTATTTGTAGACGAAAGTTCCGAAACTAAAGTTGATATATAGTAAAGTTTTCATATGATTATGGTGTTGTTGGCTGCTTTATCTGCAGGAGTGAAGACAAATTGTTCATGTAAATTACGTAATTTGGATTTAAAATATCTTTCAGATCTAGAACTTGGATTTTCAAAAAGATGAGGATTTTTGTGGAAGTTGTCTATTCGAATGTCAGTAATGTCCAAAATGAGGTTTTTCCAGTCATTCAGAGAATGCAATTCGACTCCTTCCGATTTACACCATCGTTTGGTATAGTTATCTAAGGCTTCCTTTAGTACTTCGCGACATTTAATAAAATCTATCTTGGATGGGATTCTATACTTAGGTCCTTTTTTGAGAAGACCACGGAGCTGCCTGTCTTGGATAATTGAAAAGTCACCTGTAATAATATGACCAGTTGGTTTATATAGATATTCAGATGTTGCACATTCTCAAGAAGCAGGACATGATTCAAGTATTTTAGGATCTGATGTAACTTTGTTGTAGTTAAAAACGAAATTTCGAATAGGTCTCTTATATTTGTAACAAATAAGTGGAGGTTCTAAATTTTCAAAATATTGAGGAATAGCACTTTGTACACGATGATCCCGAAATATATTAGAGATGTTAAGAAGATCGAATCCTTTGTTAATAAATGAAATTTTTAAGAATCGTTTTTTAGGTGGGATGTTTTTAACAACTGGATAAAGTTTATTCTGTGCGAATGCAACAATGATATTAAGTCTGAATCAATCAGTATTTCTTAAGAATGCAACCAGTGCTTCATCCAAGATAGATTTCAATTGAACTGCTGGAACTGATGAGAGAGCATGAAGCAGTTCATGTCTGCCGCCGTTGCGAGCAATGATCAGAAGATCGTTGAGGGTACGGTGTAATCTAGATCTTATTCTGAGTTTTCGGTTTCTTCGTCTTCCGTGAGACCTATGCTTCCGTTTAGTGTTTGGGCGGATTGAAAATACATTAATATTAGTTGACGTCGAGGAAATATTTCCTTGTCCATAAATTTGATCGTTTAGACCAAGGGGGTACGCAGTTTGGAGTTAACATAAAACAGTCAGTCTGCCATATATTTGAAATCAAACAACCGGTAAAAGTGCTTTTGTAAGCTATGCTTAAAATGAACATCAGAAATCAGAGGATGTCTAACCAGACTCGGTTGCAGAACTCATATCAAAGCACCAAAATACACGATGCTAAATCTAAGAGTAGACTAGCACAGCAAGGGACGTAAAAGAGACATAGAAACATTAAACACAGAAGACTACACATAAATCAACGAGACCAATGCACAAATGGTACCGACTTAGGACGGCCATCTGCCACGCCAGAAGCAAATGGTGTAGTTATCCGGATTATGTGTGCATAACCTTCCCATATTTCCGGTTACCAAAAGGTATCGAAGAACGCACAATTGTAGCGTAAAGTAACCCCCTCACTCTAAGATGACGACACGAACAAGACAGCAAAATGCAGGCGCCAAAGCAACAGAAATGGATATCAAAAAGGGCGTTCGAGATATAGTCCATGCTCTGCCGGCTGTAGCGAGCTCATGCATGTTATCCGAGGAGTCCGACCGACATTAATACAGGACAGGTGGTCGGGACCCTGTCTCCTCTTAATGGAGTTTGGAAAGGGCCCGTCGTCAAAGTCAGAGTGCAAGTCTTAAGAATGCACTAGTACAAGACTAAATTGGTCAAGTACCATACCATCAGTTACATCCAAATTCTATATTCGAAAATAATTACGAAGAGCATAAAAATACACCGTCTATAGTGCGAGCAAACGTGCGCTACACATCTTGGAGTGTGAAAAGATGCCCAGGAAGTGTCAATATCTCCTGCAAGAAATTTGCTGCATTAATGAAGATAACTTGTTTTCTTGATCTGCTATGTATCTTATAGATTTTTCACAATTTTTAATTCTACGACATCAATTGTCACAACGCTTCAACTTCTTTGATGGATTGTTCTAATTCAAACTTTGACTTCGTTATCACAATTGTGACATTTCGTGAAGTTCTGATTTCCTAGCTCCTTTCGTAGGTCATAATCTGGCAGCATTTATCGGTAAAATCTGTTTGACACTTCAGTAATGTTGCCGAGGTACTATCTACATTAAATTCCTTTTTCAAGAGCAGTCAGCAATGAGATAAAGAAGATCCTGACGACAATCGCAACAGCACTTACAATAGAGCACCAAGTTGAGCATCGACGGACCCCTAGCAAGCTAGAAGTTGGACCAGGTGCCCGGGAGGAGTAAGCATCAACTGTTTGGCTAGCCGCACCCACCTTCGATGTTCTCGCACGAAATTGAAAACAATATCTATAACAAAAACATGTACTGTCTGACTTTATGTCTATATAGTGTTATGGTGACTATGTCACGAAAAGAAATTAAAACACTTACTATATATACTAACTTTATACACATACTAAGGGAGCAACCATTTGATTTTTATGGGGGGGGGGGGGGGGGCAGGAAGACTTTGCAAAAAAAAATTCCCGGATCGAAATTTTAGGGAAAAAAAATTTCCGGCCCGAAGGGCCGGCGAAAAAAATTTTCCGGATCATGAAATTGCCCCTCCCCCCTCTCTTCCAACCTTTCCACTGCCAAATAAACACTTTTTTGTGTATCATAAACAAAGTATAAAAAAATGGAACAAACTTTACGCAATTTGGAGTGAATAAATAAAATTCAAAAGTCATTAGCACCATATAGCCTGTCTCCGTTGAATATCATTTTAGTAAACAGATTTTAGGCACCATATGCCATAATTTCAAGAAATTAAAATGAAGTGTCATCTGCTGGCAAGAGATGAACTCATTGTGTGTTTTATCTCCCGGGCACCTGATCCCACCTCTAGCTTGCTAGGGGTCCGTCGATGCTCAACATAGTGCTCTATTGTGAGTGCTGTTGAGATTATCGTCAGGATCTTCTTTAACTCATTTGTGTCACACTTATGCCCTTTGCCGTGTGGAGCTCGTAAGAAAGTTCCCCGCGAGGGGTTTGACAGTAAGTGTTTTGAATATATTTCCCTGACATGGTCGCCATAGCACTTTCTATATAGACATAACGTCAGACAGTGCATGTATTTTATATACTGTGTTCTTTATCGTGCATTAACATCGACGGCGGGTGCGGCTAGCCAACAGGGGATGCTTACTCCTCCCGGGCACCTGATCCCACCTCTAGCTTGCTAGGGGTCCGTCGATGCTCAACATAGTGCTCTATTGTGAGTGCTGTTGAGATTATCGTCAGGATCTTCTTTAACTCATTTATGTATAATAAGGCTGAAACATCATGCTGAATTATTTAAACTTTAGAGTTATTTTCAACATTGGAAAATTATTCTAAAAAAAAATAATCCGGCCCGAAGGGCCGGCGAAAAAAAAATTTCCTGCTCTTAAAATGGCCGAAAAAAATTTTCCGGCCGGCAAAAGTCTTCCTGCCCCCCCCCCCCCCCCCCCCCCCCCCCCCATAAAAATAAAATGGTTGCTCCCTAAGTATAATGAAAATCATTTGTCTTTTATATATTCATGTGTTTGTCCTATTCTGAGGTTAATTGCCTTGAGTAAATGTTGCTGCTCATTTTCATTGACATCTGTCTTGGTCGTACACTGCAGACATATTGATAACATCTGTACGTTCTTTCGGTTCCTTGTTTGATATCTTTGTTTTAAAATGTTTGGAGATACAGCTTTATTACGCATTGAAATAATTCAAGGAAATAAAAGGAACTTTGACGTCAGGCAAAGATGGAGGAATAATGAAGAGTGCCAACTCCGTTCCCGAAGCATTCTTCTGGAGGCTGAAAATTCTTAATGCTGTTCACAAGACATGCATGTATCGGATAAAAAAAGAAAGGAGGGGATCTCCTACAACACCTAGTTGCAGCACCAACAGCAAAACACCCACTGTAAAAACACAAAGAAGACACGCACAGAAAGAGACGTAATGGTACAAGGATAGTAGTTCCTTGGCATTTAAAGATTCGTTCTTAATTATTCAAATACGTTATCCCTCTTGCTCAGTTGAATTCCAAGTGTCATATTTTTTCACTTGGAGAGAAAGAGAGAGTTTCATACTTTCTGTCGAGCCATTCAGAAGCATACATTGAATGTCGATTACAACATATGTTGGAGGAAGGGTGTTTAACATTCTAACTGTTGGTAATAATTTAGAAGGAAATGGCAAATTCAAATAGATAACGTTATCTTCGATTCTCCGCAAAATAGCTTTTCTTTGTTACAAGGATTGTAAAAAGAAAAGAATGATAAAAGAGAGGGCTCGTCCGGGATTCGAACCCGGGACCTCTCGCACCCAAAGCGAGAATCATACCCCTAGACCAACGAGCCACTTGCAAATAGACGATTCGTATTGTAATCCTATTCGATCCGATGGGAGTTTGTTTTACCTTTGCAATGCCGACGTGGCGTATAAAAAAAGAATGTGCTATATAAATGATCAAGTCGTCGTATTGTTATGAAAATGCGGAAAATAAAGGGAATGTCTATCAAAAATCTATTACGAAAAGGTAGAGTATTGTTGCATCAGAAAATATGACTGGTGATAAGTTTTTATTCTTTAAATGCCCGTAGATACACCTTTATATGCTAGTTCTATCAGGCTCGTTGGTCTAGGGGTATGATTCTCGCTTAGGGTGCGAGAGGTCCCGGGTTCGAATCCCGGACGAGCCCTTGTTCAATTTTTGAAGAATACTCGATACATTTCTCAAACCTCCACAAGTGGAAAATGCGCGTTGAATTCCACACTACTTGTCTGTATGATTAAAGTGCTAACAGGTTTTTAAGAAAACGGATATTTGCCTTTTATTTGCAAACGTTAAAATATAAGCATTCCAAAACTGAAAAGGTAATACAGAAGGAAAAGCACTACTAAAAAACCTAGCTTTTTAAACCTTACAACCCATCATTTTTGGTGTACTGATTGAAAAATAGCAATATTTTACACTTACAAATTGACCAATTCATTTTTACTCAACAAGGGTCGAGTATGTTAAAAGTAACAGCAATTCCTATTCATATAGGAAGATATTCGCTTATAATCTATTGTGTCGCATCTCGATTATGGCTATTGTATCATTCAAACTTGACCAGTGTATGTTTTACGGACTTAGTGCATTAAAAAGATGATTTAACCTGTTATTTCCTATGTGTACAGCGAAAACGCAAAGGCAATTATTTTTAAAATTTTCATTTTCAAACAGTGTTCTAATAGTTGAACATTTCCCTCGATATTCATATGTATCCATCTTAAAGCGTTTTCACGTAAAATCAAAATTTCCGTTTTCTTAACTCGCTGTTAGTACTTTAGTTTTGTATTGCCTTAATGAGTTAAAGATGATCCTGACGATAATCTCAACAGCACTCACAATGGAGCACCAAATTGGGCATCGACGGACCCCTAGCAAGCTAGAGGTGGGACCAGGTGCCCGGGAGGAGTAAGCATCCCCTGTTGGGTAGCCACAACCGCCGTCGATGTCCATAGTATTTTGTTTTCTTCTGATTTCTGATTGAAAATCATCTCACTATTTCTTGTGATCGAGAACATAAACCACTTGACAAATTTCTTTCTTCATAAGTTAGGTTCTTTCTTATTCTACCGACAATTTATTCATACGGAACAATGATCATGATGATAGAGCAAACATAAAACAGTCAGTCCGCCATATATTTGAAATCAAACAACCGGTAAAAGTGCTTTTGTAAGCTATGCTTAAAATTAACATCAGAAATCAGAGGATGTCTAACCAGACTCGGTTGCAGAACTCATATCAAAGCACCAAAATACACGATGCTAAATCTAAGAGTAGACTAGCACCGCAAGGGACGTAAAAGAGACATAGAAACATTAAACACAGAAGACTACACATAAATCAACGAGACCAATGCACAAATGGTACCGACTTAGGACGGCCATCTGCCACGCCAGAAGCAAATTGTGTAGTTATCCGGATTATGTGTGCATAACCTTCCCATATTTCCGGTTACCAAAAGGTATCGAAGAACGCACAATTGTAGCGTAAAGTAACCCCCTCACTCTAAGATGACGACACGAACAAGACAGCAAAATGCAGGCGCCAAAGCAACAGAAATGGATATCAAAAAGGGCGTTCGAGATATAGTCCATGCTCTGCCGGCTGTAGCGAGCTCATGCATGTTATCCGAGGAGTCCGACCGACATTAATACAGGACAGGTGGTCGGGACCCTGTCTCCTCTTAATGGAGTTTGGAAAGGGCCCGTCGTCAAAGTCAGAGTGCAAGTCTTAAGAATGCACTAGTACAAGACTAAATTGGTCAAGTACCATACCATCAGTTACATCCAAATTCTATATTCGAAAATAATTACGAAGAGCATAAAAATACACCGTCTATAGTGCGAGCAAACGTGCGCTACACATCTTGGAGTGTGAAAAGATGCCCAGGAAGTGTCAATATCTTCTGCAAGAAATTTGCTGCATTAATGAAGATAACTTGTTTTCTTGATCTGCTATGTATCTTATAGATTTTTCACAATTTTTAATTCTACGACATCAATTGTCACAACGCTTCAACTTCTTTGATGGATTGTTCTAATTCAAACTTTGACTTCGTTATCACAATTGTGACATTTCGTGAAGTTCTGATTTCCTAGCTCCTTTCGTAGGTCATAATCTGGCAGCATTTATCGGTAAAATCTGTTTGACACTTCAGTAATGTTGCCGAGGTACTATCTACATTAAATTCCTTTTTCAAGAGCAGTCAGCAATGAGATAAAGAAGATCCTGACGACAATCGCAACAGCACTTACAATAGAGCACCAAGTTGAGCATCGACGGACCCCTAGCAAGCTAGAATTTGGACCAGGTGCCCGGGAGGAGTAAGCATCAACTGTTTGGCTAGCCGCACCCACCTTCGATGTTCTCGCACGAAATTGAAAACAATATCTATAACAAAAACATGTACTGTCTGACTTTATGTCTATATAGTGTTATGGTGACTATGTCACGAAAAGAAATTAAAACACTTACTATATATACTAACTTTATACACATACTAAGTATAATGAAAATCATTTGTCTTTTATATATTCATGTGTTTGTCCTATTCTGAGGTTAATTGCCTTGAGTAAATGTTGCTGCTCATTTTCATTGACATCTGTCTTGGTCGTACACTGCAGACATATTGATAACATCTGTACGTTCTTTCGGTTCCTTGTTTGATATCTTTGTTTTAAAATGTTTGGAGATACAGCTTTATTACGCATTGAAATAATTCAAGGAAATAAAAGGAACTTTGACGTCAGGCAAAGATGGAGGAATAATGAAGAGTGCCAACTCCGTTCCCGAAGCATTCTTCTGGAGGCTGAAAATTCTTAATGCTGTTCACAAGACATGCATGTATCGGATAAAAAAAGAAAGGAGGGGATCTCCTACAACACCTAGTTGCAGAACCAACAGCAAAACATCCACTATAAAAACACAAAGAAGACACGCACAGAAAGAGACGTAATGGTACAAGGATAATAGTTCCTTGGCATCTAAAGATTCGTTCTTAATTATTCAAATACGTTATCCCTCTTGCTCAGTTGAATTCCAAGTGTCATATTTTTTCACTTGGAGAGAAAGAGAGAGTTTCATACTTTCTGTCGAGCCATTCAGAAGCATACATTGAATGTCGATTACAACATATGTTGGAGGAAGGGTGTTTAACATTCTAACTGTTGGTAATAATTTAGAAGGAAATGGCAAATTCAAATAGATAACGTTATCTTCGATTCTCCGCAAAATAGCTTTTCTTTGTTACAAGGATTGTAAAAAGAAAAGAATGATAAAAGAGAGGGCTCGTCCGGGATTCGAACCCGGGACCTCTCGCACCCAAAGCGAGAATCATACCCCTAGACCAACGAGCCACTTGCAAATAGACGATTCGTATTGTAATCCTATTCGATCCGATGGGAGTTTGTTTTACCTTTGCAATGCCGACGTGGCGTATAAAAAAAGAATGTGCTATATAAATGATCAAGTCGTCGTATTGTAATGAAAATGCGGAAAATAAAGGGAATGTCTATCAAAAATCTATTACGAAAAGGTAGAGTATTGTTGCATCAGAAAATATGACTGGTGATAAGTTTTTATTCTTTAAATGCCCGTAGATACACCTTTATTTACTAGTTTTATCAGGCTCGTTGGTCTAGGGGTATGATTCTCGCTTCGGGTGCGAGAGGTCCCGGGTTCGAATCCCGGACGAGCCCTTGTTCAATTTTTGAAGAATACTCGATACATTTCTCTAACCTCCACAAGTGGAAAATGTGCGTTGAATTCCACACTACTTGTCTGTATGATTAGTTTTGCATTGCCTTAATGAGTTAAAGAAGATCCTCACGATAATCTCAACAGCACTCACAATAGAGCACCAGTTTGGGCATCGACGGACAAGATAGAGGTGGGACCAGGTGCCCGGGAGGGGTAAGCATCCCCTGTTGGCTAGCCGCACCCGCCGTCCATGTCCATACTATTTTGTTTTCTTCTGATTTCTGATTGAAAATCATCTCACTATTTCTTGTGATCGAGAACATAAACCACTTGACACATTTCTTTCTTCATAAGATAGGTCCTTTCTTATTCTACCGAGAATTTATTCATACGGAACAATGATCATGATGATAGAGCAAACATAAAACAGTCAGTCTGCCATATATTTGAAATCAAACAACCGGTAAAAGTGCTTTTGTAAGCTAAGCTTAAAATTAACATCAGAAATAAGGGGATGTCAAACCAGACTCGGTTGCAGAACTCATATCAAAGCACCAAAATACTTGATGCTAAAACTAAGAGTAGACTAACACAGCAAGGGACGTAAAAGAGACATAGAAACATTAAACACAGAAGACTACACATAAATCAACGAGACCAATGCACAAATGGTACCGACTTAGGACGGCCATCTGCCACGCCAGAAGCAAATGGTGTAGTTATCCGGATTATGTGTGCATAACCTTCCCATATTTCCGGTTACCAAAAGGTATCGAAGAACGCACAATTGTAGTGTAAAGTAACCCCCTCACTCTAAGATGACGACACGAACAAGACAGCAAAACGCAGGCGTCTTTGATCTTTAAATGGCCGTAGATACACCTTAATTTACTAGTTGTATCAGGCTCGATGGTCTAGGGCTATGATTCCCGCTTCGGGTGCGATATTTCCCGGTTTCGCATCCCGGACGAGCCCTTGTTCAATTTTTAAGAATACACGACACAATTCTCAAACCTCCGCAAGAGCAGAATGTGTGCGATGAATTCCACACTACTTGTCTGTATGATTATAGTTTTGCATTACCTTAAGTGTCGTTTGTTTTCTTCTGGTTGGAAGTCATCTTCCCACTATTTGTTGTGATCGAGAACATAAACCACTAGACAAATTAGTAAGGTTCATTCTTGTTTTTAGTCTACCGAGTATTTATCTATACAGAACAATGATCACAGGAAGCAAGTACAATGTACTTAAGATCCTTTAATAGGTTTGTATTTTTCGTGCCGATCAGTTAAGGAATGTGTCCGACGAGGCTTCTGATGGGGCAATTTCGACATTCCAGAAATTGATGTACAGAAATACCGAAATCTTATTTAAGATTATTTCTAAATACATTTATGTTAGTGTATCTAACTCAAGTTTATTTGTTTCTGCAAATAGTGTCCTATTTTAATGGTCAGCAAGTATTGTACAATGATATCAGGGAAAAAAGAAATCCCCCTCAAATTGCGGAGGAGTCAGATGCCCATCTATGGAGTTTAGATTGTATAATATTTCTTTGATTGTTTCTTTGATGTTTATTTGAGAAAGGGATTGAGCTCTATAATGGACCGATCAATTCCAAAAGTCTCCAGAGTGGACCAGTGATAACCTTATCTACTATACCAAGAGCACGTGCATCTGCTTTCTAGAGCTGCAACGAGTCGGGAACTTCTCGATTCGGTTCGATTTTTTGTCTCGATTCGATTCTTTTCGGTTCGAGTTATTTATGCTATAATTTTCCCTGGATATTTTTTTTTTCAATTTATTTGAAAATTCAATTGAAAATCTCATTTCAGTGAAAAAATAATGTTCAAGTGAAGGTACTGTATGATAAACATCATTTGTAAATGTTCATGTCTTTCGTGGAAATATTATTCAAAGACACCCCCCCCCCCCTCATAATTTCAATGGAAACTGAGGAGCTTCTTTAATTTTTGAGGTTGCGCTAGAGAAAAATTAAAGAAGCTCCTCAGTTTCCATTGAAATTACCCCCCCCCCCCCCCTTCCACAGAACAGCCTTATCTGGGGATATGTGCGCAAAAAATACATGAAAATTAACCAGATCATACAAAGAAGTGCATACTAGTTATATAATTTAAAAGAGGCATTTCAATTTGGGGTAGCACTCGTTGAAATGCGGCGAAAGTCGCCGGTTCGAATTTCCTCTGTTCCTGTATTTTCTATACGAATTGCTTGGTAAAAATCACTTGAAAGGTTCACTATTTATTCTAAATCACCAACCAAAATCATTATTATTGGGAATCTTGCGATTAGTGAATCTTTAAAGTTTAAATTAGAACGTTTTTTCCTGCATTATTTAGACTATTCGACTCGAATCTTTTCTGACCACAACGACTCGCGATTCGAGTCAGAGCTAAGAATCGCGATTCTCGGTGCACCGCGACGAATCGTTGCAGCTCTACTGCTTTCGTAATCTTCTGATTTAAGTCATATTCGATTGATTTCATATCAAAGTCATTAGTCAACAGCCATTGATGTAAGAATTCAACAATGTAAGAATTCAACACGGTCATTCCAATGGTAGTATGGTGTTACAGAATCATAGAATGTTATTAAATTTATTTGATCCAAATGTAACTAATTCGTTCTTCAGTCCTTTTTTCCTAGAAAGCTTTGCAAATTATGGGGACAACCCAGCTTTCTCTGACCTGTGGCTGGTAAAGGCCTTGGCGGCAGTTCTGACCAATCTCACAATGGATGATTCAAAGTAACCAATACAACGAGGATTCTTCCCCCATTTTCCATGCTGTTTAATACTTCAAACTCTTTCGCACGTCTTTCGCTTTCAGGGGCAAAATTAACGATAAGATATCTTTGCAAACAATTTGCCCATATTTTTGATTTGTTCTTACCTCTACAGAAAGCATGTCCGAATTGTTTATCACAGATGGAAGGAACTCAGACCCAAGATAGGCAAACATTCGGTTGAAAACAAGATCGACAGCGCCTTGATCAAACATTGTGTTTGTAATGGAGATTATCGATTTTTTTTTACTTTCTGCTCTTGTTCTATTCACAGACCTCACTGTAATTACCAATTAATTCCATCAGAGCTCTCTGTAAATACTAATTCATTCATCAAACTAGCAACGCTTTCCATTACAGACGCACCGATAGACAACGACTAACCCTCTCTTGTGGTTATCTACTTAAGTAATGCTAAAAATAAAACGTTGTTGAGTCAGAATGCAAAGTATTGCCCACGAGGTCTGCAGGATTTACACTGTTTAGCATTGCCATCACAATTTGTTGCTGAGCAACGGCCTTGGCCTCGACATATAACCTTAACTTTACTGCCAAGCTTGGGAATCGGTTCGGTAACTTTCCGTTAAGGTTATGAAGGACTGCTTCAATAACAGTGTTCATCGTGTTTAAACTCGCATTACATTTCTAATTATCTATATTTACCGTTTTCAAATGTCTTTACAATGCCACTTTCAAGAAGCACATTTAACTGCCCCAGCTCTCTTATTCTTACGTTACCTCTTCCCTAAGACATTCGATCTTTTCCTCGTTTTCTAAAACTTCATTACATTTCCCCGCCTTTTTTCTCGTCTTATTAAAGCACTTATCTTTTTTTGCAATTTGTGTTTCTCGCCTTACAACACTTTTACATTTTCCTTAGATCTAGCCGGTGATTGTTTTTTCTCTGATTCTCTCTTTCCTCCTTCCAATTCATTCATTCTCTCTCGTTATTCGTTTTCTATATTATCCATTCTCTTACTCAATTCCATGTTCATTGCGTTTCTTTAACTCCTCGGGTAATTATATACATGAGCTCGCTACAGCCGGCAGAGCATGGACTGTATTACGTATGCCCTCTTTTTATATTCATTTGCATATTCATCTGTTTTGCTGGGCCCCTTTGTTTTGCGGTCTTGTTTGTGTGTGGTCATCTAACAGTGAGGAGGTTGTTTTACACCACACTTGTACGTTCTTCGAGACCTCTGAGTAATTGGAGAAGTGAGAGGGTTGTGCGCACGTAATCCAGGATACCCACACCATTTGCTACTTGCGTGGCAAATGGCCGTCCAAAGTCGGCACCGGTTACCCATTGGTCTCGTTGGTTTATGTGTAGTCTTTAGTGTTTCGTGTTTATTTGTCGTGTGTCTCTTGTCCGTCTCTTTGTATGCTCGTCTTTAGTGTTTTCGCATCGGGTGTGTTCGTGTTTTGCTGTAGGTGCTGCAACAGGGTCTAGTTGAAGATCCCCTCCCTTCTTTAATATTTTGAATTGAGTCTTTCAAGTCGCTTGTTAACGTTTCTTGTATTGGTTTGGAATTTTTGTTCATGACGATATAGAGTTGGAACACTTCTGTATTATTATTATCATAAACACTTATTTCATGTTGCAGTGTGGAGCAGTTAAAATCGTTCCCCGTGACCTGATGTTCAGAAGTGTATTAATTACTTCTTTCCAGCTATGTCGCCTGAAAGCTTTGCTTTGGCCTTTTATCGATTTGACATCATAGATAATATTTGGCTTTATCGAAAACTTGCCATTCCATTCAAAACTATCACCGAAACTAATTGAGGTTAACATCTTAGCACCATCCCTCCTATGCTATTTTGAACAAATCTTTTATTTGGATATGCTACTACTGAATCGACCCTACAGGAAATATGGAGCCGCGCTTTCTCTGTAAAGTAAATGTACAAATCTAAATTCAAAACATAAAAGAGGGCGCTACTGAAATTAATTTTGGTGGCTCCGCTGGAAGAATCACTGATGAGAATTAAATATTCGAAACACGTGTCTGGTGCAGGAAAATTGGTTTGGAATTTTCACTATGAAGGTACAGTGTTGGAACACTTCTGTATTATTGTACTACATGTATATTTGGACAGTTTCCCTCTCGTATTATTCAGTTCTTTGGTTGTTTCACCGAGGTTTTTTTTTTTAACATTTCACTATATTTTTCACTCCAATGATTTGTCTCCTTTAAAAGATCTTTATCTGTCGCATATTTCCCGAGGAGTTATCTGTACTTCTTCTGAATATTTTATCAATCTTCTTTAACTCATTTGTGTCAGACTTATTCCCTTTGCCGTGTGGAGCTCGTAAGAAAGGGGTTTGACAGGAAGTGTTTTGAATATTTTCCCTGACATGGTCGCCATAGCACTTTCTATATAGATATAACCTCAGACAGTGCAATTCATGTATTTTATATATATTTTTTTATTTTTTTGCATGTACATCGGCGGCGGGTGCGGCTAGCCAACAGGGGATGCTTACTCCTCCCGGGCACCTGGTCCCACCTCTAGCTTGCTAGGGGTCCGTCGATGCTCAATTTGGTGCTCTATGGTGAGTGCTGTTGAGATTATCGTCAGGATCTTCTTTAACTCTTATATGTACGACGATTATATTACGTCATATACCTATGTTTGAAACGCGCCAAATCTTAAACAAGAGCAGCATATATAGCACTTGAAACGCGTTCTGAAAGGGATCCAAACAATGGTTGGAACACATTCTGAAAGGGATCCAAACAATGGAAAACAATGAATGACATAACCGAAGACAATTGGGGCAGTCAACTGGAAAATCCAGTTATGTTATGGGCTGTATTCTACTCGTCGAGACCTTTCATTTGATATGTCACACGGTATACTTCTGGTGCCTTTGTTATTTTGCACCCAATGACCCCGAACTACCCCCGGGCTGTATTCTACTCGTCGAGACCTTTCATTTGATATGCCACACGGTATACTTCTGGTACCTTTGTTATTTTGCATCCAATGACCCCGAACTACCCCCGGGCTGTATTCTACTCGTCAAGACCTTTCATTTGATATCTTACACGATATTTTGCACTATATGTCCCCGGGACCCCACCCCCACATCCCTGGACATGGTGTTATGGAGTGATCTTGCCCGATTTTGTTTTGCATGAAGAAGTTTTAAGTAACGGGTGGTGTCCCTGTCCGAGTTTTTGCATGATGGACTTGTTATCCCTGATCGGTTTTCCCATTTTTGCCCCCCAGTGCATCCATTGTTTTGGATTCCTTTCATAACGTGTTTTAAGCGTTTGACCTTGCCCTATTTTTTGTGACCGATTTTCCAGTTGCCTGCCCCAATTGTCTTCGGTTATGTCATTCATTGTTTTCCATTGTTTGGATCCCTTTCAGAATGTGTTCCAACCATTGTTTGGATCCCTTTCAGAACGCGTTTCAAGTGCTATATATGCTGCTAACAAGAATGACCCGACATGCCGGGAAAGGCAATACATTTCAAATGCATCAGATCAAATAAATGCAAAGAGCAGAATGCGCCCCGGCAAAATACAACTGTTTCTACTCCAACTTAGCTTATTTATTACCAAAAAACTTACCCACTCTACGTATAAACACAAGATTATCTTTATCCTGTCAAAGCCGATAAAGTGATTCCATCAATATGACAGGCCTATTTCTCAAAATATCGATTTTTCAACCCAAAAATGACAGAACTTAATTTCATCTAATGATTCTCAAGTTGACCAAATCCAGAATTTGATATCGCGATCTATCCGAAAGGATGTGGATAAATACACAGCTCCAATGATTTCCTATTGATAAACAAAGTTGAAGTGCGGCTAGTGACGAGTTTTGGACGTTCTTAACCTTGGGGGTATGGACAGTATCGCCTCGAATTTTCACCTCAAAATGACAGAATTAAATATTCGTTAATTTATCAAAGATGTGGATTTATAAATTCAGATTGTTGTAGAGTTTCTTCCTATACGTGGACAATTTGATTGGTGTCATGAAATCGTGAGTATTCTCAGTTTATCATTTGCTCCCCATAGACTCCTATAGTAAGAATATGAAGCATACGGAATCCAATATGGCCGCTATGCAAATTAGGAAATTGAGCGCTATTTTGCCATATGTGTCGAGAAACGTCAAATAGCGAATAAAAATATACAAAAGGAGAAATATTTTTCATAAAAGTTATATGTATTATGTTTCAATTCCCTTTCATGCTCAATTTAAAAAGAAAAATTAATTTTGAAGATAGTAAATCAATTTTGAAAATAGGTAAACTGAATTCCGGAATATGAAAACCCTTTTATTTTGCACGACACAGTCATTTAGTAAGCTTTCGGGCGGGAAATACACACCGCGTAGAAACAGACACTTTTGTACTCTTATCTCATCCCTAGTTATTGTATATTTGATCGGAATACAAACAAAATAGATTCTTCCATTGAACAAAAAGATAAAATCGACATTTTTTTCAATACTAGTACTTCACCGCTATAAAGACCGATTTTCAAACATGTCATTAGCCCATCTCCCCTTTTTCAATTTCTGTCCGTAGGACATTGTTCCAATCCGAGTTACAGAATGCCACTTGGTCAAACAATTTGTTTTTTAAAGATACAGTGTCCCTGAATATAATTTTATTTAAAAATTGAAATTTATTCCAAAGGGTATAGATAGAGGGAAACAGGATCCATAAAAAGTTTCATTTGAAAATATGCAGAAACGACCCTAATTTGTCGATTTTTTAATAATTTTAAAATCTCCATATACCTCTATTGTAAAAATTCAATACATTGTTGGTGGCGCTAGTGAAATGAATTAGAGCTCCACACCCAAAATTCAAAACTGACGTTTTAAAAGTTCTTTAACTGCGAATATATGCGTTAGACTCGCCAGAAAATTTGAATTTATACAAATGAGAATGTATAATTTCGTATGAAAAGAACGATTTTGCACTCCAAAATTTTGTAAAATTAATTAATTTTCAGTGACACCGTCCCTTTAATGATATTCACATTTCTAAAACGTAGGTCCTATAGCATCATATCCCCACCCATCCTGCTACATCTTTCGGTACAATTTTTGGACATAATAACTTTCACACTGTTTTGTCATATTATATTGTTTAGATTAAGGATCATTGACAAGGAATAAGTACCCGAAACGTGCATGTCTGGTCCATGGTACAAGTTTATCTTCTTTTTTTTAAAGAAAGGAAGGGATCTCCAACAACACTCGGCTGCAGCACCCACAGCAAAACACCCAATGTAAAAACACAGCAGACACCCACAGAAAGAGACACAAAAGGGACCAGGAACACCAACTCGAAACACAGAAATATGAAACACAAAAGACCACACATAAATTAACGAGACATGGAACACAAAAGACCACACGTAAACCAACGAGACCATTTGGGCAACCGGTGCCGACTTAGTGTGTCCATATGCCACGCAAGAAGCAGACGATGTGGTTATCCGGATTACGTGCGTAAAACCCTCCCATCTTTCCGATTGCCCAGAGGTCTCGAATGTGGTGTAAAATAACCTCACTGTAAGATGACATATATAAACAGACAGCAAGACGCAGGGGCCCCAAGAAACACCAAATTGGATATGAGTGAAATTTATTGTTGATCTAAGGATCAATGATACCCCCGCTGGGCATATGTTGCATATAGGCTACTGAAACCATGACTATACACATGGTAGTTTTCAAGGGCTTGAGTCTGCACTTGGGCTGGATCAATATATCGATACGTATCGATATTTTTGCTCCGATACATTTATTTATAGCACAAAATATGCTTTTAATGTGGTGTACCAAGCATTTTCATGAAAATTTATGTTTGATCATGATCATCTTCTTCGTAAAAGGCAGTTATGTTCTTTTGAATTGGATCGATCAAGCTTGCCTTTTATGCTGGTCATTCAAATCATTTCATGATTCGACGTCTATGAATAACAAATATTACATGTAATGCTTATTGGAAGGTATATTTTTGTCATTCAACATGATTCATTGAAACGTCAAAGTAATATCGACTCAATCTTTAGTTTTGTTTCCAGAAACGTTGGAAAGCAAACTGACCTCACGCGTTTGTTTTCTCATAAACATATTTCTGAAATTTCTGAAAAGGGTTTGACGGGAAAGTTTGCGATCGAATGAAAAAATAGATTGATCTATGACTACGGGCATAATAAGGAGAAAAAGAACCACCAGGGACGTAATCGTTCGTAAAATATATATTTATATAGGTTTTTGCTTGCTTGCTTTGGTTCCTGTTTTATGCTGATTATGTATGCCTTCTGTTTCTGATTCTCTGAATTATCGATTTTGTGCAGGGATATGGTCATTATCCATATTTGTCATATAAGAAATGCAGAGGAACTATAAGTAAGACCTAACCACCAGGAACCCATTTGACTATGACGTGACAATAATGTGTTGGGAAGGTGTAGTTATTAGTGAATGAAATTGCTAATTTGTGCGTTTTACAAAAATTAGATACGATATATTTAATATCTGTCTTTTTTCTATTGTATTGTATCGTATCGAAAATGTTATTTCGATACTCAGCCCTAGTCTGCACATAATTGAGCAACATGACCCATATTTAAAATTGTCCTATTCCCATGGTGTAAAATTATAACATTGAATTTGCAACATAGCCTATATAGGTTCATGACCTAGATTTCTGAGAATAAAATTTAAATTTTAGATATCAATTTATTCCCTTGAGGGTTTTCTTTCAGATGATTTGAAATTACAAAATACTGAAATTTTTCTTAGCTTCTACGGGTAAACCTTCTGCACATTACTGAGCGACGTGACATATATATTTGAACTTGACCTGTATTTCTTGGTGTAAAATTATATCCAACAAATTAATTGATTACCTTGTGATAGTTTTCCTTTAAATGTCTGGAAAGCCCTTGAAGTTTCAAGGGATCAGCTGATTATCTGTAACCGTTTTGCTTGAAATGTTCGGAAACCACAAGTTACTGAATTTAAGTTTCAAGGGGCATAACTCTGCACATAATGGAGCGGCATGACCCATATTCAAAATTAACCTGTATTCCTTGGTGAAAAAAATATATCATATCCAAGATATCAATTGATTATCTATAACGGTTTTCCTTTAAATGTCCGGAAACCACAAATTATTGAATTTGCCTTAGTTTCAAGGGGCAAAACTCTGCACATTATTGACCTGTATTTCGATATTAAAGCTATATCCAATTAATAAATTGGGTTATCTGTAACGGTGTTCCTTTAAATGTCCGGAAAGCACAAAATACAGAGTTTTTTCGGGTTTCAAGGGGTATAACTCTGCACAAAATTCTTCAACATGACCCATATTCGAACTTGACCTGTACTTCTTGATGTTAAAACTATATCCAAGAAATCAATTGATGATCTGTAACAGTTTTCCTTTAAATGTCCGGAAACCAAAAGTGGACGAATGCACGCACGAACGGACATGTTTATAACTATATACAATCACCATTTTATGGAGGGGGTATAAAAAGAGAAGGCATACAACATACAGTCCGTGCTATGCCGGCTGTAGCGAGCTTATGCATGTGAACACCAGGGGATTCCGACTGAGATTCAGAGAGGACATGTGGTCGGGTCCTTGTCTTCTCTAAAGGGGTTTGGACAGGGCCCGTCACGGAGTCCTGTCGTCAAAGTGCATTTCTTAAGAATGCGCTGGTACACGGGTATAGATTGGTCCAGTACCATGCCAAGTGTCCGTCTGGTGACAGATGGGTCAATCCACGGTATAAAAGGCGTTTGACGATTATAACACAATTTCGATGGTAATTCTGTCTACCTTTGATCCTTCTTATTTTGTTAAATATGTCACCATAAAATGCAGGTTGTGAAATACCTAAAGTAATATACTCTTTTGCTTGTATGGATCCTAGTCTAAAAGAAGTTGGGGATAATTTTTGTAAAATTTCCAGAAAGTATTTACTAGTTTATGAAAGTGAAATCCTTGACCTAAACGTTTGTTGGTAATTTGTTGAAAATCTAAGACTTCAGTACATGCTCTAGCATACCGGATGAGCTGCGAAATGTAGATACCGTATAAAGGTAATCTAGGGACATCGCCGTCGAGACAGGGAAAATTTACAATGTTACATCCAAAATAATCTCTTTTGTCATACACACTTGTATGAATCTCTTTATTAAAGATACAGTGTCCCTGAAAATAATTTTATTGAAAACGTAAAATTTATTCCAAAGAGTCCAGATAAAGGAACGAAGGAGCCATATAAAAGTTTTATTTAAAAATATGCTGTAACGACCATAATAATATTGTCGATTGTGTATAAATTAAATCTCCATATACCTCTATTTAAAAAAAAATAATACATTGTAGGTGGCGCTAGTGGAAAGAATTAGAGCTGCGCACTCCAATTCAAAATGACGTTTTTAAACGGCTGTAACTCACTGTGTAGCATCACGTCACCTACGTTGGTGGAACCACGAATGAATGAAAAGCTCAGTTGGAGGAAAGAAAACATGAACTGCAATAATTGCTTTGATTAAATTTCATCTTTTCATAGCCTATAACCTTGTCTAAACAAATACTTTTTCCATCATGGACTCGTCATTAAGTAAAACGTCGTTGTTTTTACAAACATTGCGACAAAAGCTGTAGATATTTGCATGGAAACCACCTGCACAACATTGTGTTTAATATATTTCGACCACGGCGTTCCTTTTGTAAGAATGTTTACAAAAACTACGATGATTTCTTGATTGAAAAACAAAGAATCATCAAAATATCACTTTTTACAAGGACATCAGCTATGAAAAGATAAAATTGAATTAGCCGCAGAAACGGCCAACGACACTTGGATATTTGGTTGGTAGGGGTGTGTTGGCCGCAGGAAAGTACATTGAACAAACCCGGGACCCAAATTTAGGATATGGCCGGCACGAATCGGCAAATTTCCTGGGGGATTATTGACTGTGTCTCACTCAAATAAAATAAAACTAAACGATCGGCAATCATATTTTACCTTGTTAAGCATTAATATCAATGATACGGCCGGGATTCTACTTGCCTCCGCTTCGTCTCTTCGAATTCAAGCGCCATGTTGTAAGTTTACACTCATGCGTCAGGTCAAACATGTGACACCACGAGGTTGTTTCCATAACAACGTCCATTCATATGGATCGAGGTGTCACGTGTTTGACCTGACGCATGAGTGTAAACTTACAACATGGCGCTTGAATTCGAAGAGACGAAGCGGAGGCAAGTGGAATCCCGGCCGTATCATTGATATTAATGCTTAACAAGGTAAAATATGATTGCCGATCTTTTAGTTTTATTTTATTTGAGTGAGACACAGTCAATAATCCCCCAGGAAATTTGCCGATTCGTGCCGGCCATATCCTAAATTTGGGTCCCGGGTTTGTTCAATGTACTTTCCTGCGGCCAACACACCCCTACCAACCAAATATCCAAGTGTCGTTGGCCGTTTCTGCGGCTAAAATTGAATCAAAACAATCATCATAGTACCTGTTTTCTTTCCCTCAAACGAGCGGTATGCCTCCATTTTGTGTTCGTGGTTTCACCAACTTAAGTCACGTGATGCTACACAGTGTAACTGCGAATGTATTCATTAGATTCGCCTGAAATTTAAATTTGTACGAATGAAAATGTCTACTTTCATATGAAAAGAAAAATTTTGAAATTTTGTAAAATTAATTAATTTTCAGGGACACCGTCCCTTCAATTTTCAGGGACACCGTGTCTGTAAAGTTGCAATGTTCATCGATATGGCTATGTCCGTCTAACGATGAAGTCCAACCACTGAAGATTGCATATATTCAATAGTCATCGGCACTGGTAGAAGAACTGATGTGTTTTCTTTGAGAAATAGAACTAGAGGGCGCTGCTGAAATACATTTGATTATTTCAGAAAATCACCTCTGCATTTAATAAGTAACGCGGATAAGGATTTACTGACTGAAACACGTGTGTGGTGCATTTAAATTGGTTTGAAATTTTCTTCAAGAAGGTAAAGAGTTGGTACACTTCCGTATTATAAGGAACACTTCCGTATTATAATTCTTATTCTGTACGGAGAAAATTCTACATAATAATGACCTGCTCGTGAATATCGGCCAAACGTACGGCATATAATACACTTTTCATAGGGTACTTAGTCTTCATCTTTTTCCCTTCATTAGTCTCGTTAATTTATGTGTAATCTTCTGTGTTTGCATTTTTGATGCCGTATTAGGAAAAGAAAGGAGGGGAGTTCCTTGTCCCTTTTGCCTCTCTTGCATCTTTATGTCTACTCTTTATTTTCACTTGGGGTGTTTCGAACTTATATGGGTGCTGCAACCGAGTCCTCTTCGAGCTCTCCTATTTCTGTTTTAATTGTCCATTTCTATCCATTTATCTGCCCTTAACTTAATCCTTTATGGATATGAGTTAAGTGTTCTTTCAAAGTCATATTATTACGTATGGAGGAGTGAAGAACAGATATTTCGTCAGCAAAAAAGGAAGGGTAATACCAATGATATTTTTAACAATATCATTTACAAAAACTAAAAATAGGAAAGGGACAAGAACTAAGCCCTGGAGCACGTCGGCGTTTGTCTTGAGTAAGGATCAACTATCGCTGCCTATGCTTTATTTTCGAGGTAATTTCAATTTTGATGAAGTCATTGACGTTTCCAGCAAAGCCAAAACATTTAAATTTGGGAATAGTCCGTGGTGCCAAACACGATCTAAAGCATTAGATATGTCACAGAAGACTTAGCATACCACCTTAGATTCTGATTCAGGGTTTTTATGTTTAACTTACATTAAGTGATCTGGAAGTGTGTATTTCATGTAAAATGTTCTGTGTTTTGGGATCATTAAATGCCTGTTTTTCAAGTGTCTCTATCTGTCAAACTTTGAAGTCTAAACACTGAAGATGACATATATTCAAAAGTCCTTGGCACTAGTAGACGAACTGATGCATTGTCTTCAAAAATTTTATTTCTCATCTTTCAATTCCAGACAGAACGCCCCTTTTAACGCAGCTGTTTGAAAATACATCAGTAAAGTCTGGAGCAGATTCGTTATCTCCAACAGTCATTTTCCCCATTCTCTTGAACGATACCATGTGTGCACTGCAAGCCAAATGGGGATTTTTTTATTCATGAAAAAAGTTCAAGAATATGTAAGCCTTTTGATCCGTTGGATTCGTATTTCGGGTTTTGACTTTCTTTCACTGATTGGAATTGATACGAATGTGATAATCGACTTATATCAATTAATAGTATTTTTTTTAACACTTCTGCACTTTTTTTTTTGTTTCCAGAATCAAAGATTCGGGGGCATATAGTTTTTAGCCTGTCCGTCTGTTATTCCATGGCAAAAGATGCTCAAAAATTCCATTATACCTGATATGTACATCAATGTGTACATCGAGACACTCTGAATTTGACCAGTTTTCATGGAACTGTTGCAACGTGTGTTATAACTCATTTGTGTCACACTTATGCTCTTTGCCGTGTGGAGCTCGTAAAAAAGTTCCCCGCGAGGGGTTTGACAGTAGGTGTTTTGAATATATTTCCCTGACATTGTCGCCATAGCACTTTCTGTATAGACATAACGTCAGACAGTGCATGAATTTTATATTATGTTTTCATTTTCGTGCTTTAACATCGACGGCGGGTGCGGCTAGTCAACAGGGGATGCCTACTCTTCCCGTGCACCTGGTCCCACCTCTAGCTTGCTAGGGGTCCGTCAATGCATAATTTTGTGCTCTATTGTGAGTGTTGTTGAGATTATCGTCAGGATCTTTAACTCATTATACACTCGGCATGGCTCTTGACCAATCTCCAGCCTTATACCAGCGCATTCTTAAGACTTGCATTCTGCCTGACTGTGCATGATGACGGGACTCCATAACGGGCCCTATCAAAAAATTCAAATCCCCTTAGAGAAGACAGGGCCCCAACCACCTGTCCTCTCTTATATAATAATTTCATACATGAGCTCGCTACAGCCAGCAGAACTCTATTCCTTGCTATAACCCCTCCCCCAATTTTAAAATCCATTTACATATTCATTTGTGGATGATATTTTTTGGATCCCTGCGTTTTGCGGTCTTGTTTGTATGGGCGTTTACAAAAAGACGGATCGGCGTAAAGAACTAAAATCTGAAATACTGTTCCATGTGTAAGTGTGAAGGAATGGTTGAACATTTTGTTTCATGTTCCGTGTTTTGCGACTGGAAAAGAAGAAAGGTATTTTATTTTGTGACATTTTATTTTTGATTTTTACTACTCTTTCATTGGCAATTGGTGCAAATTATTTTATTTCTCTTCTTTGCATCTTCGTCCTAGAGGCCAATGCAGACTGGATGGAATTCCTTTTCGCATGCATCGCAATAAACATGCAATGTATGTGTGTCTGGTAATTTACAGTATAGTTCGACAGTATGAATTTTCTTGATTTCTGTCTTGGGCTTTCTTTTGCTAATTGTCGGGAAAGAAGAAAATTCCTTCCGTTCAATACAATTGAACAAATGTGACCGCACCTTTCTACTGTCATATCGCTGTTTAAAGACATCTTTGCCGAAGGCCAAGTAAACCATATTGGCGATGGCATATATGCCACAGTCATATCCGTTGTTTTGTTGCATAACATCAAGAATATCTGACTATTTCTTGAAATTTCTAAAAAGTGGGTCCTGTAGCATCATATCCCACCCATCCTGCTACGTCTTTCGGTATACTTTTTCGACATAGTAACTTTCATACTTTTTGGCATATTACATTGTTTAGATTTAGGATCACTGATGAGGGTTAAGTACCCGAAACGTGCATGTCTGGTCCACGTTGCCAATTTATCTGTTCTTAAATGATGCTATTCAATTTGAAGACGTTTACATTTGACATGCATTCCTGGCGGATCTATCAGGCTACAGACAGCCATGGTCTCCAATGTTGGCAAGTCATCGAAGGCAGAGTCACAGATAATGATTTCGCCTGGTTCACAATTAATGTTTGTAATTGTCAACGTGAGAACTCTGGAATTCTGTTGATTATTTGAATGAATTGATCTACGTGTTTTCGAAAGTTCATTTCTATTGTCAATGCTGACGACTGAAGTCCTGCCAGGTCGGGGAATGGAGCGTGGATAATGTTCATGGCTGCGTCAATCAATGTTCCATTCAGCCAGCCACATGGATCCAGAATGAGCTCTCGATCTGATACATTCAAATTTTCTAACAGAACTTTTTGTCTGCCGGAACCCACACTTCCCTGCTATAGCGTACGTCTTTACAGTAACTTTCGTTCATTTGGTCTAGATCTATGTGTTCCATTGCACCAACTGAAAATTACGAAAGGTTATTTTACAATTGTCCTTTTTTCGAGACCTTTGGGTAAACGGAAAAGTGGGAGGATTGTGAGAACGAAATCCGAAAAACTACTCCATTTGCTACCTACATGATAGACGGCCGGCCTAAGTCGGCACTTATTGCCCATAGACCTTTTCAACTTAACTACGGCACTCTTATTACAGCGCATGCGCACGAAGTTAGGGGTGGCAAAAGTTTATTTACATTGACAACCTTCGGGTGTACTAATATAGCAAATGAGGAGGCAAAATTGAAGAAAATTAAATTATTTTAAGGTTCTCACGGGTATACATAAAAGGAGGTCATGGATGAAAGCTCTGAATAGAAAAAATACCCCAAATGCAAACTCCAGAGTTTGCTCTGAACATTTTGTCGGGGTTGCACTCCGACAACAGAGATGATGTAAACTACACCCCTACCTTGTTTTCGTACAAGAGAGAACCAAAGAATGACAAGAGAAGGGAGGAATATTAACGTTCTCTGCTGAGAGAAACAACCAAGGTATGCAATGATGTTATATTAATTTAAATACATTTCTAGAAAAGAAATGTGCATTCTACAACAATTATTAGAGATCCAACAGCGGCACGGTAGAGACAGGATTATTTAGTCTACCAACAGTATTAGATTACCATCACATTCACCATTATTATATTCAATAACTGAAGCTTTAAAATAATATATTAATGCCCAAGTGTGGATTAAGAAGGTAAGGAACCCCCTGTGGAATTCGCCAAAATTTCTAGTTTTATGAGGAATTTACATCAAATTCTTTTCAAAACTATAAGCTGGAAAAGCAGCATCGGATCCCCTACACGTAATCATTGTTGACCAGTTTCTTTGTAGTCGGCACATTTTTCATCACAATTGTAATGAAGAACCTTGTTCATCATGATGTCATTATGTCCATTTTATATATAGTGTGATTCAGCTTCATAATAATAGCATGAATTCGATTTTACTTATGTGAATCATTTTTATGGACATAACAAGAAATTCAGCAAGCACAGGCAAGGAGGGAAAAGGAAATACCAATGTTCTCTCTTAATTTACACAGCTTATACTGTTCAGCTCCAAAGGATGAAACAAGTGTGTACATAAATAACGTGTAATTTACAATTAAGATCTTTGAAGTTTGCATGAATGTCCTATGCAATATTCTGGTTGGTTTTGATGCAAACTTCCTGATAGCTGCAGGATGTATAAAATTCATTTGCTCACAGACTTACTAGATTATAATCTTAGAGTATAATATATACAAACTGGCAATGATAACATGAGACTTGGTGTCATGTTTTCATCTGTAGTATTTAGTTGACGCAATATTTAAGCCAATATAAACCTTTTTGAGGCGAATGTCAGTTGTACATCCCCGGCCGAGAAATGCTGGGCAGCCCGATCCATGGTTCTGTGGGACTGGATTTCCCCTTCAGACTCGCCTCCCATGGCAAGGATTTCATGGCGTTTCCTCGTTACCATGTAGCTAAATATATCGGAGAAATTGATTTTTAAGCTTGGAAATAAATTTAGGAAACCATATTAAAATCGGTCTCTCTATAACTTGGAATAACCTTTCCCTCAACACCGAGACAGAATGGATCATTATTTGTGTTTGTATCTTCCCGCGAAGCCATAGTTTTTTGATCGATATAGTTTGCAACCCCTGGGTCTTTCTACGCATGCGCGGAAATAACTCCGAAAAGGCCTGTTGGTCTCGTTGGTTTATGTGTAGTCTATTGTGCTTCATGTTTCTATGTCTGTTTTACGTCTCTTGCTGTGCTCGTCTACTCTGTGTTTTCGCATCATGTGTTATGGTGTTTTGCACCGTACCCTCAACGATCTTCTGATCATTGCACGCAACGGCGGCAGACATGAACTGCTTCATGCTCTCTCATCAGTTCCAGCAGTTCAATTGAAATCTATCTTGGATGAAGTACTGGTTGCATTCTTAAGAAATACTGATTGATTCAGACTTAATATCATTGTTGCATTCGCACAGAATAAACTTTATCCAGTTGTTAAAAACATCCCACCTAAAAAACGATTCATAAAAATTTCATTTATTAACAAAGGATTCGATCTTCTAAACATCTCTAATATTTTTCGGGATCATCGTGTACAAAGTGCTATTCCTCAATATTTTGAAAATTTAGAACCTCCTCTTATTTGTTACAAATATAAGAGACCTATTCGAAATTTCGTTTTTAACTACAACAAAGTTACATCAGATCCTTAAATACTTGAATCATGTCCTGCTTCTTGAGAATGTGCAACATCTGAATATCTATATAAACCAGCTGGTCATATTATTACAGGTGACTTTTCAATTATCCAAGACAAGCAGCTCCGTGGTCTTCTCAAAAAAGGACCTAAGTATAGAATCCCATCCAAGATAGATTTTATTAAATGTCGCAAAGTACTAAAGGAAGCCTTAGATAACTATACCAAACGATGGTGTAAATCGGAAGGAGTCGAATCGCATTCTCTGAATGACTGGAAAAACCTCATTTTGGACATTACTGACACTCGAATAGACAATTTCCACAAAAATCCTCATCTTTTTGAAAATCCAAGTTCTAGATCTCAAAGATATTTTAAATCCAAATTACGTAATTTACATGAAAAATTGTCTTCGCTCCTGCAGATAAAGCAGCCAACAACACCATAATCATATGAAAACTTTACTATATATCAACTTTAGTTTCGGAACTTTCGTCTACTAATATTTATATTAAAAGCAATGAAAGTGTCCCCAACACTTTGAGCAAACATAAGTGAAATTTCTTCATTCAACATCCCTATTTCTAAATTGGATCTTCCTACTGCATACCAAAACTGCACAAATCTCCTTACAAATTTAGATACATTGCTAATTCTAGCAACTGCTCAACTACAAGTTTGTCTAGACATCTGACGTCAGCCCTCACGGCGGTAAAGGAACACCTTGAAAAATATTGTGAAACTGTTCTTAACAGGAATGATGTAAATTTATTTTGGTCTATAAAAAATTCCGGGGATGTGATTGACAAGATAAAATCTAGAAATTTTCAAGCCAATACGATTGCTTCATACGATTTTTCCAATATGTACACCACGGTTCCTCGCGACAAGATCAATGATCAATTGTCCAAACTCATTAAATGGTGCTATAATCGAGAAGGGAAAACTTATATTTGTACATCTGAATCAAAGGGTTTCTTCTCCGCTACAGAATACAAATCATGGACATGTAGCGACCTGTGTAGTGCCTTGTCCTTCCTCTTGGACAACATTTATGTAAGATTTGGTGAGAATCTCTACAAGCAGGTTGTAGGGATTCCTATGGGTACAAATTGTGCGCCTCTTGTTGCAGATTTATTTTTATACACACATACATGATTCTAGTGTTCAATGAAAAGAGCTGAATGGGGGTCCTCCCCCAGCGGGGTGTATAGGGGCAGCGCCCCTATATCAGGGGGACCAGGGGGCCGAAGGCCCCCGGCCGAAAATGACAATTTTCATCATTAAAGACCCTTCAGAACAGCTTTTTGGGAAAAAAAAGCTTTAAAGAGTTGCTATATTGAAACGAAAATATCATTTCATTGATTTTTCCTGTACTTTTTGAGAGGGCTAGGGGTTCACTATCGACACTCCCATATCATGGATTCTTGAGTGATAATGCCGGAGTCAAGGGCCTTTACGTCTACCTTTCCCCTCTGGACGACCGACCATATGCTTTTAGACATTTCCCTCAAGTTCAAATACAAAAAATAACGACGAAAGTTCGATCCGGCTGGCAAGGAACAGTCGCGAATTTCCTTTGCTCCGTGTTTCGGATGAATACTAATCGTTGATTGGTCGAATGGTTGCCTATTGACCAATTAGAAATCACGACACATCGCGAAACGGCAAAGGTAAAACATCGATTCTATAACGGATTTGTCAAATTCCGGAATTTACGAAAGAGCGGAAATTATATAAACGAGCGGAATTGACCGATTCTTGTCTGTTAACACATATGAAAAAGAATTTATTCAAAAACTTCAAAAGCAAAGAAAACTTGTTTATGTGAAATGCTTCATTGGTTCTTCTAGGTGCTTGGATGATATTCTGACTATCGATAATCCTGTTTTTGAAAAGTATAAAGATGTTATTTATCCACAAGAATTGACTCTAAACAAGGCAAACTTTACAGACACTGAAACACCATTTTTGGACCTAAATATCAAAATTGTCAATGGAGAAATTCATACAAGTGTATATGACAAACGAGATGATTTTGGATTCAACATAGTAAATTTCCCCTGGCTTGACGGTGATGTCCCTAGATTACCGTCATACGGTATCTACATTTCACAGCTCATCCGGTATGCTAGAGCATGTACTGATGTTTTGGATTTTCATAATAGAAATCTACAAATTACAAAGAAACTTTTAGGTCAAGGTTTTCGCTTTCACAAACTAGTAAAGACTTTCTGGAAATTTTACAAAAATTATGATCAACTTCTTTTGAAATTCGGACCCATACAAGCAACGGAGTATATTACTTTAGGTATTTCACAACCTGCATTTTATGGTGACATAATTAACAAAATAAGAAGGATCAAAGGTAGACAGCATATGTATCGAAAATCCGTCAGAGTCATCAAACGCCTTTTATACCGTGGATATGATCCTAATGTCACCAGACGGACACTAAGCTTGGTACTTGACCAATATACAGTCTTGTACGAGCGCATTCTTAAGACTTGCACTCTGACTGACTGTGACGACGGGACTCCATGACGGGCCCTGTCCAAACCTCCTTAGAGAAGACAGGGCCCCGACCACCTGTCCTCTCTGAATGTCAGTCGGACTCCTCGGGTGATAACATATATGAGCTCGCTACAGCCGGCAGAGCACGTACTGTATTACGCACGTCCTCTTTTTATATCCATTTACATATTCATCTGTGTTGCTTGGACCCCTGTGTTTTACAGTCTTGTTTGTGTGTGGTCATCTAACAGTGAGGAGGTTGTTTTACACCATAATTGTGCGTTCTTCGAGACCTCTGGGAAATCGGAATAGTGGGAGGGTTGTGCGCACGTAATCCAGGATAACCACACCGTCTGCTATTTACGTGGCAGATGGCCGTCCTAAGTCGGCACCGGTTGCCCATTGGTCTCGTTGGTTTATGTGTAGTCTTTTATGTTTCATGTTTCTATGTTGTGAGTTGGTGTTCCTTGTCCCTTTAATGTCTCTTTCTGTGTGTGTCTGTTCTGTGTTTTTGCATGGGTGTTTTGGGATTTTGCTGTGGGTGCTGCAACCTGGTGTTGTTGGAGATCCCCTCCTTTCTTTGCTGTTGGTACTGCAGCCGAGTTGGGTCGGAGATTCCAGTCTTTCTTGCATGCAAACAGGAGACGCTAGCTCTCCCCGGTCACATGGTCTCACTTTGGAGTATTGTTTGTTCCGGGGTTTGCAACTTTTCCAAAGGAATTTCAAGTGGTTTACCCTGCCTTCTCGACTTTGAGACTGAATAACTGATTTGTATTTCTTCGATTTTTATTTATTCAAAATAGTCAACTTAATGCAGATTTGATAATTTACAGCATTAGAAAAAGTATGTAAGTTTTTATAATCATTTTAAAACTTTTTGATAATTAATTTAGCTACGTAAATGAAATGAAAACTGCTGGAGACGCTTCCCTTTTCTTTGTTTGAATATCAATTCAATAAATGTAATTAAATAGAAAAAGCAAGTTTGTTCCGAATATAGTAAATTTGTGACCAGATGAAAAAAAGGTCCTTTCAATTTGCTGTTTAAACTGCAAGAGGTCGTTCCGCTGACAGGGCTTCCTGTAAACATTTGCCACTCTAGGTATATTCAGATTTCCATCACTTGATACGACGCAGTCATTAAATTTACAGTCAGGAATTTTGCAATGACAGACGTGGCAAACAGTCTAGATTCCTCTGATGAAGTCATGACTGAACATTTTTCTGAATGAACGATATATTCATCAAACTCCGCATATACATGTACATAGGTTCCCGATCCGTATATTGCATGACGTAAATCTGCAGGGTACTCTCTTCATTGATCTTCTCTACTAACTCGGACACTTATTTTGTTTTCCAGTCAAGCACTTGTTTCAATATTACTCTGAATTATATATTCCTATTAATTCTTAACTTGTTTTGGTATCCCAATTTTACTTTAACACCCCAATGCAGTGTTGGACCCAGAAACATTTGATTATCTGTCGTTCCTCTTTTGATGATTTTCGTTTTTATACGTCCGTCATTTGACGGGTCGTATTATGGTATGGCGAAGTCCGTCCGTCTGTCCGTCCGTCCGTCTGTCCGTCCGTCCGTCTGTCCGTCCCCCTATGGAACGCAATAACTTGAATATGCGTCAATGGATTTTCACGAAATTCATACATTATGATTGGACTGTAAAGAGGAAGCCGCCTTTCGATTTATGGGACTTAGATTTTTGAAATACTGTGAAAATATACTAAAATAGTTTAAAATTATTTTTAAATCTATTTCTGGTCGAAATGTTTTGAAATTTTGTATACTTCAAGTAGAAAGGATGTTCTTTGACATATGTAACGGGTTTTTAATTTTTTTGTCGCATAACAGAGTTTTTGTATGTAATGGGAAGGGTGGGTGGGTTATATGCACATACACGCCTTTCGATTTTCAGGTTCATCCGATTTCTCGGTACAGAGTTATGGGACTTAGATATTTCAAAATACAATGAAAATATAATAAAATACTTAAAAATTATTTAAAAATCTATTTCTGATTGAAATGTTTTTAAATTTTGTATACTTAAGATAGAAAGGATGCTCTTTGTCATATTTAATGGGTTTTTAATTTTTTGGTCACATAATTGAGATATAATGTGTAATGGGAGGGGGGGGTTATATGCACATACATGTTAATCTAAGGGCAAAATATAGGCGCATGGAACGCAATAACTTGAATATGCGTCAACAGATTTTCAGGATATTCATACAGTATGATTGGACTGTAGATAGGAAGCCGCCTTTCGATTTTCAGGTTCATCTGATTTGTCGTTACAGAGTTATAGGACTTAGATATTTTGATGTTGTAAGCAAAAACCCAAAGGGCGTATCTTGCTGCGTGAGCGTAGGCTTTATTTTCACTGTTGTGACAAAACATGCATAAATATCCTATCAATTTCGGTATCAATTTCAATGACGGTACCTCATCCCAGATAGCTTTTTTTTATATCCTTGATCTATTGATCAGTATCTATAATATTTGCTGGAGGCTTTGGGGGGAGGGGGGCATATAAATAATTTTCTGTATATTTCCTTCACCATTTTAACACGTACGAGTAGATATAATTCGCAAAACCTCATCAGCTACGTTATGTATTTTGCCATGACAACTGTCGGTTTTGTTTATATCATGATCCCTTTATCCCTGACCTGTTTGGATTTTGATGCTTCCATTGAATCATCCATTGCAATAACTTGACACGTGTTTAAAATCCGCATTTGATTCTTCCCGTTGGTTTTTAGATCAACATATTTTATTTTCCAAAAATCACAAAGTTATTCCAACATTATAAATGTCCTCTCCTAAACATAACATAATACAAGTTTGCGAACAAATAGCATGAAGCAGAAGGAGGAAAGGCAAACAGATATATATTTGAAATTATCTTTGGTAACAATGAAGTAAAGCATAAGAATATTAAGGAACCTATAACTTTTCCAGTGATGTAATAACATAGAGCCTTTTTGTATTATGGATAAAGTGATTTTACTATTGTCGGACAGGATGCGCATGTCGGAACGCTAAAGGATGTCTTCGTATAGCATATTTTAGAATTAGAAGTCTCTAATTGAAATGAATAGTACATTCAAATAAGTGATGAAGTAGTCTTCTGAAAAAAAATCATTGACATTTTGGCACATAGGATCTTCTTTAAGTCATTTGTGTCACACTTATGCCCTTTGCCGTGTGGAGGTCGTAAAAAAGTTCCCCGCGAGGGGTTTGACAGTAAGTGTTTTGAATATATTTCCCTGACATTGTCGCCATAGCACTTTCTATATAGACATAACGTCAGACAGTGCATAAAGTTTATATATTGTTTTCATTTTCGTGCTTAAACATCGACGGCGGGTGCGGCTAGCCAACAGGGGATGCTTACTCCTCCCGGGCACCTGGTCCCACCTGTAGCTTGCTAGGGGTCCGTCGATGCTTAATTTTGTACTCTATTGTGAGTGCTGTTGAGATTATCGTCAGGATCTTCTTTAACTCATAGATATAATTTGCAACACGTCATCAGCCACATATTGTTCATCTTTCCATGAACTCTATGATCGGTTTTCATGGAATTATTATACATCTTATCCCAGGCCTACGAAGCATAGTGATACTTATGGATCACTTTGTCCGTTGTCAATCTGTATGTCACACTTGGTTGTCACACCCTATAAAAGTGATTCCTGAGAGTCGCTATGTTTCGCAGGCGACACATGCATTGCTTGGAATGATTTTTATATTTAATGCTTCTCTTTGATTTTATATTTAATCTGATAAAACACGAGAATAGGATCGGGCAAATAAATGGTAGACTTGCATAAACGTGATACAAATTCGTCACGAGAGTCATACACATGCATATGTTGCATGTAAATACAAATAACATGAAGCAGAGGAGGCAAAACAAACAAAAATAAATTGATACATTCATGTATATTTAAGATCACCAACAACACTCGGTTGCAGTACCCACAGCAAAACATCAATAATGCACGAGAAAGAGTAAGAGCTGGAACCTATAAATTTACTTTGAATGATATCGAGCTTTTGAGTCCTTTTAATGTCTTAACTTATTGGATATTTATTTTTTATTTCTTTGAATTTATATATTGTCGGATAGGCTGAGCAGGACTGGAATCGTACAGGATATCTTTGTATCATAAATCATACAAAGATATATTTTCTTAGAAACTTTTGTCTCTGATTAAAATAATAATTAGATTCAAATAAGTACTGAAGTAAGTCTTCTGTCGTTCGTCCACTAAATTTGATAAGTTACAAAATTTGACAAGTTAACAGACAGCAAAGATTTCACATTAGAATAATGTTGCATTTCTTGTCACCGACTATAACATATACTGAACATAAAAAGTTACAAATATAAGGATCATGAAATATATTTTAATTAGAGTGAAAATTATAAGTACATTATATATCATATGTCATACGTTTTATCCAGCTTCAACATTTAACAAATGAAATTCACATAACACAATAACAAATGAGGATAAAGAGACATACCCCAAAAAAGCAATGTATTCTTTAGCAAAAACAGATCTTTCTTTTACATCAAATTTTCATTTACGAGATTTAAATTGAGTTTCAATAAGGTGTGTGACCTCTGTTGGCTCTCAAAACGGCTCTACAACGTCTACCCATACTCATAATGATTCTACGATGAAAGGTCTGTGGTATCCGTTGCCATTCCTCATTCAGAGCGACCATGAGCTCCTGTCTTTTCCTTGGAGAGGGTTACACGCGCTGAAATGTCACTCTTAAGTCTATCCCACGCATGTTCAATCGGATTCAAATCCGGAGATTGACTTGGCAAGTCCATCCGAACAATTATTTCCCTTTGAAGGTAGTCGTTGACACGGAGCAGACACGCACAGTAAGAGACGCAAAAGGTACAAGGAATACCAAATCACATAGAAACATCAAACACAAACGACTAAACATAAACAACGAGACCAATGGCCAATCGATGCCGACTTAGGACGGCAATCTGCCACGCCAGTAGAAGACGGTGTGGTTATCCGGATTGCGTGCACACAACCCTTCCACTTTTCCGATTACCCAGAGTTCTCGAAGAACGCACAATGATGGAGTAAAATAACCTCCTCACTGTAAGATGACCATACAGACAGCATGTCGCAGGGGCCCAAGAAACACACATATGGATATGCAAATGAATATAAAAACAGAAGGCGTACGAAATACAGTCCGTGCTCTGTCGGCTGCGATCTCATGCGTGTTATCACCCGAGGAGTCCGACTGAGATTCAGAGAGGACAAGTTGTCGGGGCCCTGTCTTCTGTAATGATATTTGGACAGGTTCCGTCATTTAGTCCTGTCGCCACAGTCGTCAGTCAAAGTGCAATTCTTAAGAATGCACTGGTAAAAGGCTGTAAATTTGCCCAGTTGTTAAACGTCTTCAAATTCAATGACATCATTTAAAAACAGATAAATTTGCAGCATAGACCAGACATGCACGTTTCGGGTACTTATCAGTCAGTGATCCTCAATCAAAACAATGTAATACGGTCAAAAAGTGTGAAAGTTATTATGTCCAAAGATGTACCAAAAACGAAGCAGGATGTGTGGGATATGATGCTACAGGACCGACGTTTTAGAAATTTCAATAAATTTTGATAACAGAAATTTTCGAATGCGTTGAATAATGTCGAACTTGGCTACATGTGTCCACCAGCAGACATTCACCAAGTGGTGCAATTGTTAAACGTACTCAAATTCAATAGCATCATTTAAGGACAGATGCAGCATGGACCAAACATGCACGTTTCGGGTACTTAACCCTCGAAATTTAAATAAATTTTGATAACAGATATTCCGAATGCGTTGAAGAAACATCAACCGAAATTGATCGAATGCGTTGAAAAGAAAGGAGGGGATCTCCAACAACACCTAGTTGCAGCATCAACAGCAACCTCCCAAAACACCCACTGTAAAACACAAAAATGACACGCACAGAAAGAGACGCAGTAGTACAATGAACGTCAAATCACAGAAAAACATAAAACACAAATGACTACACATAAACCAACGAGACCAATGGGCAAACGGTGCCGACTTAGGACGGCCATCTGCCTCGTCAGTAGCAGACGGTGTGGTTATCCTGGATTACGTGCGCACAACCCTCCCACTATTCCGATTACCCAGAGGTCTCGAAGAACGTGCAATTGTGGTGTAAAACAACCTCCTCACTGTCAGATGACCACACACAAACAAGACCGCAAGACGCAGGGGCCCAAGCAACACAGATGAATATGTAAATTGATATAAAAAGAGGGCATGCGTAATACGACCTGTGCTCTGCCGGCTGTAGCGAGCTAATGTATGTTATCACCCGAGGAGTCCGACTGACATTCAGAGAGGACAGGTGGTCGGGGCCGTCTTCTCTAAAGAGGTTTGGACAGGGCCCGTCATGGAGTCCCGTCGTCACAGTCAGTCAGCGTGCAAGTATAAAGGATGCGCTGGTACAAGACTGTAGATTGGTCAAGTACCAAGCCTAGTGTCCGTCTGGTGACATTAGGATCATATCCACGGTACAAGAGGCGTTTGATGATTCTGACGCATTTTCGATAGTAATTCTGTCTACCTTTGATCCTTCTAATTTTGTTGATCATGTCACCATAAAATGCAGGTTGCGAAATACCCAAAGTAATATACTCTGTTGCTTGTATAGGTCCGAATTTCAAAAGTAGTTGACAATAATTTTTGTAAAATTTCCAGAATGTCTTGACAAGTTTGTGAAAGCGAAAACCTTGACCTAAAAGTTTCTTTGTTATTTGTAAATTTCTATCATGAAAATCCAAAACATCAGTACATGCTCTAGCATACCGGATGAGCTGCGAAATGTAGATACCATAAGACGGTAATCTAGGAACATCACCGTCAAGCCAGGGAAAATTTACTATATTGAATCCAAAGTCATCTCTTTTGTCATACACCCTTGTATGAATCTCTCCATTAATAATTTTGATATTCAGGTCCAAAAATGGTGTTTCTGTGTTTGTGACGTTCGCCTTGTTTAGAGTCAGTTCCTGTTGAAGAAACGATCAACCGAAATTGATGGTACGAAGCCAAGTGTCCGTCTCTTGACAGAAGGATTATATACACGGTATAAAAGGCATTTTATAATTCTAACACAATTTCAATGGTAATTCTGTCTACCTTTGATCCTTCTTATTTTGTTAATTATGCCATCATAACATGCAGGTTGTGAAATACCCAAAGTAAAACACTGTATGAGTCCGAATTTCAAAAGAAGTTGACAATTATTTTTGTAAAGTTTCCAGAAAGTCCTTGCTAGTTTATGAAAGCGACAACCTTGACCTAAAATTTTCTTCGTAATTTGTAAATTTCTACTATGCAAATCCAAAACATCAGTACATGCTCTAGCATACCGGATTAGCCGTGAACTGTAGATACCGCATGACGGTAATCTAGGAACATCACCGTCAAGCCAGGGAAACTTTACTATGTTGAATCCGAAATCATCTCTTTTGTCATACATACTTGTATGAATCTCCTCATTAACAATTTTTACATTTAGGTCCACTAATGGTGTTTCTTAGATTCTAAATAACATTTTTGATACTTTTCATAAACAGGATTGTCGATAGTAAGAATATCATCCAGGTATCTAGAAGTACCAATGAAACATTTGAAATCATCATGTTTTCTCTGCTTTTGACGATTCTGGATAATTATTTTGTTCATATGTGTATGAAAATAAATATGCAACTAGAGTTAAACGTCTTCAAATTTGAATAGCATCATTTGAGGACAGATAAATTTGGGACCAGACATGCACGTTTCGGGTACATAACCCTCGTCAGTGATCCTCAATCTAAACATTGTAATATGGCCAAAGAGTGTGAAAGTCATTATGTCCAAAAATGTTCCGAAAGATGTAGCGGGATGGGTGGGATATGATGCTACAGGACCCACGTTTTAAAGATTTTAAGAAATTTCGAGAACAGAAATTTTCGAAGAAACGAACAACCGGAGTTGATCCAACTTGTGCTCTCGGGGACTCCTGGTCCACCAGCAGTGACACTCACCAAGTGGTACAAATGTGAAACGTCTTCAAATTCAATAGCATCATTTTCGAATAGATAAATTTGCAGCATGCACCAGACATGCATGTTTCGGGTACTTAACCCTCGTCAGTGATCCTCAATCTAAAGTATGTTTTATGACCAAAGAGTGTGAAAGTCATTATGTCTTATCTTTTTTGTTTGTAAATTTGAACTTGGATCCTGTTCTCTTTGTAGATCGAGTGACCAAGCCTTCCTCCACATTTTCATCAAGACATGGGGTGGTACAATACTGTGAAAAATGTTCCTGTGTCACAACGTACTACCTGCTATCATCATGTGCTTTGTATGCACGCAGTTTCCCTTTTGTTTGCCAACTTGATGCAAAACTTGCAATGTTGAACCTTCTATAGGCAGTTTCAGACGCTGTTGACTTTAGTTGTCTGATAGATAAGTAGTAAACTCAGTTTCCTCTACCTCTTTACTTTTATTTGGCCCCTCTTATCCCAGACAGGCATTCCTTTACAGAATGTACAAACTAATATCTAGTACCTATTAACCAACAGACAGACGGACGTTGATGGCAATTCATTACTAACAGACACGATTGCAACTCAATAATTCATATTCTAATAGTAAGTGGTTGTTGGATATCAGTGATTGAAAAATGTCTTATAACTAACAGACACGATAACATCTCAAATACTCATATTTTCACACTTATAGGTTGGTGGATATCGGTGGTTTATAGATATCTAATAACTAACATGAGTTAAAGAAGATCCTGACGATAATCTCAACAGCACTCACAATAGAACACCAAATTGAGCATTAACGGACCTCTAGCAAGCCAGAGGTGGGACCAGGTATCCGGGAGGAGCAAGCATCCCCTGTTGGCCAGCCGCACCCGCCGTCAATGCTTACGATACAACACGATAGCAACTCAATTACATTGTGCTCATATTTTCACACTTAGTAGTTAATGAAAGCAAACATAAGATTTTAACCATTTGATTCATTTATTCATTGGTTATTAGTTTCTAATAGTTTGAGTGTCACTGCTGGTGAACCAGGAGTCCCCGAGGGCACATGTTGCCAAGTTCGATCATTTTCGGTTGGTCGTTTCTTCAAACGCATTCGAAAATTTCTACAAAATTTTCACAAATTTCTGAAACCTGGATCCTGTAGCATCATATCCCAGCCATCTTGCTACGTCTTTCGGTATATTTTAGACATAATTATCACACATTTTGGCCATATTTCATTGTTTGGATTGAGGATCACTGACGAGGGTTAAATATCCGAAACGTGAATGTCTGGTCCACGCTGTTAATTTATCTGCTTTTAAATTATGCCAATGAATTTGAAAACGTTTAACATTTCTTCCACTTTGTGAGCGTCACTGCTGGTTGTCCAGGATTCCCCGAGGGCACATGTAGCCAAGTTCGATCAATTTCGTTTGATCATTGTATCAACAAAATTTCTCAGCCAATCAGAATCTTGTTTCTAAATCTTAAAAATAACAATGGAAATTAAATGATAAATATATAATATGTACCAATACCTCCGTTGCCAGAAGAACATGTTGACGAGGCAACATTTCTCACCGTTTCTCTTTCTTCCAATAATGGTATTGTCTCTGTAAAACCCGTTAGGAAAAAAATGAATAAATGATTAACGAAAATTTTAAGTCTTCACAAACTGACCTGTCTACTTCTGAAAAAGTATACTGTATCTGCACTTCTAAGAACATACTTTCAGTAGTATTTCAGAACAGATCTACATGCTTTTCTTATGAAAGAAGCTGTTATTTTTATCTTCATGGTATTATAAAGGAAAAATTAAAGCTCAATTCAGAAGAACAGTCCCCGTAGCATAGAGAATCATTTATTAGGCAATGTTGAATTCCATTCTTCAAATTGAAACTCTCAGTCAGAATTATTATAAATGCTCTGGTATGAAAATTTAGCACTTGGTATGCTGCTTTTAGAACTTCATAACAAAACTACTATTATTCTGGTTATGAAGTTCATTACTTCTTACAAAGGTCCAAAGCTAAGGTCAAGGTCAGAAGGTCAAAAGTCATGATGCAAAATTCTATTGCAATGTCGCTAGAACGTCGAATTCCATTGGTTGTTAGCTTCTTAGTTACAGCAGTAAAACGAGATCATACTAGGCTTTGACGTTGATAACGTCACATTTCGCCTTATATTTACAAAAATATAGATTGCATTAGAGTGAAAATTACTAGATACTGACATTATGTTTGCAGACGGTAAATGCTGATTTTACAGTGGCAAACCGAGTTTTTTCTGGCGACTCGTTTTCTAAATGTAGTGCTCTTTATGGCAAAAGTGTGCATGAAATATGAAAGGCCTACCATTGATAGTACGACAGATTTGCTTATCAAACTGTAGTACTCTTTATAGTGAATGTTTGTATGATTCTATGAAACATGAAAAGCCTACCATTTTTAGTATGCAAAAAATGTGCTTTCAAATTTTCTTAATCTAAATTGCAACATTAGCCAAAAGTCAGGGTCAAGGTCAAAATGTAGAACTCTTTGTGGTGAATGTGTGTATGAAATATGGAAGGCCTACAATTAATAGTACATGTATAAAAGAAATCTGCTTTCAAAACTTCTTAACTGGACAGACAGACGGACGGACAGAGAGGGTGATTTCTATATACCCCCTAAACTTTGTTTGCAAGGGGGGGGGTTTAAAATTAAATGATTAATACTCAATAAAGAAATGTATGAAAAAGTTTAATCCTACCACTTATATCTACTGTTCGTTCATGTTGTTCACAGCCACTATTCGTATCTATTCCTTCAGATATTCTCTCTACTGAAGTCTTTGTAAATATGCCAACAATCTATAGAGGAATGAGTTATATTTCTCTTTTTTCTCCTTATTTTTCATGCCTTTTTTCCTACATGAGTCCTGCCTTACAACAGAGTAACACTAGAGGCAGACAAGTATAAGCTTTTCAAAAAAAAAGCTTGCCTGACCTTAACAAAATAACAGCGATAAATTTACTTCACCGACCCTCCTCACCCCGTAGTCTATATATTGACTTGATGAACCCATGAGAAAATAAAGCAAACAGGAACACGTCGATATGAGTCTATAACTCAGTATAGTATGCATTCCTGATATGCACCCATGATAACCTCAGTAGTAATGTATAGAAGCCACCACCCACCCAACCCCACCCCCCAAAACAGCTATAAGACAAAAACAAGTGTATGATGTATACAAACGAGGGCTTCGGATAAGTTAAGTATGTACTACTGATACCACCAGACACATACTTTCTCATATTTGCAACGTGCCACGGGTTTGTACATGTACTCCTACGTTTTTAATATGAAAAATAGAATTCGCAAGTGTATAATGAAAATGAAGACGTTTAGCTTATTGATACGTATATTCCCCAGCTTCATCTTCACGTATAAGCGTACATGTTTAAAGAGCAATAACTCTTTAATACGAGAATGCTGTTTTTGTCTGATCTTGTAAATGTATGTAAACGGCGCTTTCATCATTATTACATGCAAACGCCGCATTGACTTCTTGTTTTGTTTTGTTTCATGCATTTCAAATCTAGGTGTGCCTGACCTCACGAGGTCAGGCAACAATATCAATCTATTTTACCATTACACATGAATTTCCAGATTTATTATTTATCGAACTTCCAGTTTTCCGTGTTACAAATGAGTAAAAGAAGATCCTGACGATAATCTCAACAGCACTCACAATAGAGCACAAAATTAGATATCGACGGACCCCTAGCAAGCTCGAGGTGGGACCAGGTGCCCGGGAGGAGTAAGCATCCCCTGTTGGCTAGCCGCACCCGCCGTCGATGTTTATGAAGCATGGAAATGAAAATATATAAAACCCATGCACTGTCTGACGTTATGTCTATATAGAAAGTGCTATGGCGACAATGTCAGGGAAGTATATTCAAAACACTTACTGTCAAACCCCTCGCGGGGAACTTTTTTACGAGCTCCACACGGCAAAGGGCATAAGTGTGACACAAATGAGTTAAAGAAGATCCTGACGATAATCTCAACAGCACTCACAATAGAGCACAAAATTAAACATCGATGAACCCCTAGCAAGCTAGAGGTGGGACCAGGTGCACGGGAGGAGTAAGCATCCCCTGTTGGCTAGCCGCACCCGCCGTCGATGTTTATGATGCACGTTTACTGTCCGCGCGGCTCACTTCGGAAACTGAATAAACGCGATTTTGACTACATTATGATGCAAAAATTTAAATGAACTTAATACCATTGAATAGATCTCGTTTAGTCGTAAATTTGGTATATGTTATATGATTGTGAGTACACCCAATCAAACTAAATAGACAAAACAAGTTTTAGATGGACCATGGGATAGACAAACAAGTTTTAGATTGACCATTTCCAATGCTTATTTTTCCCGTGACGTCGTGACGCTCTCCATAGGCTCAATGTCAAATATGGATAATGACCATATCCGTGTATACAGCACAAAATCGATAATTCAGAAAATCAGAAACCGAAGACATACAAACAATGTTAAACTCGGCGATGTCACGCTGAAAACCCCCTATCTAAAACTTATTTGGTCTGTATAATATGATTGCATAAACCCTCGATCATGTAACATATACCGAAATTTACGACTAAGCGAGATCTATTCAGTGATATAGATTTTTTTTTAATTGTTGCATGACAAAGTTATCAAAATCTCGTTTATCCAGTTTCCAAAATAAGCCGCGCGGACATAGAATTCTTACAATCCTTGCGTCTAGGTTTTACGAATCTCGATGTTTTTTTTTCTCGCAGATTAAACCGATCGACAAGAAGCTAGCTACACGTACGCCTAAGCTATACCTGTACCTACTACGATTCGTACCTGTGTCTAAACGACGTCTTCTGATTTTGACGTCAAACGGTGACGTGTACGAGTACGTCATACGTACACGTTGACTGAACTTGTAACTAATTTTTAGCCTCTCTATTATTGGTGCAGCGTGTACAGATATACAGATAAAGGCTAGATATAAATTGCAACATATCTTGTCCACCAGGGTCAATTCTTTTACTAGTACTACTATCAGACACGCATTTATTCTAGATTTATTGACTTCAACATACTTCAATAACATGAAGGCATATAATAGTGTGAAAGGCACCAAAAACAGAAAAAATGAGGGGAAGTAAAGAAATAACAAGGTTATTTACCGGCTGGTAACGTATGACCAGTATCTGTTCTTGTCCTCATTGGTCAGAGAAGGACCAAACTTTCCCCTGATGATCCGCAGATTTTCAAAGACCGCTGTGGATAGGGCTAACAGCTCCTGTTCCTTCCAGTTCGGTTTTCTTTTTCCAGCCATTTTTTCGACTTCTACTACTACGGAAGTTCAAAGTACGCATTCGTGCGTCCGTTTGCTAAGGAAAATATGTATCGTACGATAAAAGTTCCGTTTAAACAGGAATATACTTACGACAATTTTTGCATTTACGGGTGGTTTAGTGAAAAACACGTAAGATTTGTATTACGAGAATCTCAAATCGAAATCTTACGAGAAATCATAAGATTGTTTTGTGAAAATAGCTGCTGGATATTTGATATAGTCCCCCACCCCCTTGTAGCAATCATGTAATTAGTAGCTGCTCCATTCATGCGTATTCTACATTTATTTAGTAGATCACTGTAAATCTTTGGCCTCCATTTGGATCTTTGTGGTCGGTAATCTGCGAGATGGTCTTTTTAGAGTTTGAATAATGTTTTTTTCTTACTACTATTGATTTGCTACTGCCAACATCGTTACCTCCGCAATGGATAACAAGAATATTGGGAGGGTCTTCTAGTCTCAACATTGTAGAAACTTTAGACTCCAGCTGACTCCATCGAAGTCCACCTTGACCTTGCCAGAATATTTTCGCATAATACCTCTACAATCATAGGTTCGCCCCTCACCACTATTTCTAGCACTATTAAAGGTATCACGTGTTATATAGATGAACCAACTATCCAAATTCTCTTAGCGACCACACCTGACATTCTTAGGGAAATTTAACATTTTGCCAAAGAAGAAGCTGGAATGCGAATTTACAGTTTATAATAATCAGATGAGTTAAAGAAGATCCTGACGATAATCTCAACAGCACTCAACAATAGAGCACGAAATTGAGCATAGACGGACCACTAGCAAGCTAGAGGTGGGACCAGGTACCCGGGAGATGTAAGCATCCCCTGTTTGGCTAGCCGCACCCGCCGTCAATGTTCATGCACATTAATGAAAACAATATTTTAAATACATGCACTGTCTGAGGTTATGTCTATATAGAAAGTGCTATGGCGACCATGCCAGGGAAAAATATTCAAAACACTTACTGTCAAACTCCTCGCGGGGAATTTTTTACTCAGATTTCCATCTGATACAAACTGATACTTCGTCACCTTGCAGACCCGCTAAAGCTGCAGAAGTTGCAGCGCCTATTCGAAAGGAATGAGATGATTTCTTAAGTACAGCTGAAAATTGGTATCGTGACACATAACCTCCTGGTATGTGACGATAAAATATACCAGGGAAACTAGGTCGGATTGTAAGCTAAAAAGGCTTTAACAGGACAAGTTACATTTGATGTTGCTGGAATACACAAAGTGACCCCAAGGCCGTTTTGATCAGTTTTTGAATGAGGTAAGAATATTTCAACAGCGTTTAGATGTGGCACATAAGAAATAAGTCCAATATATGAGGTTGATTTAGGAACATTTCCCCGTCTCTCAAAAGTCCATAAAAGGTTATAGTTAAAATAGAGCAAAGCAAAGTTGCTTCAAAATTTGAAAAACAAATAGCTGGCAATGTGATAACTTCTTTTGTAAGGAAAGGGAATTAACTCAAGCATGACCATCCTGCACTCACCCTGCGAAGCAAAATCAAAAGAAAGTGACACATAAATGACATCATACAAAACTACAAATCGCAAAAAGACAACAATTATCACTAGAACATCATACAAAACAATCGTAACAGACTTACAGAAACATCAAACATTGATGACAGCACATAAAAGGAAGGAGACAAATGTGCACCCGGCGCCGACTTTGGGCGGTCATCTGCTATTAGCAAATGGTGTGGTTATCCGGATAACGTGCTTACAACCCTCCTACACAGAGGTCTCCATAGAGACACAATTGTTGTTTAAACATAAACTTCTCACTGTAAGATGACATCACAAACAAGATAGTTAAACGCAGCGGCCTCTTGTAACACAGATTCTATGTAAATGGATCTTATGTAAATGGATCCAAAAAATTCTATGGCATGCGTATAACAGTCTGTGCTCTGCTGGCTGAAGCGAGCTCAAGATCAATCACCCAAGAAGTCTGACCAACTTTCGGATAGGACAGAGCATCAAAACCCAGTCTTCTCTGACGAGATTTCAACAAGTCCCATCATGGAGTCCCGTCGTCACGGTTGACCAATTTGCAAACGTTGGGAAAGACACTGGTACAAAACTGTTGATTGGTCCAGTACCACACCCAGTGTTTTTGGGATCATATCCTCGGTAAAGCAGGCGATCGATTATTTTCTAACGTTTATGGTTGAAGTTTGATCTGCCTTTGATCCCTCTGATTTTGTTTATAAGGTCATCATTAAATGAAGGCAAAGATACTTACTCTGATGACAAATATGGATAATGACAATATCCCTATATACAGCGCAAAATCGATAATTCAGAAAATCATAAACCGAAGGCATACAAAATTAGAATAAAACAGGAATCAAAGCAAACAAACAAAAACCTCCGTCACATGAAAAGAAGCGAACTCCCGATATGGCAGTGGGACCAGGTGCCCAGGAAGACTCGTCGCTTCAATTCCGTAAAATTGTCACATCCGGTTACTTCCATTTTGGAAGATATAAAGTATAATCTTTGGTTGGACGGTACAAGTTTTTTCTGTAATTTGTTTTTTTTTGTCATGGAAGTCCGAAACATGGGAGCAAGCTGTAGCGTACCTGATGAGCTGAGAGATGTAAACCCCATACGATGGCAATCTTGGAACATCGCTATCAAGCCAAGGAATATTAACTATGTTGAAGCAAAAGTCTTCTCTTTTGTCGTATATCTTTGTCTGAATTTCTCCGTTATTGATAATGATATCAAGATCAAAAAATGGTATAGTTTGCTTTGTTCATAGTGAATTCTAGAGGATAAATTTGACTTTTGTAATGGTCAGAATGTGTGTTATAAATATTGAAGTATCATCAAGACACCTAGAGGCGTCGTTGAAACATTTCAGATCGTTCTTGATGGTTTTGCAGATTTCGTATGTGTATAAAAACAAATCTGCAACCAGAGGCGCAGAATTACTACCCATGGGAATTCCAATAACTTGCCTCTATAGAGTGTCACCAAATCTTACAAAAATGATGTCTAAAAGAAAGGACAAGGCCTTGCACAACTCAGATCGAATCCATGATTTGTACGAATTATATTCTACTGAGGAAAAGAAGGGAGGGGATCTCCAACAAGACCCTGTTGCAGCACCAACAGCAAAACACCAAAAAACATCCGATGCAAAAACACAAAAGACGAGCATACTATGAGACGGAAAAGAGACATACGACATATAAACATTAAAGACTACACATAAACCGACGAGACCAATGGGCAACCGGTGCCGACTTTGGACGGCCATTTGCCACGCAAGTAGCAAATGGTGCGGTTTTCCTGGATTACGTGCGCAAAACCCTCTCGTTTTTCCAATTACCAAGAGGTCTCTAAGAACGTACAATTGTGGTGTAAAACAACCTGCTCACTGTTAGATGACCTCACACAAACAAGACCGCAAAACGTAGGGGTCCCAGCAACACAGAGGACGTACGTAATACAGTCCGTGCTCTACCGGCTGTAGTGAGCTCATGTATGTAATCACCCGAGGTGTCCGACTGACATTCAGACAGGACAGGTGGTCGGGCCCTGTATTTTCTAGAGAGGTTTGGACAGAGCCCGTCATGGAGTCCTGTCGTCATAGTCAGTCAGAGTGCAAGTATCAAGGATGTGCTGGTACAAGACTGTAGATTGGTCAAGAACCAAGCCTAGTGTCCGTCTGGTGACATTAGGCACGGTCCATTTGATATTCTGGGGGGTGGGGGCTTGGGGTTTTTTTCGAAAAAAATAATTTTGCTCTGAATTTTGATGAAATAAATAAATTTGCTTATGGTGTGACAAAAAAAATAATCTTGCTCTTACAAATGAGTAAAAGAAGATCCTGACGATAATCTCAACAGCACTCAAATAGAGCACATAATTAAGCATCGACGGACCCCCAGCAAGCTAGAGGTGGGACCGGATGCCCGGGAGGAGTAAGCAACCCCTGTTGGCTAGCCGCACCCACCGCCGATGTTTAAGCACGAAAATGAAAACAATATATAAAATTCATGCACTGGCTGACGTTGTCTATGTAGAAAGTGCTATGGCGACAATGTCAGGGAAATATATTCAAAACACTTACTGTCAAACCCCTCGCGGGGAACTTTTTTACGAGCTCCACACGGCAAAGGGCATAAGTGTGACACAAATGAGTAAAAGAAGATCCTGACGATAATCTCAACAGCACTCAAATAGAGCACATAATTAAGCATCGACGGACCCCTAGCAAGCTAGAGGTGGGACCAGGTGCCCAGGAGGAGTAAGCATCCCCTGTTGGCTAGCCGCACCCGCCGCCGATGTTTAAGCACGAAAATGAAAACAATATAGAAAATTCATGCACTGGCTGACGTTGTATATGTAGAAAGTGCTATGGCGACAATGTCAGGGAAATATATTCAAAACACTGTCAAAACCCTCGCGGGGAACTTTTTTACGAGCTCCACACGGCAAAGGGCATAGGTGTGACACAAATGAGTAAAAGAAGATCCTGACAATAATCTCAACAGCACTCACAGTAGAGCACATAATTAAGCATCGACGGACCCCTAGCAAGCTAGGGGTGGGACCAGGTGCCCGGGAGGAGTAAGCATCCCCTGTTGGCTAGCCGCACCCACAAGTAATCTGAATTTGTAGAATAACCATAAAATTCGCGTAAAATTCCTGAAATTTTTTCGGCTCGCTTCGCCCCACATAGTTTTCTTCTGTAATGGCAAGTTCATATTTGAAAATATCAAAAGAATGCATGTGACTAAAACAATTAAAATGCTTTGATATATTATCAATATCGAATATATTACTATTAAAAGATACATGTATTATATACAAGCTTGGAATGAGAATTTAAATAAGTTTTCACTAGTTTTCATTTCTACATGTAAAAAGTTACATGACCTTATATACATTTTGTTTACTAAAAATTATATATCGCATATTGTAAAAATCTTTCATCTCAGTTTAGAAGTGAATACAAGTTTTACATAAAAACTATTCAGCGGGGAGTAAAATTCGTCCCTTTAGGGCAGTTTTCATTTTCACAGATGGCTATATTTCATCGTTTCGATTGAGGATCACTGACGAGAGTTGAATACCCGAAACGTGCGTGGCTGGTCCATGCTGTACATTTATCTGTTTTTTAATAAATTTGAAGACGTGTAACATTCAGGATGTTGCTTGACATAAGTTGATCAATTTGGAGATGGCGATGGTATGGTGTGTGGAAGGATCTGTAGAGGAGGGCGTACAAGGCTTATATTTTTAGTCGTTGGAACATTGACAGCACGGCGAAACAGGGACGAATATCAGGGGACTTGGAAATTTACATTGTTCTGGTAAATACTCCAGTAATTTGTGTTGTGTGGGTCGTCGCATTGTCCTGCTGCCCTGGGCCGCTATTTCGTAACCACTACAGGAGCAAGAAATCCTCGATCGAACATGTTTTGGATGTGCTCGGTCATAGGATCTAAAAACGCTACAGCACTTGTCACAAAATGCAGCAACATTTCAAGGAACATAATCCGGAGATTTTATGTCATAAATGCATCGCAAATGTCAGTCACGTTCAAACTCTAGGAAGTCATACTCGATTATGATCTGTAAATTCTAAGTTTTACCTTTGTGGACTTGAATGGACTTTGGTAAGAATTAGACAAGGCGGACGCTTACTTCATTTTCAAACTTTAAATAAGTAGATATTTCCTGTAAGTTTACATATCTAAATATCTCTGTTCTGATTTATATTGACAATATGTAAAGACCACTTAGCATCATAAGGGAAGTTTAGCCCTAAATGTTTTGACATGCAAACGGGAGACGCTGAATCTTCCCAAGCACCTGCTCTCACTTCGGAATATTTTTTTTTTATGATGATTTTGCCTTACCTTCGCGACCTTGAGACTGAACAGCTGATGGATATTTCTTCAATAATTATTTGAGAAAAGGTGTTATCAAATTAAGTTTAAAAGACTCATTACGATTTCCAATTAAAACATGGATTACATGCAATCAGGAGACGCTGACTCTCCCCGGGTATCTGCTCTCACTTCGGAATATTATCCATCAGGGTCCTGTAGCATCATATCCCACCCATTCTGCTACGTCTTTCTGCACTTTTTTGGACTTTATAATTTTCACACTTTTGATCATATTTCATTGCTTAGACTGAGGATGACTGACGAGGGTTAAGTACCCGAAACGTGTATACCTGGTCCATGCTGCAAATTCATCTGGTTTTAAACGATGCTATCGAATTTAAAGACGTTTAACATCGCAACTGTTTCAATGGAAATTGGAATGATATTGTCTTGCCTTCTCGACTTTGAAACTGATGTCACTTATGTTTCCATCCATGTCTTTTTACCTTTTTTGCGCATTTACGAAGATAACTAATGCGGTACCGATTGCCCATTAGTCTCATCGGTTTTATGTGTAGTATTTTGTGTCTTAAAATGTTTCTATTGTTAGATAAATGCCTTCAAATTCAATTACATCATTTAAGAACAGATAAATTGCAGAATCGACCAGACATACACATTTCGGGTACTTAACCCTCGTCAATGAGTGTGAAAGTTATTATGTGCAAAAATGTACCGAAAGACTTGGCAGAATGGGTGGGATATGATGCTGCATGATCCACGTTTTAAAATTTCAAGAAATTTTGATAATTAACAGAAATTTCAAACCCATAGGTTTTTACAACAAGTTATCTGCATTTCAAAGTTCTTACGTGAAACACATGAAATTTTCCGAGATTTTGCTATATAGATCAGATTGAGAAGCGCATTATAATTGCAAAGAGTCGATAAGTAAATGAAAGTCAAACACAGAACTCGGAAAACAATAAATGATTCACAATCAAATGGCTTACAAATTTTTGAAAAAAGAAAAATAGATAAAAAATAGGACAAACATACGGAGATGATAACACAGCTCCATGGAAACACGAAAACACAACATTATTTCCTGAACAATCTCCAGTGCAAGTACGGAATAAGCTGTAGGTGGCGCTGTAAGAATGCGCCCTGTTAATCTGCAAGGATTTAAAGCATTCAAATCTGCAATTTCGTATACATAGAGGATAAAAGGGGAAAGGGTCAAGTACCCACCCATCCTGCTACGTCCTTCGGTACATTTTTGGACATAATAACTTTCAAACTCTTTGGTCATATTACATTGTTGAGATTGAGGATCACTGCCGAGGGTTTAGTACCCGAAATGTATGGTCCATGCTGCAAAGTTATCTGATGCTATTGAATTTGAAGACGTTTAACAATGAGTGTCACTGCTGGTGGACCAGGAGTCCTCGAGGGCACATGTAGCCAAGTTTGATCAGCATCGGTTGATCGTTTCTTCGACGCATTCAAAATTTCTTGAAATATCGAAAACGTTGGTCCTATAACATCATATCCCATCCATCCTGCTACGGTATTTTTTCGGTACATTTTTTATATAACTTTCACACTCTTTGGCCGTATTACATTGTTTAGATTGAGGATCACTGACGAGGGTGCATGTCTAATGATGCTATTGGATTTGAATACGTTTAACACGAATCCTTGCGGAGCTCCGGCTTTAGTAAACTAATTCTTTCTTTGACTTGTATAGTCCAATATAACTTCATCGGCGTTGTTCGTATCGTCTATGTGTATCATGCGGAGAAATAATGCCACTCTGACATCGCGTCATGGCTCGCAGCCAGATTTGAAATTACTATTGTCGCATCACTGTGACGAAGATTGTTAAACGGTTGGCGGGCATTGGATATGATACTCCGCTATTTTCTGAAGAAGTTGATGTAAAAAACTTTATTTTCTGTGATAAATTCGCGGTTCCCACGCGAGTTGAAAATTTGTATGATTCCGCTCATAGGCTGTACTGTAATTTCATAAGAATACAGCATAATTTGGCGAGTTTTGGCAACTTCAATGTCCTTTTTCTTAGGTTTCTAGTGATATAATTCATGGTCCGGGCATCGCAACTAAAAGTTTATAACAAATACATGAATTCACGATCTTCGTTTTTTCGGACAAGAACTTATTTTGGCAGTTCCCACGTATTTAAAAAAATTCCTTCTTCCTACGAAATTTCCTCTATTTTCTAGTATAAAATCATTATGTTTTCTTACAGAATTGAAAATAGGTCATGAATCATCGTTACATAGCAAATTGAAAATAATATATGAATTACAGAAATTAAATAAAACGAAGATTTAACGGAGAAAAGCTACTAACTGATTTTAATGGGAGTTTCGCCGAACTACGTCACGTGACTGAGAGAAGCGGCATTATTTCTTGACATGTGATATAAAAGTGAAGAGAAATCCGATTACCATAGTGCTCTGACCCTTCAACTTCACAATCCAGCTTGTACAAGTTTATAAAAAGGTTATGATTTTCTGCCTTGAGGAATTTTCTTGTTAAAAAAATATTGAAAGAATTAAAACAGGTTGAACAACAGATAAAGCCAATTTGAGTATCAGTAATGAAATCTATGCTCTTTTGTAAAAGGTCAGTGCGATGAATCCTTGCCTCAATTGGACTTTCTCCGTCAAATCTTTTATTGATTAGTGTGTCGCTTGACGCATGAGAGAAAATGAACCAACAGACACGGACAGTGGCAGACACATATTGGATTTGACACTGTGACGTTCTAAACACTAGAGTTCCAGAAAAATTATTTTAACACGAGGTCAAACTTCGAATTAGGAGCGTTTGATCCTCGTTCTATATTGCTCTTGCCAAATTATCCAGGTTAAACAACAAAGTCGAATGATTGCATATGATTGCTCCCTCAAAGCGGGTAAGGAATTTGATAAATTAACAGCAACAATTACTCATCTATAGAGTCTAGGTCCAGATGAAATGGGTCTAGGGGATCAGTTTGGCAGGCGTCTTTCATAGCTCATGTCCGGAAGTAACGTGTATTTTCTTTAGGGTTCAAGATGCAAGCACCTAATAGTCCCCATGTAAATGAAAATAGAGGAAAAACTATAAACAAGTATAAAGTAAGAAAGTAGGGTAAAATTAAAGATAAGGTTATTAATACTCTGAGGAGTTGATAAGAACACACTTTAACTTTCTTCCAATATCAATTCAGATAGTATTAGGAAGTTACAAATACTACAGAGAATGAAGAAGACATTTTCCTCATTTGTCTTTTTAGGAATAATTGTTTGTATCTTAGCAACTAAAAACCCTTGTCCTCTTCATTGGGCATACTATGATGGAAACTGTTTTTTCTTCAGTCTTCATCATGCGGAGAATTGGATGGACGCTCAGGTAAGTCTGAGACAAGGCAAAATCTTTTATCCGGATTGGACCGATATTTTAACTTCGACGCAACCGGAAAAAATGTTTGCTCTCCGTATACCCGTTTCAAAAAAAGAAAGCATTCAATCATTGAGCAAATACATTAAGCTATAAAGATGTAATACACGAGATATAAAGTAAGAGTGTGGAACATATCACCAGCAAGACTACCCTGCACTGACCACAGCGGAACGCACCCACAGGGGGTGACAAACATAACACAAAGCTTCAACAAACAGCAGGAGACAACAAGACACACGACAACCCAAACAGAACGGTCCTATAAACAATCAAAACAGACGCACTAAAACATGACACACCAATGATATAACACACGGATCCGACTTTGGAACGTCATCCAAACTATGAAAACGAATGGTGTTTTATTATGGGAAGAATATTTTAATCTAATTTTGAATTTTCCAAAAGAAAAATAGATACAAAGAGGTACAAAGTCAAATATTAGATTAAAAATACCTCTTTGCAGTTAATATGTAAGGAGATGAACAATTCACATTTGGTCACAATCGACTCGATGGGAAAGAATGACTTTATACAAGGCATCTTGAGCGTCATTTCAGGTAAATCTCAAATTATGTTGCATATTTTATATTTTCCAATAAAAAAATCAATCGAACATACATGTTGTGCAATAATAAGTTTGGTTTAAGCAATATTTATTCAAGAAATTAAGTAATTTGGAACAGAACTGACATACAAAAAAGATTTAGAATTGAGCAACAAGAAGAACTTATGTTAAGCTCGCTCCTGAAATAATACGCTTGCATCAACATAAACGCGCCAAATATTGTGCTGATTAGTGTTGTTTCGGGCTTGTTATGTACATGTAATATTCATGTTTTACATTTCAAATTGTCCTTGTTTTGATGGTTGGTCATCTTGATGACACTGCTATCTTCTACTCGTTATATCCTATTGCCAATGATTTGCGTTATAAAAAGGAGTATTTCTCCCAAACAATCCTTTGAACTATACTGGTAGAACTATTGTATAAAATTTGTGTCATTCTTTACATTATGTCAATATTTACGACATGAATCATCCAAAAACAAATAAAGAACAATTTATGTAAAAATAGAGCTCTTTGTTTCATTTTTTTTCTTATCTTTTGTTTTGGGGGGATGAGGGATTGTCTTGTTTTAGATTGTCTGTTTCTTCTCATTCAAAAATGAATTATACCAGTATGAAATGATAAATTCCATGGAAGGGAATAAGTTTGATTCAGCTGAATTTAATTACTAGTAATGAGGAGATGTATTTATAAACGTGTTGATTTTTGACGTACAAGGCGAGCAAAGAGTACATTGGACTGGTGGAAGTGACAAATTAAGTGAAGGTGTTTGGACATGGGTAGAGAACGGGAACCAGATCGGACCGTACACAAACTGGGGTATTGGTTATCCGAGAAATGATACGGCTTACCACGATTGTTTGGTTACTAATGAAGACGATGGTTCCCTTATTTGGAGAGATAGAAAATGCACTACGGCTTATAACTACATTTGCGAACACAGGTAGAATAACTTATCAAAATTAATGGTGCATTTATGTTTTAGAAATTGAGATTTTTACAAAAGTATCTTAAACATGGAAACTTTTAACTGATGATGCATCTCATTATTTATTACATTGTACATTGTTTACAAGGCAGAGATCCAAACTGTTTCAAAGTCTCTCTAATTTTCCAGTCAATACTTTAGATCTCTTATCATTTGGAAATCCAGACTTCATGTGGGTCTCTCTCTCTCTCTCTCTCTCTCTCTCTCTCTCTCTCTTATCTTGTATTATTAAGTAACATATTTGTATATTACTGTCATCCATGATTTATTGTATATTTACCAAACTGTGGGGAAATTGCACATGTAACGTTGTAAAACTTTTGTCCAATTCCTGCCTCTGCATTTGAGGAAAAAAATAATATGTTTAAAAATTCTAAACTAAATGTGCAGCTGAATTGATACACAACAGATAAGGTTATTAATACGCTGAGGAGTTGATAAAAACACACTTAAACTTAAATGTGCAGCTGAATTGATACACAAATTACGTTCATGTTGATCAATGTCTCTGAATTTTCCAGTTAAATTTTTTTTTAATAAATACTCAGAAATTCCTTGTCATCCCTCCAAGTTAAAATATATCAGAGAAGGCATGATCAAATAAAAGTAAAAGATCCGATTAAAAACATACGCTTTGCCGAACGACATGAGTCCACATCATCTGTCAATTCTTCTTACATTACAGGGTTGGAAACCTTGATGGAATCGTCATTGGCAAGAGGAAAACATTCTGATTCATTTGATTCTCATGTAGAAAATACAAAATAAAGGAATAATTACGTCCAGAGATGTTCAAGTGATCGAAGCTATAACATTAAATTTGTATTTATTTTTTATTACTTAGAATATGTGTTCAATATGTTTATGATTTGAGTGCAATATATGCGGATTTCAACTCAATTCTTTATTGATGAAATACCATGACATGAGGCGTACATCATACACAATTGACATATCAATGACACAAAACATTTCCTTTTCTTGTCTTAAAACATTCATTTAAGTGTTTGCACAAATATTTGGTGCGCCAAATGAGTAGCGACGTATCATCAAACGAACACTGCGCATGGTACTGGATCAATCTACAGTTTTGTACCGGTGTCTTTCCCAACATTGTACATTGGCCAACCGTGACGACGGGACTCCATGACGGGCCTTGTTAATATCTCGTAAGAGAAGACTGGGTCCTGATTCTCTGTCCTATTTGAAAGTTGGTCAGACTTCTCGGGTGATTGATCTTGAGCTCGCTTCAGCCAGCAGAGCACATACTGTTGTACGCATGTCATAGAATTGTTTAGATCCATTTACTAGTACATTGAATTTGTGTTACAAGAGGTCGCTGCGTTTAACTGTCTTGTTTGTGATGTCACCTTACAGTGAGAAGTTTTATGTTTGTACAACTATTGTGCGTCTATGGAGACCTCTGGAGAGGGTTGCGCGCGCGTAATCCGGATAACCAAACCATTTGCTAATAGCAGATGGCCGTCCAAACTTGGCGCCGAGTGCACATTGGTCCTCTTTCTTTTATGTGTTGTCATTAATGTTTGATGTTTCTGTACGTCTGTTTCGATTGTTTAATTTGTATGATGTGTTAGTGAATATTTTTGTGTCTTTTTTTTTTTTGCGATGTGTAGTTTTGTCCGATGTCAGTTATGTGTCACTTTCTTGTGGGGTTGTTTCGCTGGGTCAGTGCAGGGTGGTCATGCTAGAGATCCTTCTCTTTTCTTTACGAGAAGAATTTAATGCATGTTTTCTATTGTGATATGAAGACTCTAAAATGCTGAGTGATGATGATCCCATGATTTATTTATTATTATTATTTTTTTTTTTTTTGGGACACATAAAAAAACATAGGTAGATCTTGTGGTAAAATATTTTAAGTGATTATAGTTTGGATAGTTACAGCAGCAATAGGGTCTGTACCCTAACCCTGCTAGTAACACAGCCCTCTAGTAAGATTTCGATTTTAATATATATAATATAACAAAGATGGACTGGGTATGAGTTCATTGCACGGCTACGACACAGCATATTGACTTCGGCCCCGGTCAATATAATATGCCATAGCCGTGCAATATTTTTCAGTCACGGTTTAGTTTTCAGTACTCGGGTGCTCGACTTTGGAATAACTTACCTACTGAAATAAGGACTTCTAATAATATAAATGCGTTCAAAAACTCAATGATTAAATACATTCATTCAAATAGGGGAACTTATTGATTATAATATACAAATGATCGAACTTTATATGGACTCTATACTTTATATGGACTTTATAACTTTGAATATCTATTATTACCATCTTTTATAAAAATGTATATGCCTTACTATTTTGTAAATATCTTTATATATATTTTCTGTAAATACGTTAACGAGGGCCACATGGGAGAATAGCGAAAATGCTAAATGTGCCACCCTCTTAAAATAAAGTATTATTATTATTATTATTATTATTATATTGAACTCGTATCCAGTCCTATTTGTATAATATCTTTGCCAAAAAGCGAGCTGAGAAAGAAGCAATGTACATAGTGGGAAATAGTTCGCTTCTTTTTATGTGGTGGAGGCTTTGGTTCCAGTTTTATCCTAATTTTGTATGACTTCGGTTTATGATTTTCTGAATGTAATTTATCAATTTTGTTTTGTGTATTGGGATATGGTCATTATCCATATTTATATAAAATATGACAAAATAACTTGACGCAACTGCCATTGTTATCTTTTTATTCCTTTCTTGTTTTCGAAATAATGGAAAAATAAATTTGTTGTTTATTTTTGTTTTGTTTTATAAAGTTTCTATTGATAAAAAAAAAATAAACTCCATTTATTGATTCATTATAATGATTTATTTGAGAAAAATGAAAAAAAAGGCGTATTGTATTGAAAATATTGAGTATTGAAGCAAATGTATTGTATTGAAAAATTTATTTCAATATACAGCACGAAGATAAATTAAAAATAGCACACATAATCCGGATAATCACACCATATGCTAAATACTTGGTAGAAGGTGGCCTTTATTGGTCGACACCGGTTGTCCATTGGTCTCGTTGGTTTGTGAGAAGTTATTGTGTTTAGTGTTTTGGATTTCAGTTTTGTACAACAAAAACAATACATATGCACCTGAGGATAAAAGAATCTGCAAAGTGAACGAAAAACAAGACTAACGGGTCCCAAGAAAGAATAGCTTTACAGTCCTCACTGAAGGGATTTGGACAGAGTTCGTCATAAAGTCCAATATCCACAGTCCGTCATAAAGCAACGTCTAAACTAAAACAATGCCATACCCAGTGTTTGATTTATCAATATATTCATTAATTTTCGAATACATTTTAACTTGAGGTCAATAGCTTGTAATATCAAATGAACAATGAATTAGGCAACCAGATATAGTGGTTGCTTGTTGACTCTTTCTCTCCTATTTCAAAATATTGAGGTGTTAGGTCATGTTACAGATCTAGTTAATCGCAATATTTATATCTTACGTAGACCCTGCTATGTTATGATTCTCTTATCTTTTCACATATGGTTTACAAAAGCTGACTCCATGCAATCTAAGACCTTTAAAACATGTCGTCAGTAATTTTATCTTTTATCATAGAACAAACGCTATTCCTGGCAACGCTTTAATGCCATTTTTGCTATATCGTAAAGATATAGTATTCAGTTTTTGTCATTTATCTGATATCAATAAAAACAAAAGTAAAGAAAGGATAGGAACCTCATGTTCTATTTAAGTGACGCCATTGTATTTCTGAAAAGAAAATCCCTTGCCAAATCCAAATTGATAAATACAATTAAGCGTCAACTTGGAACATTGCATGAAAATCGTTAGCGCACCTGTCTTAGTTACCTACCAATACATTCAATGTGTCGGACAGAAAAACATGAGAGTGATCATCTAAAGAGAGATTTACAAAGTAAGTGTTTCATTGCACTGATGCAAATTCATTTACAAATTGGGATATGATTCTACCTGAACTTCTAGTTAATCAACATCTACAAGAACGAGTTTAATTTTTCAATTGCAGGTACATATACCTTATTATGGCATCGCTAGAGAATAAAGTGTCTACTATGAAATGTCCGGGCTGTCAGGAGAATTTTGATGATGATTTTCGTTCACCACGCGTGCTTCCTTGCTTACATACTTGCTGTACCAAATGTCTTAAATCTTCTAAGAAAGAAATACAATGTCGAGAATGCAAAGAAGTATTTGATGCCAGGAATGTAGATGTGTTTTCTTTTCCTATTGACAATGCTCAAAAACGCATAATTGATCCTGATGTTCGCAAAATAAATGATAGTCCTGTAGAACACAAACGTCAAATTGAGAGTCACTTACAGAACTTTAACCAAATGAAGACTTCTGTTGACAAAGTGATAGGGCGTCTTAACGATGAAACTCGAAACCTCCATTTAAGCGAAAGTGATGCGAATATGCAACTTGAAGCAAGTTTTAGTTCCTGTATAAAAGCATTGGAAAGCAGAAAAGAAGAACTTAAAAACAAATTATCGCAGCTATCTCAGAGCAAGAAGAAAGATCTCAATTTACAACTTGACTATATGAAGGCTCAGAAAAGTAAGCTTGATCAGGCCTGCAAATTTTCTGAGTATCATCTGAAAAATAGCAATGCTGCTGAATTTCTGCTTATAAAGAACCATATTGTCAGCCGTATTAGTCATCTGAAAGAACACGTACCGGATGTCATGCCGCGCATGACTGCCGACATCAAGTTCGAACCAATCAACATGGAGAAAGAGTTCCTAGAAAACTGTCAGAGAATGGGCATCGTACATACATCATTCGCCTATATCCCAAACACCCAAGTGAAAACCTTTGATATTGTAGTCGGCAAGGAGGAAATACCTTTTATCATTACGCTTCATGATTTTCAAAATCGTCAAATAAAAGAAGAAGGAATAGATATTAAGGTAGAAATTGTCAATCCCAAAAGTCAAAAGATGACAGCCAAAGTCCAGGATTTAGTGACGGCGCAGGGTTGTTATAAAGTCGTATACACTGCTCCCAAAGCGGGAGAATACAGGGGTATTATCAATATAAATGGAAGTCCTTTGCCCCGTACAGATATGCTCTTCAAAGCGAAAACAGAAAACGAGAAACATACGGAATCTGACAAAGGCGATTCAAGGAGACGAAATGAAAAGACGAAGTCATCGAGATATACAGCGTTAGACGGGGACGTCCACAGTAGGTGCTTCTTTCTTTCTAATAAAAATACATGATATTTCAGAATTTCCATTCTCGTACAAGAAATGACATATCATTATCAGATAATAATCAAATCATTATTTTGCAGTTGAAAGATTAGATCTACAGGGATTAAACGGAACAGTTAGTTCTGAAGACTTGCAAAGCTTCAAGACAAATGACGACATATGTAAGATAAACGTTTATATGTAAACAACCGATGACAATGATAATTGAAGAACTCGTAACTTTTAAACATGATTTTCTCTGAAGTTTCCAAACTCACGTACCTATCTTTCAGTATCAATATAAAAATGATTTTAACCTTGTGTTGAACATTAATTGCATTTTATGATATCAGATGTTGCATGTTTAGTTACGGACATTACATCAATGTCTTGATGATAATTTTTATTACTTTTAAATGTACTTATGCACTTTGCCTTTTAGGTCCAACATTTACTATGGATATGCACCATCTTCATCTACAGAACGAACTATCTGAAGACAAAAAGACACAAACCAATCAGAAGAAACGACGCAAAACACCCAGAATTCCTTGTCGCGCGTTTCAGAACTTCCGCGGTACAATAGGTTCTCGACCAATGAATATATCTGGACAGACGTACTTCGAAGTACAGGTTCGTTTCTTCATTAAAAGATCGATGCGCCAAGACCTTGTTTTTGAAATAGGACTTTGTAGGAAGAGTGACGTGGATAAATATTATTGTATAGACGGTCACCCATGTGCCTATGCTATATGTGCCAGGAAATGCCACGTTTGCCGAACAGTATGTCTGCAGGCGTGGAACTACGGGCGGCGTCTGTACCACACCCCTTTAACAGAGAACTCACCTCCGGGGACGACATACAGAGCTACATACGGCTTCCTCCTGGACATAGAACATGGTGTGTGGGTCGTAGCTGACGCTAGGAATAAGAGACTTATCATGAAATTCAGTTATGTCGACACGTCAAAGCCTCTGTGGCCTGTGTTTGGGGTTTACAATCCTGACCTGTGTAATACATATCTAACTCTACGTAGTGGTGAAGATATAACATCTGTCCTTAAACTCCCAGTTGACATATAGGTACTCAGTGATTCAAAGTGACTTGACAACCCCGCCCATGTGCAATAAAATCTTAACGTGAGAAATAAACACTCCCATTGTTCAATCTATATACATGTATATCGACTCATTTGTCGTACAGGACCAAACAAGATTATTTTTTGGTTTGATGGATTATTATTACAAATGGTAAAATATCTGCTGTTTATACAAGAACATTATAACGTGTTCTCAAAACTCTTATGCCCCAAAACTCTATAAAAGGGTTAGATATTTATTACCAGTAACCAAGAAAACAACAAAGACAAGATAGACCCCGCTGTTTTGTAAGAAGATTCTACCTTTGATCTATAAATTTAAATGATAACTTCATCATAAAATGGAAAATATGAATGAAATACAAAAGCTATAGGAAACTTTATTTACCGAAGTATAATGGGCTGAAATTCTATACACTAGAATACTACAAGTCAAACCCCTTGACATCATCCTTATACCATAATGCAACCACATATGAAATATAAAAGCTCCATCTTTCACACCGATATCGTTATTGTGTAATTTTCAAGATCAAAGTTGTTGCAGAACTTTAGTATTACTTAGCATACTTGGTTCCATTATGAGCTTGACATTCCCACTTCAAAATATACATGTATTGTCCTCAAATTGTGAAACTACATCTATGTGAAATGAAACTGATTAGTTATTGTGTTATGTAGTTGATGGATACAAAATATGGAATCCCACCTTTGCCATTCTTAATTAGGTCAAGCTACAGGATTAGAACAATGGCAAGGTCACAAGGAAGAAAAATTTGTTTCCAGTAGAAAGGTTTCATCACAAGTTATTCTCAAGGACTACCATATGGGCAGAACAAAATTATATGCCTTTGCAGTATGCATCTTTTGAAATAGTATAAAACCGCAGAGGAATTCTTATTTGAGAGTTGTTATGTATCCCTCTGTTGCCTGTGGCATCGTTGACCTTAAATATGTAACCTTGACCTTGCAGTTGACCTTAAAACCTCACTGGATGTGGAGTCTCATCATGCTTGACAAACCCTGCAAGTTTGATGGAAGTATAAATCATGTCAATCAAGTAATAGCCATTTATTTTAAAGCGTGACTACCAGAAAGACGAATGGACAGACAGATACATGTAGATAAAAGTGGAACAGAGTAATCCCTACATGTTACTCTTGCATCTGTCATTTCATTTTTAAAGACTACGTCCCTTCCATCCTACGTTATATGAGAAGCAATGACAATGTATTTATAATTAATTTTTTCATCAACCAAAGATTCACCCTTCCACAATTCCCGCTATTTTATTGTTCTTGCTCCAAATAAGCGCTAACTCTAAGTACCTCACCATTGTTACATGATAAGTAAACAATGAAATAACACAACTTGACGGAGTATTTGACGGAGTTTCGTGGAAGGGTGAATTCCTTAGTAACTTCCCAGTATTACGTGAGCAATCTTCAAACACTGCAGCTGTTATCTTTTCCATAATGAAATATCGTGTAGATTTCCACTATAATACTGTTTTGTACGAGGAATCTGACAATAACAACAAAACAAATTTCTTTTTCATTCATATTTATAACTGGACTGTTGCAAAAATATTGAAATCAAAGGAATCCATCTTTCTATATTATCGTTATACAATAATCAGTGTATCATAGAAAGAAAATTCCATCAGATTATCTGCTCAAAAAGATTTGACCATACGATAACAAGTTTGAAATAAAACAAATAAATAGAAAATAACTTTCTCTGAAAGTCCGTCCTTTTTGCCAGAATATAAAAACATTCTGTGGCAAGCGTAAACACAAAATTGATACAAAATAACCTTTCTGGGAAATTCACAAAATTTGGAATAATTTATAATTAATGCATCCTTATATCTTACTTTTCTTTGCATCATTGTTAAAATTATAATAAGAAGGCAAGAATAAGCTTGCAATGCATAACTTAGTATTACATCTGAAATGGGTACCTTACTTACTACAAATTGGTACAAGATCTCAATATCAGGATTTTTTTCCTACACTTACACTGCACATGATAAAATTAAAGGTATCTGAATTATGCATCATAAGATGAGCTTGGTTGAATTAGAATTGTCGTGGTAGCTGACAACCTGTAGGTAAGCATTGATAACGGGTTGTAGGTATATTATACATCCTACGGTACATGTATGCAAAAACAAATAATTATCATCTTGCATGTACCTTCATCATAACGATAATGAATAATGAAAAAGATTGAAATGTGATCAGGAGATGATGAATCAGTTAAAAGTAATTCATAATAAAAACCCCAAGGTTCTTTTACATTTATAAAATGCATTAACATTTCACTCAACATATTATAAAACTGAGATTTGAACCCTTGAAGCTGCTATCCACAGCCTGTCTATGTTAACACACTGGTACAGTCACTGTTTTTACTCCTACAACCCTTTGGTAATAACATGCATATTTGAGCCAATCAGCAGCTTTGTTACAGATGGACATGGATCAAATGGTACAGTGGCCTTGATTCGTCTCACAGCTATAACCATATACGGCAGGGATTCAACTTCTCAAGCTACGTACGTGTAGATTTTCCTAAAATAAACGTTAAAATATGAAGTGTCCCTGAATGGCTCTTTTAAAAACATTCAAATATGCAAGTAAAGGCACTGTTAGAAACATTTTCATATCAAATGTGATCAAATATGTTCTCACAAATGGAATAGCACTACAAAGTTAACTCATTCAAGATGCACAATTTTGGTCTGGTACAAAACATGGCATAATGTCATATGATCCCTATTATTACTTAAAATGCTTTTTTTTTCTGGCAATGACAAAAAAAAAAACAACACCAAATGTAATCATGACAAGGAAACCAAACCCTTGTGTCCCTGATTTGCTTTTGTCATGTCTTCGGAAGCCTCATCATGGTACAAGCAAATACTGACAATCGGATTTGATTTCCTTGTCAATGATCAAATCTACTGTAAATCATTCAAAGTAAATTGTATGAACTATATAAACTTACCTATCTTCAGGCGTTCTTGCTAAATATTCCCTCTCTATTAAACCTTCTATCCTCTTCTTTATTATAACAGGACTAGGGAGAAATCTGGCTTTTAATTGCTCCGTCACCTTGAAATAAAGTCTAACTGTTTAACAAGAGACAACTACAAGCACCATTTGAAACCATATAACTTAATCTTTATGGCTTAGAACAGGTTTCCTAAATCTTTCTACACATACAAATTTTGAATATTACCTTTTTGCACTTGCAAGTATTTGTATATTATCATTTACAATCATTAGACAAATACTTGGTATAATAATGTAAGTGAAATTATTTCTAAGTGTTTTAGTCATACTTGTGTACTTTTAAAGATTAATAGCAACAAATTGATGACCATCTGTAGTACACAGCTGGTCAATGATTTGCATAACGCTAATTATGCATGTACATGAATGATCAATACATGTACAAGGATTCCTGATCCTGTCCCTATACATACCTCAGCAACTAATACATTGTGTTGAAGCTTTTTCCTTGCTTTCATGATCCTAACAATTGCTGCTTCAATCGTAGCTCAGAATTAAGGAATAAACTGTAGAACTCATTTAAAACTTATACATGTAAATCCATGCACTAATTTTCAATAAAACTTAATCCCCACTATACTCAACACGTTTTTAAAACAACACAAAAAGAATGCCTACAATTTTTGTGTTGTTTTGTTAAATATGGAGTTTAGCAGTGCGAAAAAAAAAAAAAGATTATGTCTAAAACCCCTGATAAATTCAAAAAGGGACTAATATCATGATTGTAAGAAATATCTATTCCCACTGAAATCTTCACATCTAAGCATATATGTAATGAAAAATATCTTAAAGGATATTCATGTTTTCTATCCTCATCAACTTTAGTCCTTGTTTCTTTTCTCTCTGGTTCTCCTTCACCTTTATTTGCAGCCACTGAATAATAATGCATGTACAAAGAATATAACATTTAAAAGTATGAGGTAATAACAGGCTTTCTACTCTACCTTGATGAAAAAGTAGGAAAAAAGTAGGAGTAGTCAATGAAAAAAAGTTGGAGAAAAGTAGGAAAAAGTAGGAATTAACAGAGAAAAAGTAGGAAATTTTCCATTACTTATATGACAATTTTCATGATTTATGACACACAAAATCAACAACAAGCCATTTCAGCAATGTTGTAGACCAGTGATGTTCATCTTTGAAGGAATCTCAGAGGGGAAAGCTGAAGAGTTTGCTATGCTGCAGCTTTGGTATATAATTTTGTTTTCATCTGAAGTGAATGGGCGAGCGAAGCGAGCCCGAAAATTTTTAAAACTTTGAATCAGTCATTTTCCTCTGACATCACATTATCAATAATATTTTTTCATTTTTGAAATGAAAAAAGTAGGAATAGTAGGAGGTTTTGGAGAAAAAGTAGGAAAAAATAGGATCAAAACAAAAAAGTAGGAAAAGTAGGAAATAGTAGGAAAAAGTAGGAACAGTAGAAAGCCTGTAATAACAGAGAAACTTATTAAGAATTTCTTTAAATAGAGGTGAAGAAATAAATAATTAATATTGGCAATCATTAAACTTTTCATATAAATTTTTACATAATGTAGATTGAATGAATTATAACTGTTCTACTACCTGTCTGAATCTTAACACGGAACAGCTTGGACGTAAACTGATCATTGACGGTAAAAGTGTGGGCCGGTTCTGAAAGACAAAAAACAGCATGAAATTTCTTAAGATTAACCTCATTTCCCAAGTCATTATATTTATATATGATCGACTAAAGGAAACAGGACCTCTGATTGCTTCAGTGTACATGTAAGTGTTTACACACAAGCAATTAACATGTATTGAGAAAATTCTTAGCTTACATCTATAAATCTAAGCTGTATGGATTGTATTGATAAAAGACTTACCAATTTCCTTGGTTTTGGGTTCCTTATGTAGAACTCTTTGAGCTAATTTACCCACAGCTAATGACTGTATTGCTCTCATGAGATCCCTTTCAGGTATATCTGTTTCATTCTTAATTTCCTGTTAAAAATAATTAAGAATACTAGTTATCAGTTTACTAGTAATTGTAAAATTACTTTAAATATTTGAAAGAATTCCTGAATACATATAACAAGTCAATTCTTTCAAAATATACATGTACATGTCTTTCTAAAACACAACATCTACGTGTAATTCATTACAATAATATAGACATGTACAATCTTTGAACAATGAAAATCAAGCAAAGCTTTATATCAGTGTTCTCCCCAGAAAATTCAGACAGCATGGTGCCAAGTCTTCGCGGTACACCTTGCGTTGGGATGCGTCATTGCGCGTTGCGTTATTCAATGTTGCGTCATTGCATACTGTTTCATATGCTGTTGCTTTATTAATGAACTGTTCAAAATAATTTTGATAATGAAATAAATGTGTTAATAATACTGCATTCTTATCTACATGCCAATTATCATTAAATTTTAGACAGTGAGATCATTGTTGTTCTATTTGTAAAGAGAGATTCATGACAGTTTTAAAACTCAATTAGTTTTGGGCCTTTTGAAAAAATTATTTTGAGACTGTCTCATCACCATAACTCCAGGTAGCTTAGTGTAAGAATTTGGCATATTACACTGATTTGGAAGGAAATTCTGTGAATGGGCCATTTTCCATGATTTTCTTAAATATCAATATGCCATTTCTTTAAAAAGTACCAAGTTTTCAATGGGCCATTTTGCAAATTAATGGGACTATGGTGCACGTCCTCTGTCCTTCCTAATCACTGATATTAGTGAGAATATAAGCATGTTATGGAAAGGGTGTCTAACCTTGACTCCCCCCCCCCCTCCCCCAAGATATCAATGTCTATTTTAGACTCAGATTCATCAATAAAACGATGGTCCGTGCACCATCTTGTATTTTGATGATTAATTTCATCCATCCGTCTAAACTGCGTATTAACTAGATTCAAGCGAATTTCAAAAAAGAAAAAAGAAAAAAAAACGGATATACCGACTCGTTATTTATTCAAAGTAAAATGATTTTGCGCGAGCGAGAAAACCTCTTTCTTATCTTGTAAAAGTATGACAAAGACGGCGAGGTCGGGCAATATGTCGAACAGTAAGACGGATTAAAAACATGTTTTAATGACATCTGATATAGCATACTTCTATTTTCAATTTACAGTTACGCTGTAAGTACACGTGCCGGTCAACACGATCTAGCGATTATACATGTAGATGAAAACGTTTTCATGAAATATGTTATAGAATTGTCGTCTTTTGTTGGTCACTCGATAGACATTGACAATGCAGTTATCTTAAATGTCCGAATTTTAGGGAAAAAAATATAGCATGGTGGCCATAAAATATAGTGTGGTGCTAATCCCGATAGCGTGGCGGTAAATCTCGATAGCGTGGCGCGGCCGCCACGCTAAAACGGCCTGGGGAGAACACTGCTTTATATCCCTTAATTCAAACATGTAAGATATAATAGTTTCAGTGACTTACCTCATATGTCCACCTTTCCCTGTTATTAAACAACATGAGTATACACATTTGGTATGTAGAGACCTGTATTATATGTTTACGTGGGCCTTTAGCCGAGCTAGCACCAGCCCCTTCTCCTTCATCCTTTTTCTGACCAAAGAAAGTAGCATGTAAATCTGCAGACCCTAACTGGGGCTGTAATGTTAACTGTCTGCCACTGTGCTTGTTTAAATAAAACCTAGAAAACAAGATCATTATACATCTATACATGTACATCTTGAACAGACACATACCTTTACATAGAATGACTGACATATCTATAATCATATCTCGAGGGAATTGATACTTGTCCATCTGGAATTGCTTGTTTTATGAAAAAAGAGAAATGGAATCTTCAAAAGGTACATGGTATAATAACTGACTTCAGTCATTTTTCATTCATACTTTGAACATTACTTTCCTCATTATGTTGGAAAGATTGAGCACAAATCACATTGTGTGAATGCAGTCTCCAAAGTTTTATTTTGCTCAGATAAGCATCTCTTATATTATAAAATTTATCAGCTAATCACATAATGAACATTTGAGGACAATCTTGCACTTCCTTCAGTTTGACAATTTCCCCAAACTTACCTCCTAAAATGTTCAAATGCTAATCTAGGTGCTTGTGGTATATTACAGTTAGGTGTAGCTGATTGTGTGGGCCAGAACCCTGTTGTCAATACTCGTACTGTTAAGTCTACACCACTCATATTATTCTGAAAATTACATACAGAATACTCATGAATAAAGCAAGAACTTCCTTTCACAGATAATAATTGACTCTACAGATACATGAAATGAACCATTTCTCCCTTCAAATGCATTACTTATCTTGCTTAGTAAGACACCTTTCAGAATGTTATCATGAAACTTAGTTACGAGTTACGAATTGAATAAATCATCCCTCCTTGCTCTTTCTAACATACAAGTACAAGTCTAAAACAAGTATATGTAAATTCAAAGAATTGCGGTTGCCTGCTTTGAGGTATTATCAGAACAAATATATAGTCATAAACTCATTTCAGCACAGACAAACCATGTTTCTGTGTTTTAAAAAGATTTCATTGAATTTTCTTACATATTCACTATGTTTGAGCACAAGTTTCTCATCACTTATCTAGAGCCGCTTATCTACAACAATAATGCCTATGTATGCCTACATTACATGTACTTACACTGGAGACCATCAGTGAGTTTTTAAATTCTTCCATGATAGTATTGGATACTGTCATGTCTTTAAACATGCCTTCCAACTTTGACGTGAACTGGCAACCACATTCAGTCTGAAAATATGTATAAATGATTAAATGTGGTGTTCTCCAATTTCAACATACATTCTACTTTCAAATAAATTCTTTAACAATGAGATGTATATGTCATTTTCATTTACATGAAAATTTCTTCAATTTCAACATGTTACCATGAATAATGATAACAGATTATAATAAAGAGAAAACCCAAGCATGTTATGTATAAATGGCCAAAAGAGAAAAAAAAAAACCTGAGTTTACTGTCACTCGACCGACCCTCTTTTTTGCCCCGACTCTAATAGTTTTTATTGACATAATAGTCAGAAATCAAATCACAAGACAGGTATTCCTTCCAAGTGAGCTGTTATCCATTACATAACACTTATTTCCTTCACTTCAGTCAGACAGCAAGGTAGGTTTAATCCGTTTTGCATGAGTGACCAACTGTCGGCAGTTTAGAAGTGACCAAACAATAGTAATAAACTGATTACTTGGTCACATTCCCATCGTATAATGGGGAATAAAAAGTTTACAGCAGTTTTTATGTTTATTTTTCTTTACAAGAGGATGCCTTAAGATACAAAAAAAAATCTTTAGAAATTAAAAAAAAAAATCCCAACCTACCGACCCTTTTCTTTTAAGATGTGACAGTAAACACAGCTATTTTTATTTTGGCTTAAAAGACAAGTCAAGTGCATTAAAGATGATACATCGGTATTTTTCAAATTAACAATGATAATTCTTAAATTCCTTACTCTGCAAGTGAGAGACTCTTCATGTGATAAATCTGTAAGTTTTTTTTTTTCTTTATCTGACACCTAATTCTTACATGTACATGTATTAAATTTACTCTTCAGTTTCAGTCTGAGGTCTGCTGTCCACAAATCTTCATTGGAATTTAATTGAAATTAGAAGCAAACTCTGGAGTACAACAGGATTAATGGCTACTAACCTTTAACTTTGAAATCATATTTTTCTCTGAATCGTCTGAGCCACTTTTATTTAGGAGCAAACGTCGAGCCAAGTGTTGTTTATAGTAACGCTCAAATACATCTTTTTCTTGAAGGAAGCGGAACAAAACCATGCTCTTGTCCAACACAGACTCGATCTCCTGCTCAGACATCTGAAAAATACATGATACAATACACATATAAGATAAAATTATAAGATACTGTAAAATAATATACATTTACATGTACATATTATCCCCTATATTTGATAACATAATTCTATACATGTTACATGTATATTTCTTTATACATGTGTCATATCACTTCAGTGTATTCTAACTGAATCATAGGCTAAGATCAGATAAGTGTCACAATTAAAAGGACATTGGTAATTTACTCAAACTAAATGAAGTCAAAGTCTAGTTTTGATATTATTTTAAATGGCACAATATACATCCATCAGGGATTACATGTATTTTAAAGATGCAACCTTGACCTCTAACTTCTGAAGAGCTGCAGCACTGTTCCACTAGTCAAAACAAGGTTGATCCAAAAGCTTATGTTTTGTCTACAAGTTCATGTATATCCTAATCCACAAGGTTTGGAACAGTAGATTCATTCCTAACAATTTCTTCCTTAAATGAGTAAGGTTGTCTGTTGTCCATTATGTCTATCAAAACTACTGACCTTCTTCGAACCATGTTGTCATAATTGATATCTCAAGAAAATGACAGATCAGAATACAGTTCTATTTTCACTATACACCAAATATTAACAATTAAACAGAATCTTTGCAACATTTACCATGAAAAATGATATAATTCCTATAACCTTACCCCTTTGACTCCTTTCTTGAGTTTGTCGTCTACAAATAATGACAAATATTCCGGAGATTTGTGGTTTATGTTAATGAAACATTCAAAGTCCTTTGAGATCATTTGCTTAAACTGTTTATCACCACTGAAAGACTCATGAAGGAAATGATCAAATCTATCCTTAAGGTCTAGTAGACTCTGAAAAACAAATAACACAGTATGTTTAGAGTATGCACATAACAAATACTTGTGTTTTACAACATCATTTCAAAAGTATAGTAGATTTGGACCCAGTCATGGCTTCCTACTGGCAATTTTCAAATCTCAATACAGCTAACACAATTTATCCCATTTTACCCTTTTATTCAAATGTGACCATAATTAGTGAATGACAGCCCACCTGGATGTACGTTATAGCATTTTTGCCATCCTCTCCTTCCTCCGAGACGATTGCCTTTCCCTGCTCTCTCAGATATACACTTATACATTCACACATTGTTTTCAGTCCTTCCTGCACTCGAATAAATAGCTTATACATACAAGCTAAGTCTGCAATGATACAAAAACATATACTGTATGTATATATACATGTAAGTTAGATCCACATTCACATTCTAGGCATTTGCTACACTAACTTAATACAAAATGGGTAGATACATGTGTACGTAGCATATCAGTATTGTACAATATGATTTCATGTATTAGTCTTCACAAAAACTTACTAGCCCAATGCCCAAGGTTGCCAAAAATTCTACAGGGCTAGAAAAAATCGCCTTACAAACTACACAATTGGTCAGTAAATAATTGTCTTCCAGGGATTGGGAAGGCCATGCGCACTGCGACATAGTCCCATTCTAATAAAAAATGGCCCATAAAATCCACAGCTTGCTGCGCCATGGTGCGCATTATCATACGGTGTCCATTTTTGGTTTTCAAATCAATCTAAAAGTTACGTTGTACATAACATAGATCCACACCAGTAGCAGTAACGTGTGGATCACAGCTTACTGTACATGGCCAGTCAGAAGCACAAAATTCTTCTGTTCACTGACAATTGCTCCACTCTCCTGAAAGGTTCTTTGCTATTATGATACAATATTGATTTGATTGGACATTCTTTCTTATCCTCGTTCTGTGCCTGAGATTTAAATCCCCAACGTCCACTTACGTATCTTATCGACGTAAAGGTACATGTATTTACATGTATGTGTGCGTTCGTCCAAAAAATGATAAAATTATCATGTCATTTTTAGTGGTCAGTCAAAGGGTTCAAATTGAAGTAATAAGATTTGTACAGAAATGTCAATTGCAGTCAACCATCCCCCCCTTCCCTTAATATCAACAAAGCTGAAAATGAAGCTGCCAATACGTGGACTGATATATGCACTGTAAATTATTCATTGGAAATGGTAAAATTGGAAATTTCACTACTAAAACATAGGGTAGTCAAAGATTACATAGCTGGCCTATACAGGTTTTTGTCAGAAACCAGGTTAAAGTTTTTGAAAAGTAGGTCAAAGTCCAAGGTCAAGGTCAAAGGTCATGGTCTCAAATGAAAGGTCTTGTCACAAGGTAAATACATGTGAAATATCAAAGCCCTACCCCTTATAGTTCAAGAGATATAGCCCAGGTTAAAGTTTTGTCTACGGACGACGACAACGACGCCGAGGGTATGGCATTAGCTCTCCGGACTTTTTCGTCCTGGCGAGCTAAAAATGTGCTAACATCTGATGTATTATACATACATTGTATGCAAAGCTTTTCGAAAATTGATCATTTTTGGAATGACCCTTTCGTGAAGAAAGATGGTCCATTAAAATTGAGAGAATGGCCAATTGAAGTCCAAGTGTAAGGGGCCATAGTCCCATTGAGCAATTTTGCCTTCCCGATCACCGGTCTTCGGGATAGTGGTTCAATAAAACCTGTGTTTGTGAAACACGATTGCCCCTGTAGACATCTTTGTCAGTATTAAAAACACTGTTGTCTATGAGCAAGGCTTTATATTCAAAGTTTTTAAAAGAAGGTCAAAGGTCAAGGTCATGGGGGTCACTTGTCCCTAGGAATATACATGTACATGTGAAATATGATAGCTATATCACTTTCCATTCAAAAGTTATGTCCAATGTTAAAGTTTTTCATAAGTAGGTCAAAGCTCAAAGTCAAGGTCGTGATGTCAAAATTTTTGGTATCAATGGAAAGGTCTTGTCATAAGAAATACACATGTGAAGTATGAAAGCTCTATCACCATCCAGTCAAAAGTTTTGCACAATGTTAAAGTTTTTCAAAAGTACGTCAAAGGTCAATGTGAAGGTCATGAGGTCGAAAATTTGGGAATTGATGGAAAGGTCTTGTCACAAGGAATACAGATGTGAAGTATGAAAGCTTTATCACCTTCTAGTCAAAAGTTATGCCCAATGTTATAGTTTATCAAAAGTAGGTCAAAGGTCAATGTCCAAAATTTGGGAATCAATGGAAAGTTCTTGTTACAAGGAATACACATGCGAAGTATGAAAGCTCTTATCACCTTCCAGTCAAAAGTTATGCAAAATGTTACAGTTTATCAAAAGTAGGTCAAAGGTCAATGTAAAGGTTACAAGGTCAAAATTTGTTGTGTCAATGGAACAGTCTTGTCACAAGGAATACACATATGAAATATGAAAGCTTTATCACCTTGCAATCAAAAGTTATGCCCAATATTAAAGTTTTTCTGACAGAGAGACGGACAGGCCAAGAACTACATGTATATGCCTACAAATCTTTGTTTCCAGGGGCATAAAAAAGTTTTCATGAAAACTGAATGTAGAATCTTCAGGCACTTACCATCTGTTTTGTTATTCTTTAACATGTGAACCACACCAGAATTTTCCATCTGCAAAAAACAAAGAAGACTAATTTTGAAAGAAGAAATACAAATGCATCAATATCATGATTTTATACCAAACGTTAAGTACCCTTTTAGAATATACTCCTTGATTTCCCTCCACTGTACACAATATTTTTACTCCAGACTGGGTAAGTAAATTCTAGCTTTGTCAGATGATATTTACATGCACATTCTGTCACATTAAACTAAATTTTGGTTATATGATACATGTATATCATGGCTAACTGAAGATTACATGAATGTTACTACATTTACAAATGAAATGTACAAATGTACATGTATATCTGATTAATTTCTGGTTTGGTCAGCTGTGATAGCAGACTTTTTCTCTATCTCTTACCTCAACTATTGTTTTCATGTGTTTGCTGATTAGTTCCTCCTCGAGTACCTGGAATAATAAAAATAATCTTAAGCTTAAATCGAAGGGCTTAAAATGTATAATACATGTAGTCCATGTACATAAAATATAAGGAATAATCTACAACTGCAGTAATAGATGATATTTACACACATGAATATTGTGAACCTTAGTATCAATATAAAAGTGTCATTTTTTTAAATGAGAAATTTGAGCCTCATTAGTTTTTTTTTTGGGGGGGGGGGGGGGGTGGGGGGGGTTCTTTTTGCCTCAGTGCAAGGTTGAATCAACTTTTTCAGCCTGATTTCAGATGAAAAAAATATCTCAGATTTATAATTTAACTCCGATATTAAAAGTTTTTCCACACATTTTCATCTATTTACTGAATTTATCCTTATCCATTTTGTCAATGAAATGTTGATAATTATTGAGTACTACTCATTTCAAATTCATTTCCACTTTGATGTTCCTGATGATTTCTCAATGAACAAATGCCGACTATATGGGATCCTCTATAGCTTTGTCTTATTTACCATGGAATTTTGAATGATAGCTTTGGGATTCTCTGTAGTTGTCTCACATATCCCAAATCCAAGGTTCCCCCACATCTCTACATACCTTGACTATAGGATCCTCTGTAGTTTTGTCTAAGTAATGAGTTGCTCTTTCAGCTTCTTCGTTTATCCTTGCTTCTACTTTCTTTATATACACTGAGGCACTGTTTTCTCCTAGGAACTTCTGACTTTCTGACTGTAAAATTTCAATTTGTGTTACTGTACACACAATCTACATTTGAATATCTGAATTTTATATATGATCAAGATACAATGATTCAGGTAAGTCTTAAAAAAATTAACCTTAGTCTGTTTACAACGATTCATGTATCATTAGTTTACCCTGTAAAATTCTGCTGACTGCTCTAAGAATGGCCTTTCAAAGTCTTCTTCATACACACTTCTGGAGTCAATTCCTAACACCATCAGCATCTGACATGCATTCTTCACTGCTCCCCTGTACAAAATCATTGAAAGCAAAAATTTCAGCCTGACTAAATGGATTTCTATTCAACCTATAAAAATTGAATGGAAGAACAACTTAATTTGGAAATAATGAGAAGGGGACCTCCAACAATACTCGGTTGTAGCACCAACTGATTTCCATGCGTAACATCAGGAGAGAGTGACTCTATGAGAAAGAAAACTGCGAGAGAATAAATCTGACTTTAATAATTTACAGTACCAGTAGATAGGTTAAAAACAAAAGAAGTGTCTTATATCTGTTTTCCTAAATGGCTATGTCTGCTTATTACATTTATTCAAGGCGCATGTCCTTCCTACTCCTTGTAATAATGTATTATAGGGAGTGTCACTGCTGGTGGACCAGGAGACCCCGAGGGCACATGTAGCCAAGTTCGATCAACTTCGGTTGATCGTCTGTCTCTTCAATGCATTTGAAATTTTTTGTTACAAAATTACTGAAATTTCGAAAACGTGGGTCCTGTAGCATCATATCCCACCCATTCTGCTACGTCTTTCAGTACATTTTTGGACATACTAATTTTCACACCTTTTTTGGCCATATTATATTTTTAAGACTGAGGATCACTGACGAGGGTTAGGTACCCGAAACGTGCATGTCTGGTCCATGCTGCAAATTTATCTGGTCTTAAATGATGCTATTGAATCTGAAGACGTTTGACAATTGATATTTACCTATCCACTACCTCTCCCCTTCTCTCCTTTGCCACCATTTCTAGTAATGTTGCCCTTAAATGATCTCTGATGGTTGGATGGCGGACAACTTGATCTCTGAATATCATCAGTCCCAGGTTATATACATTGTCAACATTATTCTGCTGTACATACACTCTATCCTGAATTCAAAGATATAAATATAAAATGATCTTATTCAATTTTAAGCCAAAACAAACACTACTTAAGTCTTTGTTTCATTTCAAAAGCATGCTTTATATTACGCCTCTTCTTTTGAGTTCAAAAGCAGGCTTTACATTATGTCTAAAAGTTACTATTTCAGATTATGTTAGATAGGCTAGACAATTTAGAATTTAAAAGATGAAATAAATTACATGGTTATGTGAAATTATGACAGCCAGACACAGAGGCAGGTGAACTGACCAAAAATTAGACAGAGAACATACAAGTGATACAATAATCCATGTACATAGATAATGATATCATAAACAAATTATACAATCCATGTACATGAGTATATCATGTATCATAACAGAGTTCATGTAACGTATCTATTTTATCGGATATAACAATAAAAAAATTGTTTGATGTGATAAAAACTGATAAAAATTCCCAAATGTCCGATATTTCATAGGAAATTTTCAAGAACTCTGTCATAATCAAAACAATGCTAACCATGTTCACGAGTATATCTTGTATCATCATGATCATACTATTAACGTGGTTATTTTCCATGGGGAAAATTTTGCAATTATAAAAGCAAGATGTTACGCATGGGGGAAATATTTGGGATAAAAATGTCTTTCCCATTGTAAGAATACGGCAGGGATGTCTTAGTGCTGGGGAAATTTTTGCAAAGTCCCATAGTTCGCAAAAAACACGAAAATTACCCACTAGTGAAAATTTCCATGTTTACAGTAACCAAAACAATACTAACCATGTACATGAGTAATATCAGTGATCACGTATCATAACTAAAACAATAGTGACCATGTACATGAGTAATATCAGTGATCACGTATCGTAACTAAAACAATACTAACCATGTACATGAGTATATCAGTGATCACGTATCGTAACTAAAACAATACTAACCATGTACATGAGTAATATCAGTGATCACGTATCATAACCAAAACAATACTGACCATGTACATGAGTAATATCAGTGATCACGTATCGTAACTAAAACAATACTAACCATGTACATGAGTATATCAGTGATCATGTATCATAACTAAAACAATACTAACCATGTACATGAGTAATATAAGTGATCACGTATCGTAACTAAAACAATACTAACCATGTACATGAGTAATATCAGTGATCGTGTATCATAACTAAAACAATACTGACCATGTACATGAGTAATATCAGTGATCACGTATCATAACTAAAACAATACTAACCATGTACATGAGTAATATCAGTGATCATGTATCATAACTAAAACAATACTAACCATGTACATGAGTAATATCAGTGATCACGTATCATAACTAAAACAATACTGACCATGTACATGAGTAATATCAGTGATCACGTATCGTAACTAAAACAATACTAACCATGTACATGAGTAAATCAGTGATCACGTATCGTAACTAAAACAATACTAACCATGTACATGAGTAATATCAGTGATCACGTATCATAACCAAAACAATACTGACCATGTACATGAGTAATATCAGTGATAACGTATCATAACTAAAACAATACTAACCATGTACATTAGTATATCAGTGATCACGTATCATAACTAAAACAATACTAACCATGTACATGAGTAATATCAGTGATCACGTATCGTAACTAAAACAATACTAACCATGTACATGAGTAATATCAGTGATCACGTATCATAACTAAAACAATACTAACCATGTACATGAGTAATATCACACATCTTAACCAAAACAATACTGACCATGTACATGATATATCAAGACTCACGTATCATAACTAAAACAACACTAACCTTGTACATGAATATATCATGTATCATAACTAAAACAATACTAACCATGTACATGTACATGAGTATATCATGTATCATAAACAAAACATTACTAACCATGTACATGAGTATATCATGAATCTAACCAAAACAATACTAACCATGTACATGAGTATATCATGTATCATAACTAAAACAATACTAACCTTGTACATGAGTAATATCACGTATCATAACTAAAACAATACTAATGTTGTACATGAGTATATCATGTATCATAAACAAAACATTACTAACCATGTACATCAGTATATCATGAATCCTACCAAAACAATACTAACCATGTACATGAGTAGATGTATATCACGTATCATAACCAAAACATTACTAACCATGTACATTAGTATATCACGTATCATAACCATTGACGTCTGATGATCATTCCACGCACTGTTCAAAGTCTGCAGAAAGTTGTTGTTCAGAGCTGCTAATACATCCTCTTTAACCTACATTGTATATTGAGTGATACAAAAAAAAATAACATGCAAATAATATAATATATAATCAAAAGTAATTACACTGTTTAGCCATAATTCTAACAATAAACATAAAACTAACAGATTTCTTTCTCTTTAGAATTCTTGGAAGTCAGAAATTTTACAAAATCTTTTAAAACATTCCTACGAAGTCCTGCCAATACACAATAATTTTGATGTTTTACAGATTCACATCAAAGTGTATTTTTTAAAATGAATACAAACCTTGGATACTAGATGCTCAGTGACAACATCTCGTAGACCTGTGTATAGCTTTTCTCCATGTTTATGAAGAACCATTGTGTAAGCATTTCTGTACAGTTCTTCAAAGCTCAATCCACTGTTGTTCTTCTTCTGAATCTCTTGAATGGCATTTTTAAGAAGGGCCCAGATATTATTCACATACTTTTCATCCATAGTCATCTGAAATGAGTATTTACCGGTACAATGATAACTCTACACATAATATCATAATCAATTACATGCATGTACAGTTAATTAAAAAAAAGATCAATGTCAAGGTCAACTTCAAATGAAACAAATTTAACAATGTATATTTGTGAAGCAATACATATAGTAAAAGAGATTCAGTGGAATTTTTAAAGAATATCGAACTCCAAGGCCAAGTTCACAAATTTGCTCTATACATGAAATACGGAAGATCTATCATTTATCAATCCAAATTCTATTTCTCAAGTTTTAACTTTTCAAAAAGATAATCAAACTCAAGGTCAAATTTTTTTTTTTTTTGCACCATTAAAAATGTCTTGTTGCAAGGATAGCACATGTGAAACATGAAAGCCCAATCACTTATCACGCAATTGCTATGTCTCGCTATATTAAAGTTTTCTAAAAGTAGGTCAAGTTTCAAGTTCAAGGTCACAAGATCAAAAGATTCCTCTATTTCAGAAAGCTCAATCCATTAGAAATACACATGGCTCGTGAGAAATGCGAAAGCCCTATGGCTTATCACTGAGTATGTAGATTCATTCCCAGGGTAGTGTACCGGTTCAAGTCATCACTACTTTCATTATCACCACTGTAATAGGAAAGTGAATGTTATTCTTAAATCTTAATAGAATCAGATTGATATAATCAGTTGTCTTGAAATAAGTCCTCAACGCCCTTCCCTCAGCACTTTCCTTGGAAATTGAGTTGGTCCACACCGAAATAGTCTTAAGAGGTCGCAAAATATCTGACCTTGCGCCTGCTTGCAGAATTTCCCTCTTGATGTCATGATCAATGGCCAATCAATCTTTGACTGGGCATTTGATTAAGTTGCAATGTCAGATATTTGGCGATCCCTTAAATTCTTCATAGGTTTGCCAATGACAGGACTAGAACCACCTGCACATACTGTGATGTACATTTGTAAGCCTGAAGAACATTACTGTGGTAGCTAATGATGCGATCGTCATACCTCAGAAATCGAGTCACTGATCTTTTAACCCGCGAGAGAGCTCTAGAGCACGTGATTTTCCCCGACAGTTGGCCTTCTCACCGCGAACCTCAAACAGTACAGACACGTATTTTCATAAGGTATATATTATTTTCGATTTACTATTAATGTAGCCGCCCCAACACCCCAGCTACATTATTACTGTACCCACTTGTTCATGTTAGTATTTGTTACCAGGTGAGCAAAAGAATCAACTTGTTCACTCACTCTTTCAGGTGTTTTGGATGTCCAGTCAACAAATGCTGGACAAACCTTGGGCTCTTTGACATGATTACAGATGAATTTCATCTTGGCATGTAAGCCTTGCTCCCCAGTCCCCCCCCCCCCCCCCCCCCCCCCCCAAAAAAAAATAAAAACACAAACACAGCCTTGTTTACAAATGGCACTTCCGTCCGCCATTTTCTTTTCTCTCCACAATTATTTCACAATTTCAACCATACTTCTTTCCAAACGTTTCATTTAAAAGGAAATATTAAAACATTAAGATATATTATTTCATACTTACTGGAAAGGCACGTATACGCATTTTCGTGTCTTTCCGAGGTTGTTGGCCTGGTCTACTCATTTTCTTCGTTACGTTGCGTGGTTATTCGATTGATATATACAATTTTAACAATTTTCAACAACAATAATGTGGTATTATGCTTAAAATGACTTATTTATTTTACATCGTATTGTCTATTTTGATGGCCATTATAATGAATAATAGGCTCTCTTTCTCATCTCCTCTGTTCGCAAAAATTGGACGTGCGCTTTACAGCTCATTAGAAGACTATGCTCTATCAAATATAGTGCGTTTTGTTCTTGGACACAGTAAAATAAAATAATCACAACGTCTTTATTCTAATTTAATCGTAATCAAATATGTCTACTATGTATTTTAATTCTAAGAAAGAAAAACTGGAGTATAAATTTGTACAAATACAAATACAAATTTTCCTAGCGCGCATTTATACAAAGGTGACTTCGGTTCAAACAAACTTAGCGTCGTGACATCACCTCTAGTCTTCTAAAATTAGACTTTTTAAAATAGATTCGAAGAAAAACTTTTGAATATATTATGATTAGAGCAGTTGCATTTATTTTACGCGTAACTTCTACCACAACGCTACGCTTCATTCGTTACTGTGGTATTTTTAAAATATTTGTTTTCCATCCCAGTGATTTTATAAAAGGCACCCTCCGAGGCATATATAGGCGAAATCACACCAACATACATTTTTTTTTTGCAATGTTGAAAATGGTGTTAAAGGTGGTTTGGGTATCGCGTGACGTCATCACTAATTTCCAAAATATATAAGAATAACGTTGTATTGCCTTAATTAATTGCAGATGTTTAAAATAGTTTGTTCAACAAATATTTAATCAAGTTTGAATAATAAATCCTTCAATTTTTAGAACTGTTTTGTTTGTCCGACATACAGGTTTTTTTACGCATTTTTGGCTTGAAATATAGCATTTTTGTATTAAAATTTACAACATCTTTAAAAGTTATGGTCGAAACTCCTTAGAATTCGGTACACTTATAAATTGTTTCACCCCTAAAACATGTAAATGACGAAAAAGGTACCTTGCAGGGGGTTTCCTTTAATTAAAGGGCATATGAATATAGTCTCTGGCATATTTTGACATCAAATATTTAATTAGTCCGCAAATTGTGACATTTTTTACCATTTCATTGCTATATCTCAAAATATTATAATTGTCTTGTCTTCTACTGCTAATGATAAGTACCTGCAGTTCTTAAACAAGTCTTTTTCATCAGAAAATTTGACTTTAGATACCTTAATTATATTCATTTTCATTCAGTTTTCCTTGGATATACTCAAAATTTGGGCAAAATATGATTTTCCACTAAGAGTGCCCGACTTTGTTCATGTAATATAGACCCTAAAGATGCCCTGCACGATGCATATATTTTAAACATTTTAGCGGATTATCTGAAGATAGATTTTTAGTTTAGAGAAAAAATAAAGTTAGTTTGACCATCCAAACAGCGTCAAAATAACGATACTCGAACCCCCTTAAGGCACATATCCCTTGCACGGGTCAGAGGAGACGGGAAGCTAAGTCGGGGTTAACCATTTGAGCCGTTTTTCGATTCGAGTAATAATTTAAGGTTCATAGTTACACCCAACTTGCAACAAGGTGATAGGCGGCACAGGCTTGCAATATAACCTGTAGATTTAAAGTGAAGAAAAGCGGAACTGAAATCGGACGCATGCGTAGGAGATTGAGTTACACCAAACACCCCCAAAACACTATTAAACATCACAGGTTAAGTTTTATTGATTTTACTGGTAGAGAACAATGTAATGTATAGTATTTTAATGAAAAAAGTATATGTCAACGAGCTTCCAATGGATTTATGACCTTCCAAAGAAGTACATGTCCATTTTTTCTTGAATTTTCCCCACATTTGCATCATATCATCAATAGACCCCTGTTGTTTTAAACCTGGTGCATGAATGTATATGGTCATTCTTTTAATAACGAAAGAAGGTCTAAAACAAATAAAAAATAGAAAATACATCAATGTTGGTACGTCAAATTCTATGAAATAGTAAATATTATACCATTTAAGGTTCATAGTTACAACCTTTCCAAAACACCCCCAAAACACTATTCAACATCACAGGTAAAGTTTTATTGATTTTATTGGAAGAGAACAATGTAATGTATAGTATCTTAATGAAAAAAGTATATGTCAACGAACTTCCAATGGATTTATGACCTTCCAAAGAAGCACATGTCCATTTTTTCTTAAATTTTCCCCAAAAATTTGCATCATTTCATCAATAGACCCCTGTTGTTTTAAACCTGATGCATGAATGTGTATGGTCATTCTTTTAATAACGAAAGCAGGTCTAAAAGAAATAAAAAAAAATAGAAAATACATCAATGTTGGTACGTCAAATTCTATGATATAGTAAATATTATACCATTTTAGGCTCTATTCTTGACGTCATTATTTTTAGAGTCCGACCAGTAAATGACGGATTTAAGTAAATTGTTAACATGCCAATGAGCGGGAAAATTGCTATCTTAATCTAAGTTAACATATCTTTCAAAAATAAAAACAAATGTAGCAATCATCGAGCAAAATTTTAAGTTTGATACAAAATTATGACCTAACCCCCTCCAGATTTGGTTACAAAATGCTGGCAAGAGATCCCCTCCGTGCTCTATTTGGATTTAACTCTCCTGAACCGTTCATCTAGAATTACTCCAGTTTTCATCCATATATCAATTGGAAATAGAACTGATCAAAAAGTAAATTTTGTAACCCATTTTATAATATCTAACCATAATATCAGTAATATTAACGCCTGCAACAGTTTTAAGCAAATGACGTCACGTGATGCATTTGACCATTTTTTTTAACGTCAAATCAAATTGATAAAGAAAAAGAACGGTCCCGAATGAAATGGGACGATGAAAGCAAGATGTTTATCTTGTGAATAGAATTATAAATGAATAGAATGTATTCTGACAAATGAATACGCAAAGAAAATTACTAATAGTTGTATGTAAGTTCAATCACACGTTATACAGGCTTAGTATACATTTGTTTTGGATGAGGAGAAAAGCTGGGAAGGGCTAAAATCGGCCTTGTGACAGAATATCTTTTAGAAATGATGTTTTTTTAATTCCTATATTTATGAAAAATCATATCTATTTACGCATGACATCTGTTTTCTTATAAGAAAGGGTAAACAATAGCACGAACAACGTTGTTTTGAACCAGGACGTCGCCTCATAATTGCTCGGCTTTTTGAAACCTATTTGTCATATATAAGAATCTGGGTTTCAAAACAGAAAACATTTAACAAAGGATTTTTTTTATATTTCTAACAACCCCCCCCCCCCCCACAAAATAATCTATATAGACACTTTAAAATGCAATTAACTGACTTATATCAGTAAAACAATGCTGCAATTGAGTTATATCTTCGATTAATATTATAAACGTTCCATATCCCCCCCCCCCCTTTTTTTTTTACTGATATACTTGCGAATATTTCATTAGAGTCGTTAGATGACAAATTCGTTCCTGACTGCAAAATAATCTTAGTGTACAATGTAAGACGATAAAAACGGTATTCCTTGCATTTACGGATTTATGGAGATCATGTAATGTAGGTAAGTCGGCATACGTCTTTTTTTTTTTATCAAACATGCTGGGATATTCAGCATTATGACATCCAACGTGGGTCAAGGTCATCCTCAAGGTCAGTGTGACTCGTTCAGAATCAAATATCCTTTGGGTAATTTTAAAATATGTATGTACTTTCCATTCCTATATTAAACGTATACCGGTAATAATAATTCACTGGGGAGAGGTCCATGCTGCAAATTTATCTGGATTTAAATGATGCTATCGAATTTGAAGACGTTTAACATTAGGAGGGTTTAGGAAATAATCCTGAAATCATTGATTTATAACAGGTCCATGAATATCCGCATTGTAAGAAAAGGAAAAAAAAAAAATAATGTAAAAAGGGGAACTTTTTCAAAAGGAGAATTCCCTTTGAGAAGATTTAACTTATAGTACTATGTCATTTGTCATGAAAATTCTTCTGTTCAATAAATTCATAATAGAATTATTACGGATATAACAAATGGCGAATCTTAAACATAGCGGAGAGAAATTGCGACGTAACAGCAATACCCCCCCCCCCCCCTGGCCCTTTGAAGGTTTCAATGAACTGGAAAAATAATCAAGCACCACATTGAGTTCCGGATAGAAAAATATCAGTCTCGGATGGGATTATCAACGTCCCAACCTTGGCTAACGCCTCGGTTGGGACTTGATCAATCCCACCCTCGACTGATATTTTTCTATCCGGAACTCAAAGTGGTGCTAGATTCTATTAGTCTCAGAACGGGTAAAAATGTAGATATCTTTGTCCGGGGTGAGAGAAAAGTAAGGTCTGAAATTATGAGCGTTGAAAATTCAAGAGTAGGGTCGGAGTCTAGCTACTCGTAAAAGGAAAGCGATGAAAGTAGCCTAAGAGCTTCTTCAATGTAATCGGATTTGTTAAGAGCTACGACTGTGGATCATTTATCAGTTTTTCTTTTACTATGGAATCATTGACTTTTAGTTTTTGAAGTGGTTTTCTCTTTATTTTGTGTAGATTATCTTTGGATCGCCCGAATTTATGTTCAAACGTTCATGCCAAGAAATTCTGTCCAACTCTGCCGGTCGTCCCGATACGGCAGCTTATTACGTACAGCAGCTGGTATAATAGATAATTTTAAAATTGTAACAGTTTACTCTGTAGAAACTAATTAAGGTTTCTTGGTATGCCAGAACTGCATCAATATAAGCATTGAGAGCGTCACATTTGCTGGGGCCTGGTTCCCATGTGCTTTTTATTTTGGCAAATGAACGGGGCTTGTATTCATTTTTGACGTCATTCGGTTCGTCATCACCAGAAGACTCTTCGGCGATGTCATCAAGTCTCCTACTTTTAGGTCTGCTAAAATATTCCTTTAAACGGAGGCGTCTAAAAATGCTCGAACATCGATGGAGCAGAAGGAAAGGCCTTTAGATAGAAGACTATGTTCACTCTGGGACAGTGAATGGTCAGAACTGTTCAAAACATCACACTTTATCCTCAACAGATTCAGATAATTTGATAGCGGATGAATCGCTACTTCTTCCTTTCTTGCGATCGCGTCTGAAATATCTGTTGAGCTACTGGAAGCGAAATGATGCATGGCTGAAGTCCCTACGATGAACATTCAGAGGGAAGGGGGGAAACATTTTCTTTAAGGAGTTTAATTTCTAATTTTGTCTGTATGTGCGTTTGGCTGACAGTGTAGAGCATTCCTCTAGTCCTGCTTACAAGACTCCGGTATACTGCTAACGCGTCTCGCAGCGAGGTTATATGTTATAGAACTAGGCATTCCTCGACAAAGTCGGTCCACTTATCTGGAATCTGGATACCTTTCATGTAGGTGATCCTTAAAGTTCGGATTATTGATGGACAACACGTCATCTATGTATCTGTAGGTAAGATTGAACTGAGCGGCGAGGTGCGTTCGACCAATGGAATACCAACTACTATTATTTGCTGGGATATGGTTCCTCAAAACACCACAAAAATGTTGTCAATCAAAAACTCAAGCATCCGGATGAAATCGTCTTTGGTATACTTTTTGTCTGAATCAGAGTGTTCCTTCGTGAAATAAGTATCCATTCGCTATGTTGCTAAGGTAATATAAGTGGACCCAGAACATTTTTCCAAGCTGCCTGGGGGAGGTGTCCAACCAATGATTTTGAAGGAAAATATACGTAAAATAAAACAAGTATCCATTTACTTGTATATATAGGAAATAAACATAAATTGTCAAGGTCTCTAAGTTAAAGGTCATAGTATCACATGGAAGCTCATATCACAAGGAATCTACATGCGAAATATCAAAACCTGATCACTTTGAGATTTAGAGATATGGCCAAAGTTAACTCTTTAAAAAGAGGGTCAAACTTTAAGGGCAAGGTCACTATTTCAGAGGTCATGGTATCAAATGAAAACTCGCGTTTCGAGGAATCTACACTTGCAATATCAAAGCATCACCCTCTGGTTGAAGAGACATAACACAAAAGTTAGTTTTTTTAATGTTGTTCAAAGTCCAAGGTCACCAGGTCAAATGTTACGGCAGAAATTGAACAGTCTTGTCACAGGCAACCTACCTGTATATTAGGTTTCTACTGCGTATAGTTTCCAAGATTTGCTTCAACCAGAAACTTGACCAAAACCTGTAACTAGGTCAAAGTTCATGGTCAAGGGTACTAGGTCAAATGCTACGGCATAGATTGAAAGGTCTTGTCACGGGTAACCTACCTGTATGTTATGTTTCTTCTGCGTATAGCATCCCGAGATTTTGCTTAAACCAGAAACTTAACCAAATTATTGACAACAGGCAGACGGATGAACGGACATCGTCAGTCTATAGACCAAATTGCTTTGCAATCCAGCCAGTGAGAAAATCATTTCTAGAGGAGGGGAGGTTTTCCTGACCTGCCTATCCACCTCAACTGGATCCCCGCTTAGGCAACATGCTTCATTGCCCCAAAAAATCTCAAATAAGAAGAGGATGTGTAAAATGTGCAAAGGAAGGGACATTATAACCAGTCCGTCCGTCTGTCTTTAACATTGGGATTAACTTTTGAATGCATGGTAATGGGCTTTCGTACTTCATATGTGTAATCATTAATTTTAACAAGAGATTTCCATTGAAAAATAAAACACCGCTACAGACGGTATGGCCGGATTGCAAAGTAAGTTTTTGACACCAACTGGGTCAGGTCACTAGGTCAAATGTTACGGTATAAATTGAAAGCTCTCGTCATGGGCAACCTAAATGTATAATACAAAGTTTCTACTGCATACAGTTCCTTAGATTTTGCTTAAACCAGAAACTTTAACCAAAATCTTTAACTAGGTCAAAGTCCAAGGTCAAGGTCACTGACAGACAGTCATTCAGACAAATGGATGGATGGACAGACAGACAGACTGATTCCTATGTATCCCCCTTAACTTTGTTTGCAGTTGGTATAAAAACTTATTAAAACGATGCCAAAATTAATAGAATAATTTTTATATCCTCACTTCAGATAGGTGCATAATAGCTGGAAAAGACATTCTGTAAGGATTGAGAAGTTATTTTAAATCATCAATAATCTATGACTTTGACCATTTGACCTAAATATCAATGGAGTACATACTTAACCCATGATGAAGAAATGTAGAAGCATTGTAAGTTGAACGCACAATCTGTTACAATCTGAAAATTATTTTCAATCACAAATGCCCTATGACCTTAAACACAAAAATCAATAGGGCAAATCCTCAACGTATGGGACACGAATCAATGAAGTTTCTTGAAGATAAGTACATACACTCACCAAATCTAGAACTTGTACATGATAAATACTGAGTGTAACATTAACTTCTATTAACAAATAAACAGAAATCTTTGTTATGGTTGCATTATTTGTTCAACAAATTTTAATGGTATGACATGAAAACATTTAAATAAGGCAAAAGTTAATATAAGATATACATGTAGTATCATGTAGGATTGTCATAATCATCGTCTTCATGTTTACGCTTCAGTGACATCTGTCCGAGTGATGGCTGTCCCATTAAGGTTTGGGATGCCCCCTGAATGTTGATGCTTGGTGATGTTAAATTAAATGATTTAGCTCCTCCTAGAGGATTCAACCCTGAAAAATAAAGAACAAAGGTTGTTTTCGGGCTACACAACTATGTGAGTAACAATAACATACATTGTAGATGAGATTGGTAATTCTACAACTCTTTACAGTAACAGCAATCTAACCTGATTGGGCCAAGTTTATTTTATCCTTGCAATGTTTACCACATAGTCTGAGATGCCACAGGACATTTTCATTAATTTTGGTTGTTGATTAAATTTTCTCAAAAATCCACAGTACATTGACAAAAATCACCAGAAATTGCCGGAAATCCGGCACCTTTCCTGAACACTGACCAGGTCATCAGGAGAGTTTTATTCTGTCTAGGTGATATATATACAAGCTTTACAAAATAACAGGCAACGAGTATTTACTCTTATTACTATACACACACTGAAGATTTTATCTGAACTAAAATCTACAAGTTAACTTGACTAAGTGGCAAGATTGAATTAGCTCTGCCTGATCAGGTTACTTTGTTATAACTATACCAAACCAGACAATTCTGTTTGTAAAACATATGTCCTTGCTAAATAGTTTGACTCTTACGACAACAACCAGTGAAAGGAAGAAACAACCTTGACCTACTGACCCTAAAATCAATAAGTTTTTCCTCCTCAAGTTCATTTAGCATTCATATATCATAATTTGGTTTCAATAGGTTATAGCCTAAGAGTTGATGAGTAATCATCTAATATCCATATTTGAGGTCTATATCTCAAAACAGTGACCTTAAATTTTTTGCACAAAGATCCATAGGCTTCTTCACTTCTTTTGATGGAACCATATCGTTATCTGCTTTTGGTTCTGTAGGTTAACTAGGGTATATGAGTTGTCATTTGAAAACCATAATTTTCAGTGTACGGTATTTTCCCATATTGACCAAAAAAGCAATACGCTTCTTCCTGTTCTGAAAAGTAAGCATTTACTCAAATTTGATGTGGATAGGTGAAAGGGTTCTTGAATTATCATCTGGAAACCATGTTCCCTAATGCTGACCTTGACCTTTGACCTATTGACCTCAAAATCAATAGGCTTCTTCCCTTTCTGATAAATTAACATATGTCCAATTTTATTTGGATAGTTGAATGGGTTTTTAACCATGATTTATCTAGAGTTATTCTTATTTGGTAAATATTCCAAAACATAGGGTAATCAAAGATTACATAGCTCGCCTATACAGGTTTTTGTCAGAAACCAGGTTAAAGTTTTTGAAAAGTAGGTCAAAGTCCAAGGTCAAGGTCATTAGTCAATGGTCATGGTCTCAAATGAAGGTCTCGTCACAAGGTATCTACATGTGAAATATCAAAGCCCTACCCCTTATAGTTCCAGAGATATAGCCCAGGTTAAAGTTTTGTCTACAGACGACGACAATGACGCCGAGGGTATGGCATTAGCTCTCCAGACTTTTTCGTCCCGGTGAGTTAAAAAGGGAGAAAGAGGGTGATTGGGCCAAAAAGATGGAGATGGGGTAAAAAAGAGGGAGTCTCCTTACAAAAGAGGGAGAATGGACAGGAATGAGTTTATGATAACATGGCTTTTTCATTAGTACATATAATCCATATAATGTGTCTAAGGTCTATCCTGTAAGATTCAATTTACATGTACATGCAATATAAATCACACTAAAATGGGTACATGAATAGCTCTCCATATTTTGAAATGAACCTGTATGATAAACACAGTTTCAAATTAATTTTAGCAATTGCCATTTGTTTCTCACCTGATGAAATACGAATGGCAGGTTTCATTTGCTCCTGATGTTGTTGCTGAGATGATTTAGTTACCAAGGTAACAGTTGGCATGCCCATAGATTTGGTGACAACTGTTAAGGCTGTCTGAGAGCCTGATCCACTTACTTTACCTAGAATGTCACATAAAATTTACATGTATTTATGAACTAAAACATAACGGTAAAGCAAGATTTGATTGAAAACAAAATAAATCTGGCCATCAACATTTGCTATCAGAACCATGTATTAGGTCAAATTCTAAATTCAAGGTCATGAGGTGAAGTTTTTTTACAACAGAAAGGTCTTGACACAAGGAATACATGCATAAAAATACGAAAGCCCTATTCATTTAAGTCTGAGTTTATATGTAACATTTTGTCGAAGTGATGCTTATCAGATGTTACAAATTTACAATCTTTACATCTACAGAATATGCATCCGCTTTTAGTAGTGATATAAATATTTCTATCCTTTTCAGCTTTATATATCATCCTCCTTTTCAGTCTTTGGTGTTTTTTAGTATTACTATTAAGAGCTCCTTCTTAATCATCTCAGTCAATTAAATATTGCCATGAAAAAAAGATTAAAAAGAAAAATAAAAAGAATAAAAATACAAAGTGCATTAAAAGAGGAGAGCTTATTGAAGAGGAGAAAATATTTCAGCATATTTCAAACTGTTTCTTTCAGAAATATACTTACCGTGAACCAGTGGATTTAAACTAAGACGCTGGGGGAACTGGCCCATTGGCAAACCAATCTGTATTCTGGATTGCTGCAATAAAACATCCCAAACTTAACCTCAACATTATATGATTATATTGGTTTATAGTTTTATTATTTCCACAGTGTCTGTAAAACACCTATACAAAGGTACAGAATAAAATGTTATCTATAGCTGTATAGACAATGTCGCCTATTATGATGTCACTAACATCAAGCGCTACATTAGGCCTTTTCAACTTTTACATTGCCAGTTTTGAACTCGAAAAATTAATCAAAAATGCTAAGATGAAGTCAATTGCAAAATAAACTAAATAATTAAATAGTAAATTAAATTGATTTATAGGAAATGATAGTAATAATTTTTCTGTCTATCCATGTAAAGACAAAAACTCACAAACAAAATATAATCTGCTTGCATTGGTTTTTGTCTATACATTGATAGACAGAGATATTATTACAGTCATTTCTAAATAAATAATCTAAATAATGATTTAATAAAGTTATCAAGATCATAAGATGCAACGAAAATTACAAGCATTGTCATATGACACCTTCAAAAGATTTGTAACCCATGTAGTTATGAAGCAGTCTGGAAAAGACTATTTGAACCCGCAAATTTTCTCCTTCCCCAGAGGTAAGATCCTTACTACAAAACCAAGATGCACAACTGCAAGTCACATCCTACTGTACTGTTCACTAATTCCAGAGCACCCTCTTTTTCTCTAAAATATGATAATGTCATCTTCCAAAAAGATATCAGTTTTATAGTACTCCTTTCGTCGTAACAGAATATACCATTGTTTTGACTGTACGTCAGTTAAGTAAGAAATAGGACAGAAATTAAACATAGTGTAATCAAAGATTACGAAGCTCACCTCGCGGCAGCAAAGTTCAATTAAACATATCTCTAAGTATATGTATAATAAGAAAATCACTCAAGTGGAAAAAAGTAGGTCAAGGTCATTTTATGAAAGTTTGATCAAAGATACATCCAATATGCAAGTTTGGTACATGTAGCACTTATACTTTGCTCAATATTGGCCTTTAAATGCAAAATCACTCAAGCGGAAAAAGTAGGTCAAGGTCATTTTATGAAAATTTGATCAAAGATACATCCAATATGCAAGTTTGGTACATGTAGCACTTATACTTTGCTCAATATTGGCCTTTAAAGGCAGAATCGCTCAAGCGGAAAAAGTAGGTCAAGGTCATTTTATGAAAGACATCCAATATGCAAGTTTGGTACATGTAGCACTTAAACTTTTGCTCAATATAAGCCTTTAAAGGCAGAATCGCTCAAGCGGAAAAAATAGGTCAAGGTCATTTTATGAAAGTTTGATCAAAGATACATCCAATATGCAAGTTTGGTACATGTAGCACTTATACTTTGCTCAATATTGGCCCAGAGATGTTGAAATTAACCGGTCCGACCAGCAAAACCGGTTAAAAATTGAAATGACCGGTTGGTAACGCCAGCTCACCGGTCCGAATGACCGGTAAAAATTCTGAGGATACGTTTTCATTTTTTTTTTCATATCTATCCACTGCATAATATTTAAGGAAGTATTGTCCATTTAAATAACACAGTTTACGATTTTATCACAGTACGATAAATATTGATTTCCTAACATGACATTATCATGGTAGTCATTGACTCATACATGTATGTGACATTGTCCGATTTAATTAAAAAATCTCTTTTCATCGATGTATTTCAAAAGAAAGATAGATTGTCGACAACGCATCTTCCGAAAGTCTTGAATTTGAAGAAGTTTAACATTGTTACATCAAAATGCACAGAATGTTTCGCATATTTGCAGTAATGAGAGCTGCCAATTGTAGTAATTTGCAAATTTTTCTGAATTCTTAAAGTTTGAAAACGGAAAGTCCGACTTGTTAAAACACAAGACCATGCACATGCTCATTTTTTTTTCAAAGGGATGGGAAGGGATGTTTCTTTCTGTTATTTGAGGATTCATTAAATTCGAATCAGCAATTAAACTCTTCTGACAAACTACGTAAGAATAGTTGCCATAACTAAAGACATTAGACAAAAATTCGCGGATCGTCGATAAAATCTTAGTCTTGTCTCAAAGCGTTGGTTCCCTCCCTCGTTGATTTCCCTATCAATGCTTAGACTGCCTTTCTACATATTTCTATTTCTTATAAAAATCTCCATTAGGCCATTTCTTTGATATTTTCTGTTTTGCGTCCTCGTGCTGGTAGGTTTTGAGCCAAAAGTCATAAAACAAAACAAAATTAAAATAATTAAATCTTTTGCAAATCAAATGTATTTTCTACACAATATTAAAGAGAAATTGTTCAGTTTTTGTATTTCATGTAAAAATGTACAAGTACTGCTATAATTCAAGACATTGCATTATTCATCATTCATTTGTTGTCTAAAATCCGTCAATGACCAAAGGAAAACAGTTTCTGTATGATATCTCACAGTCACATTATATGAAATTGCAACTTTGTTTTCTATGCTTGTTTGTTTTTCTCCCTGGCTGACTGGTATGTTTCTCAATTTCAAAAGGACGCAAAACATAATAAAAACAAGAAATGGCCTTATTACTATAAACTATTGGCATATTGTTTTGATAAATAAAAACATTCAGAGAGACACTACGTATTTACGCAAAAGTTGATCGCACGGCGCAACGTGTAATTAAAGTTCTGCATTTAATTTCGGTGACATGTGTACATTTATCGATTTATTGAAGGGTGCTGGTGCCGAAATAAAAACCAATTCATTCATTCTTGTTCATCTTGAGAACTTTATCTTCGTAAAAAGTCTCTCTCTCATTTTGGTGTTCATTCAATACGCATGTAGATATATATACGCGATGGACTCATGAATTGACATTAGATATAAAACATGCAAGATTAATAAAAAAAAATTAAAGATTGAATAAAAGATTTAAGATATTCTTTCTTTTTTTTTTATAAAAAAGGTCCTGAATTGTAACAAACGGACAGTACAGTTGGACATGCAGACAGACGGCACAATATTTAAACATGACTGTCTAAAAACAGGATATTTCATTGATAATTGAATCGTATTTGAATTAATCAAACTGAATACATCATTTTCATAGTGTAATGTATTTCATAATATACAGTATATACATGTACTGCAGAAATTAACTTCTTTTTTTTTAAATGTCGGACCAGTTAAAATTCTTTCGGACCGGTTGATTTAGGACTAGTACCTGTCCGAATGACCGGTTCATTAGAAAATATTTCAACAACTCTGTTGGCCTTTAAAGGCAAAATCACTCGAGTGGAAAAAGTAGGTCAAGGTCATTTTATGAAAGTTTGATCAAAGATACATCCAATATGCAAGTTTGGTACATGTAGCACTTATACTTTGCTCAATATTGGCCTTATAAGGCAAAATCACTCAAGCGGGAAAAGTAGGTCAGATGCTGCATACGATGCATGGGTTCACCTCAGCATCTCAAGATGAATCACTTGTGCAAGTTTGGTTACTGTAGCATCAGTACTTTGTCAGATACTGAACTACCCCAAAAACTTTAACCAGACATTGACAAAGTCATTCAACCGGAAAATGTAGGTCAGATGCTGCATCCGATGCATGGGTTCATCTCAGCATCCCAAGATGAATCACTGGTGCAAGTTTGGTTACTGTAGCATCAGTACTTTGTCAGATACTGAGTTGCCCAAAAACTTTAACCGGACGGGGACTGGGGACAGGGACGCCGGGGTTATAGCATAAGCTCATTCAGTCGAGGTGAGCTAAAAAGTCTAGGGTCATTTTCTATAGTAAAATTTTCTATAGTATAGTACTGTTGACTGACACGGAGAGTAATATGGCGGCGGTTTGAAATTAACATGGGAATTTCCCGCAGACATTTTATTTTTCATATTGCGGACTGAAGGCAGCTGATAGGGTAAGTTGAAAGAAAGGAGGGGATCTCCAACAAGTTACTTTCCAGTTACGACTAAAGGAGGTCAATTCTCGGAAACAATGAATAATAGGAAAATTCATCAGATGACAGAATAAATTGCCAAAACAGGGTGCTCTGGAATTAGTGAACAGGACAGTAGTTTCATATCACACCATCAACACTAGACTGACTTTTAAAATACCAACTCAAGAATAAAATTTTTGCCTGTTCTCGGTCTACATCAACATATACAGAAGGGAAGGTATGGTGAACAGAAAGACAGATACAAAGGGCGATTACTATTATCAAAGAGTTTCAAAGTTGAAAGTCTGCAGCCTGTTTAACAAAAATACTTAGGAATTTTTTTTAGAAATTTTCGTAACTTTGATCGACAAGTGCTTATTATAAACTAAACATGCTAAAAGTCTCGGAGTTTTGTTGATGAAAGTTACCAAAATTCCTGAAATTTTTCATGAGAATTTTTTTTTTTGTGAAACTGAGCACTGGTTTACAACTTTAAAAAAAGCTCAATATCGCCTATGTTGAGCAGAATAACACATGTGACAAAAATAGGTCAAATCAATTGATAAAGTTTCATCTAGGAAGAAGATACATTTTAAAATATCTGAATATGCAAGTCTATTTCATGTTCCATTTAAACTGTACTCAATACAATGTATAGACTTTTAAAATCTAAATCACATGAGTTGAAAAAGTACATGTAGGTCATGTGTCGATCTAAGATTCATACAATATGAAAGTTTGGATCATGTACCACTTTTACTTTGCTCAATATTAACTTTTGAATTCAAAATCAGTTAAGTCAAGATCAATCTAGATCTTTGTCCCTAAAGGGACGAAAATTTCCCCTGCAGCAATATTCTTAAAAAGTTATCTTTGATCAAGGTCAAGGGTCTATTGTGACATTTACCTCAGACCTTGGTTCAAGGTCATGACAAACCTCTCGGTCCTACCTAAAGAACATTTGTGAGAAATATCATTGAAATCCATTCACAGGGGGAGGAGTTATGCCCCGGACAAGGTTTTGACCATTACGTCTATTCAATAGTATTGTGACCTTAAGTTAAACCTTTAGGCCTATCGGGTATGACCTTGGTTCAAAGTCATGACACACCCTTAGGTGCTAAGAAACATTTCTGTGTTTTATTGAAATCCATCAATAGGAGTAGGAGTTATACCCAAGACAAAGTTTTAACCATGATGTCTATAGTGACCTTGACCTATGATCTTGGTTCAAGGTCATGGCACACCCTTAGGTCTTAAGAAACATTTCTGTGAAAAATTATTGAAATCCATCCAGACCAGAATAGATTTACCAACATATAATTGATAATGATGCTTGTATGATAGGCCTAAAATAATCCTATCAGGTAGATTTAGACAGTATTTACCTTAATCGAAGAGGATTCCCATGCAAGAGATTATTTACATATCACGTGATTCGCTACCATGACAATCAAAACAATCATTGGGAATTACCATTTCAGAAACCAAGTGAGAACCCTGGTTTGATGATTCAGTGAATTATTTTCAGTACATGTATATTATATTTTTTCTTTATCTCCCTTTGTATCATTTATGCTCTTCAATAGTGGAGAAAATAAAGATGATTTGTTCATTGGTTCCACCAAACTTCACTCGATTCACTCAAGAGGAAAGTATACATCAGATGCAGCATCCAATGAATGATTTCATCTCAGTATCCAAAGATGTATCGCATATATGCAAGTTTTGTTACTGTGGCACCAGTATGCATACTGCGTCAAATACTGAGCTACCCCAAACTTCATATCCAGGTGAGCATAGGGATGCACAGAAATAACTGTGACGTTCTTTTCTTTTTTTTTACATACACTCCCCCCCCCCCAAAAAAAAATATAAAGCATAACTACACGTAGATCAGATAATGGTATGACTCACCTTCTTTGTCCTTTGGCCGGCTAGTTTATAATTAGTCGATGACAAACAATATCTGTCTGGCGGAAGACGAAGTCCTGTATATGGCTTTATTAGAGGTAAGACTTGGCCGTTCTTGTGCTTGGACACCTCCATCAATAACTGTAACGCATACAGACAGCAGTCAATCAATTTGGCTTTTCAAATGCAAATGATGAACTTCAAAATAAATCTGTTTTGCCACATAGAATACAAATTCAGGCTTAAAAGTTATTTAAGATACATGTACATACATGTATGCATGTTTATCCTACAGGTATAACTCAGGATACCATATCGACCCTTTTTCAGACCATTAAATATTAATTTTGCAAAACAATAAAAATACTTCACAGGTAATCAAGTGGATATTCTTTTTATGCCCTCTTTAAACCACAATATAATATTAAACAATAATCCATTGTGATCTTTCATTTCATTTACATTTTATTCATATTGTCATGACAATTTAGACAAAGTCCATTCATTGTTTATTTCATGATTTATGACGGTCTTACATCTTTCGGAGGAGGGGTGGTAAACGAATGGTCCATCCTACATTGTACTGCTAACTTGACATCTTCTGTATCTATGCTTTTCTTACTTGCATGGTTTGAGTAAACTTTGGCATCGTCCAACACATCTGTTACATATCCTAGAATCAAAGCACTGAAGGTACTGAGTGCGAATAGCCAGAAAAATATCACTTGTAATGTATGACAAAATATTGTGTTTTCAAAGTTATATTTGTTCCTGAACACCTTCGTAGGCCAGTTTATGGACGTATAAAGACAGAACTAAAGTGCAAATCCATAATGTTGTCGTAATGAATTGAAAGATGATGTCTGACATTGAACATGAAAATTAAATAACATCACATTAAATCTAACCCCCCCCCCCTACAAATACAACAATCCAATATGACTATCGATTGATGATATCATATACAAGGAAAGAAGAAGAATCATATTTTCTAATTTGATCCCCACTCTCTCTTTAACGTTTCATGTTCCATGTTAGGTGTGTGCTAAGAATTTGAAGGAAAGTTCACTTCTTTTTTAGTATATAAAAACATGATACATCCTAAACGGGAATGTTTTGATCTTTTATTTTTCATAATTATTAATATCATATTTCATTTTCCGTCGTATACAGATTTTATTTTATGAAGCGGGACAAATTAAGCCTACTTGAAGTTAGTTTTGCGTTTCAATGATTCAACTTAATATCTTTATCAATAGCACCGTTTCATTTATATATTGTCCACTAAAACAGGTAATGGAAAGGGGTTTCCAACACACAGCCTCTGTTCATCTCAGTGTATACAGATGCAACTTTTCATTAGGCCATGCATGTACATAACACGGCAGCTCGATTCATACAGATAATTCATTGATTCAGACAGTGATCAGACTTTATACCGATCATGACGCTGAAGCAGTCCCAAGGTACATGTAAAAGAGTAACATCGTTTATACATACTCAGTAGACGGGGCACCCATGAGTGAAGAAATCAGGCAATCGCTATGTGCTATTCGCACAAAAACGAGTCACATTTTTTTGTACATGTATTAGTTTTTCTCACAGTATAAAACAAGGTACATGTACATGTAACCCCATCAACACTGAAAATTTGTCATTGAAGGCAATTTCAAAGATACTTTTTTATAAATATATCAAATCAACATGTCATACAATGAATATTCTTATGTAATAAAATGTATAGAACATGCACCATAATAGAAATTGTTACATTTCTTTCAAATGAAACAAAATCCATACATTTTTTTTTATAATATTTTTTTTATACATCGTGTACATATAATAAAATAGCGAATATTACGTCAGCGCTTTGGGCTGGTAATTTTGGTGGGTTTTTTTTTATATGCTTTTTGAATTTATTGACAAGGTCACATTCTACCTTCCCTCCAAAAAAAGTAAGAATGTCACATGGCAGAGTCGAGGAATGGCCAGGCCTAAAAAGGTGGAATATACATGATATAGTACAATTTTTTGTGTGTTGTTAATAGAGATTTTAAAAGTAGAAGCAAAGTTCATGAAATGTATCGGTTTTAGTGGATTTGCTGATAAAAAAAAATGTTTGGTCCGATAAAATCTCATGTTATATCTTTTATTTGGAAAGATAAAATTCCCTAAATGTCCGACATTTTATTGGAAGATTTCAAGAACTCTGTGAAAAGCCCCCCCCTCCTTTCTCAGGACCTAATAGTTTAATTTTGGTGTCTTTCTTAAAGCACATACACAACTTTAGGAAGTATACGAATTAATCTTTATGGTCATACCCCAATTTGCCATTCAAATGCAAAAATTACAGATGCTACATCTAGTTGAAAAATTCGTCGGAAGCCTTCGTATTGCTATACATGTATATAGCTATTCTCTTATGACCTGTAAAGGGGTATCATACAGGATATTGAACCTCTTTCTACATGTGCCTGTGGCTTCAACTAATAAATTCTTTAACATGTTTTAGGGTTTACTAAACACAAAATCGTGTGAGTGAATCTTCAAGTAACTAAATGTTTCTCATTAAAATTTAAGCTTGTACATGTACGTTGATATTTCGTTAATGCAGTCTAAACAAGTTGTCAATTTTTCAAAAAATTAGAACTCGTTGGAAACGTCGTAAAACAATATAATTTGTGAATAGTTACCTTCTCTAATTTCTACCCAAGGGCAAGCTACTTTTCAAACTGTTTGAAAATATTTCTACAAAGTGTAGTCCAATTCCTAAATGTGTAACCCTATGATATGTATATACATTTTGTATACACCTGTGTAGATACCTGTATAAAGCATGCACAGCGATTACTTTTCATTGTTATACACAATGGGCAGAGTGTTCGATAATCAAGTGTAAGTGTGAAAGAGGGGTAGGTTTATTTGAATGGGGAAAGTATAATTTTGCAAATCACTATCCAAAATTGAATGCTACATGTAGCTTGCCCTCTGGAAGGAATCAAAGAAGGTATATATGCATAAACCATATTGTTTAATAACGTTTACGGTCTGTTCTATTTTTTTTGAAAATCAGCAACTCAATTAATGCTTTTACTCACAAAATAGTACTAATTATAATTTGTACTGTACTAAGTACGCAGTACAAACTATAATCGTCTTTGTCTTGTCTTTCTGTTTGGGCACCCGGCAACCCTCTATTGGGTCAGTTGGCTGTATTGATGTTACATGTATTGCGGGGAACTTATTCGCCAACTGCCCGTTACAGAGTACTCTAGCCAGGCCGTTCCCCTTTGGGGTGCCTCATAGCCTCTTCTATTATTTAAGGGGTGGAGTGCAACCTCATTTCATGCCCATCCTCCATTTGTGTATGTATAGTGTATGCATGTATGCAGGAGGGTTGTATAGTTATGTACTGCTTGGATGGTCCGTATTTCCAACGGCTTTTATAAGGTGCCACCACACCTGGATACCTTTGCCGCAGCATGAACATGGATACCCAACCGGGCCCTTTATAATCCCTGGTCAGGAGACTCGGTAGGGACGAACGAATGGATATGACTTTCAATACTCATATGACCACACCGGGATTCGAACCCCGGTCGTCTGCGTGAGAGTCATATGCATACCTGTCAACTTTTTTCAGAAAAAAGAGGGTCAATGACCCTCTTTGGGAAATGAAATAGAGGGTCATAGCGCGCGAAACAAAAGCACGACCTTTTGCTTGTGTCATTATGAATAAAATTTAAACCCCCCCCCTGAAAAAAAAATACAGTTAAATTAAGTTCATTTTATTGTAAGACATATTTATATAGCATTTACCGGTATTTAAATTGTAATACTGCATAATCATGATAATGTAGCACATGTGTTAAACTTTAGGACTTATTAATCAAGGCATGAAGATTTGCTAGGCTAGATATATTTTTATTTAGTAATTGCTATACCATGATGAAGATTTTGTGTGAAATGAACTCTACATTTCACTGTTTCAATTGTTCTAAACACTATAAAAACATCTGTAACTTTTCGTCTGCATAAATCTCCGTGTTTACGATCATCTTCCCATAGACATTCCCATAATAATCTAAGCCCAGATTGTTAAAACAACATGAAAGTGGCTAATTACTTCCCATATCACTAAACAAACAACCCAATTTACCTTTAACTGCAGGTGTTTTAATTGGAAAGTCACAACTGGAAATTTAAAGTCCCAAGTAATGGACGGAACAAGATTGGAATCAGGTGATTCCCGGGTCAGCAATGAAAAATTGGGTGAAAGAAATGACCCGAGCGGTGATAAAAAATAATCAGGTCAAAGGGTAAAAAAGCAGGAATGACCCGCCGAAATCGGGTCAGTTGACAGCTATTCTTGAAGTCGGACTGGTCACATGACCAAATTTCTGCCATGTTTACAGGGGGATGTGCCTCTAGATTTTTCAGTGCTCCCTATGAAAAATCTGTGATTTTGTTTGTTCCTTCTTCAAATCTCGTTTTATATTGGGGTTTGAGGAGCTAAGAGCTACAAAAATGTAATTCATCAATGGTTCCTTCAATGAATTCTAGTAGTTTTATTCTTGATATAAACATTAGATTCTAGATATAAAGCAATTTCCATACACTATGCTCTATGATAAACACCGAGTTTATCCCCCAACTATTTTCGGAACTTCTCTGTGCTTATCTCTAATTGAACCTTTGTGTGACATCACACCGACTTAGAGAATGGTCGAATGCCTTATCCACTAGGACATCTCAACCTCAATAATTTTAATGAAAGCCAAATATTTTTGTATCGGCTAATCTGTTATTGGAGATGTTTTGCCGAATAATTCTTATAATCGAGATATTCCTGACACTCTACTGGTCGGGCACATATTATCGCCACTTTTTTCAACATTATTTGCTCTAAAATCTTTAATTCTTCACGATAATTAATGAAATTTGCACAGAAGGAGGAAGAACCATCGATACATATTTCTTCCAATTTTCATGAAAATCTGACGATGGGTTCTTCTTTATCGATGATTCGAGAAGTAAGGGTTTAACTAAGTTTTAAAGAAGGGAGAGTACATATTATCGCCACCTCCATCTGTTCTTACTGAAAATCTTAAACTTTTTCCACAAAATTCATATAAATCTGAATCTTTGAACTTTCTTCCTTTTGCCTGTGAAAAATTCATACAAAAAATTTCAAAAACCAAAGAGATATAGGAAGATGAAGTTACCTACCCTTTCCCCGGAGGGGCGGGGGAATTACATTCAGGTTTACCGACTTTATATAATAAAATTAAGTATTTCCAGGTTATGGAATTATTTGAAATTTTGTATACCTTTTCATGTTTCAAAGATGTAAATATGGTGAAAAAATTAAATTCCTACATCAACAATATGCGGAGATATAAATGAAGTGGCGATAATATGTGCCCGGCGATAATAGCGAGCGAAGCTCGCTGCAAAGGCCCGAAGGGCCTTTGCGAGCGAAGCTCGCATTTATGGTAACGCATATACGTAAGTTTGGGAAAATGCACGAGCAAAAGATATATACATACTTGGAGCTGAAAAAGTATGGTAACAGTACCGCGGATACGGGTAAAAGTGACTCGATTCCCTTAAACGACAGAACAGGAGAACATACCTTCACAAATTCGCAATGGATAGAATTCTTCTATTTTATGGCGCAATAAATCTAAGTGAAACTCGCCGAATTGTTCGTCTGAAAATCAGAGATTCAGCAGCAACTAATCCGCCATCTTTATCACTAATGACGACACAACGGTACGTAACTCTGCAGTATACTTGACGTCATTATTCCTCTATATGTGACGTCATTGTAGCAGTGCGCCCATTTTCACGTGCAAGAATGGTACACGATTGTAGTAAACAGCCGCGATTTTCGAACGTTTTTCAGTGTATCATACAAACAAGATAGATATGATCGAAATAATTATTTGGTAAAGAAGAAAGATTTGATTTTTTTTTCAATTGATTTCAAGGTCATTAGAGAGGAAAGGGGAGGGATTTCAGACTCCCTCGCTAATGATCTACGTCTGTGTGAAGTACATGGGACGGATCCAGATTTTTTTTGGCAGTGGGAAGGGGAGGTCCAGCTTGACCGGCGGTGAGGGATTCCTTGAGCCCAAAGGTTATGATTTTGAAAAGTTTTCGATGTTGAGATCAAGGTTTTTAAGGTTTTACTTTTTTTTTTCCTCCGCTCGCACATAAGGCTTTGCCTTGATTCATATTATGTACCCGACTAGTATTAAATTAAAAGTAATTTTGTGTTTAGTAAACCCTTAAAAAATTGAAGACACTCTGAATTTCCTCTGATCGTCAATTTGAAGGATTTTACTTAAAACTCACTGTATACAAATTCTAGCATCTGGTTTATTAGACGTGGTTCATAATCAGCAACACCCAAGTCCTTTAAAATAGCGCCCATGACTTGTGCATCGCGAGGACTGCTTTTCGCTGGTGGAGCTGACATTTTTGTTACGGATTCATAGCTTCAAATTTGACAAAACGAAATTTTAAACGATATGAACACTGTCACTGTGTCCGAGCCAGTGATGAGGTGTTCACTGAAATGCTCAAGAGCAAAATGACTGCCACAGTTATATAAATCTGATTTTTAGTTCCCATAAATTTTACTGTTAAAAATCTTAGGGGCCCAGCATAATTGATATACTCTAACTGTTCTATGAATGTCAATAACTCAATGTACATGTAGATCTAGATGTGATGTTAATAACTATAACATCATTTTTTTTTTCATATTTTTGATTTTTTTTATTTCTATGGAAATACGAACTTAATGAAATACATACAAGAAACACAACTGAGACACCTGGGGCAAGAACAGAATATTTTAGAAGATCTTTTATCATTTCGGTTGCATCTTTATGGAACTCGATCTTTACCTGATTTTATTAGAAACTCCACAACATTGTCATCTTTTAAAAACGGGTATCTGAAGCACTGCAGCAGTGCTTTGACTCTTGAATCTATATTGATGTTGTTTTACAGGTATGTATTGTAAATGAACTGTGATATTTAGATTTTATTTCATTAAGGTGATATAATGGACTTTATTTCCTTCATATCATTATGTACATATTTTTAATATGTACATATTTTAAGGACAGGACCACATTGTAAACTAGTTCATTTTGTAGCTAAATGTGCTATCTTGTATAAACAAAGGAAATAAATAAATAGATACCTTGCAAAATTCGTTTTCTTACAGTTTTTCGCGCCACTCGTACTTCTTATGTTATGGCCGAAATGGCCAATTTGTCAATGATCGCAGTTTTTGCAGGGTTAATATTTCTTACATGGAGAGATTTAACTCACACTGAGCAAGTTCAAGATGTACATAAAGACATAAAAGCCCCGAAATTATCAAAATTCGCTGGTCCTACCATCAAATTTCTTTTCTGGTAAGTGGTTAGTGTAATGTTTAGAGTTTCCTCTGTCCAACGTCACTAAAATTAGCACTCATTCAGTCTCATTTCAGACATCGAGAAAGTTTTTATATCTTACCAGACATTTTTGTAAAAATTCAAACATGTTTAAGATGAATCAAGGCAAAGTCTTATGTGACACCAAACATTTCTTAAAACCTTGAATCTTGATCTCAAAATCGAAAACTTTTCGAAATCATAACCTTGCGACTCCAGGAATCCCTCCCTGCCGGTCAAGCTGGACCTCTCCTTCCCACTGCAAAAAATAAAATAAATTAAAAATAAATAGATAAAATCTGGATCTGTTCCATGCACTTTACACAGACGTAGATCATTAGCGAGGGAGACTGAAATCCCTCCCCCTTTCCTCTCTAGTGTCCTTGAAATCAATTGAAAAAAATCAAATCTTTCTTCTTTACTTAATAATTATTTCGATAATATCTATCTTGGGATCATGTAAACTTGGCGATCGCAATACTGGTATACCAGTTTTGTTGACAATACTGGTAAAAATTTTTGTTCCAGTATTGTCACCAGTATATTCCAGTATTGTTCGTTATGTACAATACTGGTAAAATACTGGAAGATACCGGTATTCCAGTATCGTTAAAATATCAACATATTTTTCCATTGCCAATTTGTCAAGGTATGTTCTCTGTCATTTAAGGGGATCGAGTCACTTTTACCCGTATCCGCGGTCCTGTTACCATACTTTTTCAACTCCAAATATGTATATCTTTTGCTCATGAGTGCATTTTCCCACACTTACGTAATACACGTTACCATAAATGCGAGTTTTGCTCGCAAAGGGCCTTTGCAGCAAGCTCTGCTCGCTATTAAGAAAAAAACGAAATATTTTATCAGACTTAAGCAAATTTTACCAGATTTATCTGGTATGTCTGGTGCATGACTTTCTGATTGACTGTCATATACGACCATTTTAAGGTTTCAGTTTTAAAGTTGTACCAAAAGTCTCATGCATTGGAATTGGGACTTAATCTTATGAAATAAGTATATTGATAAAAAAAATTTCGCTATGCTACAAAAATTCAGGGGGGGGGGGGGGTCTGGACCCCGACACCCCCCTGACCCCTCCTCTGGATTCGTGCTTGAGTCTGGAAACGGACAACATTACCACAGAGGACTTTAACATGTTAATTTTTATGCACATCAACTGTCATCAAGTCCCAGCTTCACATCTTTTGATGATATTACATGTAGGGCTTCCAACTACTGTCCATGCAGCTCGCTTCAGAAATCGGAAAATTGAACTATTTTGAAGTTTTGTCCCAATATTTTCAGATTCAAATTTATATAGGGGGATAGATCTCCAACTCTCAAAAATAATGGTGTTAGTTATATGTCCATACGACCAATACTATGCTCACACTGACAGAAAATAGATTTAGATGGGGAGTTTTCTACGTTAATTATGTCTCCCCTCCCTAACAGGGAGGAGACATATTGGTTTTGCCTTCGTCGTCTGTCTGTCTGTTCGTCTGTCACACATCGTGTCCGGCCTATATCTCCTGAACCGTTTGCCGGATAACTTTCATATTTTAGTATGTTGTTGCTTATGACCTGAAGGTTTCACATCACCTTGACCCAAGGTCATGTGACCAAGGTCAAGCAAGGTCACTTAGTGCATTTTTAATGAAATTATGCCTACATTCCTGTCCGGGCTAGATCTCTTGAACCGTTAGCTGGATACCGGTAACTTTCATATTTTAGTGTTTTGTTGCTAATGACCGGAAGGTTTCATATCACCTTGACCCAAGGTCATTTGACCAAGGTCAAGGTCACTTAGTAAATTTTTAATGAAATTATAAATACATTCCTTTCTGGGCTATATCTCTTGAATCGTTTGCCGGATCACTTTCATATTTTAGTATGTTGTTGCTTATGACTTGAAGGGTTCACATCACCTTGAACTAAGGTCATGTTACCAAGGTCAAGGTCATGTAGTACATTTTTAATGAAATTGTACATGCATTCCTGTCCAGGCTGTACATGTATCTCTTGAACCGTTTACCCGATCACTTTCATATTTTAGTATTTTGTTCCATACCGGTATGACCCAAAGGCTTCGCATCACCTTTCCCAAGGTCATGTGACAAAGGTCAAGGTCACTTAGAACATTTTTAATGAAATTGTACATGCATTCCTGTCTGGGCTATAACTCTTGAACAGTTAACCTGATCACTTTCATATTTTAGTATGTTGTTCTGTATGACCCGAAGGCTTCACATCACCGTGACCCAAGGTCATGTGACAAAGGCCAAGGTCACTTAGTACATTTTTGAGTTGGCAAAGCCAACTCTCATTGCAATTGCTTTCAACTTTGCACTTGATAACCCTGCACGGACCAAACAACGCACAATGTTACCGGCGCAGTAAAGAAATAGGACCACTACGATTTGACAAAAGAACATATAAGATGACAGACATTTAAGTCCAAGTTGTAAATAATGGGTTAAATGCATTATAAGAATGCAAAAAAAAAAAAGCTACAAGGAACGATGCTTTAGGAATAGCGATCACTTGTTGATGTCAGTGCATTAAAATATGGCGCATCTTCTTCTTTGTACTTCCCTCCTCTGTATAAGGAGCACCCCATTTTAGATAAATAGGTAAAAGTATTGTATTTAGGATAAAAAAGACCTTAGATATTAAAATTTGTGGATGTGTAGAAGACTTAAGACAAGTAAATCAATCATCAATAATATTTATTTAAAGTCAGACATAATTTATATCAATCAACATTAGCTCTGATGAGCTATTTACCGACTAGGAAAAAAGGTATTTCAGTTGATATTTTATAAACCTAAGATATTGGTTTTAAGTTGGTAAAGAAGTTTCAAAAGCAAATATCTCCTAAAGTAAAAGTGATAGGACTTTATACTTCATACATACACCCATAACAATTGCAACAAATTTGACATGATCATATTGACCTTGAACTCTGACCTCAAAATCAGTTAATTTGGTTAAGAAGTTCTATCATTTTATATATTTATATATTTCCAGACTTTTTATTTTTAGATTTCAGACAACTCTTGTATTGTGAGAATCACTCATTCAAGCATTTGAGGCATAGATTTGGAGTTTGATTTATGCCAGTTTTATACTTGTCTTCTGTATGTTCTTCTCAATGTTACTTTTTGCCAACTCGCAGGACTTTCAGTCCTTTGATTAATTAAATTGTACATAGATTCCTGTCTAGGCTTTATCCCTTGGACCGCTTACTGGATTGCTTCCACGTTTTAGTATGTATTTGCTCATGACCAAAAGGTTTCACCTTGACCCATGGTCATTTGATCAAGGACAAAGTTACGTAACATCACCTCCATTCGGACGTATATTTATAGCGGTATGGGTATATTATAAAAAGATCAGGTGCCTGTTTAACAGAATTACATGTACTTATGAAACATTTTTAGGAATTTTCCGTAACTTTCATCATCAAATAAAAGATTAAAATGTTTTTCACTTCAGATTATGTTGTCCTTTCCAATAGCATTTCTACATACTTAATACAAATTCAGAAACAAAACATCACCATCTTTAGTTTATTAGAAGTACTAGGCGATCAAGAGTTACGAAAAATCTTTAAATTTTTCGTAAGTATTTTTGTAAAAAAGCTTTGGACTGGACCTGCCCATTGCATAAACTAAAGACGAAATGCATAAACTAAAATAGCAAATTAGATTTTACTGGTATACATGTAGGCTGCAGAAAGGGAACCGACTTTTCAACTTCAATTTATTTGATAATTCCAATAGAAGTTTAATCAATATTGTTTTGTTCCACGGGTTTGTCACATACAGGTATTTACCAATATGAAAAAATTATAATATAAGTTAACCCCTTTTATCAAAATTTCAATTTTTTCCTGTTTGAAATTAATGATTTTGTTTTGGGCTCACAGCTGGACCAATTGAATATAGACTAACTGCAAGATATGGGTCTTGAACTTTGTCATTTTGCTCAAATCTGTGCAACAAATAGTCCAACTGTCATACTTATGTAGGAATTCAATCTTTCACAGAATCAGTTGTATGGTATATCAAGCCCTTGTCTTTGAAATCGTTCATACTGGTCAGATTTAAATTTTGTGCATTGTTGTTATGAATATAAGTATGGTCATTGCAACACTTTGAGGAACTTGATATTTTATTTGTTTCTTTACTTTCACAGCTATTCCTGAGGGTACAAGAAGGTGTTTGAGCAGTACGCTCACGCCATCAATGAACGATTTCCCTCTCTGACCATTGAGGGCGACAATTTTCCGCCGCCTTCTGGTCGGGCAGGAGCTGCCCAGTTTCTTAGCATCTTTAAATTAATTGTCATCGTCATGGTAGTCAGTGGACAAAATCCTTTCCCTGCTTTTAATATGGAGACTCCAAGCATACTGAATTGGGCCTTCCAAAACAAGGTAAACACATTTAAATTACTCATATTCATGTATACCAGTATCTGTCAATCACCTTGAAATTCATGTCTCAGTTAGTATTTGAAACTTGTCCTTTCTCTTGACATTGCTTCTAATAAAGAAAGCATATCTTCTAATTATTTTTTAAAATTAATATTTAGTTATCTTGTTAATTGAAAAGTTACCTTTTGATTTTCTTTTCTTTTTCAGATTTATGCATGCTTAATGATATTTTTTATCAGTAATGCCATTGAAGGTCAGCTGATTTCTACTGGTGCCTTTGAAGTCTCATTCAATGGTGAGTACATTGTATTATCTATTAGTCCCACCCTCTCCTGGACTGTTTAAGATTTTATTTTATATACTGATGTCAAAGGTCAAGGTCACTACATGTACTGGACAAGTAAGCAGAATGAAATCTCACCTCTAAGGTCCTGGGATCGAATCTCAGATTCGGCAAAGGGTCTTATGTGGGAGGGTAGTTGGTCCCCCACCCAGGCCTCTGCAGGGGGTTTTTCTCCGGGTACTCCGGTTTCCTCCTGCTCCTTGGACCCCCTCACGCCAAAATCTGAGCCAACGTGAGACATTGATATAAGTTGTGTAACTTGTTTGTTAAACGTTGTAAAATAAAGAAAGTTTAAGAAATTAGTTTCATAGGTCATGATTTTAACCAAATTGAATGAGTTCAAACATGTGCTAGACTTTAAAGTTAACAGCAGGACCCTTCATTACATGTATTTCAGTTTTCTACTTTTTGATACATTTTGTACTAACTTAAAAGATTATTAAATAAAATTGAAATTAAAATAATTCATTTCTTTGAATGTTTCAGTGTAATTGTAAATATGGAAGTCTATGATGAACACCGTCCGTTCTGATTTGTTTCAATCTTAGTGGCATTTAGAGTTGAGAGACGTGCTTCTCTCCTTTTAGTTGTAACTAGGGCTCTGAAATGGAACATGATCAGTTTGGTCGCATATCTGAGACATACATGTACAAGCAGTTGTTCGAATTTTAAAACAATTTAACAGGTGTCACTTATACTATGCGCAGTTTAACACTGATTCTTTTATTACAGTTTCCTTATGAGATAAATTAAATGATGTGTTTTGCTTTTTTGGCCTTGATATTTAACCCTCTAAAAATTCTAAATCTTGGCAAAGTAGAAATACCTACAACAAGAAAGAAAAAAATGTGAGGAAGTCTTTAAAAGTGTTTTTAAAAATTCCCATGGTCAAATTCCAAGTTCGATTTGTGCAGGTATCTGACGTAAAAGCATTGTGACGTCATTAAATTTCTTTGAAAACATCATATATGAGACCGTGTTTCCCTGAATTTCATGCTGGTTACCATAGAATTTGATGACGTCACAATGTGTTGATGTCAGATACCTGCACAAATGGGAAGTAACTCACTACATGTATTTCGAAAAGACCGAATTGCTGTTTATGTATATATCTATAAAGTAGACTTCTATATCTATTAAGATATATCTATAAAGTAGACATGTATTGAGGAACATTTTTTTTATAATTTCACAGATGTTCCTGTTTGGTCAAAACTTGAAACAGGCCGAATTCCAGCTCCAAATGAAATGTTCCAAATCATAGAAAACCATATGCGACTGGCCAGCAGCCAGCAAGCTGAATTATAGACACAATAAATATGGAAGGTAAGCAGTGTACATGTATAAGTATTTACCTACATTTTTTTATACACTTGTCTTTAGACGGGATGTATTATGATATTCAGATATCCTGTCACAAAAAGGCATGAAGAAAAAATTGTCTAATGCGGTAGCGCAATAGGAATGGCATTGACATTGTCCGCTCGTCTGCCTGTCAACACTTCTGACACAGTAACTGGTGTATTTTCCAAGGTACAGCTTTTTATATTTCAAATAAAGATACAAGGTCTTGAGAGGAATATGCTTTTAAATTTATGAAGGTCAAGGTTAGATATGCTTTAAAAATTTTTAAGGTCAAGGTTAAATATGCTTTTAAATTTTTGAAAATCACAGTGAAAGGTCAAGGTTAAACTTGAACAAACTTACAAGAGATACAATACATGTACAACATACATGTACCATGGTCTCAAAGTTTCAAGACACAGCTTTCATATGTGATATGCAGATAAAGGATCATGAGAGGAGCATGTCTATAAATTTTTAACCTTCAAGTTCAAATGTCAATGTCAAACTCAAGAAAAGTTTTGCTTACGTATCAATACCCTGTATTGATGCAATAACAATACTTGAGAAGTTTTCAAGGCATGCTTCCATATTTCATATGGAGATTGAAATTGACATGAGGATCCTGCCTGTAAATTTTGAAATTCCAAGGTCAAAGCTTAAGGTCAAAGTTCAGCAAATTTTGATACCGGTAAGCCTGCAACAGAACCTTTCATGACTCTGTCAGGAATTTGATTTTAAAGTAAATATTAAAAGAAAGATATTACTTACTGTAGAGAATCAGTTATTTAGGTTCTTTAAATTAATTAAAAGTTTTTAGATTTTTAAAGTACCTTTGGGAAGGTCAGTGTTGCTAATGAAAAGGGTGAAAATACTTTTGTGGATCCTAAAATGATTTATACTATTAAACTTTCATAGATCCTAAAATGATTCATCCTACACTTAATTATTATTTTGAATGTGGCCTTGTGGATAAGGGTAACTAAATGCTACTTTAAAAAGGTCAAGCTCATCTACGAAAAGGGCTGAAATATCAAGAAAGCTAACATCTTCCGAAGTGTTTATCTAAATTTCATAATGCATTTTACTTCTATTTTACATGTTATTCAATATTAATGTTAGTTGTTATGGCAATTTGGACAAAGGTTACTCATTGTCAAAATCATTAAATAGGATACAGTGACAAGGCATACATGTTATTGTTTGTCTTTATATGATACTTTCAGTAGAATATACATGTAGGTCCCTGAAGTCGGTTAAGGTCATTACACAACACTGAGACATTATACCAGTCATACTTGATTAAAGGATGAGGATTGAATTTTATGTGAAAAATTTCATTGTGCACAAAAACTTAATTTTATGAAGAAAAAAAAACTTTCTAGCTTAACTGGACATAAATCTGTGGAGCTTCTAGTATTGCCATAGTTCCAGTGTCTGCCTGTGTGTTAACGCTGATTGCACAGACCAAGACTTTAACCTGCTATATCTGTTGAAAAAAATAGATTTTAGGCTAGCTATATCTGTGAAAGATATGGCATAATGAACTGAAAACAGAAAATGCAAACCTTTGAATATGCATGCATCTTTCATTCTACTATTTTTAGGAAAAAAAAGTAATTTCTATAGAGTTTTGTCTTCAGAATACGTTTTCGTTTTCTGAAAAAGTATATGTTATAGAGTTTGAGTATGTACATGTAATTACAGGCTCCAATCTACCACCGTCTCCAGACCCCTGGACTACTACACTACACAATACCCTGATATAATGACGGAACATACTAAAAATAGCTTGTCTATACGTATGGATCCTGATGGTACGGTCAGAGAGAGAGCGTGGTGTATTAGACTACAAGTCGTAGACCTGCTGGGTTGTAGCCTTTCATATCGGTTTAAATATCATTTTGCAATGTTGTTCATTTTCCTGTGACTGTAAAGAGTCTTTCATTTAATTAGACATTTTTTCTGCATTATGAAGTACACTGTTAAATAGGCAATCATTTTTAGCTTTCAGTTTATAATTATGTGCATTTTTTATGAACAATATATTTCTTTCTCCTCATTGACTTTGAGTGATAGCTATTACCGGTAGTGTCATTAACTTCAGGAGTTTAAGAAATATTTATTTATGTGTATAAAGAAACTTCCTGCTTCATGAAATATATCAGTTTTATCTCATTTGCCGATAAAAATTGTTTGGTCCAATCAAAACTCAAGTTTTATCTATTATTTGGACTGATAAGATTTCCCAAATGTCTAACAATTCATTGGGTTTCAAGAACTCTGAATTATACCAGATGAGTAGATAAACTATTAGTGATTATTATGTACATGTATATTACAAAAAGTTGCCATTTCTTTGCATAAAACACTATGTATAATGGAAATTGATTTATAATTATGTACCATATAAAGGTATGAAAAAAAATTCAAATTATTTGTTACATCAGGTACATGCAGAAATTCATTCTTTTCTGTGATTTTTTCTAACATAAATATGCTTTATGAACTTGAAGGTCATTTGTAGTTAGAACTCTTAGATGTCTCAATGTATTATAGTATATACAGGAGAAATGATGATAATTGATGTATAAAATAATGATAATGTTAATCAATGTACTTGAATGTTGTGTCTTATAATTGACAAAGAAATTCTTTGCATTTGTAAACATATTCTTAATCAGGTTACCATAAACTGAGTATACATGTAATTGTTATTTTACTCATTTAAACAGAAAGTAAAGTAATAACATGTAAGTTCAATCTTCATTAGGTCCTTTCTACAATGTCCCGAGAGAATGTAGTGCCCAGTGCTTTACTGTGCTGTAATGTGCATACTTGTATTTTAAAATTTTTGTATTTCTAAAATGTTCACTTAAAATGTTTTTCTAAGTATTGTTATTATGGAAGGGAAAATCCTGTTAATTGTCAAAACACATTATGCTATGGTTAGATGTATATAATGTTGGTTCTGTGCAGGGAGATGTACAGTTTATATTGTTCAATGGTTAGGTCCTTATGCAGACACAATGCATCGGTACCCACTCTCAAATGTACATGTACACAAGTCTTTAGATTGACATGCATAATTTAATTTCTTATGATTATTGGAGTAAAATATTTTAAATCTTCATTTTTCATGTAATCAAATCATTTATGATAAAGGCATGTGCAATCATAATTATCTATTCCTGGATAACAGATAAAACAGCTGAGTAACATTAAATGGAGGTCTTGTTTGACTATTCAAATACAAATTTAAAGTAGATACATTCATTTAATACTTTACGTGTATACATGTACAATCTAATTAAAATTCAACTCTCTTTATTTCGTAAATAACATAGAGATCTAACAATGACCGATTGGAGGGCTTGTCAGAGATATTAATATTCGACCAATCGCATTGCAGCTTGCTTGATCAACGAATGTTTCCCTCGTGGAGTGAATAAGTATTGAGGCATTCCGAAAATTTGAGAATGACGTTCAGCTACAGCAATGGCAGCTTCTATTTTTAAATACATATGTGAATTGTATAATTGTGTTGTAATCAGGTTTATTTCATTTCTAAAAATACAGATGAGATAAGTAGTATCAAAATTTACAAACTTTCATTAAAAAACTTAAATGAACACCAGAAACACTCATAGTAACTTATAATGTTTTCGAACGAAACTTGATTGTGACGTAGTTGGCTTATAAACAACAACTGTGATTGGTGGATATATTTATGTATATCTGTGCAAATTAGAGAGTTCATAGAACATGTCATCTAATCGGTCGTTGTTAGATCTCCATGTAGTTTACAAAATAAAGAGAGCTGAATTTTAATTAGATTGATACACTGTACATATTGTTTGAAGATACATGTATATAGTGCAAAACTTGAACAATAGAATACAGGATGTTTTTATTATCTCTAGCTATAAATTAATATAAAATTTCAATTTTCAAAAACTTTTTTGGTATCTACGTTTGGCAATCTTACCTTAGATTTATTGTGGTGTTTGTTATTAGTAATATGAAAATAATATCATTAATACATAATAACTGTTTTTCAAAAAGACTGAATAGTAAATGTTTTGTGATTAATTCCTACAAAAGCAGCTGCATTTCAAATTTACTTGACAGTAAATTTTAAGTTAACGTCACTGTCAAGCATAAGAGAGATTTCTTTTTATTGATGAAAAAGAAATTTTAAATTAAGAAGGAGTCATTCAGCAATATCTAAATACAAATGAAGTGAAAGAAACTAAAGGATACTTCTGAAAAGGGGCTGATAAGATGAAATCAGAATTTAGCCCTTAATGTTTCAGGTATATGTGTATCTTGTGAGTAGTGATCTGTAGACAGAAAAAAATTAGTAATTACTAAAATACAATGTAGTTAAGACTTCTTAAATGTTTTTGAAAATTGTGTTACAGTAGGAAGACAATTAGTGGAAGATACATCAACTGATCAAGTCTTACAAGTAAATTTGCATGGGAACCAGCGAGTTAACAATTTTAAGAATGATTTTTTTGCAAATTCCTGTTTTGAAAATTCAATTTTAATGACACCTTATCAGCTCCTTTGTGTTCGTTATATGATTTCAAAATCTGAGAAATCCCCAGGATATTGGTAAAACTAAACAATCAATAATTGCTGTCACCCGACAGAAAGATTAATTCTGTCCCTAATATCCAGCATGTACTATAGTTATCTGGAGATGTTTTTATAATATTTAATAATATAAGCAATTTCGTGGTAGTCATCTTGTTGATAATGTCCCTCTGTGATGTATATGATTTTGCAATTCTGTATAATAAATTGTATTGTACATTTATTGTATTGAAGTGTTATATTTACTTTATAATGCCCCATAATTGAAGATTCAGGAGCACAAGACTTTTGCTTATCCTTTTATCTGCAAAACTTTAACCTTGGTCATTTTTTTTTAATGATTAGGATAAGGCTTTGATATTTCACATAATATATAGATTTCTTGTGAAAATACCTTTGTTATGATATCAAACTTTTTGACCATGCAAACTTGATCTAGGAGTTAAACCAACTTTCGAAAAAGTTTAACCTTTGGCATATTGTTTGAATGGTAAACACAAATTCTTTTATATTTCACATGTGCATTCCTTGTGACGAGACCTTTTTGACCTTGACCTGAGAGTTTGACTTAACTTGCAGATACTGACAAGAGTGTTTAATATACTGACGAAGATGTTGATGGTTATTTTTGTTTTACAAACACATCTTAGTTTTGTACTCTGGTTTTCCTTGTCTGAAATGATGTACTTCTTCCTTTCCATTCACGTTGTAATTATTACAATGTATACGATTTTAATTTATCTGTTTGTCTTTTATGTTTTGAAGTTCCCTGCCAGAATTTTTTCCTGTGAGAGATAGGCTTGTTTGGTGTCTGCATTGAAGGTTGTAACACATGGACATTGGTGTACCTAGAAGTTCATGTTGTCTGTGACACCAAAGACAGACAGACACACATAATGCTATACACACGTAGGCTATATCTTCCTCTCTGTGCAAGAACAGCATATTGAGATGAAACCATAGGTAAACCTTGGACCATCAGGACTCGCAGTAGAGCTAAAATACACAACATACCAGCATAAATGTGTAGTATCTGTGCTTTACAAATGTATCTTGTAAGAGGATTTGACTTTGTACGAAACAAGTGGATATTAAATTCCCTTCAAGGCTATATTTTCAGGGCTTAAGATTTATTAAAGGCTGTAATGTTTTTGACTTTACACAAACCCATTGTATTGGTAAATGACTTCAACTATTAGTTTTTTAACACAAAGTAATAGTGATTAGCTTAAGTGGATTTTGTACTTGCTTCCATGCAGAGTCTGTCACACAATGCATTTCTCCAAACTTTTCATTGTGCATTATGCAGTATTAAAACTTCAGTGACACTTATAGAAAATAATATCATTTATTATTATAAATAGTGCTGAGCTTACATTTTTAAGAGCAAATTCATGAGATGATGATTGAAAAAAAGACAAGTTCAACACATCTGTTTCAAAAAATCTAAATACATGTATATAATTAATACATTTCAATATAAACTAGTCTTTATTCATTCATATATATTTTTTGTGTGAAATTATGTCAAGTAAGTGAAATCATTATTAAATGTATATTTTCTTGATACTTTGTATATTACGTCTACAAAAACAACATTGAGAGTTTGATCTCCTCAGACCCTCAGCACATGTATGACATAACGTATGACCACACGGCTCTAACACAGTATTCTTCCTTCTGTCTAAACAAACACCACAGTCAAGTTCACTTTCTGAGTATGCACTATATGATTCTTCTGCTGTTTGTTGCTGTACATTCTGTTCTCCATGCTCAAACTGAAATTGCATGATATTGCAATTATAATAAAAACATTGTATATGAACATAATCATTCAGCAAATATTTTTTTAAAAGAATGAATTTTTAAACATTTATTCCTGGACTCTAGATCTGTTACAATTGCTGTGCATATCTGATCCTTCTCTATATTATTACTTTTATGCTCTGCTTCTGGACCTTAACAGTCGGGTATAAATTTTAAGTTAAAAGATTTCGAATGAATATTTAGTTGGTTCTTAAAACTATTTACAGATTTACATGTGACCACTGAAGTATTTCATTAAGGTAGAGCATCCCTCAGGTCTTAGATGCTCATATTTCCTTCATAACAACTTTTACAATATTTTCATTTCCATATACTAGTATTCAAAGCTTATTCTACCCCCCGCAAGCGAAGTTCAAGGGTACACATGCACTGCATTCACCATAAAGAGTACTGCATTTTGGTACCATGACTTTTGACCCTGTGACCTTTTGACCTTGACCTTCATCCTAATACAACATTTTAATAACATGTTAAGAAGTTTTGAATGCAGATTTCTTTTATACTATTAATGGTAGGCCTTTCATATTTCATGCACACAAAATTTCGCCATAACGAGTATTTGTACTACAATAACATGTATAACATTTTGGTACCATACAAATTAAACAAATGAATGTTGTGTCATAAATGGTCCTGTTAATAAAAAACAACCTGCGGGGGTATCATAAATTCGTCCAGTTTAGGGCAGTTCTAGTGTAATACCTCCACACTCCAGATATACAAACAAAATATAATTCATGGTGTCATGTATTATACAGGTTTGGGAATATGTATGGATATAGTAACACAAAATAACATAATTTATGTTTGAAAAAACATGTTTTCCGACTGCAATTTTTGCCATTTTTTACAATCATTTAGATGCGATTTTCATGAATGAAAGTCATGTTTTATAATTTATGTTTTACTATTCATAAAAATGGATAACTATGATAGGAAATGCTTACCTGTACAAATATTGAGAATTTTCAGTAAAAATGGCCAAACTATATAGCTAAATATAGCTATTATAGCTATATATAGATATATTATAGCTATATTTGGTAGTTTTCCAAACCTGTTATATGAGAACTTAAGCCGTTTGAACTTTAATGTTGGACCCTACGGGAAAAGTAAGAAAAATCCCTTTTTAGAGGTGATTAAATGAAACTATAAAAGTTTCTTTTCCCAAAACCATATTAGTTTGATAATCTCATTGAACAACATTCTAAAAAGAAAAAATGAGGTATCCATAATCCAGGCAAAAAATTACTCTGTGAGAAAGACATGATTGCAAACAAAATAACACACAAGCATTGTAAGAAATAGCGGAAAAAAGACTCACTCCTAATAAATACACAAAACGCATACAGAGCACCAGAAACAATCCAAGTATAAACCTTACTATGTTTTCAAACATAGTTGAAAACGAAAGTAGAATGGTCGATAGAAAATGAAAGTGGAATGTAAACAAAAAAAAAGTCAGTTGTTAATCAAATAAGAAAATATGACTAAACGGATATATTAGAGAATGAACACAAAAGATAACATGTAAAATTCTTGCATGTTATCTGTAAAGTTGTCCTTTTGGTTTTATCTTTTTTTGAAATATAAAAAATCGTGTTCGATATTTTTGTACTTTCATTTTCGAGATTCACACAGCACGTCATGAAATCCAATTCCAAGAGTTTGGCACTGTTTATTTTAATAGTTTTTTCTTTGATGAAGTCAAAAACTGTTTACTCAAAGAAAAATGCAAAGCCTCAGAAGGTCAGTCAAATTATAAATCCACATATCCACATAATTATGGCAAATAGCAGACCCCTAGACTAAATAATCCAGTCCCTCAGGTGCCGCTGAAACTTTAGTAAAAGAGACTGAACCCCACTATGGTTGTAACAGAACGAAGTCGGACGAAATTGTTGCCCTACGATTAATCCATTTTGAAGGTCTGAAATACTTATTTTCTTAATGACGGGATTAAAGAAAATTTACATTTATCTATAAAATATCTCTACCCACCTCACGTTTTTTTCTCGCTTCGTTATTGCATTTTTTGCCAATTTTAACTCTCTACCAAACTAATCAGGCAAAGCCAAAGTTCAGAGAACCGACCAATCAGAACGCAGGATAAAGAAAGTTGATCACGTGATATTTTGTATCCTTCATTCTGATTGGTCATCAGACCTTGTTCTATAACAAACGTGGTGGTATTCAGTCTCTTTTAGTGGCAGCAGAGAGACTGGATTATTTAGTCTAGCAGACCCCCATCCCTGAGTCCCTTTGACACAGTTTTGTGGGGTTTTTTTTCGTTATGTTCGAAATATAAAGTCCTGGTTGACATATTTTCAGGACCTGCAGGTATTGAGCATAAGTTTTATTTTTCAGTTCTTATCAACAAGATAAATATATTTTGTCACAGTTTGAAGGAAGCTGGTTAATTCTCTGTAATATTTGGAATCACAATAAGGCTGTCGTCGATTCACCGCAGTTCTCGATTCACCTCGGTTCTCGACGACAGTTCGATACATGATACGAGAGGAGGCCGTATCGTTGATTTGCGGTTCGTTTTCAGCATTTAGTTTTATCTTTAAAACAACAACATGTTGACACTCGAAGCTGAGTCGTCAAAGATAATTAAAAGATGCTCCTATTTTCTAGTCAATACAATAATTCTCAAAGCATTCAAGTTATGAATGATCTTAATTTGTTGTTGTTAAACTTGTTTTATTAAAGTATCTGACGAATTACAGAAATGCCTTCATATATATCTACATAAAAAATTATGTATTATGTAGTAGGTCATGTCATGCATAAGGCATGTGTTAAACATGTATCATTAGATGTACATGTATATCAAATAAGACAGAAAAAAATTCTCCACATTTCTAGAGGCAAAAGGTTCACATGAACCGGTATGAGCTCGAACAGTGATACACAATACCTGCTAATCCTATTGTTATTAATTTAGTTTCAAAGGAAATGCAGAAATACTGGTATAATTAGCTCTACTGGTCATAGACCAGTCGAGCTTTAATGCGATACCCCGTCATCCCGCGTCTGTCCGTCCGTAAACAATTCTTGTGCTTGCAACTCCTCTGAAACTATAAGAGATAGAAATGTAACTCTTTTTGCATTACACTTGGTCTGTGGTCTAGTTGTGCACCTGACATTTTGTTTGAGCCCCAGACCCCCAGAGTCCTAGAAAATGGGCATGGTCATTTTCTCCTATATAACTCCATGTAATCTTGTGCTTGCAACTCCTCTGACAATATAAATGATGGAGACTTAATTCGTTTTGCAATATGATGGGTCTGTGGTCTAGTTGTGTACCTGATATTTTGTTTTAGCGCCTGACCCCCAGGGTCTTAGAAAAAGGGTGTTGTTATTTTCTCCTATATAAAAACGCTATGTAATCTTGTGCTTGCAACTCCTCTGACACTATAAATGAAGGATACTTAATTCTTTTTGCAATATGATGGGTCTGTGGTGTAGTTGTGCACCCAATATTTTGTTTTAGCCCCTGACCCCCTGGGTCGTAGAAAAAGGGTGTGGTCATTTTCTCCTATATAACGCTATGTAATCTTGTGCTCGCAACTCCTCTAACGCTATAAATGATGGAGACTTAATTCTTTTTGCAATATGATGGGTCTGTGGTCTAGTAGTGCACCTGATATTTTGTTTGAGCCCCTGACCCCCAGGGTCTTACAAAATGGGTGTAGTCATTTTCTCCTATATAACTATATGTAATCTTGTGCTCGCGACTCCTCTGACACTGTAAATGATGTAGACTTAATTCTTTTTTGCAGTATGATAGACGGTGGTTTAGTTGTGCACCTGATATTTTGTTTGAACCCCTGACCCCCAGGGACTTAGAAAATGGGTGTGGTCATTTTCTCCTATACAACTCTATGTAATCTTGTGCTCGCAACTCCTCTGACACTATAGATGATGGAGACTTAATTCTTTTTGCAATATGATGGGTCTGTGGTCTAGTAGTGCACCTGATATTTTGTTTGAGCCCCTGACCCCCAGGGTCTTAGAAAAAGGGTGTTGTAATTTTCTCGTATATAGTTGTGCTCTCAACCCTTCTTAAGCTATTAATGATGGAAATTTAGTTGTTTATGCAATATAATGGATCTGTAGTCTTATTGTGTCATTGATAGTTCATTTGAGCTTGCAGCCCCTGACCCCTAGGATCTTGGAAAATGGGTATGGCATTATTTTTTGAAATTCTTTATCTCGGATACATGTATTAAAAATTATATATGTGATAGTTGCAGTCTAATGGATTTGTTATTTCATTGAACTACTTATAATTTGTTAGAGCGCCTGCTCGCTACGGTCTTTGGTTTAGAATAAAATGGAAATTGTTATTTTTGTATATGTATCTTATTCACTTGTCAATGAGAGAATAAAACAAAACGACCAGAAGGCTACAGTCTCGTCAGAGACTTCTGGTATTAAATTATATTCTTATCCATTTTGTTGTTGACAACATTACAATTCATTTTAGGTGACCCTGAGCAAAGCATCTGTACATGCCAGAGGATTGGTTACAGAGAAAGTAAAGGCAAAAGAAATCCTTAAAGATCATCCATCTTACTGTGAGACCTGTACAGACAAAAAGACGTTTCATGGGGATACGCTGGCTTATGTTACTCCTGTATGTAAATGTTACGGTCATCTTTACAAGTTTTATGTCGCTATACTTAACTTAAAAAAACTTAAACCCATGTTCTTTACTTTTAAACAGTAATCAGATACAGCTTCAGTATTTCACTTGTGTCTTTATTGACCTTGTAGTTTGATCCACTTTAAGGGGAATACACCATGATACACAGCTTCGGTATTCCGCATATGCTTTCCTACAATGCAATTATATTGAGATTATTCTCCTTGATAGAAAAAAAGTAAAAGACTTGACAAAAGAGGAAACTTGATTTTCTGTTAGCCCTGTCAAATTTTATATAATACAAATGCTCAATTGTTACAGCAAGTTTAATTTTATTATTACGATGCAAAAGCCAAGAGTTATGTTTCATGAAAAATTTTGTACTTGCTCATGAATCATGCTGACATTGCATTAATCTCTTTTGAGCTAATGAGATTGGTGCACTTGGCAATTTAACATAATGATGAATAATTTTGCCACTAGTGAGTGGCAGAATTAAGTAACAACACCGTAGTAAATGGCCAAGTGCAAGAATCTCAAAAGAGGTTAATGTTGCATCAGATTTTTTCTCCCATATTTGGTATTAACTTGTTTTATCATTTCAAACAGGAATTATCATCATAATTGATCTTACTTTCAGTGGAATAGCCATGGGTACGACATTGCAAAGCTATTCAGCCAAAAATTTACATACGTATCCCCAGTATGGTTACAAGTAAAGAGGAGACAGGGAGGCACATTCTACATGCAGGGTGGACATGACATTGACAAGGGTAACATTTTTATGCCCCCACTATGTAATGGCAAAGGGCATTAACTTGATTATAAGAGTCTACTTTGTCCATCATTCCTTCCTTTCATCACACTTCCAGTTTCCAGATGATAACTATAAGAACCCTTTCACCTATCCAAACCAAATTTAGGTATTCGCTGATATATGCTTACTTATCAAGTGGGGAAGAAGTCTATTCATTTTAGAGTCAAACTCAATAGGTCAAAGGTCGAGGACACTGTTTGGAAAAATACACTGAAAATCAGGGTTTCCAGATGATAACTCAAGAACCATGTCACCTATCCACATCAAATTTGGATATATGCTTACATTTCATTCGGAAAAGAAGCCTATTGATTTTTGGGTCAATAGCTTAAAGGTCAAGTTCACTGTTAGGAAAATACTTTAAAATCAGGGTTTCTAGGTGATAACTCAAGAACACTTTCACCTATCCACTTTGTTTGATATTTGCTTTCTTTTGAGGAGAGAAAGAATCCTATTGATTTTGGGGTAGATAGGTCATAGGTCAAGGTCACTGTAAGGGAAAATACAAATACTTTTAAAATCAGGGTCTCTAGATGATAACTAAAGATCCTTTTCACCTATCTACATCTTTGGATTTATGTTTTCTTTTTAGGAGAGGAAGAATCCTTTTGAATTTGGGGTCAATAGGTCATAGTTCAAGGTCACTGTTTGAAAAAATACACTGAAAATTATGGTTTTCAAATGACAACTCAAGTACCCTAACCTACTGAAACCAAAAGCAGATATATAGTTACTTTAGAAGAGGTGAGGATCAAGGTCAAGGTTACAGTTTACAGAAATAGATATCAAATATGAATTTCAGATGATAACTCAAAAATGAAAAAAGACCAAGCTTACTTTGTTTTAACGTGTAAAGAAGATGTTAAACAGATCTCAATGACAATTTACACTAAAAAAATTGGAGTTGTTGTAATTTCTTAGAAACATAGTTTATTAATTGACTGAAATAATATGATTCGTCTAAATATGAAATATTTCATATTCCTTAATCTTAAATATTTATATTTGTCTTGCAATTGTTAAAGATTCAATGTCGATTCCTCTGTAAAAAGGCAAATATTAAGGCAAATATTTTAAACATGTCAGCTTTGCATTCAAATCTTGAATCAAGTAGGTAAAAGTTTAAGGTTTAAAATATTTCAGGTTGGGTGAAAGATGTAACAAAGGGAGGTAACACTGAATTATGTAAGTAGCAGTTCTATCTTGTATTATTTTGTAGGCTCATTTATTCAAAAATAAGATCTGCGTAAGTGTTCTCTGAATATACCTCTATTCTTGACCATTATAGAATACCATCATATTATTGATAATGATACTCATATGATTGTTGACAGGTTTCAAATTTTACAAATAAAACATCTCCTTTATCATATCAAAAATGTCAAGGACGCAACAGGTGACTGACTACCAGTTCTTGAACACTATCAATCAAATTTAAAAATCTATTGTCATTAACTCTTATTCATTTTCTGATGAAAATTTTTAGCTGAGGATATCAAAAAGAGCTAGATGAAATATTATTGAACAATTTGCCCTTCAGTACCTCGAGTGTTATTTGATGGTTGGAGTTTTGAGGATTACAAAGCGTTATTTTCCAGTGAGGATGCCATGGAGGATTGTATAGACGTCATACTAAAATTTATCAAGGTATTCTATTATTAGAATCCAGTTCGTGTGATCATTGATAAGGAAATCAACTCTAGTGCCTGGGTTATACTATACAATTATGGACTTTTAACTCAGTGTATATGATGTGATATTGCCTTACTGTGAAAATATTGACCGAGGCCAAGCCGAGGTCAATATTTTCATAGTAAGTCAATATCACATCATATATACTGAGTTAAAAGTCCATAACTGTTTTATTCTATAATTTCATATTTGATTCACAATATATAACATCGCCATTTGTAGAAGTTAGTGGGGGTAATCCCGGTCTATTTTTAGACCCTGGTATATGGTGATTTATCCAGGACGGTCGGCGACGTTATCAGCCAATCAGAGCGTCACTATTTATAGTTTATAGAATAATAGTATTTAAGGAACGTCTTTACGAGGTTTATTGGGGTTTGAAGTACAGACAGAAATGGGTGGGTATGAGTTGAGTCAGCATTGAGAACTGCTCATTTTCTAACTGTATTACAATTCCCATTAGACCAAGGAAACATTCTTTAAAGGAGCTGTTAAGATAAGGCGTAAAATCAGCCCTGAAAAGTGGAATTTTGAAAATTGAAATTTCAAGAACTTTTTTATGTAAAATGTATACTTGTACGGCATACCATCAGAATATTAAGTAAATTTTTATCTGTTTTGCATGTTGTTGCTAATTTTGGGGTCAAAACTTCTCTTTCTCATAGAAATCAATAGAAAACGGAAAAGTTTTTTTGGAAATTGTTCCCCCCGGATATACAGAAAGCCACTTTTACTGGAGATGTATATCAATGATACAATTTTTTTGGCAAAGTGGGGTTCTGTATCTACGGGGGAACACAACCCCATAGACGAAAAACCAAAAATGGAAAGGGGGTGTATTTTTTAAGAATCAACCTTTTCGACCATAAATTAAATATAGCACATTTTACTTTTTTTCTCTTTAATCCATCAAAAAATGTAACCTAAATATGACTGAATGAAATATACAAGAATTAGGAATGAAATAAGCATTTCTCCGCCAATGTGTATTTCGCGCAAGTAGGCTTTCATTGTAGCCATTGAATACAAAATGAGACCGTATTTTAAGTTCCGGATTGCATTATTTACCGATTAAAGGAGATGGAATATTCGAAATCTATTTCTGATACACAATGTAGACATATTTGATGTCTTTTGATTTATATTTATCCATTTTTGGTAAAATATTCTAAAATTTCTACGTTTTTTGTCGATATTATTGGTTTTTCTATCCGTGCACCCCTACCTCTTTCGACCTTAATTTTAGAATCTAAAGGTTTCTTTAAAGAAACGTAAAACATGTAAAAGGTCTGCAAATACATTATATTTCAATAATGATTAATGTTTTTCTGTTCACAATTCGCCATGAGGAAGAAATAAGTCACGAGAAATAGGGCTAAATAGGGCCCTTATCTTAACAGATCCTTACTTGTATCATGATGATGCTTGCAGAATTATATGGACAAAAACAGATCCCACACACAAGGGGTGGATTTCCATTATCAATGATCACACTCAGTTATTATTTATCTCTATGAGTTTTTTAAACTTCCAAATAGTAATATTTTCTGTTTTACGCATCCTCATATTAAGTTGACTTTCACAAAAATGTGCACATGTAGCTTGCCATTCACCTCCCTATGGATGAAAGACTTAACATTGTGCAATAATCGGTGGACAAAATTGTGAATATGGGTCTTTGGGAAAAATCATGAGCTTGAATCTCTATGATTCTAGTTTGATAGAAGGGAAAACGATTAATCCACAAAACTACAGCTTCATTATGTATGTTGACATGTAATTGCTAAAAATGTTGATATCGACATTGACATCCAAATGTCTTTATTACATATAAAATAATGTACATGTATTTGGAAGTCTGAAGGAAGAAGTTAATTGTACCAATCCAATAAGTATGAATACATTTGCTCAAAAGAAATATTGTTGGATGGAAAATTTCACATTATCAGCAGTATAAAATTTGAAGCTCAATGCAGGAACAAACAAGGGATTGTAATATTACTTCATTGCTCTAGAATGCTTTATGTATGATAGTGTCTTGTTTGTGAATTAGCAGTCATGTTTTTATTATTGCAGGTTTGCTTCTCATAAGAACTGATCTCGATTTTCAAGTTTTGTTTCTGTGAGAAAAAAAAAGAGAAAGGGTCAATAGTTGTGTCTAATGTCTCATTCACACGGTTGTGCAATACATTTGTTTCATAATAACTTTATTGAACAACAAATTTGTTTTGCAACAAGCTCTGTTGTGTTCACACCACCAAATCTGCACAATAAAACGACAATAAACATTTGCGAGAATCATGAATAAAATGTTTTAGAAGTAAATTGTTTCAATAATTATCAAATATTCTTTAAAAAAGACGTATCTACATCGATAGGTAAAATAAAATAAACATTCATACAATGTTCATATGTCAACTCAATCTAGAGCATCATGTTATTCAACTGTGACATCATTCTCTACAAGGGAGTTCAAATAGAAAAGCGTTCATATACATAAAAGATCCAAATCTCTCAGCAGAATCTTACAAATAAATAAATGGAATAACTTTATTGATTAGTATACCAATTTCTTTCTCGTTCCATAAAGATGCATATGCGGAAGATTTATTTCGCAACAGTTTTGCTTAGCGTTCTCATGACAAAATTTGTTGTGCAATTAAGTTATTTTGTGGCGTGAAGGCAAAACAAATTTATTGCGCTACAAATATGTTTATTGTGCAATAAACTCTTTGTTTGAACGAGGCATTAACTTGCTTTTTCTCATACATATATTAAATCCCTAATCCATCTTACTCCAAATTCCAAAGAATTTGATAATAATTAACAAGCATTGAGAATATGTTAGATTCCATTTCAAATAGAACATTGAAGCCCTTTACACACTTTTTCGTTTTAGCTATGTAAGAGGAGTTTTTTTGCCAAAATTCTTTACGCGAGAGAAACGCCAAGTCTTCCACATATTTTGTCCATCTCCGCAGTCCAAGATGAAAGCACGTTTAAATGGCATAATAGGCGTTTCTACCATGTATGAGCAAAGATTGATGTGTCCTACAAACACTTATGTGTGCGGTACATTGCTGCTGCTCTTCTTTCATTTGCGCCGCGTTCGTGCCAATTGTACACACGACTTATGGAAGCTGCTACGTATGTGCTGTGTAATTTTCATCGCAAGCTTAAAAAAAGGTCACACTCTTTCGTTTGAAAGAATGATCAAGAGATTATGCGATGTATCAAAGAGTACGTACTAGCTACATTAGCTTGTGTTGCTACTGCGTTCATGTGGCATTTCTGCGACGTTGAACTTTCTTACTGCCATGTATCTTGATACGCCGTAGATACGTGGGCCAAAACGTAAAAGTGTGATAGGGGTTTTACTCTGTATAAAAAAGTTAACCAAGATATCTTAAATTTTATATATTATTCTTTCAGAAACACAAGTTTCCAGGGTTAGTGGTTGAGATTTGGTCACAGCTAGAAGGAAAACATTTAACGTAAGATTGAAATAAATGACTTGTTCAATACTACCAGTGATGTTTATGTAATCTTGTTGGTAATAGTCCACAGTATGGCGTGGCTGGAGTTTAAGTATAGTAATATGTTTTAACAGTAAATCTTGATGTCTACAAATTTACTTTCTAATCTAAATATATCGAAAGGAACTCATTAGTACTTCTCCATTGAGATTTCAATGTAATTTCAGTTAAACTCATTTAATTTTTGACTGGGTCCAAGCTATTGCTCTGGAACCAATAAAGTATCACCCCAACTTTTAAATGGGTAAACTCTTCAAAAGATGTAGTAGATGTTTTGTGTATTGCAACAACTTACAAAGTAGTAGTTCAAGTATTGCTGTATAGTCAGTGATGGAAATTATAAATACTTATACACCTGATCTAAACATAACATTACACACATTGCTCACTTTTGATCTCTTAAAATGTTTTTCAGAGAGCTCACTCACTTTATGAGACATTTTGGTGAGACATTTAAACAAGCTGATAAAAAGATAATTTTGGTCATACCTCCACCATTATATGCACAGTAAGTCAGGTTTTATACTCTTTTAATCGAATTAGGAACTTCATTAAAAATCCTTCTTAGTTGTCTGGGTAAATTAGGTGTGCCATACGCCTATTTGTATTTCTTACAAGCTAACTACAATATCAAAGACAATATATTGTGTAAGTCTCATTCAGATTGTTTTCTTTCCTTAGAGGTACATAAATAAAACATACATGTAATTGTTTTATTTCTATTATACTTGTAATATGTACAGTAAAAAAAATAAACACATAATTATTTGACCCATTTTATGTTTTTCTGTCTGAGAAATTATGTTGGATGGTTCTAATTTTCAGAAATATGCCTGGGATGTTCAATAAGAATCATTTTGATGCTTTAGCTCCTGTTGTTGATGCATTCAGCCTTATGACATATGATTATTCTAATCCATCCAGGTATAGCTACTTGATCTATTATCAATTCTATGTTATATCTACTCTTTGAGTGATCTTTTAAAATTTTTGAAAGTTGTGTTATGGTTATATAACACAAAGTCAGATTATTTCATATAAAAAAACTTAAGTAACGCTAAGCGTAGCATCCCTGCGCACGGAAAATATGCCCCCACCCCCCTTTATGTCTGTGACCTTGACTTTTGACCTTGATAATAACATCGCTTGTATAGACTGCATACTGTATGAATTTTGACCAAGATCCATTAATGAATGACATCTCTAGAGTCTATTCAAGAATTTTGACCCATTGAAATCATTGACCTTGACCGTTAGCATATGACCTTGAAAACCAATAGGTTTCTTCCTATCTGAATGTAAATATGTTGCTTCAACGCCAATCTTTTTTAACAATGATATCAAAAGTAACAACAAATGCATAAATTTCAAATCTTGGGCAGATAAACATATATGTTAATGACATAATAGACATCAATGGAAACTTTTATAGCTATAAAGAATTTCGAGAGATTTACGATGACGCTGCCATTTTCATCGACTACTATAGTTTAGTATCATCCAAAAAACAATGGTTGCGGACTTCTGCTAAAACAAATAGTTTATGCAAATTACCATATCCTATGATACGTTATCCAATTTTCTGTTATCAAATATTCAATCTCTTTCCAAAATGATTTATTCTTCCTTTTTTGAAAAAAATACAATAGAATGTAAAGGCCTTACAAAGTGGACAATTTCAACCTGACAGAAATGGTGAAGAAAGATTTTTATATTGCAACACATGTTTTGACAAAGAAGACTAAAACTATTATGGCTACAATTAAGAATAAAACATAATATGATTTGTACAAATTCTTTTTTGTTTAAAGTTAAAGTATTGAACAACCCAAATTGCGCTTTCTGTCATGAATACAACAAAACTGTTGACCATTTATTTTGGGAATGTAAAGTAAAAGAATTATTACATTATTTGCAAACTTTTTGTACAAATATTCTTGACGAGGATTTTCAGTTTTCCAAAAAAGGAAGTAAAGTTAAAATTCCAAAAAAATATTTTATGTTTACAATTTAAATACTATATATAAGTTATGAGATGTAATAACAAAAGTCTTTCCCTTATGAGCACATTATTCTACTTTAAAAATTTCTTGGCATCAGTAAAATTTGCAGCTATCAAAGAAAACGATTTTGACCAATTTAGACATTTCTGGGACAAGTGGTTGAAATTAATTGAAAATAGTGAATAACTTATTTTATTTTTACGTATTTTCTCTTCATTTAAGATGTGTATTTAAAAAAATTAAACCTTGACATAAAGTTTTTTCCCATCGTCATAAGCAGTTTGTTTATGAAGTTTGCTGTATACAAGGATTTTATACTTTTACATCTGTGACCTTGACCTTTGACCTAGAAAATAAAAATGCTTCTTTGTTTTGCCATAATGAATAATTGTATGAAGTTTGGTAAAGGTTCAATTAAAACTGTGCCCTGTAGGCTTTATACAAGGATATAAACCATTTTCCATCTGTGACCTTGACCTTTGACCTTGAAAATCAAAAGCCTTCTCCTTGTCGTAAGAAATGATTGTATGAACATGATGAAGTGTGATTAAGGTACAATCAAAACTGCACTCTCTAGGCTGTATACTAGGATTTAAACCATTTCCAATCTGTGACCCTGACCTTTGACCTATGACCTTGAACATCAATAGGGTTTTTCGTCTTGTTATAAGTAATGATGGTATTAAGTTTGGTTATGGTCCAGATCTAATCAAAACTGCGCCCTCTAGACTATATAAAAGGATTTTATACATTCTCCACTCACCTTGATCTTTGATCTATGACCTTGAAAATCAGTAGGGTTCTTTGTCTTACTATTAGGAGTAATTGTATGAAGTTTGGTCAAGATCCAATCCAAACTGTGACCCCTAGGCTGTATACATAAGAAGTGTGACGTACATGTACACAAGCACCCACACACACACCCTCACACTCACTCTCGTACAACCGACGGTTTTACTATATATAGAATAAGGGTCTTAATTTGTGTTTTCTTATGGGTATGCAACACACAGCAAGTGCATTTATCATACATGTAATGCGCATTTGCACATTTCATGCGATAAATGCACTTGCTATGTGTTGCATACCCGGAACAAAACACAAATTATGACATCTATTCTATATACATGTATATGCACCACAATTGTCAGTGTCATTCTTGTTTTCTGAAATCATGTTTTTCCTAGTATAGAGATGCGTCAAAATTTAGGTCAGAGGGGTTCAGTTTGCATGTTAGACAGTCATTGTATTGTTCATGCATCATGAACGTTAACATTCCAGAATGCGACGCCTTCATTTCAATAGTTTCATCTCAGGGAATTACATTGGTTGTACATATAAACATGTATATCGATCCCCTGCAACCATGTTGTGAGGGGATAGTTTGCAGAAAGCTATGTGATAAAATGTACTTGCTTTGTATTGTCATGATTGAAGTTGTAGAGTTGACAGTCATTAAATTCACATAGAAGTTCTATTACCGGTATGTCAAGTTGTTTCTTCACATGGTTGTCTCGTTAAAAGTCATGAAGAAAAGGAACACAATAAACACTCTTCACATAAGCTATCTGGAGTATATTCTATTCATAATTATTAATTAGCTATAGTAATATTGGACTTATACGGTCTTTTCTGCCCAAACAATACAAGAATGCAAACTAAGCCAATATCGACACAACTAAACCAATATCGACAAAAGTAAGCCAATATTGAAAAACTCGCCCAATATTGAAGTCATGTGATTAATGCAAAGTTCAAGCGATGAAAGCAAGTGCAGCGTTTGAACTAAGCCAATATTGACAGAACTAAGCCAATATCGACAAAAGTAAGCTAATATTGAAAAACTCGCCCAATATTGAAGTCACGTGATAAATGCGAAGTTCAAGCGATGAAAGCAAGATGGCGCTGTTGTTGTAAAGAAAATAGACGAGAAAAGCATTGTGGCATTGTTGATAAAGGAATACACTCATTAATAAGCATTTTCCTAGTTATCTGCAGTTACTGTTGGCATAGTTCGATTTCATATTGGTCGAGTTAATTAGTAATACTCTCATTAATTAGTGTTTTCCATATTGGCCTAGTTATTGCACTGAGGTCTGTCATATTGGCCTGAGGCGAAGCCGAGGCGCAATAACTAGGCCAATATGGAAAACACTAATCAATAACCCTATGTTATAAAAGTACAACATACATATTTCAGACCAGGACCAAACAGTCCCATTGACTGGGTAAAGGCTTGTGTTTTAGCACTGGTTCCAAATGAAGATCAACATCTACGTAAAAAAATATTACTGGGACTAAATTTTTACGGCAGTGAATATCACAGCAGAGGAGGTGGTCCAATTTTAGGAAATCAGTAAGTGTATCTGATGGCTTTTTATACATTTTCATTTTTGTGAATATCAAGAGTCTAATCTTAAAGATTCGAAAGTTGTAATCCAAAATTGATAAATATGCCAAATTGGATGCTGGAAATAAAATTTGAAAGCCTTATTTTAGTCTAATTTTGTCAATTCTTAAAACCTGAAGCTGAACTACTGTTAAATTTCCTCATCATTCCTACTGGACCAGCTCCAAAATCTGATTCTACTCTGTTTCTAATTATATCAGTTATGCAAATCTGAGGCAAATGAATTGTTTGAACCTTTTAGAATATTTATTTCGCAGATATTTAGAAATTTTACGAAAATTCAAACCGAAGTTACAATGGGATAGTACAATAGCAGAGCATGTGGGGAAGTTTGAGTGAGTATACTTTACATGTCTTTGTAAAGCTTAAGGATATATAATTCCTTAGAATTGGATGGAAATGCATATCAATGATACAGTGTCTTGTAAGCATCATGGTTGATGAATTCAACTTTGCATGCGCCACATGCACTCTTACTTAGGTCCTTCACTCATTTGAGCATCATCCATCTGACTGGGTTCTGGGTGGCCCTCTCTGCCCTCTCTTCAGGTCATCCCCACTCTCAGTAGTTCTGCCATAGATTCCATCCTCAAGTTGTTTATTGGCCTCTCCTTCTTTTCCCTTGGAGTCCCAGGTTAGACCTTGTCTTGTGAGGCTAGGAGATGGTTTTCTAATCCAATCCAGCTCCACTTCTTGTCCTGCTTTGTCACAAGTCTTCATTCCTGATCTTATGTGAAAGATAAATTCAAAACCTTCATTTGATAAGGATTTCTTATCCTAATTTAAAACTTAAATGGTATATGCATGCATTTGCTTTTTGAGTCTACAAATTTCAGTTTCTGGAAATTGTAAAAAATGGTAACATTTTCTTGATGAGCAAGACTCTATAAGTGCTTCTCCTATCTGCCTAGTAAGTTTATTCATCCTGCAGGTTGATAGAAGATTCCTCAATTGTTGAAATCTTAAATTTGAAAGCCCATTATATTATTTCTAAGTTTGATTGTAAATGAAATTACAAGAAAAAGAAAATAACCTTTTGTTTAAAGAAGGAATGAGAAAGGCCTACAAATGGAAAAAGTTAGACTGACTTCATTTTAATCATGTACATGACGTAACATTTGGTCCTTTTCAGGTCGGCACATGGCCAAGCTTTAGTATACTATCCCACATTATACTCCATACAGCAAAGACTAGAGTTAGCCGAATCTCTACATACTGGAATCTCTATATGGGAAATAGGACAAGGACTTGATTATTTTTACGATCTGTTATGATATCTACATTTATTTATTAGAGCTGATTATATGTGTAGTAAATGTAGCTGTAAATCAATGTTTGGGATAACTTTTTAGTAGCATGCAAAGCATGTGCTTGGAATGGATAACTTTGCCTTCAGTCCTCTTTACATTACATGTAGGGTTTTTTAGCTCACCTGAGCCAAAGGCTCAAGTGAGCTATTGTCATAGTGTGGCGTCCGGCGTCCGTCGTCCGTCCGTCCGTCGTAAACTTTTAACATTTTCAACTTCTTCTCAAGAACAGCTGAAGGGATTTTGATGAAACTTGGTATGCATGAAGTACTAAAGGTCCTCTACCAAGTTTGTTCATTTCGGCTTGATCCCTTCAGGGGTGGATCCAGGGCTGGGTCAAATAGGCCCCAGAGGGTACCCCTCTTCAAAAATCTTCTTCTCCAGTTCCACTGAATGGATTGAAAAACTAATTGTATCTAAGTGATCAAGAAGGATGTACGATTCAAGTTTGTTCATTTCGTTAAAATCCAATAACTAATTTTTGACGCGATTTTGACGTCTTTTTCGACATTGCATTTTTAATGCAAAAATTGATATTTCTCTTAATATTTTCTTTCTTATTGAAAAATTCTGCTCCAGTTTAGTTTAATTTAGCCATTTTTAAGCAAAGGAATGCTTTAGTGAAAGAATTTTGCTGAAAAATTTATTTTTGAATTTTTTATGATTTTTTTAATACTGTAAAAAAGGAAGGGGGGGGGGGGGGGTTGGTCATTTTCATCATTTTTGGCATTTTATGGTTCTTCCCATGAATGATTGTTTTAACATTTATCATATTTATTGTAAGGAATGTAACAGTGAAAGAATTTTTTCAATATCTTGACTTATAGATTTTTAATGATTTCTTCAATACTGTAAATAGGCATGTTTTCTGTGTCAATTAGTCCCAAGGTAGCGAGTTCAAATCCCGGCTGGGCCTTAAAAATTTTTTTTCTTATTTCATTTTTCATCCATATTTTAAGCTTTGAATGCTATTTTTAACTTACCTGAATAATTTTAATGCCATTTTTGCCACTTTTTGAACTTTGTAATTTTTTATGAATTTGGCATTTTCTCCATATTAATTTCCCTTGAGTTCATATTGATATTTTGAAACCTATATCCTAGGTAAAATTAAATTAATGAATGCTTGTGTGATAGCATTTTTGATTAACAACATGTACAATTTGAATTTATAATAATTCTTGTATTCTATAGAGTATAAAAAGGGGGGGGGGGGGTCAAAATTTCTGTAACAACATCTGCTGACAGATTTTTTTTTCTATTAGATGATATAATAAGAACTGGACAAAATAATATTTTTTTTCTAATTGGCTTGTATATTAATGAACTAATCAGAGTAAATACTAATCTTTCTTTCATTTACTCCATCTAACAGTGGTTTTCTGCACTTAATATTTCTTAAGGATGACATCCTATCTGATGCCTCTTTAGGTTGTCCATCCTTTCCCCGAAAGAGAGAGATGTTAGGGTGCTCTTATTATTTTTCTTTAACTATTTCTTTTAATAACTTAGTAAATATATGATCTTCTGCACTCATTTATTGCATGTTTGTCAGATTAAGTTACTCAATTCTTTTATATACATTATTTGCTATAACTTTATTTTTTGAATTTTTTTTTTTTATATTTTAATCTAGATATGCTGTGCGTGCACATAGACCCAAGGATTGTGGGTTCAAATTCAGGCACTGGCATCCCAATTTTTTTTTTCATTTTTTGCATTTTGCAAGCTTTTTAAGCACTTTTAAATCATCTGAATACAAAAAAAACCTTCTTTTTTCTTTTTCCATTTTCATTTTCTCCATTTTGCACACTCATTTATTGCATTTTACTTTTTTGGAATTTTTATGATATTTTTTTTAATTACTTATGGCATATGGACCAAAAAATTCTGACTATGGCTCTGGCTCTAACATTATTCAATGTCAGTATGTTCAGAGTGTGCATGGATATCAGGTGAGGGTTGTGCCCCCCTGGGGCTCTTGTTTTAATCTTCCTCATGATTTTGTACTAATCTAATATGACTTGATTCTTTTTCCCTATTAAGTCAACAGACGTGAGCCGGGCTCTTTTCTCCAATATAGGCCCTATAGCGATAAGCCACGCCTACCTATTTTCTGAAAGCAGATCAACCGGCAGGAACTGGTTTTTACTGATGCGGCGCGGTAATAAATGTGATTGGCTAAGGACGTTAAGGCATTATGAGACAATAGAGCCCGGCTTGTCATTTTTTATTTCTTAATTAAAACTTTTCAGTAAAGAATGCAGATAAACCTTCAAGTCTTTTTAACATTGCCCCAAAGACAATACTTGTATACTTCAGATTCTGTCATAACTCAGATGAAAATTTTAGGAATTCCATTTTGCAATGCTTTTTTTCAAGTGAATGTGATCTTTGAAAGTATAATTTTATTTTGTTACCATAAACTTTATCTCAATAGAAACTTGTGGAGAATATAAGAAATTAATTACTGTCCTGTTCACTAATTCCAGAGCACCCTGTTTTCCCGGTTTTCTCTAAATATGATAATGTCATCTTCCAAAAAGGTATCAATTTTATAGTACTCCTTTAGTCGTAACAGAAAATACCATTGTTTTGTCTGTGCGTCAGCTAAGTTAGAAATAGGACGGAAAATAAAAAGTCTACGGGGATTTTCTACAGTAAAATCGCTCAAAATGTGTGACGTCGGAGGCTTTGACGTCACTGTTTACTATTGTTGACACTGAGAACAATATGGCGGCGGCATAAAATTAACATGGGATTTTCCCGTAGACATTTTATTTTTTCATATTGCGGATTGAAGGCAGCTAATAGGGTAAGTTGAAGTTAATTTCCAGTTACGACTAAAGGGGGTCAATTCTCGGAGACAATAATTTATAGCAAAATTCTTCAGACAACAGAATAAATTGCCCAAACAGGGTGCTCTGGATTTAGTGAACAGGACAGTAATAATTTAGATCTTCAATGAAGTGTATTTTTTATGTGGATTGACACATGTTCTTTGAAAAATAACATTTGGTTGTTTTATCATGTCTTTTGTTTGAAAAAAAAAAGAATTTTGTTATTGCAATGACAATTAAAAATCCATATAATATGTTGCCCAAGGAAGTTAAATGTAATAAGTGTTATTTTTTGATAAAAAGCTATTTTGCGGTTTTTTTTACAAAGAGAAAATTTGATGGTTAAAGTTTGTTTATTGAGCATGGATATAAAAAATGTGCTGCAGTAGATTATAAAATTATTTGACAAAATATGGTTAATGTGAAAATTCAAGTTTTTTAAGTTTTATAAAAGTGTCAAAGAATTTGCATAGCTCAAAACAATAAAGTTATACATTTACATATACATGTATTTGTACATGGTTTTGTTATTGTATCTTTACATTCCGTTTACATTTTTATTTGTTTTAAAGCATTGTCAATTTTTCCAATGTAGAATTTGCCATTATTACTCATCGTCAAAGACGCATGCTTAGTTGCGGTGCATTTTCCGACTATTTTTGTGTCGCCTGCGAAGCATAGCGACACTTAGGGATCACTTTGTCCGTTGTCCATTGTCCGTCTGTCCGTCTGTCAGTCAGTCAGTCAGTCAGTCAGTCAGTCCGTCCGTCCGTCCGTCCGTCCGTCCGTCTGTCTGTCACACTTTGAGTGTCACACCCCATAACTTTTCAGTGGTAAGTGATAGGGCTATGATATTTCACATGTGTATTCCTTGTGACAAGACCTTTCTACACATACCGAACTTTTTGACCTCGTGACCTTGACCTAGATATTTGACCTACTTTTCAAAAAATCTAAGATTGGCTATATCTCTTGATTGGTAAGTGATAGGGCTTTGATATTTCACATGTGTAATCTTTGTGACTAGACCTTTCTACGAATACCATAATTTTTGACCTCGTGACCTTGACCTAGATATTTGACCTACTTTTCAAAAAATCTAAGATTGGCTATATCTTTAGATTGGTAAGTGATAGGGCTTTGATATTTCACATGTGTATTCCCTGTGACAAGCCTTTCTACACATACTATAATTTTTGACCTTGTGACCTTGACCTAGATATTTGACCTACTTTTAAAAAAATCTTAGATTGACTATATCTTTTGATTGGTGGGGGATAGGCTTTGATATTTCACATTTGTATTCCTTATGAAAAGACCTTTCTAAATATTCCATAATTTTTGACCTAGTGACCTTGCCCTGAATATTTGACCTTTTTTTCAATAAAAAAAATCCGCTTCGCAGGCGACACAAGCATTCCTTGGATTGCTATTTTATTAACTGAAATATCTGCATGTAGAATTAAAAAAAGTTTTATGAATTATTTCTACAATAGATTTATCCAATCTATAATCTTCAATAAGGAGACGATTCTCAGATTGCCTAGATATTGCAAGTTACATTCTGAACCAAAATGTACAACATTCTGTGATGTTTTTGTTATTTAGAGTGATCTTAATGTTATTTTTATACAATAGAGGTACAGACAGGTGATGGGAGATTTTTATTGGGTTTATTTTTGTGAAGCGATGGATTCCTGTATTAGTACAACAAGTTTTCAATGAGACACCCAACACTTACTTTCAAGTTTTCACGTAACTTTCAAATCCAAATCCAGGTTTTGTATTATGATTTTATTTGACGATAAGGTCATTTGATCTGACGTTTCCTAACATTACACATTTTTCAAGTGCTAATAAATTTTATATTCTGACACTCAAATTGAATGTTCATTGTTATTCATTATAAAATAAGTGAATTTTGTTTTAAAAAGCAAGAGCATTTCTCATTTTATACGATAAATTCACTTGCTTTGTTTTACATACTTGTAACAAACCATGTACATAGACATTTATTTACATACTTGATTTCTCAAATCCGCTATTTCTAGTTTAAAGATGCATGAATAATTTTAGGACGTGGAGTTTGACTTGTAGACTTGTTATCCTGTACAAGTACAATAATTAATGTTCCATGATATCTTAAATGTTGGAAATTAAATACTTTACACTCCAGTTTCAGCATTTTATTGAAGCAAATTACTCTGATTGACACCACACAATATGAATCCATCCAAACATTTTAAAAAATACAACTCAGAAATCTGAAGCTAATGACACTCAGGTTGTAGAAAGATGACCTACTTACTGAGAGTTATAAGCTCATGGCACACCTTTTGTTTTTAATGAAATTGTATGTGTGAAGTTTTATAGACATATGTCCTCAGTGATTGAATAAAAAATTGATTAAAAAGATTATTACTAACATTGAATCTGATGACCTTGTTCAAAATAAACTTTTCAAGATCATGAGATTCCTTTCAGTGTTGATAAATGTGTTAAAGTTTGAAATGAAGCCTGTCTCTGCCTGTTGAAAAATTAAATCTTGGTGAGGAATGAATTTCAGCAAAACAAGTTACCCTGAAGTGGGTCATATCGTCTGGGGTCAAGGTCATGATGTGTCTTCGAGTCTTTATGAATATGGTGTATATGTGTGTTAAATATGATTTTCAACTCGTACAGAATGACGTTGAAGCTCCATATCAATCATATAGAGTGGAAAATTAGGTAATATCAATCTTTAAATCTTGATAAACAGTCAAATTATGTTAATCCATACTTTAAATTAAACACATTGGAAAGATAGTGGAAGTAGGTCAAATGAAAATTGCTCAAGGATGTTATGTGGCAACGTTTTGAATATTAGAGAGGTTGAAATTTCCTTCGTATAACTTGTACGTGTACTTGTATTCTGGTCGGCTATTGTGACGTCATCATTTATTGCGTTTGACGTCATTTGCTTTACAAGTTGCACGTCGCCAGTGGATGCGTAAAGTGCGAGATACACGTAGGTCTTTACTTCAAGATATTTCATCCCCTTTATTCTATCACATAGATAAAAAGTATGGCATTCAATTCATAATGATTTCAAGTTTCTGTTTCAATATAGATCGATTTAACCGAACTTAATGTTCCTCTTGAATTTATACTGTCCAAATGTCAACTCAAGTTCACTTAGATTTTACAAGTACGCGTTGTGGTCTTTGAAAAGAAATCTCAACAGCAGTTACGTGTAATTCAACTTGTACACTAAACGTACCCGTTCAAGTTACACGTAGGAAATCTCAAACTCTCTATTGATGGATCATGTCTATGGCCAATTGCCATTTTCTGTTTGATTTATTGTATTTACTGTGTACCTATCTGGCAAATATTTCAACTTAAAAATTGTGTGACAGCAGAAAGGCGGATGAATATTATATACATATAAACGATATTTGTCATAATTAAGTTCATGAACTGTGACAGCTACTAGCATTTGCTTTTTGCAATTTACTCCCCCCCCCCTTACACACACACACGCACCCTCCCTCTCCCTCACCCTCACACACACACTCACCCTCACACACACACACACACACATCCTCACTCACACTCACCCTCTCTCTCTCTCATTTACCCTCCCTCACACTCAAAGGATAAAAAGAATTAACAAAAAACTATATATTTCTCGCCTTCAATGTAAAGTTAACAAACTGTATATTTCTCGATTTTATTTCAAAGTAAATAAACTATGTTTCTCAATTTTAATGCAAAGGTTTTAAGGATTAAACATTTTAACAAGAATTGACACAAAACTATATTTCTCTACTTTATATCAAAGTAGATAAACCGCATATTTCTCCAAAGGTTTTAAGAGCAGAATTCGTTTGAAAGAATCATGCAATCAACCTATAAGTATACAAAGTGAAACATGATTCATGTTTACGATGCCGATCCAATATGGTCATATTTCAATATCGGATTACCAGTATTGTCAAAAGAACAATACTGGAAAACTAGTATCGTAAAAGTAACAACACTGGAATTCCAGTATTGTCACATTTACAATACTCTAGCTATATTTCTCTATTTTATTTCAAAGTTAATTAAGTGTAGGATTCATGTTTATGATCTCGAATGTCCAATATGGTCATATTTCAATACCGGAATACCAGTATTGTCAATATACCGGTAATACTGGAATACCAGTATTGTCACAATTTCGATACTGTTCTTCCAGTATTCTTACTTTTACGATACTGGATTTCCAGTATTGTATATGTGACCAGTGGCGTATTCAGCCGGGGGGGGGGGGGTTCCGGAATAAATCTCTGAAATTTGTCAGAAATATAGACCCAAAACACCCCCAGAAACCACCGATTTGACTAAATTTTCCAAAATTTTCTCGGGGATAGATAACAAAGTCTGGAAGGATGCATTGCTGCCATGTACATCGAATCATGTTCATATCGGATTTTCTTCATATGAGGGATGATTCGTGAATAATGTTCAGTCCTATGCAAGGCATAAAACACACATATTTCTTTACCAAATCTTTGAACTAACCTTCTGTATAACCGACAATTTTGTTTACTTTTTTAAGAAAACTTTAAAATTGACTTCATGATCAATATTTTTGAAATGGTCAATAAAATTTTGTCCAGATTTGGACCGGCTTCCTCCAAGAATTTTGCAAAGAGTAAAAAATTAATGCATGATTTTCATTATTTTTAGAATCGAATTGCCAATATATAAAAATTAATCCTTTCCAGATGGAAGATGCAGGGAATGGGGCACATGACCTCTTGTTTATCATGGAAATATTTTCTTTATCTTAAAAAAATAACAAACAAGTGCGGGTCTAGAGTGATTGTTAGGGAGTCAGGTGCCGCAGCTGATTTTTTCCCCTATGATTTTACGTGAACTTACCACTGGACACCCCCAATGGGCTGACCTCCCTGCCCTTTCAAAACTTTTCTTGATCCGCCAATTTCATTAAAAAAAACCTCTGAACATGCCGACTACATGCCGTTAAAAACAACACAGCATCAGAAAACGCCGTTTCTGATTTTGACTGAATCATGCGCGCCAAATCCCTTCTAATATTCAGTTCAAATACGGTTCAACTGCAAGCGCGGATCCAGAGGGGGTGGGGGGGGGGGGGGGGTCCGGACCCCCCCCCCCCTAGAATTTTCGAAACATTGCTAAATTTTTGTTATTAATATACATATTTCATAAGATTAAGTCCCAATTCCCCTTTTGTTGTCATTATATTTGAAAAATGTATCATGAATTTGTATTAGAAATCTTTCATTTTGATAATATTTTGCCGTCAGCATTTCAAATTTTTTCTCTGGGCTCGCTTCCGCTCGCCAGAATTTATTACATACATGTACGTTATTTTTAAATGATGCATCTGCGCTTACCTATACATTACACCTAGGTCAATAAACAAGGGCACTAAGGAAACGAAAAGAAACTGAATAGACACAAATATAGTGGATTTTATTCCAATTCTTGGAAAAAAATTTCGGTGGCTCGCTATCGCTCGCCATTTGTTGTATTTATAATTACATGTTAGAACTGACAATCAATTTAATCAATTACTATACATGTTTATGATGTGGAAATTCAAAATTTTAAGCTGTTTGCTCGCCATTGCTCTCCAGTCACCAGTTTTATTAATAATTAGAGACAGTACTGACAGTCATCAATCGATATCTTTATTTTCTTGCGTTTACGTTGTTTTTTTTTTATTATTATTTTTTTCATTTTTATTTATTTATTTATTTTTTTTTTTTGCTCTTCAAAAAATTCGGACTTTAGGACCCCCCCTGAAAAAAAATTCTGGATCCGCCCAAGAAATGCCACCAAATTGCTTCATTTTTTATACGCCCGTCATTTGACGGGTCGTATTATGGTATGGCGAAGTCCGTTCGTCTGTCCGTCCGTCCGTCCGTCCGTCCGTCCGTCTGTCCGTCCGCCTATGGAACGCAATAACTTGAATATGCGTCAACGGATTTTCATGAAATTCATACATTATGATTGGACTGTGGAGAGGAAGCCGCTTTTCGATTTTCAGGTTCATCCGATTTGTCGTTACAGAGTTATGGGACTTAGATTTTTAAAATACAGTGAAAATATACTAAAATATTTAAAAATTATTTAAAAATCTATTTCTGGTCGAAATGTTTTGAAATTTTGTATACTTCAAGTAGAAAGGATGTTCTTTGACATATGTAACGGGTTTTTAATTTTTTTTGTCGCATAATCGAGATATTATGTGTAATAGGAAGGGGGGTGGGTGGGTTATATGCACATACATGTTAAGCTAAGGGCAAAATATAGGCGCATGGAACGCAATAACTTGAATATGCGTCAACGGATTTTCATGATATTCATACATTATGATTGGACTGTGGAGAGGAAGCCGCCTTTCGATTTTCAGGTTCATTCGATATGTCGTTACAGAGTTATGGGACTTAGATTTTTAAAATACAGTGAAAATATACTAAAATATTTAAAAATTATTTAAAAATCTATTTTTGGTCGAAATGTTTTGAAATTTTGCATACTTCAAGTAGAAAAACGGGTTTTTAATTTTTTTGTCGCATAAGCGAGATATTGTGTGTAATAGGAAGGGGGGGGGGGGGGGGGTTATATGCACATACATGTTAAGCTAAGGGCAAAATATAGGCGCATGGAACGCAATAACTTGAATATGCGTCAACGGATTTTCATGATATTCATACATTTTGATGGGACTGTGGAGAGGAAGCCGCCTTTTGATTTTCAGGTTCATTCGATATGTCGTTACAGAGTTATGGGACTTAGATATTTTAAAATACAGTGAAAATATACTAAAATATTTAAAAATTATTTAAAAATCTATTTCTGGTTGAAATGTTTTGAAATTTTGTATACTTAAGGTAGAAAGGATGTTCTTTGACATATGTAACGGGTTTTTAATTTTTTGGTCGCATAATCGAGATATTATGTGTAATGGGAGGGGGGGAGGGTTATATGCACATACATGTTAAGCTAAGGGCAAAATATAGGTGCATGGAACGCAATAACTTGAATATGCGTCAATGGATTTACAGGATATTTCTACATTGTGATCAGACTTTGAAGAAGAAGCCGCCTTTCGATTTTCAGGTTCATCCGATTTGTCGTTACGGAGTTATGGGACTTAGATATTTTAAATACAATGAAAATATTCTAATAAAAATAGTTAAAAATTCTTTAAAAATCTATTTCTGGTCAAAATGTTTTGAAATTTTGTATACTTCAAGTAGAAAGAATGTTCTTTCACATTTATAACGGGTTCTTGAATTTTTTGTCACATAATCCAGAAATAATGTGTAATGGGGGGGGGGGGGGGGGTGGCTTATATGCACATACATGTTAAGCTAAGGGCAAAATATAGGTGCATGGAACGCAATAACATGAATATGTGTCAACAGATTTTCATGAAATTTGTACATTGTGATCAGACTTTGAAGAGGAAGCCGCCTTTCGATTTTCAGGTTCATCCGATTTGTCCTTATGGAGTTATGGGACTTAGATATTTTGGTGTTGTAAAAAAAAATTCCCAACGGGCGTATCTTGCTGCGTGAGCGTAGGCTTTATTTCAAAATTTTCTGGGAAATACTGGACAATACTAGTCTACTGGTATTGTGACATGGACAATACTGGTAAAATCGATATATCAGTATTTTCATTGATTTCCAGTATCGTAAAATTTACCGTACTGCCGGGATTTCCAGTATTGTCACTTTCACAAAAACATTTTTTTATCCAGACGATACTGGGATACCAGCATCTGTACAAAACAATACAATACTGGAACAAAAATTTCTACCAGTATTGTCAACAATACTGGTATACCAGTATTGCGATCGCCAAGTTTACATGATCATCCGAGAATGTATTGACCGTTAACTCAGACGACGATAAACAATCGCGAAATGTCGGACGTTGGAAATGTCTAATTTGTACTTTCGGTTTGTCGTTGACTGGGAATAACCAAAGACGTATATCCAGATATACGTCTATGGAATAACCTGCGGCAATGGAGTTGTTTGTACTTTTCACTGCCTCATATATAATTGCAATTAGATATACCTCAGGTATTCATTTGACATATTCATTTTTATTCTAGATTACAAAAATACAAACCATCTTCACTCAAGTCTTTGTCATAGGCCTGGTCTAGGAGTAAGAAATTATGAACTTTACTGTACATAATCATGATAATGATTATGATAATCTGCAAACGGTCGCCACTCACAGGTACCAGATTCATAGAGAGAAAATTATAACCCACCTAAAACACCCTTTCTCTTCTCTTTAGAGTAAGGAGAAGAGAAAGAGGAGTTTAAGATGTGTCGCCACCCTGCATGCCCATGGAGTATGACCAACTTTAAGGAAAATGTAGTTGTTCTGGCTGTAAGATATGAGAATGACCAAATGGTGGGGATACGCCACAGTGCCTCAAGGAAATGAGGGAAGAAGTTTGTACTGGTCGGGCACATATCGTCACTTGTTTCAACATTTTTTGCTCTAAAATATTTATTTCTCTATGAAATTTGCACAGAAGGAGGAGGAACCCTTGATACACATTTCTTTTAATTTTCATGAAAATTTGACGAATGGTTCTAGTGCTCAGTTAACTTAAAGGTTGCACCAAGTTTGAAAGAAGGGAGGGTACATATTATCGCCACCTCTACCTGTTCTTACTGAAAATCCTAAACTTTTTAGACAAAGTTCACATTATGAATCTGTGAACTTTCCTTTTTTCGTCTGTGAAAAATTCTCGTACAAAAAAATTCAAAAACCAAACTGAAAGAGATATAGGAAGATGAAGAGACATACCCTTTCCCAGGGAGGCGGGGGAAATGCATTCAAATTTACTGACTTTCTATCATCAAATTCAGTATTTGCATGTTTTAGAATTATTTGAAATTTGTTATACCGTTTCATATTTCAGAGATGTAATTAAGGTGAAATAATTAAATTCCTACATCAACAAAATGCAGAGATATAAATGAAGTGGCAATAATATGTGGCCGGCGATAATATGTACCCGACCAGTATAGTGTTTCCGATTGTATGTTATTGTTCAGTAAATTCCTCCAACTTCAGAGCACAATGTTCCGATTCACAATGCGGTCATGTGAGTGTTGAAAGTCATATCCATTCGTTCGTCCCTACAAAGTCTCCTGACTGGGGGAACTCTAAAGGGCCCAGCGGTTGGGTACCTACGTTGTTCATGCTGCGGCAAGGTCCAGGTCATGGTGGCACCTTATAAAAAAGGCGTTGGAAATATGGACCATCCAAGCAGTACATAATTATGCAACCCTCCTGCATACATTCATACACCAAAAGTGGAGGGTGGGCATTAAATGGGGTAGTATTCCACCATTTAAATAATAGAAGCTAGGGGCTATGAGGCGTTGTAGGGAGATTCAGTGTATAGTTCTTTAATATGTTAGTTGGCGTTAGCAGTACGTGTAAATTCGACATCCTTACAATAAGGTAGAAGATGTACAGAGAAAGTATGATGTAAGCAAGTTGCACGCAAGTCGTAAGTACGTGCAACGCACTTACTTTTTTGCGCTACATATCATGCATGTAACCACCCATATAACCGTGGGTGCAACTTGCGTTAACACACTCCTTCTGTACTCTGCCACTTCCTTCTTTGCGTCTTCAGAAAAATGTAGTGCATGTAGCCTCCACAAACACGTACATCCTGAAAGCACGCATGGCGGGTTGTGACCATGCAGGGCTTTTAGCTCTATCAGTAACGCTTTGGATTTGTAATCTGATGTCCTGCATGGTTGGATACCAGTTTGGAACCTGGCTAAAAGGCTTCCTCAGCTCCTACATAAAGATTAATTCATATGGAGGAATAGATAGTATTAATATTAAAGCATAGAATGGAACATTTAACACTGAATTAATTTATATTATTAATTGAATCCATATATAACTTTCAAACACAAAAAAATTATACATCCAGAAATGCTTAAACTTTGCTGGTCTACATGCAAGAGCTGTGCATGTAGAATCTTTTGCAAAGGATACTGTATATAAAGGTGATAAGATTCTGTATAATGATTCTTCTACCTTCTATAAAATGTTACATATTTTGTTTTTTGGTAGCCCTCAAAGAAGAATTGGATTATTATGAGACACTAACTTTGTCAGACTTCAATAGGAGAGTACGGAGGAGTGCTGGTGTCAGACCAGAATCATTCATGCACGAAGTCCAATTTTCAGCTTTAGGAAGGTAATGCTTTTTAAAATTTTTTACAAACACAATACTGTTTGCACATGCAGTATGGTGAAAGCTTTTAAATTTCTAGAAGAAGTCATTCATATGTGTTTATGCCTCAATCAATGTTGATTTCCAATTCTATATATTGCATTTATCCTATTTTTTGATGTAGAATTCTATATATTGCATTTATCCTATTTTTTGATGTAGTCAGTTTACAGACCAATTGCTTTCTGATAAGTTTGTAAAAGAAATCACATATAATGTTAAACGTCTTTAAATTCAATAGCATCATTTAAAACCTGATAAATTTACAGCATGGACCAGACATGCACGTTTCGGGTACTTAAACCCTCGTCGGTGATCCTCAGTCTAAATAATGTAATGTGGCCAAAAGGTGTGAAAATTATTATGTCCAAAAATATACCAAAAGACGTAGCAGAATGGATGGGATATGATGCTACAGGACCCACGTTTTAGAAAGTTCAAGAAATTTTGTAACAGAAAATTTCAAATGCGTTGAAGAGACAGACGATCAACCAAAGTTGATCGAACTTGGCTACATGTGGCCTCGGGGACTCTTGGTCCACCAGCAGTGACACTCACCAAGTAGTTCAAATGTTAAACATCTTTAAATTCGATAGCATCATTTAAAGCCTGATAAATTTACAGCATGGACCAGACATGCACGTAAAACAATTTCACTAGGTTTGTTTATTTTATTTCTTTGTAGGGATTTTCATATGCTACTAAAAGAACATGCTCCAGTAACTCATGATTTTAAGGCCACTTCAATAAATGGTAAAGGAGAGACAGAACATATACAACTTGACCTGTCACAATTTTTCTCAGGTAGACTAAAAGGTAAGGTACACGAGAGAGAGAGATGACGTATTATAAAGAGATCACACAGCTTATGATCATGATGATCAATTTGTCAAATACCCCGTCAATTTTTAGGCGAGTTTCGCGTAGCGATCTCGGCTATAGTGATCGCAGGATTTTGACGTCACACCACTTCCGTGACATCCCCGGGCCCCGAAATGTATAAATTGAGTGAAGATAAATATTCTCAACTCCGATCGTGTAGCCCGATGACCCTGGACCTCATTATTCACCATATTTATTTAAGACAGCGTACATTGCATTCCGCGTTTTGACAGTTGTTTCATAATGTTTAAAAAAAGTTAGAGATTACTTAGGATGCAGTAAACATCAACTGTCTTGTGTGCACGTGTGTTGAGATTGGGCTGTACTGCGGTACTAGGAATTACCGAAAAGACAGCATTTACCGAAACGACAGTGATATTTACCGAATAGACAGATATATTTATTTTTGGTTTTGGTGATACATTTAATTGTATAAACACATTTCCAATCATAAAATGTGTTTAGTTTTGAAATTTAAGTTTCTTTTCGGTACAATTTGGGGTCTTTCCGGTAAATACCACTGTCTTTTCGGTAAATGCTGTCTTTTCGGTAATTCCTACTACCCTAGTATACTGTACCACGTGACACTATGTAAATAAAATGGAAGGCGCTGATGTTCAAGTCGTAGCAGTTCGAGTGTTTAAGCGATTAACGAGGAGCTACGGTCATACATTACACTTCTAGGTATAGAAATCAATTTAGAATTCACAGACAATCAAGCGTTCATAGCGCATTGGTCTGTCGCATCTCGCAAATAGAATGCCCTGACTCACTGAACACCGAGCCAGGGCTGGAACGGACACGCTGAACAGCTAAATTCGAGTAAACAAAAACTAGGTCACTGAAGAAATGGTACTTACGATACTGGTCGGGCACATATTATCGCCACTTTTTTCAACATTTTTTGCTCTAAACTCATTAGTTCGTCGTGAAATTCAATGAAATTTGCACAGAAGGAAGAAGAACCCTTGATACACATATCATGTAATTTTCACGAAAATCTTATCTTCTGTTTTTGTTTATCGGTGATTTGTGAACGTCAGGGTTTAACCAAGTTTGAAAGAAGGAAGGGTACATATTATCGCCACCTCTATCTGTTCTTACTGAAAATCTTATACTTTTTCAATAAAATTAATATTATTTGTATCTTTGAACTTTCTTCTTTTCGACTGTGAAAAATTCATACAAAAAAATTCAAAAAACCAAAGAGATATAGGAAGATGAAGTGACCTACCCTTTCCCCTGAGAGGCGGGGAAAATACATTCAGATTTACTGACTTTCTATCATAAAATTCAGTATTTGCAGGTTATGAAATTATTTGAAATTTTGTATACCATTTCATGATTCAAAGATGTAATTATGGTGAAAAAATTAAATTTCTACATCAACAATATGCAGAGATATAAATGAAGTGGCGATAATATGTGCCCGGCGATAATATGTACCCGACCAGTATCTCTGAAAGTAAGGGGAATTTTTTAATGAAATTTGGTGACATAGTAGATAAAATATATAGGTACAATCGTAGAAAGTATGATCTTATTGGAACCTCTATAGCGAATTTTGCAATGGTTGAAGTTAGAAATTTGACATGACTGTGTATCTGCGAGACAATATATACACAGGTCGTACACATACCAGGCACTTTTACGGCCTGTGGAATAGATATGCAGATCTATACACCACAGGGGTCAGGTATCATCGCTTGGTCACAAACCCTTTCCTCAATACAAACCCTTCTGTCTATATAAATAAACATTTTTTAATATAGACATATAGAAGAAAGGGTACGTATAGAGGAAAGGGTTGTGACCAAGCAATAATACCTCACCCTGTGCTATACATGAAGAAAAAATAAACATCTGTACTATCAGTGCGGATCCACCTTATTATTTAGGGGGGGACGTAAATAATTGGCAAGGGGTCTGGGGACTTCCTAGATCCCCAGCGGGTCCAGGGCGGAGCCCTGTTAGGGGGGTTGAAGCCTCCTGGAATCTCTTGAATTTCAGCCTTTTTAGGATTTTCGTGACTGTAAATTAATTAAAGAATGGGATTTGATGCATTTAATAATTATATTTACTAAAAGGTAAGTAGTATTCACTAATATTCACTCTTTCTTGATTTAAAATGATTGTTTTACCCATGATTGGAAAATTAAAGGGGGCCCTATGCCCCCCTTGAATCTGTCACTGACTAGCAGTCATGCTGACATAGGTTCACATGGACAAACCTTTACCAAAATATCCTAGGAGCCAACTGGGCCCTTAAACTCTAAAATTTAGGAGCCCAGGCTAAAATTTGGGGGCCCAGAAAAAATACACATCTAATCTTAAACTTGTAAAGAAGATAAGTTTCTTTCTTCCAGGTACAGATACTCTTGTACATTGTCGAGTTCTACACATTTTAATAGCCTCTAATTGAACAATAAAAACCTCTGCTGTAGTTCTTTTGAAATCACTTTCACGATCGTTTTTTTTTTCTTTCTGCGGGTCGTGACACCCCTTCCAAACGTTGCCTATTGTTTTTGTTTTATTGTTTTTTTTTTGGGGGGGGGGGTCTTTTTTAATCCGACAGGTTAATTTCTACTGAATAAAACGTCACTTTAGTATTGTACAGTCTCAGGTTTCACGCTTATTGATGTACGTTATCAACGACAAAATGAGAGAGAGAGAGAGGGCTAGAACAATACACGGTTCATATAGATATTTTTAAAACGTCATTCGCCGTTATACCGTCGCCTATGGCATAGATTGAATCAGTTGAAATGAGATTTTGGGCGTAAATTTGGTGAACGACTTTAAAAGATTTTTGATAAATGAATTAAGAAAATTAGTTTTGGTTTCGGCCGTGCGAAGTACCACTACCTTTCAGTAAATCGGTAAATGTGTACACGAATGCTTTCGAAAACATGTACATGCAGTAAGGCTGTGTCGTGCGAACAACATGCGGTAATCCAAATTCCAATTATCTTAAGCTAATAGCAACTTTGAACGAGGGCTTCGCACATTGACACGTGAGAAAACGTAAATTTCGCGTATGTAAACAGGTACGTACATGTATTAATATAAGCCCCTGATTTTAAAAGAGCTTCATTGACGAAGTATGGGGCCTAATATAGAAGCGAAAGAAATTCCTTTTTTTTATAATTAGATATGGACTATGTATTTTTATTTTCATTCGCCAAATGGGCGAGTAGGACATGATGTTTTGGGGGCCCAGCTAAAAATTTGACTGGGCGACCGCCGATTTCCGTCCCTGCGGTTCATAAATGTTTTATTTCCGAACATTGGAAAATGGATTTGTTCTATCTGCTAATACAAAATATCCCATAAAATAGTTTGATATCATTTCTAAAATGAATAAACGAAACTCGCCATCAGTTCCTTCAGAGCTTTGATTGTAAAACATCGGTATGGTAACCCTATTCTAATGCTTTAGTCAGTAATGGGCTGGGAACTGCTTTATTTTAACAATATTACCATGGGAATATATTGCATCATGGCAAAAACTGCAATCAATCTTTTAAAAATCCCTTGGCGTTAATTCACTGCTCAACCAGTCCAGATGCATATTTCAAATAGAGTTGCATTAAAATATGAATATATCTTTGGGGCTAGATTTAATAAATCAAAACTTTCAATATGCTTTTCCTCTTTTGCTGTTACTGATCACACTTCTCATGAGGCAAGCCAAAACTATATTCAAAGATCCAAGCTGTTAACAAACATGATTGTTACTGTCTGCTCTTACAGATGAGGAAAGATCTAAAGTTGATGTACATTGGGAGGAGGGACTAATGATAGCTTCTATAGTGACAGAGGATGACATGTATTTTGTGGAGGTAAGAATTATAAACCTCGGTATTTGATAATGTATGGCAGTAGTGGCACAGAATTGAATAACTGTACATTTTTGATAATGAACACTCTCTATCCACAAATTTTCGGCCACCCGGCCTTTATCAAGTGGAAAAGCACGAATACAAAAGAATTCTACGTAATATCCATATCTGCTGGTAAACAAAGCCCAGCGTAAAATGAACAAGGTATGACGTCACACATAACAATCAACAATGCGTAAAGCGCCAATACGACGTTACATAAAACCGCTAAATCTGCATACCGTTATCGAACGTAAATAAGTTAGAAAAGAGTTCATTTAAGTTGTACCGTTAATAAAATTGTAAGATTTATGAATAACAAATAGAAATTTAGGAGGTTAGAGACAGGCACGTCCCCCACCGCCGTCCTTTCTAACAACTATAAATCTAGTAAGTCATATCTAATAAAGTGACAAGATACATGTGTGAAAAATAAGCATAGAGTTTATGTTAAATGTGAAGCAAAGCAGCTATCAGAGGCAACAATTATGGGACATGAATGACTTTCCATCCATCTGTCCAGTAGGCACACCTTTAATATTGATAGCTGTATATTTATCCACATACATGTATATTACAAGATACCAGATTAAACTTATATGTTACAAATAAATTACAGCCAATAGTATAATAATCATATTTCATCCTTGAGACACTTAGAACATTCCTATTAACAGCTATAAAATGAATGAACATTTCAATGTACTCATCATTTTTCTGACTTTGAAACTGAAACCAAGAGAGTACTAAATTGTAAGCTCTCGTCTCATAACCTGCCTTGTTTCTTTATTGTTGCAGCCCTCTTGGAGACATACACTAGATATAGACAACCAATCTATGATAGCATATAGAAAATCTGATCTAAAATGGCATCCAACACTTTACACAGAGGGTACCAAGTAAGTCAGTGGCGATTTGTCATCTTAATTAATGCAAAATTAGTACTTTAAAAATGTACATGTACTTCATATATTTCCAAACTTTGTTCATAATTGATAAAGTGCATAAGTGATTTAAATTCAGGAAATATATTTACACATATGTGAAGTGAGATTTTCATAAATGTTACTTTTCTTTTCTCACTAGTCCTACTTTATGCTTACAGAGGATCATTTTGTGGAGTCAATAATTCTGGTACAGCCATGAAGGAGGAGACACAGCTTGATGATGGACTGAGACTTTACCCGATGTATGATGACACTTATGGAACCAGTAAGCTGGTTTCTTCATATTCCTCTCAAGTTGAATGTTTTATCTTTCATGATTATCACCTCATGAAGGTCATAGTCACAAATTCAAAAGTGGTATTGAATGAAATTCCTAATTCCTGACCTTTCATTCAATATCACTTTTTAATTAGTGACTATGACCTTGGTCTCTCACCTGCTGAAGAGAAATTTAACCTTGACCATATCCTTTGAACCATAGGGGTCAGGGGTTATGAAACAAGCTTTTGTTTTTGTCTAGAGTTTTGTCCTACTTCCCTTAAACACATTTAAATCATCTTGCACCTTGCTGTCTATTGTTTACATATAAAGTTCTGACTCTGCTTTGCAAACTTGATTCTTTCTTTGCTTGTCCATATTATAAAATTAGGAGAAATTGGATTGATTTACATATTCACAAAGTGAACATCTTTTTGATTTGCACAAGTTAAAGAAAAACATTGTGTAATCAAAGATTACAAAGCTCACCTCATGACAGCATTTTATCTTGGCAGCAAACAGGGAGTATTAAAAGATTATGCTGTTTTTAATCTGAGAATATGTCCTATTGAGGACCAACGAAAATGCTAACAAATAAACAAAACAAAGTGAAGTAGACTATTGATACATAATTCTCCCTAGCATGTGCACTCCAGGGGAAAATATAGGTCATAACCTACATTTGAACATAGATTTGTGATCTACTCATAAAGACGCATCATCTTTGCAAATTTGGCCTTCCTAGCACTGAATATAAAGGAATGAAACTTCTTAACATTGATACCCAAATCTTCCTAACATGTGCACTCAAGTGGATAATATAGGTCATGACCTACATTTGAATGTGGATTTGTGATCTACTCTGAGGCCATTCCAAATTTATTAGGTGTTCTTCGGATTTTCTTGTGAAAAAAAGGGTGGAAGCAAGTGAAAATATAATTTTTTAAATTTTTTTTAAGTACATGTAATGCAGTTTTTAAGGTGCGATCGGGTGAAATAGTTTTATTTTTGATAAAGATTACCCAAGTAATACCTTTCTGATGTTTTTTGTTCTGAAAAAGAAATCCCCGTAGGAATTTGGTGACTAGGAAGCCTGGCACATAGCAGTACGGAAAAGATTTTCTAACATTCCCCCTCCTTGACTTTCAGTGCCATGTATATTGGACAACAAATTTTCTCCCAACAAAATTTTTCAAACAGAAAAAGTATCATTTTCTTGGAAATTTGCACAATCTGAGACTTATAGAAGCTTTAAGATTTGCAGAAATCAGAACTGACCTAAAAAATCCTTGAGTCAGAAATTTAGTGGTGCGGGCGAGCATTTTATTTTTATAATATTATTTTTTGAATTTGAAAAATATGGTGCGGGAAATCCAAAGAACATTTAGTTAATTTGGTATGGCCTAAAGACAAATTATCTGTGCAAGGTTGGCCTTCCTAGCACGTGCTTTAAACAAAGAGATAAAATTTAACATTGATACCCAAATCTTCCTTAAGGCCCAGTCACACTGCACTGTACAGCTTGATTACGGCCAAAACACATAAAAAAAGAGGTCTCCTGTGAAGCAGACAATGATGTTCGCTTTTAAGAAGCGCTACAGATGATTTGTAGAAGTGGAAGGACACGATAACAATCTGAATGGCTTGGATGCGGAAAGAAGTTTTGAACAGCTCAAAATTTTACTCAGTGGACAACCATGTACAGTGTATGTGGTAAAGACGTTCAATGCACGCGAAAAACACATGATAATCTGTGTTCTGGCAGTGATTAAAGACACAGTAGGACGCGAAAGCTTAAGCGGTCTATCATGGACAGAGCACGTTCATTGCACAGGTGTTCCACTTTGGTATCACAGGTGTATAACTCTTGTCATGGATGCTTTTAGCCTGAGACAGGGTTGGATGTGGTTAGACGTGGAGTGCAGTGTGACTTGGGCTTTACATGTGCACTCAAGCAGATAATATAGGTAATGGCCTACATTTGAACGTAGATTTATGATCTAAATAAAACTTCTTAACATACCAGTGCGGACACAGATGTGGATGCAGACGCCTACACCGACAACAGGTTGATAGCATAAGCTCCCTCTCACTTCATGAGGTGAGCTAAAGTAAAACTTAAGACCAATGCAACATTGTATCATTTTACCTTAACATTAAGGATTCTATATTCTCCTTCTCTGTACAGGTCACAGCAGACATAAACGTCAGACTATGAGTGTAGTGGGTACACATACAGTGTGTAAGCTGATTGCTGTAGCAGATAAGTACTTCTTTGACAACATTGGACGAGGAAGCCAAAAACTAGCTGGGGAGTATCTGGTAAGAGTCTGTTATGATACTGATATTCATGTCGGACTAAAGTGTTCCTAATCAAGAAATTGATTTGAGAAATAAGGTATCCATTGTTTATTCTAATTGACAGTTTCTGAAATGAAACAAGTTTTCATACATGTATTTGCTTACAAGGAATGTTTTATTAAAAAAATGACAGCATGGTTTGTATACTAGAACATGTATGTGACATATTTTTTCTATGATTTATAGATAGGTATGATAGCCAGAGTGAACAGTATATATAAAGAGACAAGATGGCCAAGTGATAGCTCAGGATTAAAAGATTTAGGATTTGAAATTTTTGAGGTAATGTATCAAGAATGATTATCATCTTCTTTTCCAGGCACTCAGTCGCATACTTTTATTTGTTGCATCATTGATTTCCTGAATGTTTTTCAAAAATTTCAACAATTTTTTTCTCGTTGGCATAAGTGAGAAACTTGTACTATAATGATAATGATTATTGTACCCTTCTTTGATTTCATGTAGCTCAAAGTTCATACAGGCTATACAGAGGGCTCTGATCATTACAACCAACCGTCTCGTACCAATGACATGGGTAAAGTATTGGATGTAAGTTATAAAGTAGTAGATTATAATTCATTCAATACATATAGAAATATATGCACAACCAATGTGATTCACTAACATTTGTAAATGAAACTTTTGAAATGGAATATGTTGCATTTTCATATGAAAACATTATTAAGTCAAGCTTCAAAGGTTCTATTGATTCTTAAACCGTGATGGCCATAATTCTGACGTGCAAACTTAACCCATGGTGACCTTGATTTCATTATATCTCTTTAATGTCATAATTTGTGTTTTGTTACGGCTCTGCAACACAGGAAGAGCATTTGTCATAAATGTGAGTTAGTGCATTAGTAATGCAGATTAGCATATTACATACTATATGTATACAAGTTTAATGTGGATTAGTGCATTGCATAGGTTACATCCATGTCTGCTGGCCAAAAAATTTATTTGGACGTACATGTATTGAATGTTTCTTCTTATTTATAAAATAAACTTCCCTGAAGATGACTTTACTTTATTTTACAACATTGTTTATTTTAAACTTGTAATTTTTAGACACTTAAAGAAGCTACTTTTATTTACATGTATTTCAGTGACATAGCAAACAAAAAAGTACATGTCAAGTTTGAATATAGTCCATGTTGCTCATTCATTGCAGTAATATGTTTTGTTGAAAGTTTGATAGAGATGTAATATTTATCAGTATTTTTTTCAAACAAAATATTGCACTGAATCATTTTGTCTCTTCAAATAGTCTTACATGTACATAGAATATCCACGTAATTGGTTTGAAACCAAAATATTATAGAGATTAATTAGACAGGGGTATTATTGATTCATATATCAACATTTGTAGTTTAGTTTTCTTTTTAGTCCCCTACCGGCAACGCCGAAGGGGACTCTTATTCCTCCTCCTTCTTCTTGATGGTATGACTGAGTACTGTACAGACTGGACTATAAGTACACATATAGTGTATGAAGAAGTATACACACTGTATATGCATGTATAATGCAAAAACACATATTTATGTTTGATTTACATGTATATTCAATACTTTTCAGATGTTTGGTTGGGACTGGCCGACCCTCAAGCGGGCCTGCCTTGCCCATCTCTTTACATACCAGTCATTTCCCGGGAAGCTTGGCCTGGCCTACATAGCCTCACCCAGATATACAGACTTAGGTGGCATGTGCTCCCCTGGTATGCATCCTCTAATCCCCTCCCCAATCTTCTGTCTTGCTAGAAGGATACACCCTTATTCAGTCTTGTCTATGTATTACACATTCCATTGCTTCTCAGGCATTTTTACATACTATAATTGTATGGCTTAAGCTTCAATCAATAATGTTTTACCTCTTTTGTTTCTCATTATGTTTTGAAGATTGTTTTCCTTTTAGATTTTAATCTAGATTATCATTTTTGACAAGTTGGCATGAGAATTCCATTCCTTACTGTCTGCACAGCTCACTTTAGAAATTGGAAAATCAAAATTTCCTCAAGTTTTTCTATAAAATTTTCAGTGAGATCTAGTTTCCTTGCAACTTTTGGTATGAGTTTAAAACTCCAATGTGCAAGCATCAGTTTAGTATAGCCAGAAACTTATTGTGTGTTTTTTTTTTAGATTTTCATGTAATGTTGATTTGAATAATTTTGAAGAGAATTTTCTCATATGGCTCGATCAAGATTCAATGAGAGTTTACACATATGGAATATGCTGTTGAATAATTCTTTTCTAGTATACATTGTACATTTATACGTGTATATTGCTTTCACTGAAGGAGGTTGAGGGGGAAATTCAGTAACTTTTTCAAGTTATCTTCACAATAACATACATTTTCATTTTTTCCATTAGTTGCATGGAAGAGTGGTAGACGTATGGCAGCTAATACAGGAGTCAGTAGCTACAGGAATCCTGGTGGTAGTCAAGCACTAACACTACAGGCCACCATCACTACAGCTCATGGTAAGGATGATTGGTTTTATTGTTTGGTTACTTTGTATAACTGAAACACATCTTTGATTGAAAATTGATTTAAAACATGATAGCCATAGGGTAAAAGTTTTGGCATCTTAACGTTTATCAAGTGTGCAGAACAGATGTGTTTATGATTTAGGAACATTACCTTTTTTGAGGGTCCTTTATGCCAAGAATTAAAGATGTTAGGAGGTTGGGACAATAGATTATTTTCAGGAATGCAGTTGGATGGCCAGACACCAGAAATTACAAAATTTGGCAATATTTTTCACTGTGATGTCACAATAAAAAACATGACAATGAATCAAGATGGTGGGATCAAAGGTGACGTCATAATGAAAAAAAATTGCCAAATTATGTGATGCCTGGTGTCTATGCAGCGTATGCTTATGAAATCTATTAAGAATGGTCACAACTGTTATCTGGAAAATGGACTATTGCCCAGTGATAACTACTTCATGACAAATAAACTCTGAAAATTTACTACAGTATCAAAATATTTATTATATATATCTCAAGTCTTTTAAAAGTATCAAATGAAAATATTTTAACATTTGATCAAGATTAAAGCAATGGGAATCTTTTACAGTTTTTTTGTGTCGCATGCAAAGCATAGTGACACTTAGGGATCACTTTGTCCGTTGTCCATCTGTCCACCTGTCTGTCACACTTGGATGTCATATCCTATATAAAAGTGATTCCTAAGTGTTGCTATGTTTCGCAGGCGACATGCATTCCTTGGAATGATATTTTGCAATTAATGGATCTATAGATTTTCAGTGAATCAATGCCTTTTATTTTATCTTTTCAGAGCTAGGTAAGTTGTTTCAAACTTATATTTGTTTTAGACAATTTGAAGTTCAGTTCTTCTCTGCTACATGTACTGGATTAGATTAACATGCTGTAGTTTTTATGAAAGTTTTGTGTGAAAATTATTAAATGTGTCTTTGATTTGATTTTCTAAAGACAAAAAATAAGAAGAAAAGACAAAATATCAAATTATTTGCCAGTCATTGATGTTGAAAAGTGTTCCAGTATGTCTGTCTGTTTGTAATGACTAACAGACATCCTGTCAAGTTGTTCATTTTACATCTTGTATTACATGTATATTATATTTCCATGGCTTCACCTTTGCGATACAAAAAATCTTTTGTTTTGGAACGGAATTGATTTTAATTGTTACTACATCGTAATCTTATGCATTATCTTAGGCTCTGCTATATGTATTTGGCAGCCAGTCTTTCCAAGTAACAGACTTGAGCAAATGTGTGAATTAAAAAGAGCAGATTTTTAAATTCGATTACATGAAAGAATAATTCCATTCCTTGAGTTGACTGTCAATCTCATCATTTATATCTATATTGATGTTTATTTTTCAATAATTCTTTATCATTAGGACATAATTGGGGGAGTGAGCATGACCCAGACACGACAGATTGTGCTCCTGATTCGTCGTCCGGAGGTCGATATATTATGTATCCTACAGCTATTAACGGATACCAAAGGAACAATGATGTATGTATACTATTCTTGTACTTCGTTTAAATATGCTTCCACTTTCTGCATTTTAATGGTACAAGTACAATTTTTTATTGTAATACATGCACTTTAGTGTTGTTAAACGTAATTTCACATTGTTTCAGGAATTTTCTCCATGCAGCAGGAGATATATTTATAAGGTTATTGAGAAGAAAGGATTTGACTGTTTCAAAGGTAATTATGTGCATACATGATACTTGTGCATGTACAGGTATTGTATTGGTGATTTTAGACTTTAAATATCCATATGATATTCTTAGTATTTGCTTTAGTATTTTAATTTAAGATTTTCAAATGAACAAAGAAGACTGAAAATAGGCTTATTCATAAATTTATAAATATTTTAAGATACACCCAATAGAATTAGGTAGTCCCTTTTGTGTGTCATTTACTGGATTTCTTAGATGTGACATTATGGTAGTATATACTGCTCACTTAACATAGTGCTATTATGTAGATGTTAAAAGTTCAAATTCATATTTCTAAGCAAATTATGTTGTTATTCTTCCTGAAGAGAGTTTCCTTAAAGTGAAATGATTTTGAGAGGGGTTGGGGGGGAGTGTTAAAACTGAATCATTATAACAGTTTTTGACTGACTTATCTGCAGAGTATATTCTTGACTTCTAAACCATCAGAACTGCTTCAATAAAATGTGCGTTACTAAGAAAAACTGAAAATTCAAATTCAAGATCATGGTGCAGATTTTGATAAATGTTTATACTAGCTACCTTGACATTTTCATATTATCAGGAAGTGTTTTTTTCCGGTTTCATCATTGTCCCACTGTAGGTCCTTCTTAACCTGATGCTTTGTTTAATTTAGTATTTTATCAGGTAAAAGAATTCCCTGCATGAGTTTTTGAGTTTATGCTCATGTAGATGCTTTATATGTTTGCATGGGTGACTCATATCTGAACCTATCAACGCTTTCCGAATTATAATATTTTTCTATCAGATGATATCATTTGGTGATTATATTGTAATATCTGCATGCATAAGATACATGTACATGTATATGGAGAGGTAATTTATAACTTCTTGAACATGCAAGATATGGACATATACATTTGCTGCTATATAACTTTGAGAACCTTTTAATTTGTAGAACCGTCAAGTAAGTTGACTTCGGACCTGCCTATTGGCTTATCGTGCTCTATATTGAAAATCTTACCTATTGCACTGCAATGCTTGTAGATGTAAACACATAAAATTTACTGTAATATTATGCAATCCTTAGGTGTTTGAGTTTTAAATTAGTGTGAATTAATATTACAGATGTAGAGTGATAACTTCCAGTTTTCTACTTTTATAGATACTAGAAAACCTACTGTTAAATATGTTTACTCACAAAATGAGCCTGTATATATATAATATCTTATTTGCATGTAACATCCTGAAATCTATACATACTGATGTATATCATACCCACACATGCATTTCCTATTCCGTTATGTTCCATTTAAGCAATACATAGAAAAATCTAGTATTTTTTATGCATTCTTAATCAACCTTGGGATCAAGCCAATGATTTACAGCAAAATGAATACATAAATTCTTCAATTTTGCCATTTTCAAAGAAGAGGGGGGGGGGGGGGGGGAGGCGGGTAATCACAGAATTTATATCATGTGTATGCTTTGCCAATTTTGAAAATCAATACACTATTGAGTGCGATGTAATTTGGTACACAAATTACACAATCCAGTCATAGACTGAGTAGTCAGATTAATCATTTAGACTCTAAATTACATCATTGATCTGGAGAATTGATGCACCATAGGTCAACAGCCCCCAAATCTTTTCCTCCCTCTCCCCTTTCTCTAAATACTTTAAAAATTGCTGATATAGAGATGGGCAAACTAAATTGTATCTCTAACTGCATCACTGCGTTCAGAGGTCCAAAATTAACATATTGGTATTTTCTCTATTCTAACAAAGCTGTCAGCTAGTCTAGGCTTATCTTTCTCTGTCACTAGTTAGCTCGCCGGGACGAAAAAGTCAGGAGAGCTATTGCCATACCCTCGTCGTTGTCGTCATTGTCGTCGTCCGTAGACAAAACTTTAACCTGGGCTATATCTCTTGAACTATAAGGGGTAGGGCTTTGATATTTCACATGTAGATACCTTGTGACGAGACCTTTCATTTGAGATCATGACCTTTGACCTAGTGACCTTGACCTTGGACTTTGACCTACTTTTCAAAAACTTTAACCTGGTTTCTAACTAAAACCTGTATAGGCAAGCTATGTAATCTTTGATTACCCTATGTGTTGATTTTTAGCTCGCAGGGACGAAAAAGTCTGGAGAGCTATTGCCATACCCTCGGCGTCGTCGTCGTTGTCCTCGTCCGTAGACAAAACTTTAACCTGGGCTATATCTCTTGAACTATAAGGGGTAGGGCTTTGTTATTTCACATGTAGATACCTTGTGACGAGACCTTTCATTTGAGACCATGACTTTTGACCTAGTGACCTTGACCTTGGACTTTGACCTACTTTTCAAAAACTTTAACCTGGTTTCTGACTAAAACCTGTATAGGCGAGCTATGTAATCTTTGATTACCTTATGTTTTGATTTTTGTTTCAATGTTGGAACCTGTGTAATGGTAGTCATATTCAGTTCCATCTTATATGGTGATTTTACGGCAGTTTTGTTATGTATATTACTAACAAATCATTGTTTTGTGCCCGATCAATTGGTCTGTCCTCATATGAATATGGGCAGACTCAGTATTCAGATTTAAACATCCCAGTCATATGATGTTCATGGAATAATGAAGAAGCTCATTGATTTTCAAGGTCAAAATCCATCATAATTGAACTTTGTAGAAAGGATTCAAAGTAAACCTGTAGCACTAGGATCTTCTTCCTACTTTGACAAGGGAAGAAAAACTTGACTTTCAGGGTCAAGTGTCAAAGTTCAAGGTCACAGCCCCTGCAAATGTATTAATAATACTGTGAACCTGGTTATTTTCGCTGGGGGAAAATTTTGCGATTTTATCAAGACGTTGGGGGAAAATATTTGTGATATAAACATCTCTGCCTTTGTAAGAATGCATCAGGCTTATTTTTCGCATGTGGGAAATGATTTTTGAAATATGCAAAAATTACCTCAATGGGAAAATTTCCATGTTTACAGTAGGCAGATAATAGGCTGTTTGGAGTTCTTGTAAAGATCTCCTCCTGCATTTGCTACATACTGATAAATACATGGTGACTGTTATGATGGTAGTAGCCTTGTTTCTGAATTACAGTTTTAATCAGTTCATAATATATCCACTTATCAGGAAATTGTAATTTAAATATTGAAATAAAGATAGCAAATAAGTTTTCATTCTTCATTAAAACCTCTTTGAAGCACTAACAAGAAGACAAATTCTGTTGGTCAATTGTAATAGATTTCATACTGTACAAGCAGAAATTTTCGCGAGATACTTATTTTCGCTAAATTTGCGAGTGATTTGGAATCGCGAAAAAGTGTGTTGATAATGCATCTCACAAATTGTTAGACATGTATGCGTTACATTTGCTTATATATTGTACATGTGTCACTCTTTACTTTTCTTGATCAAACGTAATGAGGAGTGAATTAAGTGTAGTGTTATGATACAACTAACTATATCGTAAAACTTTAATAATGAAAGGTACAAAACAGTAACATCATTTGTAATTAAGTAAACGCGAAAAATTGTACTCGCGAAAATAAAGACACCCTATATTACCATAAAATCGTGAAATTTGATACTCGCGAAAATTTCTGGTTATACAGTATACTATCTACCTGATGAGCATATTTTGTCAGCCTTCATCGTCAGGCTAGTGAGTTTTTGTGAAGACTAAGGTTGATAAAATCACGCGTTGTAAGCCTTGAGTACTAAGCAATGAACTGCAGAAAATGTGTGAGGTTAAATCAAGTTTGCTGTTTGTCTGAACATTTGGTTTATATACTAGTAAAAATTATAACTGGAATCCAAGTTAGATAATCTTAATGTTGTAATGTCAATCAGTATGATTGTAATGTAACATGTATATCACTTTTTGGAGTAACACTACATGTATATATCTGTATAGGGGGTAAAAACTGCACAATGATGCATCTTGAGATGAAATGAAAATCAGTATAAATGAAATGTAATTTTGTACATAATGAATCATTTTAAAAGTTTTAAGTATAGCAAAGTGGGAAAAGTTTATAATGAATTGATGATACCTTATGATGTCATAATCATTGGCCGGTCAAACAATGCTGTGACGAGCAATTTCATCTTGACGTCATAATGTACATGTATAACATACATAACTCCATCAAAATATGTGATGTAGAACAGTTGACAATCCCTTTAGATTTAGTGTCCAACCTGTGAAACCTGAGTGGAACATAGGTTTCCACTCTGTTGGTCTGACCATCTGTCTGTCTGTTACACTTAGGTTTTCGAGACTTTCATTGTCATTTCTTGTGTTTTTTGTTCCCCGCTTTCGCGAAAGCACGGGGACATTAAAACCGGTTCGTCCGTCCGTCCGTCCGTCTGTCCGTCAGTCACAAAAACTTTAACCTTGTGCATAACTTTTGAATGGTAAGTGATAGGGCTTTGATATTTCACATGTGTATTCCTTGTGACAAGACCTTTTCATGGATACCAAAATTTTTGACCTTGTGACCTTGACCTTGGACTTTGACCTACTTATTAAAAACTTTAACCTTGACCATAACTTTTGAATGGAAAGTGATAGGGCTTTGATATTTCACATGTGTATTCCTTGTGACAAGAACTTTCCATGGATACCAAAATTTTTGACCTTGTGACCTTGACCTTGGACTTTGACCTACTTATTAAAAACTTTAACCTTGACCATAACTTTTGAATGGAAAGTGATAGGGCTTTGATATTTCACATGTGTATTCCTTGTGACAAGACCTTTCCATGGATACCAAAATTTTTGACCTTGTGACCTTGACCTTGGACTTTGACCTACTTATTAAAAACTTTAACCTTGACCATAACTTTTGAATGGTAAGTGATAGGGCTTTGATATTTCATATGTGTATTCCTTGTGACAAGACCTTTCCATGGATACCAAAATTTTTGACCTTGTGACCTTGACCTTTGAGTTCGACCTACTTATTAAAAACTTTAACCTTGACCATAACTTTTGAATGGAAAGTGATAGGGCTTTGAATTTCACATGTGTATTCCTTGTGACAAGACCTTTGCATGGATACCAAAATTTTTGACCTTGACCTTTGAGTTCGACCTACTTTTCAAAAAAACTTTAACCTTGACCATAACTTTTTAATGGAAAATGATAGGGCTTTCACATTTCACATGTGTATTCCTTGTGATGACACCTTTCGGTTGGTAATAACATTCTGACCTTGTGACCTTGTCCATGGAGGTTGACCCACATTTAAAAACTTCAACCTCGACCATAAGTTTTTGATGGTAATTTAAATCATAGGTCTTAAATATTTCACATGTGCATACCTTTTCATAAGCCCTGTCCCTTGGAAACAAAACACAAGTTTGGACCTTTTGACCTTTTCTTGGAGTTAATCTTTCATATTTAGAATGTTGATAATATATGAGATATATTATTATAACTTAAGAATGGGGGGATGTCTGTAAGCATTTCTTTAAAGACAAACACCCAAAAGCGGGGGACCACAATTCCTTGAATTTGATTTTTGTATTTTTGAATGAAACTTGTAAGTTGTTGTGCTGCTACAAAAGCTATAATTTGAGAGTTATACATGAATTATTCAGAGAAGACGTCAGGAGGTACAGGTCTATGTGGTAACGGGCGACTAGACAAGGGAGAGCAATGTGACGCAGGGTATGAGGGCGACAGATGTTGTAGTACTGATTGTAGATTCAAAAATCCGGCCTTTAAGTGCACGTAAGTAAACTCTTATATAGCTGTATGATAAGGGTGGCTTGCCAACCGTGAGGCATTAGTAATTCAATTGTCAGTCTTGTAATTAATGCCATAAATCTTCTCTTCCATCATAAAAAAATTCATGATCAGTCTGGTTTCATGTGATTTCAACCCATTGTTGTCTAATACTGTCTATTTGATGTACTCTTTGTGTATTGTTAAGACTGAATAATGTCTATTTGTTATGATTTCAGTCCTATGAACTACGCATGTTGTCAGGACTGTAGAGTTGCCCCTGTCACACAGGTCTGCATAGAGGACATCAGTGATAACCTTGATTGTACACAGGAGTCACGCTGCGAGTATCCTTGATGAAATCTGCTCATATTTAAAGTCAGTGCTTGATTTCAGTGTTCTCATGAGGAGCTGTCATACTAATTTCTATCAGCTAAATTACTGCATACTGGATATTACCTACATTGCAGCCTATTTTATGTCGTAATGTTCTGCTTCTTCTTCTGTCAGATTCATCTAGTTCTATCAGATTAATGAAAATCTAGTTACAAACTTATTGACAGCTACAGGTAAACTATTCTTGAGAGAGCAAGGATAAAAGAGGGTCCACCTTTACTGTGCTAACCACTTGGCTATTAATGACTTTTCAGTGCCAAATCCTATTCAGTTTCGAGTTTGATTTTACTTGAAATGTTAAGTGCCCTAAGTACAATGTGGAAGTGATAGCGAGTGAATTGATGTATTGACTAATAAAGATGGTACATGGTTTATGTATATTATCCCCTCCAAACTAGAGAAGATGAAAGAAAATTGTGATTTCAAGATATGATATATACAGTATGTATAAACATGATTTCACATGTTAAAATGAGTCAATTCACCAATTCATGCACATTGATTGCTGGAGGAATTAAGGGTTATGCTTTTTGTATTTAATGAGTTTCTTTTCTTCCAAATGAAATATCATTACAAAAGAATAGTTACAACTATTCTTAGCAGATTCAAAAATATAAAATATCAACCCACTTTAAAGACAAGTATCTGTTGATAATGAGTTTATGTTATGTATTAATTTCCTTAACATTGCTCAGTGGTGTAAACTTAAACTGTCCCCAACCTTCACCAGTACAAGACGACACAGAATGTCATGATGGGTTTGTTTCTTTATGAATTATACATTTACTTGTCTTCTATTTTAAAAGAAATTAATTATAAGGAATATTTTATAATTACATCCTCTGATTGTGGATTATGTAATATTGTTATTATTCTGTAATTTTTATTATTTAAGAAATAAAAAATTTCAGCGTCAGCGGCGAGGTGATAAATGTGATTGGCTGAGGATGCTCGTGCATTATGAGCCAATAGAGCCCGGCTTGTCATTTTTAGCTCACCTCGACGAAGTTGAGTGAGCTTATGCTATAACCCCACGCGTCCGCGTCCGGTTAAGAAGTTTGGGGTAGCTCAGTATCTGACAAAGTACTAATGCTACAGTAACCAAACTTGCACAAGTGATTCATCTTTGGATGCTGGGGTGAACCCATGCATCGAATGCAGCATCTGACCTACATTTTCCACTTCAGTGACTTGGTTAAGAAGTTTGGGGTAGCTCAGTATCTGACAAAGTACTAATGCTACAGTAACCAAACTGGCACAAGTGATTCATCTTTGGATGCTGAGGTGAACCCATGCATCGTATGCAGCATCTGACCCACATTTTCCGCTTGAGTGACTTGGTTAAGAAGTTTGGGGTAGCTCAGTATCTGACAAAGTACTGATGCTACAGTAACCAAACTTGCACAAGTGATTCATCTTTGGATGCTGAGGTGAATCCATGCATCGGATGCAGCATCTGACCTACATTTTCCGCTTGAGTGACTTGGTTAAGAAGTTTGGGGTAGCTCAGTATCTGACAAAGTACTGATGCTACAGTAACCAAACTTGCACAAGTGATTCATCTTTTGATGCCGAGATGGACCCATGCATCGGATGCAGCATCTGACCTACTTTTTCCACTTGAGTGATTTTGCCTTTAAAAGCCAATATTGAGCAAAGTATAAGTGCTACATGTACCAAACTTGCATATTGGATGTATCTTTGATCATTCTTTCATAAAATGACCTTGACCTACTTTTTCTGCTTGAGTGATTTTGCCTTTAATAGCCAATATTGAGCAAAGTATAAGTGCTAGACGTTCCAAACTTGCATATTAGATGTATCTTTGATCAAACTTTCATAAAATGACCTCGACCTACTTTTTCCACTTGAGTGATTTTGCCTTTAAAAGCCAATATTGAGCAAAGTATAAGTGATACATGTACCAAACTTGCATATTGGATGTATCTTTAATCAATCTTTCATAAAATGACCTTGACCTACTTTTTCTGCTTGAGTGATTTTGCTCTGTAAAGCCAATATTGAGCAAAGTATAAGTGCTAGATGTTCCAAACTTGCATATTAGATGTATCTTTGATCAAACTTTCATAAAATGACCTTGACCTACTTTTTCCGCTTGAGTGATTTTGCTTTTAAAAGCCAATATTGAGCAAAGTATAAGTGATACATGTACCAAACTTGCATATTAGATGTATCTTTGATCAAACTTTCATAAAATGACCTCGACCTACTTTTTCCGCTTGAGTGATTTTGCTTTTAAAAGCCAATATTGAGCAAAGTATAAGTGATACATGTACCAAACTTGCATATTGGATGTATCTTTGATCAATCTTTCATAAAATGACCTTGACCTACTTTTTCCGCTTGAGTGATTTTGCTCTATAAAGCCAATCTTGAGCAAAGTATAACTGCTACATGTACCAAACTTGCATATTGGATGTATCTTTGATCAAACTTTCATAAAATGACCTTGACCTACTTTTTCTGCTTGAGTGGTTTTGCCTTTAAAAGCCAATATACATGTACTAAGAAATATGTTTGAATTGAATTTTGCTGTCACGAGGTGAGCTTCGTAATCTGTGATTACCTATGTTTTTATTTCTATTCTAATGATGACCATCTATTCTCGGTAAAAACCAATTCCTGCCGGTTTATCTGCTTTCAGAAAATGGGTAGGCGTGGTTTATCGCTATAGGGCCTATATTGGAGAATATAGCCCGGCTCGTGTCTGTTGTCTTAATAGGGAAAAAGAATCAAGTCATATTAGAATTTGTAATAATAGATATAAAACTCAAATAGGTGTGTACTCTTCTTTAAAAAATATCATAACACAATTGTTGTAAAGAGTGTGTTTCATCTCTACAAATCTCTAATACGATCTAATAGATTGTACATGTAGAACACAACTTCTTTTATGTTTTAATTTCTAATTTTATGTATTTGATATTTTATGTGTTGTTTCCCTTCCTATATTATTTATACATTTGGGATTGATAGCAATGTCAAATCCATGAATTGCCACTTTTGAGAGAAGAAAACATAATAAGGATATATCTTGTGTAGCTGAATTGTGAAAGTTTATGTCCAAATTTAGATTTGTAACAAGCTTCATATTTTCAATACTTTTGATTACAGAGGAAGATGTAAAGGTGGTATATGTCTGGACTACTGTGCATTGTTCAACAGAGAGCCGTGTTTATGTACAGGTAAAATATATACATGTATATGATGTGGACAAATTACATGTATAAACATTTAAGAAAAGTTACATGTTGAAAAACACTATTATAAAAAGCATCCATTGTAATAAGTTTTTCCGTCTTATAAATAACTTGAATGCTCTGTCAACAGGAGACGACGCCTGTAAGAGATGTTGTAGAATAAGAAGTCCACCATCGCTTAATCTGACCTACCCGTGCCGGGCAATGGATGATAATGAATCGTTACAAGATGGCCGACCGTGTGTAGATGGTTTTTGTGATAAGGTCAGTATATAAAATGACCTCCCTTGATGCTTGAATGATTTACTTTGAAAAGGTTGAGAATATTTCTCATCTCGCAAATTTTCATTTGAAACAAGTCATTGCACTCTGCTTTATTGAAATTCTAAAGTAATACTTCCATACACAACGATGGAGGAGGGAGGGGAGTGTAAATTTTATATGTACATGTAATAGGTAAAATTGTGATATATGCAATGTTTTGATACCAAGCAACCTTGACCTTTCTTATAGTGCCAATGTTTATGATTATATGATTTATTCATTATATGATTCATTCATTCTATGATTATATGAGTCATTCATCATATACAAAGTTATATGATAATATGATTAAGTTCATCCTCGAAAACCCAGGCACAATTGCGTTTTAATAAGTGTAACCCAATGGAGCCTGGGTTTCTTAGGATGGATTAAGTTATATGATTGTATACTACAGTTTTATTATACGCCCGTCATTTGACGGGTCGTATTATGGTATGGCCAAGTCCGTCCGTCTGTCCGTTCGTCTGTCCGTCCACCTATGGAACGCAATAACTTGAATATGCGGATTTTCATGAAATTCATACATTATGATTGGACTGTGGAGAGGAAGCCGCCTTTGGATTTTCAGGTTCATCCAATTGGTCGTTACAGAGTTATGGGACTTAGAATTTTAAAATACAGTGAAAATATACTAAAATATTTAAAAATTATTTAAAAATCTATTTCTGGTCGAAATGTTTTGAAATTTTGTATACTTCAAGTAGAAAGGATGTTCTTTGACATCTGTAACAGGTTTTTAATTTTTTTATTGCATATCCGAGATATTGTGTGTAATGGGAAGGGGGGGTGGGTTATATGCACATACATGTTAAGCTAAGGGCAAAATATAGGCGCATGGAACGCAATAACTTGAATATGCGTCAACGGATTTTCATGATGTTCATACATCATGATTGGACTGTGGAGAGGAAGCCGCCTTTCGATTTTCAGGTTCATTCGATATGTCATTAAAGAGTTATGGGACTTAGATATTTAAAATACAGTGAAAATATACTAAAATAGTTAACAATTATTTAAAAATCTATTTCTAGTTGAAATGTTTTTAAATTTTGTATACTTAAGGTAGAAAGGATGCTCTTTGACATATTTAACAGGTTTTTAATTTTTTGGTCGCATAAACAAGATATTATGTGTAATGGGAGGGTGGGTTATATGCACATACATGTTAAGCTAAGGGCAAAATATAGGCGCATGGAACGCAATAACTTGAATATGCGTCAATGGATTTACAGAATATTTCTACATTGTGATCAGACTTTGAAGAAGAAGCCGCCTTTCGATTTTCATGTTCATCGGATTTGTCGTTACGGAGTTATGGGACTTAGATATTTTAAATACAATGAAAATATACTAAAATAGTTAAAAATTCTTTAAGATAAGATAAGATAAGATAGGATAAGATTTATTTAAAGTCGGCATGTGGATAAAACATGTGAACATAAGCTCTCAAGAGCTTTTGACCGACATATAGTAACATATAAATCAACATATAATAACAAGGAGTAACAAGCATGCAAAATTGGAAAATATTAAAAAATATATATAATAAAAAGCTAGAGTCTGGTGTTATAGGCACTTTCTAATTTAAGAAATATATATGTATTAATGTTATAAGATAATCATAATAATAATTAAGATCAATTTCCCTTTAAGATTCACTATTATCAATACCATATAAATTACATTTAGTAAGATACCTCTATACATTATGACAACAATTTCCATAAAAAGATGCAAGCTTAAAAACATGTAATCACAGAGAGTTTAGTTATGGACCTTTATAATATTCAGATTTCTACCCCATACACACATAGATAATTAAATATAGTGATAAGCCAAGCATCTAAGGTATACATAGCATACCAATATAAGACAAAACAGCCAAGTTAAATAGCAAAAACTAAATGAACTACATTTAAAAATCTATTTCTGGTCAAAATGTTTTTAAATTTTGTATACTTCAAGTAGAAAGGATGTTCTTTCACATATATAACGGGTTCTTAAATTTTTTGTCACATAATCCAGAATTATGTGTAATGGGGGGGGGGGGGGGGTTATATGCACATACATTTTAAGCTAAGGGCAAAATATAGGTGCATGGAACGCAAGAACTTGAATATGCGTCAACAGATTTTCATGATATTTGTACATTGTGATCAGACTTTGAAGAGGAAGCCGCCTTTCGATTTTAAGGTTCATCCGATTTGTCCTTATGGAGTTATGGGACTTAGATATTTTGGTGTTGTGAAAAAAATCCCAACGGGCGTATCTTGCTGCATGAGCGTAGGCTTTATGGTTCTTTTGAGATGTGAATTTATGTGGTTCCTCATTTTCGAGAATGTAATTCTGTGCAGTATATATACATCTGTCATTATCGATTTTCAGGGGAAGTGTGAGAAAGTCTCTGGAAGTCTGATAAAAAGATTGTACAAAATTATAGAGTATTTCAGTGTGGATAACATAGGTAAGATTGTTTTAACATGTTTAACAAATGAAGTTTGATTTTTACATCCTTAAAAGAAAAGTTATTCTCATTTTACAATTTTCCTGAAAATTAAGTTTCCCCTTATTAGTCCCCTACCGGCAACGCCGAACGGGACTCTTACTTTCCTCTCTGTCTGTCCATCTGTCTGTCCGTCTGTCTGTCCCATTTTCAGTTTTCCGGACTTTTTTCCCACTGTTGTTGCATATATTGAACTCATTTTTGGTATGTGGATATATCTCAATGTTATACAGATCAAGTTTGAGTTTGCTTTTGATTGACCTAATTTTACAAGAGTTATGGCCCTTAGACTTGGCAAATTTTACGAAAATTTCAGTTTTCCGGACTTTTTTTTTGCTGTTGTTGCATATATTGAACTCATTTTTGGTATGTGGATATATCTCAATGTGATACAGATCAAGTGTGAGTTTGCTTTTGATTGACCCATTTTCGTAAGAGTTATGGCCCTTGGACTTGGCAAATTTTTCGAAAATTTCAGTTTTCTGGACTTTTTTCGCTGTTGTTGCATATATTCAACTCATTTTTGGTATGTGGATATATCTCAATGTGATACAGATCAAGTGTGAGTTTGCTTTTGATTGACCTAATTTTACAAGAGTTATGACCCTTGGACTTAGCAAAGGAGTAGGTGCGGTAACCTGCCATACCGGCCCTATTTTCAAAGTTGATTCTATATCCATAATATTCTAGTTTATAAAAGGTCAAATGTATGGTTAATCCAAATCAGGAAAGCCTGTTTTGATTTCACAGTCCTATACAGAATAATACGTCGTCAAAACGTCTAAAAACTTCGAAATCATTGGAAATATCAACAACTGAGCGAAATTTCGATACAAATTTATAAATTCAAGTATCTATTCAGGCCTTGCCCATGAGAAATTTTGTACCAATAGATGGATTTCTGATCGGCCTTTTAATTTACATTGAAAAATTTGTGGGCGAGGCCTGGATCGTAGATGAATTTTGACGATTTGTGTGTAAATTACGATGATTTTCCCTTGTTTTGCGTCATTCAGGGCAAATGACGGCAGAACATGACGTCATACATCATGCGCATGACGTTATGAGGGCTCAAAATTATGACGCCGTATTTTCTCAAACATTAAACATTGCAAAAAGTGAAAATTAATAGTTCGCTTATCAACTTCATTTTTCGTCGAAATAATAGGGCTGATATGAAGGGTTAGCGCACCTTGTCCTTTTACGAACTTTTTGTCGCTGTTGTTGCATAAATTGAACTCATTTTTGGTATGTGGATATATCTGAATGTGGTACAGATCAAGTATGAATTTGCTTTATATTGACCTATTTTTACAAGAGTTATTGCCCTTGGACTTAGCAAATTTTATGAAAATTTCAGTTTTCCAGACTTTTTTCGCTGTTGTTGCATAAATTGAACTGATTTTTGGTATGTGGATATATCTCAATGTGGTACGGATCAAGTTTGAGTTTGATTTAGATTTGATTTACATGTAGATTGACCTATTTTTACAAGAGTTATGGCCCTTGGACTTAGCAAAGGAGTAGGTGAAAATTTCAGTTTTCCGGACTTTTCTTCAGTTCTATTGCAAATAATGCACTGATTTTTGGTATATAAATACATCTCAGTGTGATATAGACCAAATTTGAGTTTGATTTCCATTGGCCTATTTTTACAAGAGTTATGGCCCTTGGACTTAGCAAATTTCATGAAATTTTCAGTTTTCCAGACTTTTTCATGCCTGTTATTGCAGATAATGAACTGATTTTTTGTATGTGAATACATTATAGTGTGATGCATATCAAGTTCAAGTTTAATTTAGATTGACTAATTCTCACGACTAATTCTCACAAGAGTTATGGCCCTTGGACTTAGCAAATTTAGTGAATTCAATTTCCCAGACTTAACTTGGCTGTTGTTGCAGATAATGAACTGATGAACAGAGATGCAGGACATAAAATTATGCTGCCGGTAGAGGACTTATATCGCACAGCGATCATTACATTTTTTATTTTAATCATTAAAAGCAATGAAAATATGACTTGCTTCATAGATAATAGGTATATCTTTAAAAGACTTTTGCTCATTCCTAGTCCATGTGATTTTATCATTTACAGCAATACAGTGCTCCTTATTCAAAATGCTGATTTTCATTTCGTTGCCTGCAAAAAAAAAACAAAAAAACATTGCAATATTGTTCCATAGTCTTACATGTAAATGGAGAAGACATGAGAAAACATGCTACTAGTTATAAATATTTATAATTTCAGCTATTATAATGAAGAACAATATTGTATGGCTAGTCTTTTACCTCACAATACCTGTATGGGTTATAGCCATGATCATCATTAACTGCAGGGTAAGTCATTCCTAGTTTGTCTTTACCCTTGGTCATAACTTTTCTGATTCTCATACTATTATTTGAATTATTAAATATGACCTTTCCATTGGTACCAAACATTTTAACCATTAGACCGTTCCTTGGAGTTGGTCCTTCTTTCGATAAACTTGAACCTCGGTCATATCTCTTGAATGGTAAGACTGTACCAAACATTTTGACCTTGTGACATTGTCCTTGGAGTTAACCTTTTAACATTAAAAACTGTTATACTGACAAAGATGCCAGCAGGGGCACTCATGTTTTACAATCACATTTTTAGCGAGCTGTGATGAATGTCTGGGGAGCTAATGTCATAGCCTGAGTGTCGCCATTGGTTGCGTGGACAAAAACTTTAATCTTGAATATATCTCTTGAACTAGGGCATGTAGATTCCTAGTGACCTTGATCTTGGAGTTTGACCTGCTTTTAAAAAACTTTAACATGGGCTGTATCTCATGAACTGTAAGGGGTAGGGCTTTGGCATTTCTCATGAAGCTTCCTCTTGACCAGGCCTTTCATTTGGGACATTGACCTTTGACCGAGTGACCATGACCTTGGAGTTTGACCTACTTTTAAAGAATACTTAAACCTGAGCTGTATTTCATAAACTATAAGGGGTAGGTCTTTGATATTTCACATGAAGCTTCCTCTTGAACAGGCCTTTCATTTGGGACCTTGATCTGTGACCAAGTGACCTTGACCTTTGGGTTTGACATACTTTAAAAGAAATTTTAACCTGGGCTATATCTCATGAACTACTAGGGGTGGTGCTTTGATATTTCACATGAAGTTTCCTCTTGACCAGACCTTTCATTTGGGACCTTGACCTTGGCTTTTGACCTACTTTAAAAGTACTTGGCTGTATTTCATAAACTATAGAGGGTAAGGCTTTGGTATTTCACATGTAGATACATCATGACAAAACCTTTCAGTGGGGACCTTGACTATTAGGATAGTGACCTTGTCCTTCATGTTTGACATACTTTTAAAAAACTTTATCCTTGACTATATATCATGAACTATAAGGTTAAGGGCTTTGATATTTCACTTGTAGATATTCTTATGGCTACACCTTACATTTGGGACTTTGACCTATTGACCTTAACCATGGAGTTTTACCTGCTTTATAAATAAACTTAATTATACCACCCTCAAACAAATCACCCTGTCTGTCCGTCCGTCTGTCTGTCCGTCCATTTAAGAAGTTTTGAAAGCAGATTTCATTTATACTATTTATGACAGGCCTTTCATATTTCATACACACATTCACCATAAAGAGTACTCTATTTTTGTACCATGACATTTGACCCTGTGACCTTATGACCTTGACCTTGACCCTATACATTTAAGGTTAAGAAGTTTTGAAAGCAGATTTCTTTTATACTACTAATGGTAGACCTTTCATATTTCATACACATTCACCATAAATAGTACTTTATTTTGGTTACATGACTTTTGATCCTGTGACCTTGTGACCTTGACCTTCACCCCTATACAACATTTTAGGTTAAGAAGTTTTGAAAGCAGATGTCTTTTATACTATTTATGGAAGACCTTTAATATTTCATACACACATTCACCATAAAGAGTACTACATTTTGGTACCATGGCTTTTGGCCCTGCGACCTTGTGACTGTGTGACCTTGACCTTCACCTAAACAACATCTTAGGTGAAGAAGTTTAAGAAGATTTCAAAGCAGATTTCTTTCATACTATCAATGGTAGGCCTTTCATATTTCATGCACACATTCGCCATAAAGAGCACTACATTTTTGTATCATGACTTTTGACCTTGTAACCTTTACCTTAAATTTGGGCCTATGTAAGAAGTAATGAACTTCATAACCAGGATAATAGTATTTTGGTTATGGAGTTATGAAAGCAGCATACTAAGTACTAAATTTTCATACCAAAGCATTTTATTTTGAATGAGAGTTTAAATTTGAACAATTGAATGTTGTGTCATAAATGGTCCCATTTATAAATGTCCCACAGGGGGTATAATTCTTCCACTTAAGGGCAGTTCTAGTTTAAAACAGCCTTTTTACTATAAAAAATCTACACGGCGAGCGATGTTATCTTCTGACAAGTCTTATTTTCTTTCAATTTTTTTTTCCACTTTTTGTTTACAAATATTTCTGAATAGTTTTTAGCTCTACTGGTCTCAGACCAGTCGAGCTTATGCGATCACCATTTGTCCGGCGTCCGGCTGTCTGTCCGTCTGTCTGTCTGTCCGTCTGTCCGTAAACAATTCTTGTCCGGACAACTCCTCTGAAACTGTTAGAGATAGAAAGTTAATTCTTTTTGCATTTTACTTGGACCATGGTCTAGTTGTGCACCTGACATTTAGTTTCAGTCCCTGACCCCCAGGGTCTTAGAAAATGGGCGTGGTCATTAAATTCTATGTAATCTTGTCCGGACAACTCCTCTGAAACTGTTAGAGATAGAAAGTTAATTCTTTTTGCATTTTACTTGGTCCATGGTCTAATTGTGCACCTGACATTTAGTTTTAGTTCCTGACCCCCAGGGTCTTATAAAATGGGTGTGGTCATTAAATTCTATGTAATCTTGTCCGGACAACTCCTCTGACACTATAAATGATGGAGGCTTAATTCTTTTTGCAATATGATGGGTCTGTGGTCTGGTTGTGCACCTGATATTTTGTTTAAGCCCCTGACCCCCAGGGTCTTAGAAATGGGTGTGGTCATTAAATCCTATATAACTCTATGTAATCTTGTGCTTGCAACTCCTCTGACACTATAAATGATGGAGACTTAATTCTTTTTGCAATATGATTGGTCTGTAGTCTAGTTGTGCACCTGATATTATGTTTGAGCCCCTGACCCCCAGGGTCTTAGAAATGGGTGTGGTTATTTTCTCCTATATAACTCTATATAATCTTGTGCTCGCAATTCCTCTGACAATATAAATGACGGAGACTTAATTCTTTTTGCAATATGATGGGTCTGTGGTCTAGTTGTGCACCTGATATTATGTTTTAGCCCCTGACCCTTAGGGTCTCAGAAATGGGTGTGGTCATTTTCTCCTATATAAGTTAATGTAATCTTGTGCTTGCAACTCCTCTGACACTATAAATGATGGAGACTTAATTCTTTTTGCAATATGATTGGTCTGTAGTCTAGTTGTGCACCTGATATTATGTTTGAGCCCCTGACCCCCAGGGTCTTAGAAATGGGTGTGGTTATTTTCTCCTATATAACTCTATATAATCTTGTGCTCACAATTCCTCTGACAATATAAATGACGGAGACTTAATTCTTTTTGCAATATGATGGGTCTGTGGTCTAGTTGTGCACCTGATATTATGTTTTAGCCCCTGACCCTTAGGGTCTCAGAAATGGGTGTGGTCATTTTCTCCTATATAAGTTAATGTAATCTTGTGCTTGCAACTCCTCTGACACTATAAATGATGGAGACTTAATTCTTTTTGTAATATGATTGGTCTGTAGTCTAGTTGTGCACCTGATATTATGTTTGAGCCCCTGACCCCCAGGGTCTTAGAAATGGGTGTGGTTATTTTCTCCTATATAACTCTATATAATCTTGTGCTCGCAACTCCTCTGACAATATAAATGACGGAGACTTAATTCTTTTTGCAATGTAATGGGTCTATGGTCTGGTTGTGCTGACATTTTGTTTGAGCTCCTGACCCCCAGGGTCTTAGAAATGGGTGTGGTCATTTTCTCCTATATAACTCTATGTAATCTTGTGCTCACAACTCCTCTGACACTATTAATGATGGAGACTAAATTCTTATTGCAATATTATGGGTCTCTGGTTTAGTTGTGCACCTGATATTATGTTTTAGCCCCTGACCCTTAGGGTCTCAGAAATGGGTGTGGTCATTTTCTCCTATATAAGTTAATGTAATCTTGTGCTTGCAACTCCTCTGACACTATAAATGATGTAGAATTAATTCTTTTTGCAATGATTGGTCTGTGGCATAGTTGTGCACCTGATATTTTGTTTTAGCCCTATACCCCCAGGGTCTTTGAAAATGGGTGTGGTAATTTTTCCTATATAGTTGTGCTCTCTACTCGTTTAAAGCTATTAATGATGGAGAGTTAATTCTTTATCCAATATTATGGATCTTTAGTCTTGATGTGTCATTGATAGTTCATTTGAGCTAGCAGCCCTTGGCCCCTAGGATCTTGGAAAATGGGTGTGACATTCTTTTTAGAAATACTTTATCTCGGATATTATGAATTATATGAGTGCTATTATAGTTGCAGTATAATGGATATGTAGTTTTGTCATGCTACTTATAATTTGTTAGAGCGCCTGCTCCCTATGGTCTTGGTTTAAAAAAAAAGAGAAAGGAAATTGATGTTTTAGAAAAATCAACCAGGAGAGCTACAGTCTCGTCAGAGACTTCTGGTATAAAAATGCTAAATAATGAATCTTCATTTCTTAATGTAATCTAGAATTTATCAAGTTGATTGAATGTTTATTATTTTTTCCTACATGTGTCATTTACTTGATTAAGAGTAGGGCTAGGCTGTTTATTATTGGATAAAAGCCTTAAGAAATATTATGTCATAATATATGGATTATTTCTTTTCCTTCACCAGGATAAACAGATTGAGAAGGAGGGGGTTGAGTCCATTCCTCTCACAGTAAGAATTTACTTTATCTTTATTACATACATGTAACTGTGTTGTCATGGATACATGTATAAATTCCTGTGCACATTTTTCAAAATGTCTCTCCTCACTCAGTCCAAGGCATATATGAAATGTTTATTTAAATGTGTTCAGATTTTAATGTTAAGCTAGTCTATTTTTATTTTCAGTTGAGATTGTTTACAATGGATATATCATAAGCATTTATTTTCATGCTGGGCTAGAAATCCTTTGACTTTATCGTAATTACTTTTTGTTAGCTATATATCAGTTTTTATTTAATTAAGATTAAACACAAGGTGGCTTTTCTGTATGCTAGAAGCAGCAACAAATTTTATTAAGTATCAATGCTCTGAAGAAATTTCCACTACTTGGTAATGATAGATTACATTAGACGGTCAGTCTCATATTTATACATGTACTGGCACTGTATCACTGAAAATATAAAACTATTTCAAGCCAAAGCCCTAAGAAGTGTGACCCTAGGTATGTAGTGGTATACTCATTAATAATATGTACATATTTATAACTGTGTCTTTGCATTAGTAATGTACTTCAGGCGTCTAATGATTGTAGCTTGACCATTCTGTTTGCGTATGTTAGATGTACATGATCTTCGATTTTCGTTCTTTGTTCAAAAGCATGGATCAAAATGAGACTTTAGTTAGCATCAGATCTTATTTGACGGAATGTCGCCCTGTTCATTATACATCACTTGTAGCCTTCAGATATCATTTGAAGAATGCTCAGATACTTCATGAGAACATGACAATTCATTTACATAACTCTTATCAAATTATCAGTATTACTTAGGCGAGGTTTGTGGAGTAGACTATGATTTATTTCAAAGAAATATATTAATTTTTATCTACGGACATGTCATTTCAAAGAATTATTTCATATTTCATTGGTTATGTATGAACATGCTTTTCTCTACATATTCAATGGGATATAACTTGAATACTAACATCAAAAAAATATTCCTCACTACCTTGAAGTTAATTACAGGTTTCGGAAAGGACGATTTCAGTTGGATATCTTGTGTCCAATCCTTTTGCTTTTTCTTATTAAAATATGTTTAATCTGCATACAGGTTATGTTTAAGCTATGTCTTTCATAAAAAAAAAAAGTTTATATATACATGTATATGGCATTTCGTGCCTGAGGCCTAATCAAATAATCTCAAAAACATAATTTAAATTTTGAAAAATAATAAAAAGATCATTGAAAGTATATTTTTTTAATAGATGAAAATGCTGTTGGGATAGTAAAATACATGTACATGTATGTCAGTTCATGGCAGGAGCTTGTTTCAGGGGAATATATACTTTAAAGGGGCAGAGTGTAATTAATGTGTATTTCATTATTTCAGGAGAATGTGATGGAGAACCAACCAGGGAGAATTAGGAGTATAGGAGTACGTACACCTAGGAGTCTGGCCGACCCTAGGAGAGCTCATAATATGCTTTAACGTCAGAATATAATAATAACGTGCCATAATACTTTAATATAGAAATGCTCAATTCTTCCTTCTTGCTGAGGTGATAATTCTCATTTTGTATATTATAATTATGTATTTAATCAGGGACGTATAAAAATGTCCCTGTTTAAATTAATGAATCTAGGTAGTAACAAATTATTGACACATGTGAGCTTTATATGCAATATCTTTATAATTTTGATTTCAGTCAGATATTTCAGATCATTTATATTTTTCATGCATTGTTTATTTTAAATAAAAGTAAGTTGTGTAAAAGAAATTTGGGATATGCAGGGGTTGCAAGTTAATTTACATGTATTTGATTGCATTACAATTCACACTCAAACACTGAAAGCTTTGCCATTCTACATGTATGTTGCACATGAAATGCTTCCTCTCTTATCTTCTCTGGAAAGCAATTATATAACTTTATAACCTACATAAACAGACTACAAAATATTAGTCACATCCAGATTTAACACTCCGGAAACCACTGGTGACCTTCAATGTCAAAAGGTCATGCATTATGCAGGAAACATGCATGTTCTAGTTATTTGTTTTTAAAATCCATCCTACATCTATTTGAAGTATATGTAGTTAAAGATTATAGATAGCCTGTTTATGTATTTTAGTTACAATATCTTTGCTATGTATATAGCTAGTATCTTTGCTATGTATATAGCTAGAGTTTGGCATGCACTTGAAATAGATTTCCAGTAATTTTTCCCATTTTGTGATAGGATCATATAATTCTAGGCTTGCAAAGAAATCCAGGGAATATTCTGTAGATCAGGGAATTATAATGGTAGACACAGGGAACCAAAATCTTGCTTTATACATGTATATTAGTGAGTTTTGACTAACAATTTATTCAATTTTCATTATACATGTATATACTATATAATGATGTTAACTAGGATTTTCCAATTTTAAGCTCACCTCATGAAGTAAGAGGGAACTTATGCTATCATCCTGTCGTCTTCGTACACGTCTCGTCGACGTCCGCACTTGTATGTTAAGAAGTTTTATTTCTATATAGATCACAAATATACATTCAAATGTAGGTCATGACCTGTATTTTTCAGCTTGAGTGCACATGTTAGAAAGATTTGGGTATCAATGTATAGAAGTTTTATTTCTATATTTTAAGTGCCAGGAAGGCCAATCTTGCACAGATGATGCGTCTTTATGAGTAGATCACAAATCTTTGTTCAAATATAGGTCATGACCTATATTTTCCGCTTGAGTGCACATGTTAGGAATGTTTGGGTATCAGAGTTTAGAAGTTTAATTTCTCTATTATAAGTGCTAGGAAGGCCAATCTTGCACAGATGATGCGTCTTTATGAGTAGATCACAAATCTATGTTCAAATGTAGGTCATGACCTATATTTTCTGCTTGAGTGCACATGTTAGGAAGATTTTGGTATCAGTGTTTAGAAGTTTTATTTCTCTATTATAAGTGCTAGGAAGGCCAAACTTGCACAGACGATTCGTCTTAATGAGTAAATTACAAATCTGCATTCAAATGTAGGTCATGACTTATATTTTCCCCTCGATTGCACATGTATGGAAGATTTGGGTGTAAATAGTCTACTTCCCTTTTCTGTTTTGTTTCCTTGGTCTTTGATAGAACAGATTCTCAAATTAAAAACTGCGTAATCTTTGACTACTCCCTGTTTGCTGCCATTAGGTGAGCTTTGTAATCTTTGATTACACTATTTGTATTATATACTATCTATAGAATTATTTTAAATAAGCCCTATTCAAATCTATTAACTGTTAAATATGCATATACAAGTTATAAGAGTACATTTTTGTATTGACTTTCCTGCTGTTTTTGTACACCAGTATGTAGAGTTTTTCTATAATATACATGTCTTGTTGTCTTTTTATGTCCTCCTATAAAATTATGGGGGTTGGGATGGGGAGCTGCTGTCCTTCATTCATCAATTCTGTCCATAATTAATATTGTTATAAATCCTCCTCAACCTGTTAATTCTTACATGGGTGTTTAGTATGCATGTACGTTTATGTTTTGCTGTCTTGTAGAGGCAACTGGGGTGCTTCAATTGTGGTGCATGAACACGACTAGTTTTTAGCTCTACTGGTCTCAGACCAGTCGAGCTTATGCGATACCCCATCGTCCGGCGTCCATCCGTCCGTCCGTCCGTCCGTCCGTAAACAATTCTTGTCCTCGCAACTCCTCTGAAACCATAGGAGATAGAAAGTTAATTCTTTTTGCATCATACTTGGTATGTGGTCTAGTTGTGCACCTGACATTTGGTTTCAGCCCCTGACCCCCAGGGTCTTAAGAAATGGGCAATGTTATGAAAATCTATGTAATCTTGTGCTCGCAACTCCTCTGACACAATAAATGATGGAGACTTAATTTTTTTTGCAATATGATGGGTCTGTGGTGTAGTTGTGCACCGGATATTTTGTTTGAGCCCCTGATCCCCAGGGTCTTAGAAAATGGGTGTGGTCATTTTCACCAATATAACTCTGTGTAATCTTGTGCTCGCAACTCCTCTGACACTATAAATGATGGAGACTTAATTCTTCATGCAATATGATGGGTCTGTGGTGTAGATGCGCACCTGATATTTTGTTTGAGCCCCTGACCCCCAGGGTCTTAGAAAATGGGTGTGGTCATTTTCACCTATATAACTCTATGTAATCTTGTGCTCGCAACTCCTCTGACACTATTAATGATGGAGACTTATTTTTTTTTGCAATATGATGAGTCTGTGGTTTAGTTGTGTACCTGATATTTTGTTTGAGCCCCTGACCCCCAGTGTTTTAGATAATGGGTGTGGTCATTTTCACCTATATAACTCTATGTAATCTTGTGTTCGCAACTCCTCTAACACTATAAATGATGGAGACTTATTATTTTTTGCAATATGATGGGTCTGTGGTCTAGTTGTGCACCCTATATTTTGTTTGAGCCCCTGACCCCCAGGGTCTTAGATAATGGGTGTGGTCATTTTCAACTATATAACTCTATGTAATCTTGTGCTCGCACCTCCTCTGACACTATAAATGATGGAGACTTAATTCTTTTTGCAATATGATGGGTATGTGGTCTTGTTTTGCACCTGATATTTTGTTTGAGCCCCTGACCCCCAGGGTCTTAGAAAATTGGTGTGGTCGTTTTCACCTGTATAACTATATGTAATCTTGTGCTCGCAACTCCTCTAACACTATAAATGATGGAGACTTAATATTTTTTGCAATATGATGGGTCTGTGGTCTAGTTGTGCACCCTATATTTTGTTTGAGCCCCTGACCCCCAGGGTCTTAGATAATGGGTGTGGTCATTTTCAACTATATAACTCTATGTAATCTTGTGCTCGCACCTCCTCTGACACTATAAATGATAGAGACTTAATTCTTTTTGCAATATGATGGGTATGTGGTCTTGTTTTGCACCTGATATTTTGTTTGAGCCCCTGACCCCCAGGGTCTTAGAAAATTGGTGTGGTCGTTTTCACCTATATAACTATATGTAATCTTGTGCTCGCAACTCCTCTAACACTATAAATGATGGAGACTTAATATTTTTTGCAATATGATGGGTCTGTGGTCTAGTTGTGCACCCTATATTTTGTTTGAGCCCCTGACCCCCAGGGTCTTAGATAATGGGTGTGGTCATTTTCAACTATATAACTCTATGTAATCTTGTGCTCGCACCTCCTCTGACACTATAAATGATGGAGACTTAATTCTTTTTGCAATATGATGGGTCTGTGGTCTCGTTGTGCACCTGATAATTTGTTTGAGCCCCTGACCCCCAGGGTCTTAGAAAATGTGTGTGGTCATTTTCACCTATATAACTCTATGTAATCTTGTGCTCGCAACTCCTCTAACACTATAAATGATGGAGACTTCATTCTTTTTGCAATATGATGTGTCTGTGGTTTAATTGTGATTCTGATATTTTATTTGAGCTCCTGACCCCAGGATCTTAGAAAATGGGTGTGGTCATTTTCTCCTATATAACTCTTTGAATCTTATTTTTTTGTGTCAATGAGCTAGCAGCCCCTGGCCACTAGGATATTGAAAAATGGTCATGGCATTCTTTTTTGAAATATCTTATCTGGGATATTATGAATTCCATGAGTGATATTCTAGTTGCAGTTTAATGGATATGTTGTTTTGTTGTGCAGTGCTCCTTATAATTTGTGAAAGCGCCTGCTTCCTTATAATGGTCTTTGGTTTAAAAGAAAGGAAATTGATCTTTTAAAACAAAACAACCAGAAGAGCTACAGTCTCGTCAGAGACTTCTGGTTCATACATCACTCTACAAAATTTGTCCTTTTACATGAACATCAAATTTACATACATATATATTATTTGTTATTGTTCTCATAGAATATCTTGTTTTATATGATTATATATTTACATCTTTATTGAATTACTTATCCTATTTTTATCAAATGTGAATTGTTTTTGTAAGTAAGGCAATAAGACTTCTTGTTTCTTTCAAGCAATGAATGTATATATTACTTGTTGTGTTTTATAGTAGATTTTACTTTACAAAACTGCTTGCCAGCAGCTCGCATGCAGTAGAAAATTTGTGAAGGGCTTTATTTATAATAATGTTAAATGTGCTTCCAATGTTGTGTTTTTTCTGAAGAAAATGTATTGTAGAAGGCTAAGACATATATAAAGTAGTAGTAGTTTACATTTATTATAAAACACTTAGTATCCCCCTAGCAACTTTGTTGTTGAGCCCCCTAGCAACTTTGTTGTTGAGCCCCCTAGCAACTTTGTTGTTGAGCCCCCTAGCAACTTTGTTGTTGAGCCCCCTAGCAACTTTGTTGTTGAGCCCCCTAGCAACTTTGTTGTTGAGCCCCCTAGCAACTTTGTTGTTGAGCCCCCTAGCAACTTTGTTGTTGAGGGGATAAAGTAACTCCTTCACGTGTGAGGGTCTGTATGTGTTTGAAAAAAAGTATGGATGCTAAAGAAGTCACAAGTTACTGTGGATATAGTCATCAAACTTTGTATGTGAGTTGCCCATGATATGAGGATAATACCTATTAGTTTTCAAGGTGAAAAGGTCAAGGTCATAATTTTCTATTGAAGAATACCTTGTGGATACTGTAGAAGAGGGTACTTAGTTTAATTTAAACAATATTTTATTCAAAAGATTTGAAAAGGATTGGACAACAGGCAAGGCCTATTTAAGTCGATCCTCTTCCGAAGAGGGTACTTGTGATGGCCTCAAATTTTACATGTGAGTTGCCCATTGTAAGAGGATGGTTTTCAAGGTCAATGTTCTAAGATGAAGGTCATAACTGGTAACATTAGAACAACTTCTTGGCAGGATGACAACTATGATTTTCTAAGTCAAGATTCTAAGTTCAAGGTCATGTCAGCTTGATATTTAAGACCTCCATTGAATACATGTCAGGAATTTGCATGCAAAAGCTTTCTATTCTTTGAGGAGGTCCAGGACACACAGACTTAAATCTGATCCTATCATTTAATTTTCCTAAAAATTACAAATGTTAATAATTGAAACATACTTTTTCTACATGCAAAGTTTCATCAATTTTTTACCGTTAGTTTTGAAGCTATGAACGTACAAATATACACATTGAAAGCCCCAAAATGGGCCGTAAATGTGACGTTAAAATCAACACTTTTTAGGTAATGAAAAACAATCACAAATCTTCTGTAGAGGCAGAAAATTAATAAGTTCTGTATTTTTCATCTAGGTATGATGTGGGCAATTGGATATGTATAGAATTATCAATGATCACCAAGACTTTTAAAAGAAATTGTCGAAAGGAGATAAATTTATGTCTATTTTCAGACCATCTTTGAGTTGTTAATTTTTAATTATAAAGTCCGTTTATCTGAAACCCTATCATTTAATTTGCACAAAAGCTTGATATTATCTTCTTCATATGTCAAGTTAAACTCTGATAACTTCCAAATGAAATTTGACCGTCAATTTTTAAGTTATAGTGATTTTGCTACCCCCTCCCCCTTATTTTTACGTTGCCTAATGCTGACGTTCTTGCGAAAAACGCGCCAATGTGGCCCGTTTCTATTATGACGTCATAATTGATCTAGAGTTTTCCGATGGGGTTCTTTTGGATACTGTTCTGGACCCCCTTAATATCAAGTTGAAACTTGATGTAAAAATATTTCTAATGGTTATCGTGCGGGGGATACATTAAGAAATACTTTGCGTTGACTTGTTCAAGATTTCTTATGTGCTTCTATGCAATTTTATTTGTCAAGAAGTATAAATTTCTATTTCTTATATATACATCATTATAATATTATACATTGTTATCATTTCAAGAATTACCATTTTATCATATACATTTGTTTCAATTTAGTTTCATTTGTTTCTTTATTGTACCAAACATATCACTTAATTCCTCAGGTTTTGTATGGTCGAGCCTTCTGTCTATTGAAATTATACTTTTATGTTATGTTCTTCATTATTATAATTAGTTTGTACAAGATTTCTGATGAGCTATTTAGTCAAAATATCATTTAAGTCAGTGGATGGTAATTCATTACTGTCTTGTTCTTTTTCTGTTTGTGTGTGGCAAGTAAACTAGTGTATGTTTATAATGAAAGATACTGTGTTTATAAATTTTTTGTAACAACATGCTTAGGACTCTCATATTTCACTAGTGATAAAATTCATTTGCTTTATCATTGTCACAAAATAGAAATTTGATGAACTTCTATACTTTTTCCTTATTTTGCTTAAAACTTTTTATTGTCACAATTAAAGCACAAGATGAAACTTAATACTATGCTTATTTACCTTCCACAATTACTATATAGTTATAGATATACATAGAGAATGGCTTGTCATCATTCAATATTTACATTACTAGTAGATTCCCCATGTTAAACGCCCGTTAGGCAACTAGAATTATATTCCAATAACTTGGGTTGCTTTTGTGACGTCACGTTCAAGTTTTCATGTAGGGAGAATTTACCAAAGTTAAATTACATTTGATACTGTTACAGGCTTAAATGTGCAACGTGCATGCAAATAAAGAATGACAGATGATTAGAATAAATGTAAATATAAGTAATGACTGTCTTACTTTTGGTGTTCATGGGTGTATAATTCTGGTTGGACACGTGCAAATTTTCCGAGAATCGCTTCGCGATTCACGGAATTTGCACGTGACCAACCAGAATTATACACCCATGAACACCAAAAGTAAGACAGTCATTTCTTAATTGTCCTAATTCATTTAAAAATTTGAACTTTATTTATTTTACAATGTTTAATGAACAAGTTACACAACTTATATTAATGTCTCACGTTGGCTCAGATGTTGGCGTGAGGGGGTCCCAATTCATTAGTATACAGGTTGCCATAATTAATATGTTTTTTTTTTAATTTCTACTTTTGGTTGGCCTTTAACTCCATGGGTTAACAACATATTAATGCAAGTACAGTATTGAAGCCTTCAAGTTATGAAAATATTAAGTTCCAATACATGTATCGTCACAATTCATTAACTATTGAATGCTTTTTGCCTACATGTTGTGAATGTTATTTAGACAATGGTGGTCATATACATGTAGTTTTGTTATGTCCATATTGTGTCATTGCATGTTTTAAACAGATTACTTACATTGTCAATCATTCTGTCACAATTTCAAAATCCAGATAAGAACTTATTTTAAGTCCAAACCAAATTTTGAAATATGGTTACTTTCCAGGATGTGAAGTTAAATATTTGTTAATTTCTGGGTCATTAGGTAAGGTCAATCTTAGATACAATATACTTTTAATAAAATTTCCTCTGAATTGATTTAGAAAAAAACTGTCCACCTACATAAACTAGTTTTTGACATACAGGTATTGATAAGGTAGGGAGGGTACCTATTGATTTGAATCAATATATCAAAGGTCAAGCTCACAACGAGGACACATATATTTCGGATATTGATTTCAAGATACAGGTAATAAGTTAATAATTGTGTAACCAAGCGGAATTATATATAAGGCTATCTTCTCTTTTGATACTTTTTTTCAAAAGATATAAAGCTACAAAGTACAAAGTACCTACAAAGTACAAAAGTTCGACTTCCTATTGCATTTTTTTATCAGGAGGAAAAAGTAAATATTGATTTTAAGGCCAAAGGTCAAGGTCACTATTTCTTATATGACGTATGAAGAGGTTAATCACTGTAGTGGGGACATGTGATTACAAATATTTTCTTGTACAAGTGCATACCGATTTTGCCTTTCTTTAATTTCCATCCATTGCTGCATGATATGATACCAATAGATGATACATATAGAAGTACATGCATTGAAGTGTTAGTCTATCCACAGTACTGTACTAATGTGGAGTCATTATGCAGTAAGTATTTAGGATTGTTAGAAGTATAACATGTTTTGATACTAATTACTAATAAAATATTGAAATTATCTTTGTCTCACTGCTATTCTACAGAATGTTTATTGATGAAACCTCCCTCCCCCTTACAGAAAATATCAAGGAACACTAGTCTCAATATTTATATCAATTTTCTAAATTGAAAGATTTATATAATAAAATGTCCACAAGTATCCGTTTAGAGCCCTGTGTAAAGCTGATCTGCTCATATTTCATTTTATCAGCAGATATTATGAGGTTTTGTAATTTTCAACCAGACTTTGAATAACTTAACACGTGATCCAAAATCTCAAACTTATTAGATGAGGCCGAGAATTCAAACATGAGAGCTTTTGGGCATTCTTAAAAAAAAAAAGATTTATGCTACCTTTTCATGTTTCTTTGATATCTCTATCGAGAGAGACTATAGCAGTACAAATGTATATAAAACTAGTAAAACAAAATGTATTTGTGCTTAGTGTGAGGAAGTCGGAAATCACTATCATGGTGATTAATGGAATTTAGGTCAACCATTGTACGACGTAGTAGTACATCATGTATTCTTGTATTGGACAGTTTCATAGGAGCTCGCAAAAAACTGGTGCTCAATATTTCCTGTAAGAAAGTAAATCACATGCAATATAATTGCATCATGCAAGTTTATGTATTAATGTACTAATTACAAAAACCATACACCCTACAGTCTACGATACGGGACATATGAAGTTTGTTCGTCTCGGTACAGACGCACCTGGGTGGAAAACTTTTTTGTCTGCAATACACAGAAATGCTTTTACATGTATATATGTCATTGAATTGATTATGATGACATTTTCACATGTCACACTGCCATCGGCTATATAAGGTCAAGGTAAATGAAAAAAGGTAAATGCCAAGGTAAATGAAAAAAAAAACAACGTATTTTTAGAGGAATATGAAAGTCCCGTCATTATCGATCGTTTGTTTTATTTTAAAAAATAACACAACGTTTTATTTTCTCAGTCGTATTTATTTTGACGAAAAGTTTTAAGTATGTCCTAAAGTAAATCAGGAAAGAGTAAGTATGAATAATTGCAAACGTACATCTCGGCCATATATTGATTATCACATTAAATCTTTTAGAAGATAAAAATTTGATAAAAATCTGTAAAAATGAAAAAAAAAAATCTAGATGAATGACGAAAACACTTTATCATTGTTTCGTGGGATTGTCTTGAATATCTTTTATGAGTCCTAACACTATTTCCTTATCCTCTGGGTGGTAACGTTTAAGATAAACAGGGTTGAAGTCCACTAGATCCTTTAAAGAAACGTCCTCACGCCCTTGTAGCTGCCTCTCCCAGCGGGATCCTGCCATGTCCACTAGGCTCTCCTCCAGGTACCGCGCCTCCATCCTCTCCTTCACCCCGTACTTATTTTTGTAGTATTCTGGGTGGTGGGGTTCATTACAGTAATGATGATTGAGCGCGGTTTGCCACGAAGCGTTGTCTGTATTATGCACCCAGCGGGCTGTATAGCCCACCGCCTGGGCGAGCATAAACTTTGATAAGTCATGTTTCTCGGCATCGTCGGCCTTCATGTAGGTGAGATACGGTCTTAACTTGAAGTAAGCTTTCTTTACAAACTTTCTATGTGAACATACTTGGCTAAAATGTTGTTTGATGTTAAAGTCCGTGACTAAGAGTTTATAATATTTATTCTCACAGTCATGAGAGCCTACTGCATGCTCTGCCTCTAGCTTTGCCTCCGTGTCCAGAACGTTTTCCCAAAGATATCCCACTGCCTCCGTGTAGCCTTTCTCATCGTAAACCCCCTGTACCTCGGATCGTCGTTTGTCCGGAGTCGCTGCTAATAACACTTGCAGTTTGTCCGAAGGTTCCACTGTACCGTTCGACATCTTCGCATCTGACAAATTCGATGCTATAGAAACATCCTTTTATATTTATGAATTAATTCCTTTGCAAAATTTACACTATTTTATGTTACGGAAGATATTGAAACGCTCACGTAACCTACTTTAGTTAGACTATTAATAGAATGAAAATTTTCGTCCCCGATACCTGGGATTTTGTAAGCAGAAGAACATAAATGTCACAGCGCACAGTTTATTAATGTATGAAACCTCGATGGGTTCATTAAAGATGAAATATAATTTATAGAATATTATTTTAAAGCACATAGGAAAAAACAAAACTTGAACTTTTCTTTCCCCACTGGAAATTACCAGTCTATATTGTAATCAAGTCTAAAAATAAACGTATGCATTATGCGCTTTCAGCCTATACATTTAAATCCTCCCCCTTTTCATGGATTTTACAGCTCGCTCAAAAAACGAGGGGCCTCATCGCTCACTTGGACCCTGGAAATCTCAGAGCGAATATGTGATTTATATGAGAGTTGTGAACAAAAATAAATACTTGTAATAAGGAAAGAAATATTACACATGTACTTTAAGTACACTTTTACACAATAGGCCACTCATTATACTCTGAGTCTATATATTCATTAAAATCCGTGCAAGTATTCTAGCTCATGATCAAGAAAAGATGTCAATAATTTAAGAAAAAAAGAGAAAAAGAATTATCATCAATTCTAAAAGGTCTTATTCTTTATAAAAATGCATTTACGAAAATAATAATAATAATAATAATTTATAAAAGGCTAACTTGAATGAAAAAAAATGTTGAAGTGCAAAAAAAAAGTAAATCGAATGAAATTGGAATTACTCAGATAATCTGAAAATGCGCACTCTGTAATGTAAATGTAAAAATCTAACTTTAAAAAAATTAAAGAGGGCGCTACTGAAATTATTTTTGGTGGCTCCGCTGAAAGCATCACTGATGAGAATTTAATATTCGAAACACGTGTCTGGTGCATGTAAATTGGTTTGGAATTTTCTTCAAGAGGGTAGAGAGTTGGAACCCTTCGACATTATTAGAAGCTCAGAAAATGAAAAGATCATGCCTGAAATGAACTAAATTGGGGTAAAGCATTTCACTAGGAGAGAAAAGAATAGGGTAAAATGTCAATTTTTTGTATCAAAATAAAGTCGAAAAAGACGTCAATTTTAAATAGGTCATAATTAGTTACCGGATTTTAACGAAATAAAAAACTTGAATTATACGTCCTTCCTGATCACCAAGATACCGTTGAAGACGATTTTGAAGAGGGGTACCTTCTGGGAATATTTTACCCCACCCAGGATTTATCCCTGAAGGGATTAAGCCGAAATGAAGAAACTTGGTAAAGGACTTTTAGTACTTCCTCCGAAATGTTAACAGACAGACGGACGAGGGACGGACGATCCGGTGTGACAATAGCTCACTTTGATTGAGCCTTTGGCTAAGGTGAGCTAAAGCATTATCATGGGCTAATAAGTTTCGAGATAAACTGAATGGGGTGTAAAAGACCAGTAGGAAAGGGTTCGATTCGGATGGATCTAGACAAGATATTAGAAATCAAATTTAAAAGACAGGTCTCAACTTTAGACAGGTCTCAACTTTATCCATAAATGTTACAATCTTGTACCTAAAATACAGAAGTTGTATTTTGTTTTCATTGGCTACGTAGTAGGCATTTACCGCGAAATACACATTCTGTAGAAATAAACAGAACGCTCTTGTTTATTTCAATCCAAAATCTTGTGCATTTCATGTGAACATGTCTAGGATAAATAAATGAATGACTTTAAAAGGGAGAAAAATGAAACTTTGCTTATATAATGGCCTAAAACGCAGATTCGTAGAAAGTCCCCACCCTCCCTTTTTCGGTTTTTCGTCTCTGGGGCATCGTTCCCTCCTAGATACAGTGATAACACCTTCTGTAAAGGTGGCGTTCTGTAGCTAAGAGGGGGGGGGGGGGTTCACTGTCTTAAAACCAGAAGTCTCTGACGAGACTGTAGCTCTCCTGGTTGTTTTTTTTTCTAAAACATCAATTACCTTTCTTTTTTTTTAAACCAAGACCATTGGGAGCAGGCGCTCTAACAAATCATAAGTAGCATGACAAAACAACATATCCATTAGACTGCAACTATAATAGCACTCATATAATTCATAATATCCGAGAAAAAGTATTTCAAAAAAGAATGCCACACCCATTTTCCAAGATCCTAGGGGCCAAGGGCTGCTAGCTCAAATGAACTATCAATGACACATCAAGACTACAGATCCATGATATTGGATAAGGAATTAACTCCCCATCATAAATAGCTGCAAACGAGTAGAGAGCACAACTATATACATGTAGGAAAAAATTACTACACCCATTTTCAAAGACCCTGGGGGTACAGGGCTAAAACAAAATATCAGGTGCACAACTAGACCACAGACCAATCATTGCAAAAAGAATTAATTCTACATCATTTATAGTGTCAGAGGAGTTGCAAGCACAAGATTACATAAACTTATATAGGAGAAAATGACCACACCCATTTCTAAGACCCTAAGGGTCAGGGGCTAAAACATAATATCAGGTACACAACTAGACCACAGACCCATCATATTGCAATAAGAATGTAGTCTCCATCATTTATAGTGTCAGAGGAGTTGCGAGCACAAGATTACATAGAGTTATATAGGAGAAAATGACCACACCCATTTCTAAGACCCATGGGGTCAGGGGCTCAAACAAAATATCAGGTGAACAACTATACCACAAACCCATCAAATTGCATAAAGAATTAAGTCTCCATGATTTATAGTGTCAGAGGAGTTGAGAGCACAAGATTACATAGCCTTATATAGGAGAAAATGACCACACCCATTTCTAAGACCCTGGGGTCAGGGGCTCAAACAAAATATCAGGTGCACAACACGACCACAGACAAATCATATTGCAATAAGAATTAAGTCTCCATCATTTATAGTGTCAGAGGAGTTGCAAGCACAAGATTACATAGAGTTATATAGGAGAAAATGACCACACCCATTTCTAAGACCCTGGGTGTCAGGGGCTCAAACAAAATATCAGGTGCACAACTAGACTACGAAACCATCATATTGAAAAAAGAATTAAGTCTCCATCATTTATTGTGTCAGAGGAGTTGCAAGCACAAGATTACATAGAGTTATATAGGAGAAAATGACCACACCCATTTCTAAGACCCTGGGGGTCAGGGGCTCAAACAAAATATCAGGTGCACAACAAGACCACAGACCCATCATATTGCAAAAAGATTTAAGTCTCCATCATATATAGTTTCAGAGGAGTTGCCAACACAAGGTTACATAGAGTTATATAGGAGAAAATGACCACACCCATTTCTAAGACCCTGGGGGTCAGGGGCTCAAACAAAATATCAGGTGCACAACAAGACCACAGATCCATCATATTGCAAAATGATTTAAGTCTCCATCATTTATAGTGTCAGAGGAGTTGTCCGGACAAGATTACATAGAATTTAATGACCACGCCCATTTTATAAGACCCTGGGGGTCAGGGACTAAAACTAAATGTCAGGTGCACAACTAGACCATGGACCAAGTAAAATGCAAAAAGAATTAACTTTCTATCTTTAACAGTTTCAGAGGAGTTGTCCGGACAAGATTACATAGAATTTAATGACCACGCCCATTTTCTAAGACCCTGGGGGTCAGGGACTGAAACTAAATGTCAGGTGCACAACTAGACCATGGTCCAAGTAAAATGCAAAAAGAATTAACTTTTTATCTCTAACAGTTTCAGAGGAGTTGTCCGGACAAGAATTGTTTACGGACAGACGGACAGACAGACAGACGGACAGACGGACGGACGCCGGACAAAGGGTGATCGCATAAGCTCGACTGGTCTGAGACCAGTAGAGCTAAAAACTGTTCCATTTTCCATTGATTTCTATAGAAAAAAAGGCATACTTCGCCCCAAAATTTAGGAAAACGATACACGATAAATCTTATCCAACAGCTGATAATGATGAAACCAAGCACTGGCACAAGCATCAATTTTATGAAAGAATTTTCTTTAAGTTCCCATTTTGAAAATTCTACTATTTCAGGCCAGATTTTACGCCTTATCAGTCATATCAGCTCCTTTTGGTCTTGACCTTTGACCCAGTGAACCTGACATGAATCTATGAGGAAAAATCGAATACGAATGGCACTACAACGTAACACTTAAATTATCACAAGATAAGTACCGGTATTTTACATTGAATCTGTTGAGGAAAATCCGTGCATACTCGTCTTCATAAATCGCGGATCCGATACGTTCCAACCGTACGACGATTTGGACGTATCCGTGCCTCCTCGTGGCCGTTCTAGTTATATACAGGCTAGATGAAGAGAAAAACTGTAATCTGAGGTTTATGGTTATAATATGGAATAAAACCATTTAAATTCCTTAATTCCTAATGGTTGAATTTCCTCAGCGAAAAATGCATTAACCGACCCTTTCATTCTGGTTCCACGTCCGTTAAATAGTAAAATAAATACTAAGGCACGGTCCATTTGATATTCTGGGGGGGGGGGGGGGGGGGGGGGGGCTTGGGTTTTTTGTCGGAGCAAGATTTTTTTTTTTCGCCTCGGACCGGGGCAAAATTATTTTTTTCTTGCAAAGTCGGAGCAAGGAAATTTTTTTTAACAAAGTGATGTGCAAATAAATTAAGAATTTTTGTGTTTTATCAATAGAAATGATTTATATTTATTTACTCAAAACTCTAAATATTGATATATACTTTATTTTTATGCAAGTATTCAATTCAATTCTAAATAGAGAGATAAAACTAGATTTTTACAATACAATTCTAAATAAACAAAATTCATATAAGGTACATGCATATAAGAGGGTCTGTGGGGAAGGTCTTCTAGACAAATTTTTAAATGTTGAATTTGTAAATTGGTGAATAATTGAAGTTCTCCTTCCATGCTTACAAGAACATGAAATTAGACTCTATGAGACACATGCAACATGTATTAATAGTAATACATAAATATTGCTAACACTTTTGATATCTTCAAATGAACTTTGACATTATTAAATAATGTTTGATAGAAAACTATGGCGAGCGAAGCGAGCCAAAATTTTTTTGATAGACTGAAAACTGTGGCGAGCGAAGCGAGCCGGAAAAATTTCAAGAATTTCAGCAAAATTTTATGGTAATTCTTTAAATTCAGATTATTTGTAAAAGCAAGATTATTTTTTTCTGTCACACCATAAGCAAATTAATTTTTTTCATCAAAATTCAGAGCAAAATTATTTTTTTCGAAAAAAACCCAAGCCCCCCCCCCCCCCCCCCCCAGAATATCAAATGGACCGTGCCTAAGTTATAAACAGAACTGACCTACAAGATGTCTTTAGGGTCCCCTGGTTTAAGCAATCAATTCATTTAGTTTCATCTTCATAGCCCAAGAATGACTTAATTAGAAATTAAACCCAATTTACCATACATGCCAGGCGTGACCTTGACCTTTCCTTTGACCCACAAATGGAGGTACTCCTTTCACCTTGTGTAATCTATGTATGACGTTTCAACTCTGAAGGTCAAGAATAATTATGGTGTGGAATGCTATGTCGCAACCTAAAATATAATAACAACCTAAAATGTAATAAACTGGATTTATTACATTTTAGGTTGAGGTTGCGACAATGCTATTGTTCATACATAACAATGCAAGTTTTGACATTGACCCTTTGAAACGCAAAGTCAAAAGGGACCCTCCTTTGACCATAAGCAATCTATTTGTGAAGTTAAATTGCTGTAAGTAAAGAAATATTTGAGTTATGGTGTGGAGATGTTAAAAGCTATTATTTGTATACTAGTATGCCAGTTTTGACATTTTGATCCATAGATCAATAGAGATCATCCTTTTATCATGGACAATCAAAGTGTTTATGTGAAGTTATATCATTTGGGCTCAAGAGTTGTTGGAGTTATGGTATGGAAATGCTTTTTTTCTAAACAAGCTTAATTAGACCTTGACCTTTGACATTTTTATTACATGAACCTTGAATTAATATGGATCCTTCTTTCCTGATGGACAATTTGATTGCCCCTTTGATTTGTATGACCATAGGCATAACCAGCAAGTGCTGATATAGCCATTCAAATTCAGATACTAGTACATCTTGGTGCATGACAACAACAATGCCAGATGTAGAAAACATTTTATTTTCTATACTTCATATTACACAGCAACAATATCATATAAAATTCAATGTACGAAATTCATTATGCAATATATATTAGTAATGTTTCTTAACATCACCATACAAGTATCATTACATGTATCCTATACATGAACAGCTCTAAAGTCATTAATCACATGTAAATATAATGGGCCCTTGTAGAATTATAACCATAATCCTACACAAGACACGCACAAATTCTCTCGTCAATTTGTTAGACGTGTTGTACATAAATAATTCTAAATGCAGTGATTTCTAGAGCAATAAAACACAATCTAGAACTTCATATAATGTAAATAGAATTTATCATAATTATATGGATAAAATTATTTTATCACCATAATATTGAAAAATAAAAATCTTACAACCAATTAATTCTATGAATCATTCATACAAAAAAATACCCGGTAGGTATAAAATGATTACTTGAAACAAGTCTTTAAGCAATAAATTGACGAAATGAAACTGGTAAAAAAATACTACAGACACTATATATGTTTACTCATCTCTGAAATGTAAAGATTTCAAAATTTGATAATGAGACTTGTTCAGATTTGTATATGAATTACTTAAATTATTTTTAATCATAAATTCTTTGTACATGCATGTATTTTCAGAGTAAGGATATAGAAAAGGCATGCAGAGATTGTGAAACTTTAAACGATAAAGTCAACCAGAATCTATCACAAAGCACCTTAAAGCTTATAACATGTACATGTATTTTGGCAAGCACTGAATCATCACTGATGTTAACACCATATCTTATGATGCTCTTGATAAATAGCACTTATTCATTGTCTTAAAATTATAAAATAAACAATATGAAACCTAATACTAAATCTTAAAACACACTTCACTGAGATCAAAGAAAGCACAATTAAATAAAACAAAACTGAACTGATCTTAAGTACGATATAAAGCACTTGAGAGGAAGAGTTGATTCTTCAAGCCTTCCTGTGGTGAATGTGACACTAACATACCACACTTCCCCTCCCCTCTGATATCAAACCAGAAATAAATACAAAGTACAACTATTTCAGTTATACAGGGAAATGCTGGTGGTATTTTCCATTTGATAACATCATCATCAAGTAGAACTTTGTGTGAGGTATACAAAACTGAAAATTTTCAGGGTGTGGTCCAATCCTTGTTTTTTGAAAACTCTCTCGTGTCAGTCTTATTACTTTTATTTTCGCCATATTACTGTAATAAGGAAGGTTTCACTTGTCTTTTGTGGGTGGTGGTTCATCGGCCTCGTAGATAATTCTCAGGTTTATGAATCCAGATCTGACATAGAGAAAATGATTAAGTTTTCTGTGACTTTGAAGAATGTTACATTACGTGTATATTCCTTCTGAACAAATAGTAAAGATTTGATTACCTTGAAAGTGATTGAAGTTCAAATACATGTACATGTATCAAAACATAAAACTACAGATTTTCAACACAGAGCTTTGTTAAAACAAACTTAAACTTTTTATGGATGTCATTTTCAAATACATGTACTCTTACCTTTTTAGGTAGAGCCATATCACTGTACCAAGTAATTCCTTGATAATGACCACAGACATGTAGACCAATACTATATAACATGTATCTGATATAATCTGTCTGATACTGGTAAGGAATGTGTCCATCTGTACCTCTGCTACTGTGGAATCAGACCTCTCCATCCTTAAAATGAAAGTAAACATTGTTAACACTAGATCACAGACATGTAGACCAATACTATATAACATGTATCTGATATAATCTGTCTGATACTGGTAAGGAACGTGTCCATCTGTACCTCCGCTACTGTGGAATCAGACCTCTCCATCCTTAAAATGAAGGTAAACATTGTTAACACTAGACCACAGACATGTAGACCAATACTATATAACATGTATCTGATATAATCTGTCTGATACTGGTAAGGAACATGTCCATCTGTACCTCCGCTACTGTGGAATCAAACCTCTCCATCCTTAAAATGAAAGTAAACATTGTTAACACTAGATCACAGACATGTAGACCAATACTATATAACATGTATCTGATATAATCTGTCTGATACTGGTAAGGAACGTGTCCCTCTGTACCTCCGCTACTGTGGAATCAGACCTCCCCATCCTTAAAATGAAAGTAAACATTGTTAACACTAGATCACAGACATGTAGACCAATACTATATAACATGTATCTGATATAATCTGTCTGATACTGGTAAGGAACATGTCCATCTGTACCTCCACTACTGTGGAATCAGACCTCCCCATCCTTAAAATGAAAGTAAACATTGTTAACACTAGATCACAGACATGTAGACCAATACTATATAACATGTATCTGATATAATCTGTCTGATACTGGTAAGGAACATGTCCATCTGTACCTCCACTACTGTGGAATCAGACCTCCCCATCCTTAAAATGAAAGTAAACATTGTTAACACTAGATCACAGACATGTAGACCAATACTATATAACATGTATCTGATATAATCTGTCTGATACTGGTAAGGAACATGTCCATCTGTTATCTCCACTACTGTGGAATCAGACCTCCCCATCCTTAAAATGAAAGTAAACATTGTTAACACTAGATCGCAGACATGTAGACCAATACTATATAACATGTATCTGATATAATCTGTCTGATACTGGTAAGGAACGTGTCCATCTGTACCTCTGCTACTGTGGAATCAGACCTCTCCATCCTTAAAATGAAAGTAAACATTGTTAACACTAGATCACAGACATGTAGACCAATACTATATAACATGTATCTGATATAATCCGTCTGATACTGGTAAGGAAAATGTCCATCTGTACCTCCGCTACTGTGGAATCAGACCTCTCCATCCTTAAAATGAAAGTAAACATTGTTAACACTAGATCGCAGACATGTAGACCAATACTATATAACATGTATCTGATATAATCTGTCTGATACTGGTAAGGAACGTGTCCATCTGTACCTCTGCTACTGTGGAATCAGACCTCTCCATCCTTAAAATGAAAGTAAACATTGTTAACACTAGATCACAGACATGTAGACCAATACTATATAACATGTATCTGATATAATCTGTCTGATACTGGTAAGGAACATGTCCATCTGTACCTCTGCTACTGTGGAATTAGACCTCCCCATCCTTAAAATGAAAGTAAACATTGTTAACACTAGATCACAGACATGTAGACCAATACTATATAACATGTATCTGATATAATCCGTCTGATACTGGTAAGGAAAATGTCCATCTGTACCTCCGCTACTGTGGAATCAGACCTCTCCATCCTTAAAATGAAAGTAAACATTGTTAACACTAGATCACAGACATGTAGACCAATACTATATAACATGTATCCGATATAATCTGTCTGATACTGGTAAGGAACATGTCCATCTGTACCTCTGCTACTGTGGAATTAGACCTCTCCATCCTTAAAATGAAAGTAAACATTGTTAACACTAGATCACAGACATGTAGACCAATACTATATAACATGTATCTGATATAATCTGTCTGATACTGGTAAGGAACGTGTCCATCTGTACCTCTGCTACTGTGGAATTAGACCTCCCCATCCTTAAAATGAAAGTAAACATTGTTAACACTAGATCACAGACATGTAGACCAATACTATATAACATGTATCTGATATAATCTGTCTGATACTGGTAAGGAACATGTCCATCTGTACCTCCGCTACTGTGGAATCAGACCTCTCCATCCTTAAAATGAAAGTAAACATTGTTAACACTAGACCACAGACATGTAGACCAATACTATATAACATGTATCTGATATAATCTGTCTGATACTGGTAAGGAACATGTCCATCTGTACCTCCGCTACTGTGGAATCAGACCTCTCCATCCTTAAAATGAAAGTAAACATTGTTAACACTAGATCACAGACATGTAGACCAATACTATATAACATGTATCTGATATAATCTGTCTGATACTGGTAAGGAACATGTCCATCTGTAATCTCCACTACTGTGGAATCAGACCTCCCCATCCTTAAAATGAAAGTAAACATTGTTAACACTAGATCACAGACATGTAGACCAATACTATAGAACATGTATCTGATATAATCTGTCTGATACTGGTAAGGAACATGTCCATCTGTAATCTCCACTACTGTGGAATCAGACCTCCCCATCCTTAAAATGAAAGTAAACATTGTTAACACTAGATCACAGACATGTAGACCAATACTATATAACATGTATCTGATATAATCTGTCTGATACTGGTAAGGAACGCGTCCATCTGTACCCCACAACTGTGGAATCAGACCTCCCCATCCTTAATACAATGAAAACGTGGTTGACACTATATGAATGACAAGATCGATTTGCATACAAGTGGTCTAGTCGTATTCAAATAGTTTTACTATCAAATTTTCCTTTGAGTCAACATTTATGTGGGAGGTCCTTAATAATGGTCACTTTTCACAACAAGCAATTTGGAAAAATCATGATACATTTATGCCAACTCTGTTATGATCAAGAAATCATTTTCAATTATGAAAGTCCTCTGACCTTGACCTTTTGCTCCCAAAATCAATAACGTACATACTTGGCTCATGAACAATATTTCTGACACGCTTCATGAAGATAGAACCAATACATACTCATTTATTACTTGAAAATTAAAGTCCTTGACCTTTGATCTAAATATCGTCAGGAGATACTGAAAGAACTGACTCAAGGGAAAATTTTCTTGCAAATTGCATAATGATAGGTGCAATACATATGCCATTATGACCTGGAAACCATTTTCAATCATCTAAGTGCTATGACCTTGACATTTGCCTTTATGACCTCCAAATGATTACAGTATCCTTGACTCATGGTAAGTAAAAGTATGAAGTTTTGTTGCAATAAACCTCTCCTGAACAATTGTTGATGCCTCCCTGTACTTCCGCCCAATCATTCATCTTACATCAAATTACGAGTCGAGTTTTGCAATCTGGCCACTATGTATAATTCTAGAGAAGGTTACAATAATCTCATTTTCCTTCTTATTATGCTTATACATGTACCTCCAGTAAAACTTTGGTTGTATCTGTTCAAATTCACACGATGAAAGAGACATTTCTTGGAACTTGGTTTCTAAGGAGCTTCCACATTCCGTGTTAGGATCTAAGCTCTGTAGATACTGACAATAAAACTCTGTATGGGCCGTATGAAGGCTGTGCCACTGTCTCTCTATCATCTGATTTAAATGTAGGTGGCGCTTCAGGTATAAACTCATGAGTTCCTGGTACGTAGGGTATTCCATAGTGTTGATACGTCTGGCATGAAAATCTATCCTTCTGTTGATAAACGCTTCATTTATACGTAACAGGTCATCCTGAAATGTAAGGCATATAAATTAAACACAAACATCATAATTGTGTTTGTTGAAAAATCAATATCCATATATTTAACCCTTCAATACCAAAACATGTGTTTGAAGACAGAATGTACATTTACTGTTCTACTTATGACTATTTTCTGATGATATAAGGATATCATTCTTTACATTTTAGAATGCGCAGTTATAAATTCTCATATTGATATATCATGCTGTAAGAGAGAACTTTATAGCAATAATATTATCAAGAATGCAGTACTAACCATATTGTTATAATATCCAAGGTAACTGAAAGTTTCCCTATTGACAAAGTGGAATGTTGCCATGGAGATGACATAAACAAACAAGCAGACAAACATGGTGGCAATGACTTTAGGTACAAACATACTGGATAAAGTCTGAAAGAAAATTAAGTTTCATGTACATGTATTTTGTTCATACATGTAAAATAATTCAAAAGCATTATTAAAAAATAATAAACATATAAAAGCTACAGTTGACAAAATAATGATTTTTCAATTCTTCTCCAATGGTCATGAGGTTATGAGAAGGCAGTTGGTTATATATATATATACATTTACTTTTTTGATAAGGCAATCAATTATAATCTGTACTTACTTTGAACACAAAATCTGAACAGGATTTACCAAAACCAGTTTTAAACAATCTACTTTGTCTCTTTGTCAATCCATCAGGAGATGTCATGTCTGTAAGCAAATTTAATATCAATTAATTTCTTTCTACATGTATGTTTAAATATTTGATGCACAAAAAAATAAACATTTCTAGATCAGTTTATACATACATGTATATAGCTCTTGGTAAATTGTTTGAAAATCTTTCAAGTGTAGAGAGAATAATGTAAGCAAGACTTATTGAAGGATGCATGTGTGATATTCATACTTACCAGTTTTTTCCCTTATATCCACAAATATGGGATATCCAAACAGGAAAAGTCTTGCTACTCCCACAGCCTTGAGCATGCGATGCAAGAACCAGGCAATGTCTATCAGTATCATGACAGCTAGGAACAGGTAGTAACTATTATATCTGTACCCGGCCTCTTGCCTCTCCCCCTCCTGCTGGCCGACGCCCATCACTGTTCTGTTGGACATGTACCCTGGCTCCTTCTTGTTGTTTACCCATATATTATGGACTTCTACAAACTTGTTGTTCTGGTCCATGCTAACTTTGTTTTTACCACTAGTACGCATGTCCTTGGCATTGGGGCTAGTTTGGAAAACGGCGTCGAAACGTGGAACTTGGGGCAGGGGAATTGACATACCTGGAGACAAACATAGGTAATCACAGATTACGAAGCTCACCTCGTGGCAGCAAAATTCAATTCAAACATATTTCTAAATACATGTATATTGGCTTTTAAAGGCAAAATCATTCAAGAGGAAAAAGTAGGTCAATTTCATTTTATGAAAGAATGATCAAAGATACATCCAATATGTAAGTTTGGTACATGTAGCACTTATACTTTGCTCAATATTGGCTTTTAAAGGCAAAATCACTCAAGCAGAAAAAGTAGGTCAAGGCCATTACATGAAAGTTTGATCAATGATACATCCAATAAGCAAGTTTGGTACATGTAGCACTTATACTTTGCTCAATAATGGCTTTTAAAGGCAAAATCACTCAAGCGGAAAAAGTAGGTCAAGGTCATTTTATGAAAGTTTGATCAAAGATACATCCAATGTGCAAGTTTGGTACATGTAGCACTTATACTTTGCTCAATATTGGCTTTTAAAAGCAAAATCACTCAAGTGGAAAAAGTAGGTCAGATGCTGCATCCGATGCATGGATCCATCTCGGCATCCAAAGATGAATCACTTGTGCAAGTTTGGTTACTGTAGCATTACTACTTGGTCAGATACTGAGCTACCCCAAACTTCCTAACCAAGTCACTCAAGCGGAAAATGTAGGTCAGATGCTGCATCTGATGCATGGGTTCACCTCAGCATCCAAAGATGAATCACTTGTGCAAGTTTGGTTAATGTAGCATCAGTACTTTGTCAGATACTGAGCTACCCCAAACTTCTTGACCAAGTAACTCAAGTGGAAAATGTAGGTCAGATGCAGCATCCGATGCATGGGTTCACCTCAGCATCCAAAGATGAATCACTTGTGCAAGTTTGGTTACTGTGGCATCAGTACTTTGTCAGATACTGAGCTACCACAAACTTCTTAACCAAGTGACTCAAGCGGAAAATGTAGGTCAGATGCAGCATCCGATGCATGGGTTCACCTCAGCATCCAAAGATGAATCACTTGTGCAAGTTTGGTTACTGTAGCATCAGTACTTTGCCAAATACTGAGCTACCCCAAACTTCTTAAACGGACGCGGACGCGCGGGGGTATAGCATAAGCTCACTCAACTTCGTCGAGGTGAGCTAAAAAATGTATTCTTGGTTATCAGAACTAATATATGAAATACATGTACACGTATAAAGCAATATGTTTCAATTTTTTGTGAGTGACTGCATTTCAATTTAATGGACTGGCATGCAGAGAGGGAAATTGAAAATTTGAAAATACATGTAGTTCTGCTTACTTGATTCCTATAGCCTATATTCTTTAGGCCAAACTAAATTTTATTTCACCATCACATTGTTCACTGTAACTGTGTAACCATAATTAATGAATATAATTAAGTAAAGTAAAACTTGTTTTTCTATAGAAATCAATTAAACCCAAATGGAAAGAGAATTCTTCATCATGGCAATTTGAAATACATGTAGGTATCCTTTAATGCACAAGTTTTCCTTTTGTTACCTTGAGAAAACTGGGCAAGATCTTGCTGAATTCCCACCCATTCCATAAATGGCTTTGTAGGGGAATTAACAAAGTCTCTAAGGTTCTTTACGGCACGGTGTAAAAATGAGGCTCCCTTAAACCATTTGTTTCTCCGTATACTGTTGACAGTTTCCTGGATATCTGCAGCAAACGTCCTCTCCATGTGGTTTATAAATCTCTTATAGCGGTCCCTGGGAAAAAAATGTTTTTGTGAAACACTTGCATGTATGACATACTGTTTCTTGTTCACACCAGTATCGTAAAGTGTAAGTTGATTGTAAAAACATCATAGAGTATAGTTCTATTATACAAGCACTAAAGACCAAAATACATGTATAATAGATGCATGAATTTTTGAAAGAAATATTACCCTTCAAAGATTATCAAGTTTTTAACAGACAATTTGAGAATATATATTTTTTTATACTGAGGTAAAAAGCACAATCAGTAAATGTTACTTTTTTCTATAATAGCGAAAGTCTGAAAGTACATGTATGTAAACTATCCTATCCGTGCCATTAAAAAATAGTACTCACTCAAATGTATTGATATCATCTTTAAACTTCTGTAGGAGCTCTCTGGTATGCTTCATCAAAACGTCATGTAAGTCCTGCTTCTCAATCTTCCCTTTTACCTCTTTTTCCATCATTAATCTTATCTATAAATACAAATAATACAGTGAAAAGTCTCTAGAAACAAAGAACAATACAGTACATACAACTTAATTTTCTCAAGTCTGAAACTGAGTGATTTTAAAGCAAAATTTTTGGAACTACTGAACTTTAAATAAAACTGATCAAAACATCTACATATACAAGAAAATATGAACATTTCACAATTTTAAAAAATTTCTTAGGAATCTTTAATATGTAGCAAAAAGCGAGATAATCCTCATTAACCTAATAACAAATTTCTGCAAGAAATAAGTTTCACATGTCATAACACCCTGTACCTGTTGGAAGCCTTGTGTTATAGTCTTCATATCTCTCTGACACTGTGTCTTACTGTAATTGGCCACATTATTCTGACGACGTAACTCAGTGTACAGGTATCTCTCCATACTGTCCAGTTCCAGATGACTGATTGCAGTCTTCACAGACCGCTGCTCTTGATAGTTCTTCAGAAAAGCTGCTGTATCACTGAAATTATCATAGGTACATGTATATAGTGTGACAGAAATGATACTAAAATTTCAATTTTAAAATTTGTTTCATCAAAATTACAAATCTTATAATTATTATACATGTACCATACTATATAATTGTATCTCAATGAGTACCTTCAAAGTCATTTAAATTTATCAAGTAAATTTACTCACTGAGTAATCAGCTCTAGTATAGACCCTTTCACATTATCTGTGGTACTAAATTTGAATGCCAGTTCCGGGGGACAACGGATAGATTGCGCATGCACTAGTGACGTCATTTGATTGTTCTAGGACATTTAGCACGGAATCATGTATTGTTTGTTCCGCGGAAAACATCTTGGAACAATCGAATTACGTCACTGGTGCATGCGCAATCTATCCGTTGTCCCCCGGAACTGGCCTTCAAATTCAGTACCGCAGATAATGTGAAAGGGTCTAAGACAAAAAGTGAAACTGTATATATACATACATGTATTGAAAAAATAACAACGCCGAATTAAAACTTTTAATTCGGCATTTGTTATTTTTTCAATATATTGAAACTTGTGGAGAGACTTATTGACTGTTTATTGATACATACATGTATGTAGACACAACACGTTTATTTACCTATTTACAGCCAGTATGATGAGTGAAAGTACAGTCATGGATATAAACACGGCATAGAGGAACTGTATTGTTATGTATACAACAACCAACACCAGGTGGCACCAGTGGAAACGTAACACATCACCCTGCGGCTGACCTGTATCATATTATCATATAAACTTCATTTATTTTTCTTTTTACCAAACAAAGCAGTTTTCATTAAAGAGTAATCCAATTAAAACCATTCAAGATCAATAGAAATATATTAATCATTTTTTGCTAAAAACAGAAAAACCAATTACCAAATTTGATGAGAATCCCAAACGTGGCAATGAAGAGAAGCAACATCACAGCTCCACAAACGGAGGCAATAAACGGGATAGAGAAATGTGGTGGCTGTACGGCTTCTTTAGACTGCATCATAGACATACCATTGGAGTAATTACTGTCTGTAAATACAAATTTACATGTACTTTTAAAACTGTTCAGGATCGTTGCATATAAATGGTGCTTTAGTGACATTAAGAAAACTTAGATACCAGCTTCTGACATCTCCATCTCAATCTATTTATTTGAAAAGATAGAAACAATATTTCTCTTTTGAAATGCACACAATTTCTGAAACCCAAAATATTAAAACTTACGTAGTATTACTCTTATCGGAATTAGAAAATCCCATGTAACAATGTTTACTGACATCATACATGTTATATCAAGTGGGGAAACATGTTTACTCACTGACCTTCATAGACTGTTTTAGATGCAGGTTTATAAAGATGTAGTTGTAATGTTCCCTTTGAATCCCTGACTTGTATAATATACTCTCTGTCTGATGTCCGTTTGTCTCCGTTAGGAGTGTAAAACTCCATCTTGAACTGTAGCGGACATTTGACCTGTACATCATACTGATACAGAGGTGTTTTGGAGTAAGCCGGGTCAGAAATATTGATACTGAGGACACCTACAATAATATGTACATTGTGTGTAGATTAAAATTCTGGCAAAGCTAACATTCTAACTTCTTAACGCTAGATATCAACTTCTAGTGATTTCTTTTTTCTTGTCTAATACAAAAAGAATAAGTTGTACCTGGACATGATGTTAATTCTCCAGTAATGCTCAGTATCAGATGTGTGGTATTGTGGGTAATATTACCCATGAGGCTGTCTTGCCTAAGCTTTCCCATTGGATAAAGAGAAGACAAGATGGATGTATGGCTCGCTATGCCTATTTTAACAATAGGCGTGGCTGTAGTGTTGGTTATGACGTAGGTAAAGTTCCCCTTGTATTGACCAATCAGATCGGAGAAATGAGTATAAGGATCATCTGAGCCTACAGCAAGACGCAAATCCTCCAGGGCTTCATCCTCACAGTTCTTATTACCTGTAAGGAAAATGAAATAAATATACATGGAATTGTGTACATAACCTTTCATTTCAAAAGAATAATTTAAGCTTCCCTCTTATTTTGAAAATTGTTAATCAGCCATTTTAAAAATAAAGAAGCAAGATGATGATAACTTTGTATAGGTACATTTTCTTTATTTAAACTGGAATATTATTTTTCTGGATATAAATAAATGGGAACAAATATTATGATTAACTATACTATATTATCAAAACTACATGTATATGTGGGACAGAGACACGGATGCATGGATGCACAGACATGTGCATGATACTATATACCCTCACCATTTTTTGTGGGGGTATAAAAATGTTACTGTTTGCATAAATTTGTATATGCATTTTTATTATTTCACATGAATACATACACATGTAAAACTTAATAAATACACATACATAATTGGTACATTAACCTACCGAATGTAGTGCCAGTCAACTTGAATGGCATGACAGGTCTTACAAGGGCAGAATTTCCTGCTATGTAGGTGTTTTTAGCTTCTGAACCACGATTCTTGTACAGCCCTACTTTGGCTTTCTCCCCCCTAGCTGAGGCCTCTATCATGTCAGGGATCTGAGATAACTTAGAATCTATCTCAACATTCACAATATGGTCCCTGAAATAAAATCACATTAAGACTTTATTTTCAGATATATGACACATATACATTTTGAATTCCTTTGAAAAATCATACAATTTATGATTTATATGAAGAATTACCTAGACTTCAGTTTTCCATATTTCTCCCAGGATTTATCGCCATGTATGGTAAAGCTCTGTGACATAAGTGTAGTGTAATGGTGTCGTATCGTATAGCGTAATTCCATCAGCTTCTGATTGGACACTGGCTTCATATGACAAAAGAAGTTTCTATGGTTACCACTGAATATTGGTTTCAAATGGAACTCTAATAAATTACCATTCTGACATCTGAAAAGAAATTGGAATATCTTTCTGACTGAACTAAGAAACTGAACTGACAGAACTGGCAACCCTAAAATTCAAACTGGAATGAAATACATATATATGGCTTTATACATGAAGTTAATTCAAATATTTCATCTATAATTATACATGTACTTTTCTTTAGAAACAATTGCAGAACAATATTGGTACATGTAACTTTGAACTCATTTCTTAAATACTCTGGAGTCAAGTTTTGAAGGATAGTCTCTTGAGTTTAAAATCAAGTAAAGCAGAAACCCTGATTTTATTCTGACATCATTTTACGCAACAAATATACACTAATCATTTCGTTCAACTTGACGTATTATAAAGAATGAATATCAGAGTACTATTTTGAAATGACATACATGTGAAAAACATTGTATTGTGTACCTTTCTGTTTTACATTTATAATCCTGATGACTTTGGCAGACCTCCGAGCAGTTCCTCTTACAGCAGCAAGTGAAGCATGCTGGGAGTCGTGGGGAGCGGCCATTATCAGATTCCTTCACTGAACACTCCCCTCCCTGTAACATCATAGGCTTGGCACAATTCCAAGTACAGTTAAAGCATGCCTCATTGCTTGTTACACAGCTGAAATTATAGCGCAAGTCATATCATTGATCAAATTCTCATCTAGTTCCTATAAATTAACATTTTCATCATAGACACTGAATTATGTCCTTGACCTTTGACATCTAGGTTAAATATCGAATAGTATTCAACCTACAAGGCTGTAACAAATTTCCATTGCTTGTAGTACACTATCTTTGACACTTTTAACTCTCCATTTTTGCATCCAACATATCTTAAAATTGCAATTCTTTAAAATCTAGGAACAATGCATACTATACATATGCATTAGTGAATATCTTCATAATCATTCAATATGTCATAATATTTAATGAGTTATGAGCTCATGACCAACTACTTTGCGCATACTTTTCATTCTGATCCACCCAGACTGTGTTGGTTGTGCTAAACTCATCATCCACTGCAAACACACTGCTGACGGGTCCCGGCTCCGAGCACAGGATAGATGAGTCAGGGGTGGATCCAGAGGTGGGAAATCTGCCGTGTAGTATGTACGTCTCACATGGCAGGATCAGACGCATGCCAGCATAACTCTCTGTCTGGTACGTCATATTCTACAGATAAAATAAGATTCACATTTAGATCATCAATAAGTTATAAAACATTCTTACGAATATCTAAAATAACTTTTACTCATCCTATTTTTCTTTAGGATGACAAATTAGAATTCTTATGTAGCCAGATATAAAAGATATTGCATAAACTGGCACCATTTTTGTTCTACAATACAAAAAATATGACAATGTATCAAGACTACACATTCAATTGACAATGACAATGCAATTTAAATGGTTTTTATACCAGATGGGTGGTATAATAGAGTTCGTATTTGGAAGGTACAGGATAAGGACAGTGCTGGTTAAGAACATCTGTGTTTCCATGGTAATGTAGATTGTCATTCTGTAAGGCATGGTCCACTGGTTCAAATTTTGCCGCAGGGTGAAAATACTTGACATCTACTTCCACATAAAATCCTGATCCTGTAAATAGTTTTACATGTATAAGAAATCAGAATATAAAACTTCCAATTCTGTTGGTATCCCAATTATTTTTTTCAATTTTCATATCTTTTAGTCACTTTGCCCTCGTTGGAGTACATGTATAATACATGACAGTGGCAAGACTGATACCTAAAATCTCAAGTTTCATGGACTTGTTTACATAATTTTGAATGCCTCATGCAATATCTTACCCTTTTTGAAGGTGTTTCTCCAGACCTTAAACTTCGCTGTGTATGGCATTTCAGTTTCTTCATCTGTAGCAGTATCTAGCTTGTTCTCTAGGATCAAATTAGAGCTGGTATGCGGCTCGGCAAGTTCTCTCATATCTTATAACAGAATAAAAACGCACATCTAATCATTAAGGTGTTTTTAACTACTAACATTTATTATTGGAACATTGTTAGCATATATAAAAGACAACTATAAAATGTACCTCAAGAACTTGATGAAGAAACTGTAAACCTGGTTATTTTCACGGGAGGAAAATTTTGCGATTATAACACTAAGACTTTTATCGTGGGGGAAATATTCGCGATAAAAATGTCTTTCCCATTGTAAGAATGCAGTGGGGACATTTTCGAGTGGGGGAAATTTTCGCGAAATCCCTCTTAATTCGCGAAAAATGCGAAAATTACCCCTACACGAAAATTTTCACGTTTACAGTATACAAGAATTTACCTTTGCACTCCCTATTTTGTGTCTTCAAGCATCTTTTATACTCAAATTGATCACTAGGGCATTTCTGCTGGCACACTGTAAAAGGAATATCCGATTATGAAAACTTAATCCACTTTTAAAACTTGTACTTCAGAGAAATGGACATGTGCTAGAATTGGCTTTAAGAATAACTGAAAATCGAAACACTTATTTTAAGAATAATGACACAAAATATTCTCTTTTTTTTATATTTTGCGAATATTTAAAGATACATACTTCTGCATATAGTATCTTTGTCTTTCCCACATGGCCTATGCATATAGAATCCACTGCTGCATTCCTTTGTACATTCTAAACAAAAAGATGACATAAAGAGAGAATATACTTATTCATGTGCACCTGTATTATATGCAATGGTCATCCAAATAATGCGAACATCATAAAACATTGGATAGCATACATATATGTGCTTTTGCGACGTGTTTAAGCAGGAGATATCAAATTAGAAAAGAAGCCAAATTTGCTATATATATATATACATATATTCTAAAAAAAACATCTCATTGACGTAAGCAAAATCAGAGAAATAGTGACTCACCGAGACAAGTTTTATCTGAATTTTTTCCACATGACTGATCTTGATACGTTCCAACTCTACATGGTGCATCACATTCTTAGAGAGAAAATAAAACAAAACTTTAAGCAGTGATTAGTGAGGAGTGAATATCTACACGTAAGTTTTACTTTCATGTAAGACGAAAAACTTGAGAAAAAAAATTTCATAACTCTTAACCCTATATATTCAGCTGGAGATTAATAGAATCTATCACCCCTTTGTACAAGGACAGGGAAATCCCACCCGAGTATCAAAGATTTGCAGTCCACGACGAGGCTTGCCGAGTCATGGACGTTGCAAATCTTTGATACGAGGGTGGGATTTCCCTGTCCCTGTACAAAGGGGTGATTGATTATTTTTCTCTCACCCATATATTTTTATATAATTCATAAATAAACATTGCTTGTTTATGTTAAATGTCGCACTACTAGTATGTGACGTCAAACACTGCTAACCTTACGCAAACGCCTATGACGTCACAATACGGGGGTTCGAGACAAACATCCGGGGGTGCGAGACAGAGTTGTCTCAGAACGGGTAAATCTGTAGATATCTCTGTCAGGGGTAAGAGAAAATACATTCTAAGACTTATAAAATGGACAATAATCTCTGTGACCTACTTTGTATACCAATCCACATGTCAAGAAGTTTACAGTAAAATGATGGAAGGACAAAGTGACTATTAAATTGATAGACAGAATTATACATAATATTACATGTATGTACATTGTATTTGTGACAATGCTTTATAGAAACTCTCGAATTGAAAAAAATCTGTAAAGAACTAACAACATCTCTACCCATACTGGTTTAACTAAAAAGTACAGTGATAGCGCAGCAGAAAATGAGATACTGAACAACATGTACCTGCTATAAAATGTCAAGTCATGCCAATTTTTTGAGTAATAATGTTGCTAACTGATATATAAATATGACAAGTTAGAGTTGCATCTAAATACACTATAAGTATAAAGCCTCACACCTTCACAAGTTTTGCCGTCCCCATAAAACTGTCCAGTACACATGCACCGATATGAACCCTCGGTATTCAGACATCCTGCATCCTTATGACAATGGAAAGTACCAGCATGACATTCATTCACATCTGTAAATGGAATACATATGATACGATTGTTACACGGTCAATAATGATTAAGTTAGTAAACTATGTCTAGTAATATGAAAGCTGAATGAAGTACTGTAAACGTGGTTATATTTTACAGTTTTGAGTTATGATTAGATTTTTATTTCATAAACCTCTCTTCCTTATTTTTATTAAAACCTTACGTAACCACATTTAACATAATCAAATGGAGCCTCTCACCTTTACACTCTCTGAGACTATTGAATCTATATCCTTTCTTACAGATACACAGCCCCGTGTCTTCATCACATCCCTGGGAACACGTGTTACCGTCACATAAAGTTGAATTAACGTTCCTCAGTGTGGGCTCCAAAACATCTAAAAATAAAAATTATTAATTCTCTTCATATACATGTATAGCAGCAGAGAATCTTGTATAACTTGACTATGAGACATGATCTTCTGATAACAGTAAAGTCATTTATTGTTTGTTAAAAGATTTAACAATGATGATGAAAACGGTCACTCTCTACAATTCGGTCTTTTCGAAATAGAGAGTTACTTCCCATTTGTGCAGGTACCTGACGTCAACGCATTGTAACCTCATCAAATTCTATGGAAACCAGCATGAAATTCAGGGAAACAGGGTTACAATTGAAAATGACGTTTTCAAAGGAATTTAACGAAGTCACAATGCTTTTACGTCAGATACCTGCACAAATTGAACGTAGGACTGTAAAATCGAAAAGACAGAATGAGTCTAAACACTGTTGAAATTGAAGATGAGACATGCTGATTTACCAGTTATCTAATTTGTTATAGAAAATGGCAAATGTATTGGCTAAAATCTAAAACTTTATTGACTAAACATGACAGAAAATTAATTACATGTATATGATGTAATCTATAATAATTCTGATCACTTATAGGACCAAACAAGCCAAGCAATCAAATACCCTACAGTTCTCCACCTACCATAAGCCTTGACATTGTTAGCACTGTAAAACAATCAAATACCCTACAGTTCTCCACCTACCATAAGCCTTGACATTGTTAGCACTGTAAAACAATCAATTACCCTACAGTTCTCGACCTACCATAAGCCTTGACATTGTTAGCACTGCAAAACAATGAATTACCCTACAGTTCTCCACCTACCATAAGCCTTGACATTGTTAGTACTGTAAAACAATCAAATACCCTACAGTTCTCCACCTACCATAAGCCTTGACATTGTTAGCACTGTAAAACAATCAATTACCCTACAGTTCTCCACCTACCATAAGCCTTGACATTGTTAGCACTGTAAAACAATCAATTACCCTACAGTTCTCCACCTACCATAATCCTTGACATTGTTAGTACTGTAAAACAATCAAATACCCTACAGTTCTCCACCTACCATGAGCCTTGACATTGTTAGCACTGTAAAACAATCAATTACCCTACAGTTCTCCACCTACCATAAGCCTTGACATTGTTAGCACTGTAAAACAATCAATTACCCTACAGTTATCCACCTACCATAAGCCTTGACATTGTTAGCACTGTAAAACAATCAATTACCCTACAGTTATCCACCTACCATAAGCCTTGACATTGTTAGCACTGTAAAACAATCAATTACCCTACAGTTCTCGACCTACCATAAGCCTTGACATTGTTAGCACTGTAAAACAATCAATTACCCTACAGTTCTCGACCTACCATAAGCCTTGACATTGTTAGCACTGTAAAACAATCAATTACCCTACAGTTATCCACCTACCATAAGCCTTGACATTGTTAATAAGCCTTGACATTGTTAGCACTGTAAAACAATCAAATACCATACAGTTCTCCACCTACCATAAGCCTTGACATTGTTAGCACTGTAGATAAGATGTCCGGGTTTGTTCTGGTTGAAGTAGACGGTAATATCTTTGGACAGGAAGCTTGCGGGGGCATACACAGTTATATGGACCTGTAAACTGGTGGGTTTAAGTTTACTGTAAACACCAGTCACCAAACTGAGAACACACAGGGAGCATATCACAGCTAGATGTAACCTGAAAGGCAGTGTAGCAGTGTAGAAAATGTCCAAGTATATGTTAATATCAGTGATGATACTAAATAGATGTTAAATCAATAAAATATGTCAAATCTGAATATGTTCTCAAATGGATATAAAGATTCTCATGCAAATAATACAAAGAAGTATTCAAAGCACTACTAGTAGAGAAAAGAGAATGTAAGAAGAAATGAGATGAAACTTGCATAAGCACTTTCACTTGTTTGTTTTCTTTTCATGAATATACCAAATACAAAATATTCTGGTAATCTTCATAATATTTAACTTAAAATGCTACAACCAAATTGTAAGGTATTATCTGTACCTTTTGATCTTAATTTAAAAAGTATGTCAACTTTTTTAAAGCGAATTAGGGTATAACAATTGGCTTTTCAATCCCAATACTATAGTTTCTACGATACTTACTGTTTTGGTACCAGACCTTTTCCCTTTCCTCCCCCTCTCCTAGGTAAAGAACCCTGTCCTCCATTTTGGTTATTCTGTAGACTAGCATACTCTCCTGCCCTGTCTGTTTGTCCGTCCTCTCTTCCTGATGTCTGTCTGTTAATCTGACTACGTTGAACTCGTGCATACTCTGCTGCCCCTCTACTAGGAGAACCCCCCTCCCCTACATTAGGCTGCCTGTAACCCCCTCTACTAGGAGAACCTCCCTCCCCCACATAAGGCTGCCTGTAACCTCCTCTACTAGGGGATCCTCTATCCCCAACCATAGGCTGCCTGCCACTCTCACTACGCTGCAGTCTAGCATATTCACTCTGAAGTCTACTTGGAGATTGTCCCTCCCTCATGCTAACACTTCGTTGAACTCTGACATAGTCCCCATCATTTCTGCTTGGGGAGCCATTTTGATGGTTGAAGTCTTCATCTCGAGCCCAGGAGGATCTCTGAGATGGACGGTACATTTTAGGAGGAGGCGGTGGTAAGAACTTTGAGATTGGTTGGCCTTCAAGGTAAGGGAGATCACTCCTGGCTTCTACAGGCTCGTAGTATGATGCTTGTTCAGGGTAGGTGGAAGGTTCGTGTTCTGTAGCGGTTGGTGGGAAAACAAAATGCTGCTTATCCAGTGTGTTAGTGGGAGATGCTGCTATTGCAATCAGCTTGCCTCCTGTAATACATTACATCTATTTCAATATTATAGTAAGTACAACCTTATCTAAGAACAAATCTCCATTATCTTATAATAAGTATGACTTACCTCAATTCATCTGGCATCAACTGACATTGAAATGCATAATGAATTTCTGTATACAAATAAAGTGTCAAAAAGATTAGGCGTCCTTTATTGCTTTCGGTAAAATTTATGAATGAAGCTAAAGATTTGGAATGCAACTGACAGTCAAGATATAAACAAAATAAGGCCCAATGGATGACGAAAAAAATAATTATATCAAAATGTCTTGCTAATTTTATATATCATTAAATAACTAGCAATTTTGTTTTGCCATTTTGTGCACAAACCTCTGAGATCATCCCATGGGTCACCTGGTACTGAGATAGTGCGCTGTCGTCTGGGTGGAGACTCATCATAGATGACTGGTTTTGGTGGTGATGGGGAAGGCGGTTCCTTGGCAAAAGGAGGGGGACTAGGGAGGGGCAGACTAGTGTCTGATAATACATCAGCATCAGACTCTAATGGAGGTATCTCCACTTCAAGGTCAGAATCAAGGTCATCATAATACTCTCCCTTCTCCTACAATACATATCAAAATACCCAAATCTTAAGTTTTACAACAACAAAAATCGGTTTATACAAATGTACAGTATATAACAAAACTTATTCATTTCTGCTTGGTTCACTTCAGAAATAGCAAAATTGATCGCATTTCTCATTATGCATAATGAATCGTCATTGTTGGTTTTCAAATACTTTGAAGTTCTTTTTGTTTCATAAAGATACCACTCCTAGTACCTGATTGGCCTCAAAGATTTCACTACTGCCATACAGCGAGAGGGTTCTATCACTCATCAGGCTGTACCGCACTCCCCTGGGGTCGGGAGAACTGCTCATGGGATACATGTACTTCTCTGTGCCGTCAACCTTGTCAAACACCTCATCCTCAGTACCAGACGATGGGTCTAAGTGTAACTCTAAAATATTTGTATATACATATATGTATACAACAAAATGGCTAATTAACCCCATTATTATTATAGTGGCCTATCTATGATATCGGGAATTCATGGTTCTATATCATGAAATAAAATTTTTAATATTGATGAAATTTACTTTTTTTTTTAACTCAATCTAGAACTACTAAATTTATCTTGTTGAAATATTTCTTCACTGAAAAATTCAATTGTATAACACAGAATGTTGCTGACTATTCAGAATTCTTTTAATAGTTTCTTAAGAAATGACTGTCTTACTTTTGGTGTTCATGGGTGTATTATTCTGGTTGGTCATGTGCAAATTCCATGAATTGGGAAGTGATTCTCGGAAAATTTGCACGTTACCCAACCAGAATTATACACCTATGAACACCAAAAGTAAGACAGTCATTACTTATATTTACATTTATTCTAAATATCGGTCATTTTTATTTGCATGCACTTCGCATATTTTGCCTGTTATAGCGTCAAATGTATTTGAACGTTGGTAAATTCTCCCTACATGCAAAATTTGAACGTGACGTCACAATTAAGTTATTGGAATATAATCCTAGTTGCCTAATGGGTGTTTAACATTGGGAATCTACTAGTAGTACTAAATATAAATATTTTTGGTTGTATTGAGAGGTTCAGTTCATTCTTTTTGTCACAATTGCAGTATCAGGTACCATTGTTATTATTTGTGTTGGCATGTCACATTCTGACAACTATTCTTATACATTAGCATATGTAAGCTAACCTGGAACTTTAAGAGGACTAGGAATGTTTTTTTTCTTTTTTCCGGAGCCTCTGAAGCTGGTTAATGGAATGTCCATAGGGTTATCTCCCTCTTTTTGCAGTTCAGCATCATATGGCGTTATAGGTTCTACAGGTGGTCCTGCCACAGTCTGAATGTTAATGATGCCAGATGAATTATCACTGAGCTTGGAATCGTCCTTATGAACATCAGCCATCACCGGAACATGGTACGGTGAACGAGCTCTGTTGACTGCATCGCGGGGTAAAGTTCCTGTCTGCCGATTACCCATCTCTCTAATTGTTTGTACAGAATCCCGGCTTGTTCTATGATTTGGTGTAGAGTCCCTACTGGGGGAACGTTTGATGACAGTTTGGACAGAGTCTCTACTTGTATGATTGCTATAGCTAACGGTAGACGAGGCACGAGATTGCCTCCCTTGTTCTACACCCTCAGGGCTATGCACAGGAGTTGTCCTTCCTCTGATGTGAGGAACACTGTATGGTGATCGGTGATTTCTGTTCATGTTCCTGACATCAAGTTCACCGTCTGACCTGGCTACCACATTCAGCGGAAGATCAAAGCTGCGGAATGAGGTGGGAACTTCAGGAGTTCTGTATACCGTCTGATACGATTGTTCCGACTGCTTATCAACACTGTTTGTACTCTCTAATAGTGGCTCTAACTGCTTCTTCTTGGTGTCCCCATCTGACTCATCACTAGAATCATGTGGATACTTCATCACCGTGTCATACGGGGGTGGATCATTCAGTGATGGGTGCCTCTTCCTTCTTCCCTGATTTTTCACCATTTCTTGGTGGATTTTCCGTGCGGAGGGCTGATATCTCTGCTTGACGTAGATTCTTTCATGCGGATGTGCATCCTCATCTTCATCATCATCTCTACATAAGGAACGTCTTATCTTTCTCTGCAATAGAAATTATGAATACTTAAGTTATTTACACAGAAATATTAACAAAAATTGTATTCAGACAAATTCAGGCCACTGGGTGAGATCTGTTGCATATTACACAGCGTGAACTATGACTGGGCAACTTAAAAGCTGTCAACGCAAGAGTACATAATGGTCCATTAAGCTAGTAGCTTCCATTTGTTCAGCTGATTTCGTTTCCTAAAAATCTCCCGCAGAAAATAGTAAGAGCATCTTTCTCAGAACCCCCCTCTCCCTCTTTTTTTTTCAGCAGTACCTACCATTTGTATAGCCTCTGCTTTCTCTACCTCTTCAGGTACTTCAGTAAGAGCATCTTCCTCAGCATCTGGTAGTAAACTCTCCCCAGGATTGTTGGAGGACAGATGCATACTGTTACGTGATCGGTACATAACATTCCCATGGCTGAAATATATGAGTTAGTAAATCAAAAACTCCTGAATAAAGCAGCTTATACTAATGTTGAAACTGATTCTATAAATAAAGTGCATTTTTTTTATCATTTGATACTTTGTGAAGGACAATTTCTGACAACACAGTAAAACAGTATAGATGTATACCACTCGTTAGACTGACTTTCCTTTGATTCAATTTTTTGTATGTTTGTGGGCACTGGCGCGGCAATACTTCATTCCCAGAGACATAATGATGTGACATGAATATATATTACCATTGACTGCTGTGATAGAATCTGAATTTTTTTATGAATTACTGCATACTGCTGCATCAAAGTACTGTATACATTAATAAATCTTTCTCTATATCCACATAGTAAGTCCAGAAGTAGGACAACACCACAAGATGAAGGCCATAGTACCATAAATACAGACTATATACCTGAATTTATCTTTCTCTATATCCACATATAAAGTCCGGTAGTAGTACCACCACAAGATGAAGGCCATAGTACCATAAATACAGACTATATACCTGAATTTATCCTTCTCTATATCCACATATTTAGTCCAGTAGTAGGACAACATCACAAGATGAAGGCCATAGTACCATAAATACAGACTATATACCTGAATTTATCCTTCTCTATATCTTTGTACTGTTTGGAGCAGTACCACCACAGGACGTAGGCTATGGACAGACTGGCCACCACCGCTGCTGCCACGGTGATACATAAACAGATCCATAGGAAGGACAGTGCAAACCTCTCAGGGGCATCCTCATACTGTAATGTTTTTACAAAAAAAGTCATGTGTTAGTTTATATGCCCTTCCTTGGTTCTTTATCTTTTGACCTAGAATGAAATAAAGAAATATAGAATGAAATATTCCCTACCTTAAAAAATTTAAACTTTAATGTGTGACCTTGACGTAAAAGGTGACCTTGATCTGCTTGCCGATGTATGAAATCAGTTCAATCAATAATCAATGCATACATATTTTCAGTGAATGAAATCTGCATGGGTATCATTCACCTTAATTTTCATTGTAAGGCACGGTCCATTTGATATTCAGGGGGGGGGGGGGCTTGGGTTTTTTGTCGGAGCATGATTATTTTTTTCACCCCGGACCGGAGCAAAATTATTTTTTTCGCGCAAAGTTGGAGCAAGAAAATTTTTTTCAAACATTAGTGATGTGCAATATGTTAAGAATGCTTGTGTTTCATCAATAGAATTTCTTTATTATTACTAAAACTCTGAAATATTACTAAATCTGCAAAAATTCACTTCACTTCACTTCTAAGGAACAGAGATATAAAATTTTGACAATATTAAATCCTCCATAAACAAAATTTTTATATATAAGACACAAGTTAGAGGGTCGAAAGGGAGGGTCTTCTAGACAAATGTTCAAATTTAGAATGATTGTATATATAAATTGGTGAAAAATTTAAGTTCTCCTTCAAAATTAGACTCTATGGTGATATGCATCTATCTTGTATATTAAAAAATCAATAGTAATACATTATACATGTACATGTATTGATAATATGCTTTCTTTTGATTCTTGAAATAGGAACTTTGCAATTAAAGAAACTATGTTTGATAGAAAACTATGGCAAGCGAAGTGAGCCAAAAATTAAATTCATATAAATTGAAGACCGGCGAGCGTAGCGAGCCGGAAAATTTTCAAAAGTTTTAAGCGAAATTTTATGGTAAATCTTCAAATTCAGATTACTTGTAAGAGCAAGATTATTTTTTTCTGACACACCATAAGCAAATTTATTTATTTCATCAAAATTCAGAGCAAAATTATTTTTTTCGAAAAAAACCCAAGCCCCCCCCCCCCCCCCCCCCCCCCCCCCAGAATATCAAATGGACCGTGCCTAAACTTAAAGTGAACCCCCAAAGCATAAATCATCTCAACAGAGAAATTTAATTTTTCATATTGAGTTCTCCAATAATAGTACAAGGCCAGAGTTCAAAGTCAAGGTCAACAAGAACTTGTTATCGTGAAACCATGTACTTTATACTGCAAGAGGATCTTCTTAATTATGATGCCAATGTTCAAAGGTAACTGGGAAAATTTACTTGCTAATGGTTAAGGTCGCTTGGTCAAACGTAAAATGAAGTGCTTGTAATTGTGAATGTGTGTGTGATATGTGACAATCCAGTTATCCCTTAGACTTCAACAGATTGTTTAAAAACTTTTTAACCGGAAAAAAAAACAGACATGTGAACAAACAGGGTGATTACTATAAACCTTATTTGCAGGAGGTGCAGGGAAGGGTATATATTTTTCTTTAATCTTAACAAGGACTTATAAACATAATTATACATTATATAATCTGTTTATAAGTCCTTGATCTTACCACTTGTACGAGGAGCCTGCCTCGGCTGCCGGTAACTTCCGGATGGACAGCATATGCCTCTTCTATGGTAGGAGCAGAGATGTTCAGAAGTACCTTAAAGTCACTTGACTCCTTGAAGTCTATCACACCCTGCGGAAAAAATTATAGTCATAGAAAACGGATAAATGTACTGTTTATGCTACAAAAAAGGTTTTTGATCAGTATCAAATGCTGCAATCAGTTTTTCAAAAAGTTTTAAAATAATTTTAGCCTTTTTTTCAATCCATGACTCACAATACAACGATAGGCAAACACTCGCAAAGAGATACCCAAATATATACTCGAAGTTGCATTAAATACAAGGTACTTGAAAAAAATGGACTGTGAATCTTTGACTGACAATTATATAGGGACGTCTTCATTTCCTTTTCAAATGGATTTTGATGTCAAGACTATAGAGTGAGCACTAAAAAGATCCAGTCCCTTGGCTGTCGTTACAAGAGACTGAGCTACAGAGCGAAGTCTGACAAATCCGTTGCCCAAAGATTTCTCCACATATGATACCTTTAATACTGTTTTTCTTGCAGAAGGCACTTATTATACTTAACATTAACTAAATGCAGATACCCACCTTGTGCTTTTTTTTCTACCTTCTGATTGGTTGGTTCTCTGAACTTTCAGTTTTTGTGTTTGGTGAGGTAGGGAGTTAAAATTCGCAAAAATGCAATAACGAAGCGAGAAAAAATGCAAGGTTGGTAGACTCAGTTAGTCTAATAATAATATATATCAGTGCCTTTTGCAAGAAAATCAAAATTTAAGGTCTTAAATATGGAGAAATCATTAGGCATCGGATTTGTCAGACTTAGCTCCGTAACGATGAAAGTGAGATTCTGGGTTATTCAGTCTATACATAGAGTAAACTATTATATCTATATCCGTAAACAATCACTGATGTGCAAGTAAACTTGTACTTCATAAATGTACAAATATGTTAGTTATATAACATCATTGTATTTCTTTGTCTATAGAGGATTATGGTCAAACAATACACTTGGCAAAATTACTTCACTGTGGTTTCATATCTACAAATAATCCGTTACTAAATCATTCAAATTTCGGAAAATCTTACGAAAGAAGTGAATATCTTTTGGCAATCTGCTCTGTTAGGGAACTGAATACAAAAGAGTTATTTTCAACATTAGATATGGTTCAAAAACCACTTCTGTTTGTGTAATTGATTGCACACTTGAGTTTTTGTGTAATCTTGGGATAGTGCTCAAGACTTAGATCAAAATAATTCAATTACACGAATAATTTCGATCATTAGAAAAATAACTAGCTTTATTATTTCGTGGTAACTTAATATGACTCGTTGTGTTCCGAATGAAAAATATATTATCTACATTTTATGTGAAACTGCGATGGGCGTAAAATTTGATACGACAGTAAATTACAGGATAGAAAATGTTTTTTAAGTGACCAATTTTCCATTCATCTTCCTTAATCTTGGCGGTGTTTACCGTGCTCACACTCAATAAAAGTTATCTCGAGTGCGGCGACCCTATCATACACTATTTTGAAATGGTTTTAATTTATGCTGGATTCAAATGGCTGGGTTTATCCTGTATGACAGTGATATGCAAATTGTGATCTGTGACCCCACGCTACAATAAATTAGCTCGTGTTTTTTCAACTATAAAACACCTTCAGTTTGATTTAAACTGTTTACTTGCATAACATAATGCTAGAAACATTTTAAACTACCACAATCAGCTCTAATTCAGCCACAATAGTTGAGTACGCAAGATTCAATTACGCAAAATTAAGTCATATTTCATTACTTCATTGATAAATCTGAAAGCTGTATCCATTTAAGTTGTATGTCAAATTCAAAACATCCAAACTCCCATTCATTACTGTGGTCAATAAGATCTTGCATTTTCAGGCAGGGTTAGGGGGAGTAGGGCAGGGTAGGGGAGGGCAGGGTTAGGGGGGAGTAGGGCAGGGGTAGGGGGAAAGTTTCAGAGCGGACCAATAAAAACAATATTCCCAAGAGGGTGTATATCGCTCATCTGAGTTTTGTGTAAAATAGTATATCAAATGTGAATTTGACAAACCCAAACTTGTAATAGTTTTTCAGATTCTGTGCAGCAGTTACGAAGGGAACAGAACTCAGCCAATCACATGCTTCAAATAGGGGACATTTTGTTTAACGAATCGGATGTACTTTGACTGACGACATTGAATGCTTAATTTCCGAAAGGTTTCGTGAAATTCTGTGCAGCGGTTACATAGAAGTCAATAATGTGAGATAGACGACATAAGAACAGACGTACCCTAGACGATGACCTATGGCAATAGTCCACTTTGAATACCTGGCTAAGGTGAGCTAAAATGGAATAGGAAGTTTGTTTCATATATACGAACTGTTGCCTGCAGACGGACCAGTCCAGACAGGACAGTTAGCGTGTTAGGGTACAGATATTGTAGTACATTTCTCCGTCCTCAACGTGGATGACAATCTCATTTTGAACCTTGTTAACTACACCCCGGCTACAAGGGTTTGGTTTCAAGTATGTATCTGTAGGTAATCGTCTTTCACTACCCCAACAACCCAACAATAACCGAATTAAAGCTGGCCACGATTCCCAGAGAGCGTTGTCAATGCTCACACAAGGCTCGATTTCATCCTTTTGTCGGCTTTCTTTACACATGCTTGATTCGTAAAAGTGGAAGCTAGGTGGAAAGCAGACCACAGTATTTATGCATAATATAATGTCACTTTAAGTTTTTTTTTAAACCTTCCATATGTGCAAACATATTTTATGTATTTTAAAATGTATCTTAGGGTCACAAGTACAGTTGGCTACGTAGGTAGTGCATGTACATGTATGCAATATATTTATGGTTATACTATTTATCATGAAATTATTCATTATGTCTATTGTACAACACTACAGCTACATTTTTGGAATTGTCATCTTACACGAATTATTAAGACTGACGAAAGAGTAGAATTCTGTAATTGTCAGAAAGTCCTACAATAGGTCGATACATTATATACCTCATGATAAACCTCAAGGACAATCGCCGTTTTGTCCATCTCTGCGTAAACTTGGCGTAGTTATTAAAGTTTTAACTTTGTCCCTTTAATGGGTATTGCGGTTCAGTTTCAAGTGGACAGATTTAGGTCTATTTTCACACTCTCCCAGCTTCTAATAGTCTTACATGAAAGGGATCCGCCAATTTGTAATGTCATTGACTGAAATACGTTGTTAAAACACCTATAGTAACTTCTTGTTCCAATCCACAGGTAAACGTACTGTTTCTAATTTAGATGAAGGGCAGTCTTTCATATACACAGTGTGGTAATCCAAACAATTTTTGTTTGTTATAAATTACGTCATTAACGTCTACGTGATGAGCCATTATTTTAGACGATGTAGGTTTTCCCTCTTCAGACAGACTCCATTATTGAGTTGCAGTGGCGGATCCAGCGACTCTTTGTTCGATGCATGAAAGTGTAGAGGGGTAAACTTTAACGACTTAAAAATTGCCCAAAATAAAGGTTTATTGCAAAAAGTCACTGACAGATGGGGTAGGGGCGAACACCCCCTCAACCCGCCACTGGCTGGTGTTCGTAAATGTATCTGTACAGATTTTTTACACTTGGAATACTCCACACAAAAGTATGCAAGTTTTCCAAAATTAATTTTATTCATACGACAAAACAGGCAAACTGTAAGAAATAACTGCAATGTACCAAGAAGGCAGCACAAAATTATAATATCACATAAGTACATTAATAAAACCAGCATCGGTACACAGAAAAGCATTAAGCAATTTCTGGTAGTGTAAATAAATACTTTTCCTAATGAATAAATCAAACAGACTGACGATGTAAGTAAATATTGACCCTCGATACACGGCCAGTGTCCTTAGACTTACAGAATTTGCCCTCGGTGCAGGATTTGACGGGCTTTATTTACATCCCAGCCCCTTCAAAACCTTACGTCTTTGAGATTCAATACACAACACTACAACATGTTTGCCTATCGTGTTTGCGCGCTAGGTGATTATATTGTTAAATGAAAACGGAGATTTTTGAAGGATAGCAGAATACCAAAATTGAAAATCGTGTCATAGACAAGTACCGTCTTGAAACATAATGAGATTTGTAGTATATGTTAAGATTTTTTCTGTTTTGACTGAACAACACCCACTGAATCTAAGGCTTTCAGTCCATGTAAAATATATTCGAATGTTTTATATAATAAACCAAGCAAAATGCATCAAAATTGTGAAAAAAAGTACAGTCGCTAAATATGTGTGTGTATACGAAGTATTCTTGTATACTGGGGGGGGGGGGGGGGGGATTCTTTTAACAAAATTAAAAACCACTCGTTCATCAATAAAATAATTATACTTTTAATATACACTGCAAATGAAATCCAAAGCATATAAGAAAATTTGAAAATTCTACAAGTCTTGCTTTATATTTGGTCGTTTTCAGAGTTGATTCTTTTCTAATAAGGCTGTGATTCAGCTCAAGGCTATCAGTTCCTGTATTGTTAGGGAGGTGATTCATTATTTACTTTCCCTTTTAATAAACACTTTCTTATTTTCATATTTATCTACCCTCTTTATGCACCTGTACAATGCCTAGCCAGCGTTTTACCTCTCCCCATCTATATAAGGTCATTACTTACAACAGTTACCTATATATTGAAAAGGACTAGAAATTACTGGAATATAAATCTTCATGCATTTATCAAGGATGTCAGTCAACACTTGTAGATCAATATTGACTCGGGCTATCTTTTATGGTTCTTACCTACCCACAAATACCTTAATAAATGCATGTAAAAATTCTTTTATGTATTTCGGCAGACGTGGATTTGGATGCACCTGCAATCACATTATAAAATCCCTACTGGAAAACTGTTTAATGGCATGACCTCATGTTCATTTACCTTTCAAGAGTGTACATGTACGTAGCTATGTACAGGGCATTCTTGTATTTATTTGTACGTATATAGATATGCATGGTAAAAATGCCTTCTTACCCTTCGAATTTATAAGGTACAAATTAAGTCGTTTTGTATGGGTTTTGCACATTCCGGGTCTCGTATGTTCATTCAGGCGCGTAGCCAAGTTGTCAACTATGGCTACGCGCCTGTCATTGATTGTGATTTTTGAATTTAGATTTTGGTCTCATCTCAAACAGAGGGCAAAACGACAAACGTACATGAAGTACCTCCATACGCGACAAAATTCTTCTAACCAAGCAACTCTTTTTTCAAATTATCCTATAATGGCATTGACCTTTGAACAATGACCATGGACAACAAGCATGAGAATCTGACTCTTTAAAGTGTCCAAAGTGTTTCACTGCATGCTTGTGAACGCAGTGATCTGTAGAGCGCTGTACGGACAATATTACCATCCAGGCGAGTAACATGCAGTCCAGAGCAAATTTGTCAATCAATATTTTAAAAGTTATTATTACTCAATACTGGCGTTGAAACATTTACATTTCTTTACTGAAATGGCAGATTATTTCATAAAAAGAGTAAATAGATAAACTACAACGTAGTTTTTTTTTTAATTTCGCAAATGCAACTTGCACTATACTGTATAGAGCGCCTAACCGCCATTCAGTGGAGTTTATCTCCTGTAATCTGTATGTGCGTTTTGTGGTAAGGGGATCGTACGATCACATTACGGCCCTTCACTTAGCCATGTAAATGGGTCCTTAATTAACCGGTAAACCAATATCTCAATTTAAACTGTTGGAAGTGAAAGGCTACCCCCTGTATACTCAAGTATACCATGATAGATTGTTGATTCATATAAAAGAGAAGGCTGTAAGATAGAGCGATCACGAAAGGCTCGCGATTCCTAGGAGTTTGTGCCTTGTTTGAACTTGTCCTTAGTACGATTCCGGACCATAATTTCAGGCCTAGTTTACATAATTATTTACCAAAATTATGTCCCATTTTGATTCTGAATTAATTGTGTGTATATGACCAGTCATGGTCCTCCGTTCCTCTATTTTACAGTTACTAGAGTTAGTAGTATTTCAAGTTGTTTTCAAGCAGAACATGTTTAGCTTTCCTGTGATTAGATCTGCATCTTAAGATCTCCAGAGATGAGATAGTAGTATAATTGTTCAGAAAACTCTGAAAACTCTATCATCAGAGTTCACAGAGATACTGATGCTATAACAAATTTCTAGACAATGACTTTTCAGAGACTTACGCTATAATTGGTAGTAAGCACGATGCTGGGTGGAACATCATACTGGAAACTCGGTGGGAGACCCCCAAGAAGCACCAAGTGGTTTACGTTATCCTCTCCGTTTCCATGGCAACTCAAACAACTGCCTAGCAACAGCAGCAAACCTAGTGTCCGCTTCATCACGTCGTCATGTTAAATCTGTAACGATATAGTCATATGAAAGTATTAACGCATTGCGCTTTTTTTTATAATTTCAAAGAACAATCTCTTAAACTCATATGCATCGATATATATCTAATATTCTAAGAAATGAAGCAGATGGAATCCTAACCCAAAACTAGCAGGTACCTTCCCCTCCTATTAGTATATCAAAATTTAGTTTGAATAGATGAAAGAGTTATCATCTGAAATTTATTTCTGCTTAAACTGACTTTGACCTTTGACCTATTCATCTCAAAATCGATAGGGTTCTTCTCGTCTTGATCGGTAATTATATATCCACATTTGATTTGAAGAGGTGAAGAGGTGAAAGTTTTCTTAAGTTACCATATGGAAACCATAACTTTCCAGTGAATTTTTCCTAACAGTGCCTTGACCTTTGACCTGTTGACTCCAAATTCAATAGGTTTCTCCTCCTCTTGTTAAATCTAGAAACCATTATTTCTAGTGTATTTTCCCTGACAGTGACCTTGGCCTTTGACCTATTGACCCTTCTCCTCTTGGTCAGTAAGCAATTAAGCATACATCCAAATTTGGTTTGAATAGTTGAAAGGGTTCTTGGATTATCATATTGAAACTGACAGTGTGATGGAATAACGGACAAAGCGAACGCTTAAATGCCTTTGTCATTACCATGATTGCATGGCGGGGAAATAAAAAGGAGATTATCTACTACACTCCCCTCCTTTTTTCATTCGCTGTCCTAATCACAAATCAAAAGGTCACCTGAATGCAAAGTCATGTCCCATTCGCATACGAATTTTTTTTATCGATGTCGAAAATGTAGTGTCTTCGAGTCATTTTTTTGTTGGTTTAATTCTATTTCGGGAAAATGGCATGGCCGGTTTCTGAATCACATCTATGACAATTTAATCATGATAACATTTACACTGAATAATTTAGTGATAATGTGGCCCATTAAAATAATTGTAATGATACACTTCCTCAATTTCTGTAGATTATAAACCATATATAATAAAGTATGTACTGAGCGCCACGATTAAATCTGTACTCCTAACAACTTCAGTATAATGTTTGCCTTTTTAAATTCTTGGTAATAAAACGCATTTTATACATGATCACATCGTCGACAACCCAATCATTCTTTTGCTATCGTGAAGTTTGAAACAATTGCTTGAGAGTCTGAAAATACAAACCTCCTCCTCTTAACAATTTTCTGGAGTAGCATGCAAATCTCAAATTGTGAACAACTCAAGTTCTGCATTTAATTCTAAAATTTATTGGTGATTAGAATGGGTCGGTTGCCATGGTTACTGTTCTTATATCCGGTGATCTAAGTTATCTTGGTGTTCTCTGACCTTAAAACGGGGTTTGCAATCAATCGGTAACAAAGTAATCAGCATAAATGGCACAAAAAGGTCCGTGTACTAAACCACAATTCAATTTTCCATTTCGGAAACATTAATGAAAAATTGAAAATTGAATCAATTTTTCATTTTTCATTATCAATTTAGTAAATGAAAAATGGAAAATTGAACCAATTTTCCATTTTTCATTCAAAAATTTCAAATTGAAAAACGAAAATGGAAAATGGACTCAAATACGCTGTATTAAACCACAATTCAATTTTCCATTGCAAAAGTAAAAAACGAAAATGGAAAATTGAACCAATTTTCAATTTTCAATTTTCATTTTGAAAATGAAAAATGAAAAATTGATTCAATTTTTCATTTTTCATTATAAAAATGAAAAATGAAAATTGAAAATGGGTTCAATTTTCAATTTTCCTTTTTAAAATTTTATTTTCTTAATGAAAAATAGAAAATGGACTGTAAAAGGCTGTACTAAACCACAATTCAATTTCCTTTCCAAAATCCGTAATGGAAAATGAAAAATTGAGTCAATTTTCCATTTTTACACTCCGCGCGCTAATGCAAAAATGAAAAATGAAAAATTGAATCCATTTTCAATTTTTCATTTTTCATTTTCGTTTTAACGACACACGACCTGCACACCCCTATCTCTATAATCCAGAGGTCCAGCGAATAGCCAATCAGAGCGCTCGTTTCAAACGTAAACAAAAGTCTCTATCGGCAGCTTGCCCTTTCTCTCGCTTCGCAAATAAACAGTCGTAAGAATTTTGTGGAAATAACATTTTATATGTTTTGTTTTTAAAATGATATTATGAAATATGTTATCTTAGACACATTTATGCAGCTCTCTCGTATTTTTTATAACATAGCTATTTGACAAGGCAATGCAATAAGCTTATTAAAGGATCATGGACTTTTAAAAAAAGTTTCCTTGTGTTATCGCCTATATTTCGAGTGAATCTACCAGAATTGTGCTCTTTTTTTGCATAAAAAGAACTATGAACACTTAATTAGTATGAATTTGAACGGCATGAGGGGTCTATGTGGGGAGGGTATAATGGAAGTTGATATCCCTACATCTGGAAAGGGGTTCGGGGGCCTCCCCGAGAATATTTTGAAAAAAAGTCAAGCAAATCTGTACTCTCTGTCCCATGAATGCGTCGTGTCATGGTTTGGCAAACCTACAAACGGATAACTTTTGCGCAAAAAAAAAACTGCAAGTAACATTCTTCATGGAAAAAAAATATTTAAATCACAAACCCTTCGCGCTTTTATACAAGTGAAAAATCTGTGAAGTCCGATTAAATTTAAAAATCAAAATATGGAGAATGTAAAACGATTTTTAAAAATGCCTCGGATTACACCATTTTGTCATAAAAATCCGAAAATTTCGCGTACGATTTTAGATTTTTTTGGGTCTCTTTGTTCATTTTTTTCCAAGATATACAAGGATCATTGAATCGATTTATTTTGATTTTGACCATGCATAGCGCCATTACCTTTAAAATCGGCTTGAGCAACGATCATGCCGGCTCGCTTGATGTCAGTGACGCTGCGCGTGCAAACAACGTCTACCCCTGCGTTAATCCAATTATCTAATTAGCAGTTACTCCGTTTATTGAATCGCCAATTTAACTTTTGACTGTCAGAGTGAAACAAGTATTAATATTCAATGTCTTTTAAAACGACATTATTCAAAGCGTGTTCACGTTACAGAACCGTTGGACTTCATGTGCAAGATGTGCCGTCTATGTTGATACAATAAAATCAACAGAAAGTCTGAAACATGGGCTACTTTTATTTTACATTCACGGTGATTTCAGTAACACATTTAAAAAATTTTGTTTTAAAAACAAAACATATAAAATGTTATTTCCACAATAACAACTGTTTATTTGCGAAGCGAGAGAAAGGGCAAGCTGCCGATAGAGACTTTTGTTTACGTTTGAAACGAGCGCTCTGATTGGCTATTCGCTGGACCTCTGGATTATAGAGATAGGGGTGTGCAGGTCGTGTGTCGTTAAAACGAAAATGAAAAATTGAAAATGGATTCAATTTTTCATTTTTCATTTTTGCATTAGCGCGCGGAGTGTAAAAATGGAAAATTGACTCAATTTTTCATTTTCCATTACGGATTTTGAAAAGGAAAATTGAATTGTGGTTTAGTACAGCCTATTACAGTCCATTTTCTATTTTTCATTAAGAAAATAAAATTTTAAAAAGGAAAAATGAAAATTGAACCCATTTTCAATTTTCATTTTTCACTTTTAAAATGAAAAATGAAAAATTGAATCAATTTTTCATTTTTCATTTTCAAAATGAAAATTGAAAATTGAAAATGGGTTCAATTTTCCATTTTCGTTTTTTACTTTTGCAATGGAAAATTGAATTGTGGTTTAATACAGCGTATTTGAGTCCATTTTCCATTTTCGTTTTTCAATTTGAAATTTTAAAATGAAAAATGTAAAATTGGTTCAATTTTCCATTTTTCATTTACTAAATTGAAAATGAAAAATGAAAAATTGGTTCAATTTTCCATTTTTCATTAACATTTCCAAAATGGAAAATTGAATTGTGGTTTAGTACACGGACCCAAAAACTCTAAGAGTAGTCATCATTGAAGTACAGGAATACGACCCCTCCATATTTCTTGGTTTTGCCCTAAATATCTTCACTTGAAAAAAAACAAACCACACGTTGGAGCTAGATGTATCCTTCCCAATTACGTTCAAAACTAGGTTGGGGATAGATTTACAATAATTATAATTGACAGCACCCCACCTCCCACCCTATCCCTTCTCGCCATAAAATAAAACAAAACCAGGCTTGTCATTCTTTCAAACTTTGAGAATTAGCACTTTCTACTTCTCTCTCTAGCTAAATAGACACTCTGGAATGGCTAATTTCCATATGTTTTCCAAGGTAAAAGCCAATTGGACTCCGTGTGTCACTACATTGTATTCCCCTTGACCTGCTGTGTTCTCTTAGTGGTTGCAAGGTCGTTAGCATAATGGTAAGCATCAACTTTAATTTTGCACCAGCTTCGCCACTAGTGGCACATCATAAATGACCTACCGATTTCTTCTTGACAGTGAGTAGAATAATATTCAATATAGTAGTGTAATACATCGGAAACCATTTTGGAATCGATAATCGGAAAGGGTGGATTATCGATTTTTAAAATCGGGAAACAATCTTTTATGAAAAAGCAGCATAAAGGGAGAGATAGAGAAATATAAGCTTTAATTTGATGCATACAGTTGAGAAGAGTCGTGCGAAAACAAGATAAAAAGCATGTATTTGGTCTGTATGTAACGAAAAATGATGTTGTACAACAAGTAAACTGACACGAGGAACTGGAAAACACAGGAGCTCGATGCCAAAATAACAACCCACAATTGATACACTAGATCACGATACGATACATATATCATGATTCAAGGCTTACGATACGATACGCATCACGATACACTTTTCTATCCAATCCAAGACTCACATATTCCTTGAATCCAAAGAAAAACGGAGCATCAATTTAGTCTTAACAGCATAAAGAGTGTTCTCACAAGATACATGGTGATAGGGATATACTATTGGTTTTATACAATGTGCATTATAAGTAAATGATACAGAAAAAATTGTCTCCATTTGTAACACTCTGCTTAATTTTGTTTTAAAAAATACTGTAACAGTGTATCGTTGTGAATCATCTGAATGGAAGATGTATCGTGATACGTATCGTCAAGCTACTGTATCGTGATACGTATCGTCAAGCCACTGTTTCGCGATACGATTTATACATCGTTACACCACTACCCTCAATGCAATCCGCCCCTTCCCATCTCTCTAGGATTGTGGGTCGTTGGTGTAGAGCTCCTCAGCGTCACGCTGAGAAATCAGGGGGAATAATCACTTTAGAACAGCCAGAATCGAGTCGAGTGTTGAAAATTCAAATCGATATTCAGCATTGAACGACCATCGATTGGCGGCGACAATATTCATGGTTAGAATGTGAAACTATTACAGTACAACAAATAATACTTTTAAAAATCACTATACACAGTAAGTTACTTTTATCTTTAAGACTTGTTCAGTTGTACAGTTGAAATACTGACTACAACTTCCACATGTATACCGTGAAACACATTTGGACCCGCTACTGCACGTACCGCTCGAACACTCGGCGATTTGATAATACATGTATACATATGTATAACCCCCAGATTACTAGACAGAAAATTAGAATTCATTAGGAGACAGTAAAGAGAAAGAATAAGGAGTTTTAATTTTCTACTGATCTAAGAATCTAGTATATCTACCTCTCCCCCCCCCCCACCCAAATCGCTTTCTGATCCCCCCCCCCCCCCTCGCTTTCTGGTGTGTATTGTCATAGGTATGATTTTCACGATTTTATAATTATATATGAATAAATCATTCAGTATAGGTACCAATGATGTCAGTAAAGGTTTCTAAACAGCATAACATGAGCACATTATATTTACATTACATGTCTATGTAGATCTACTGTAAAGTTAGTGTGCCGATAAGTTTACATGTGTGGCGACACTGTGCACACCTGTTGATATTTACTTACCCACGTGGATCAGTGTACTCCTAGACATTTTCTCAAACAGCCGAAAACTCACTTTTTCATGGGTTGTTCTTCTAAACACTTGTTACTTTATCATTCTGCTGTTTTCAATTTACTACTTCGCCGAAAAGAACGTTTTTTTTAGTAAATCTGCTGTTCGTTTCAATAATACAACTCCCTCTGGTAAAGAGATGGGACACAATAAAAGATTGAAATCCTTTTAATGTACAAAAAGTAGCAAATTATATAATTCCACAGACTCGCTTGTTCTATTACCTTTTTTTGAGAAGTTTATAGCAAATGATTTATCACAAATTTTAAAAGAAGCTTTGATAAAGAGGTTATACGAAAATACCCCTGATACGAGGGAGTGAAAAGTAACGACAACTGCCAAAATAAGGTCCCAACTACGCTCCGTGAGGTGTATAGTTTACAGTTTAAAAACATGCACGTTGTTTAAACCGAACATAAGTTTGTTGGATCAGAAAATCCCTGAGAATTAGGAATTAATGTAGCTGTGAAATATTACTAAAATACTGTGAGATAAAAAAAAATGCAAGTGAAGTTACTACGATGTTCGCTTGTGCTGCATTTGACCATGTGTTTGATCTTGACGTTTGTCACTTCAAGGGCTGAAACGGATTTTAACCCAAAATGTGATACTGACAGTCATGAAATATTAGATAATAATGTGGACCAGGCGAAATACCAACTTGAGAGTCAGTGTTATGGATTAAGAGAAAAGAAAATGACGAGTAATTTGGATGTCTTGACTCAACGTTTAGATGTACCAATCCTGAGCAGAGTGGTTAATCTAGATTTAATTCTCTCAAAAGAGGTAAGTATATGGATCAATATTTTGCCAAAGTCTGCCTTTAACTCCTACCTTAACACGTGTACCCTAGGAACCGAGAGGCAGTATTCTTCCATACGATTTTACGCAATCTTGCAGGCCTAATTCATCTTTCTGATCATGATAATTTGATATGATCACCAATGTTCACGTTCATGTACAGAGTATAACAAAAACAAAAGAATAATGATATCAGCAGAATAAACTAAAGATGAAAATATAATAAATTGAAGAAATAAATGAAATTAAATAGATAAACAATTAAAGTAAACATGAGAAATAGATAAATTAAAATAAAATAGATAGACAACTTGAAATGATTTAAAACAAATAACTAATAGATAAACCATAATGAGAATAAATTATCAATATATTGATTTACATATTATACTTTGGGTAGAAGATAATTCTTTCAAACGAAACGAAATTCCCATTCGTCAAGTTTATGGCATATAACAAGAAAATAGCGAAATGAAAAGAAAAGGAGGAAGGGAGGGGGTAGGAAAAGCCCATTCAGCCATTGTAATTCTTCAATGGAGCGATGTTGGTTTGCAGGTATTGTGCACGGTGCATTGTCTATATAAAACCTCTAATCTTGAATGATTGATCCACTTTAATGATCAATCGAACCTGTCTGACGCCGGAGACCCGGACCTGTACACCCAACACTAACAAGTGCGATGTCTTCCCGTTCGTCTGATAATAACCACCATTTTTTTGTATTCTGGTATGCAGAAGATTCTTCGAAATGATCGATATCAGTGCGTCTTAATTTCGAGTTGAAATTGTATTTTATTGGCCACTCACCGATTTAAATATAGTCTATAACAAGCAATAAATAAATGAATCGAAAATTGAATTGTCTACAGACTGTCAGTCCTTGATATATCGGATCAAGGTATGGTGAATAATCGATCCATGGGTAATTGAGTGATTGAGTAATCGATTAGCGGTATCAACATAGCCTAGAGGGTGCGAAACATCAGAAATCGGAAGCAATGAATAGATCAACACGTTTCTGGGAAAAAATGATCATAAATTAAAATAATAAAATCGATTGACAAAGATTCGAAACATTTGTGATTTTCATGTCATATATTCTTCTTAGTTAATTACTTCGTTCATTGTCGATAATATGAATTTGTATATACATGAAGGAGAAACTCGAACACGGGGATTTATTGATTGTACAGTCAGATGTATATAGGTTTATACTTCCTATTCAGCTATACAATAAATTTGAAGCCCCTGTGTGACTTAACCAAATCTGGATCCGAGGGATTAAGTTTTAAAAGACCTTGTCCTTTTCATTCAGTTCTGTCATTACACATTAGTTAAATACTGCAAACCTACTACAGATCTTAAAGGTTTGGGGGATACACCTTACTTGAGCATCCCCACTTAGATAAAGTAATGTAGGGAATGTGCACGTGCGCATGTGTTATCTCTACTTCACTTTCTGGTATCAAAACTGATTTTGATAGTCAATGAATGAAACGTATTGTTTGGAACATGAACTGAAAATGGGACCCCTTCCCTTTCTGATGTTCATTTTATTTTAGTGATCGTTTTATCTGGATATTCTCTGACAACATTTTGAACTGAAAATGAACAAATCGTGAACGTATGAATACATGTATATTCAATGTATTAAATAAATACATATGTGACATGTGTTATCTGTGGATGAAGCATCCATGGGACACCGTGTTGACCCACATATCTGACGTTTTATATGGATGAAGACGTCTGTAATAAATGCGTCCCTTTTCAGAAGCTGACGAGGGACTAATCTACTTCATCATACGCTCTCAAACCGCCGTGATGGCACAAAAATTCATTAATTTATGACGGTAACGTCCCCGTCAAAAGGAAAGTTTTAGTGAATGAGTTTGTGTGTTGTAGTCTATGTAACCTTGAGACGCCCTCATCTTACCTACAATGTTTTAATAATATTAATTTCATACGTCATAACATAAAACCGTAGACGTTACAATGTACTGCTTCTGTCTATTTTGATGTACATCAAATGATGGGGCAGTTAATGATAACTTCTTGCATGTGAAATTGTAACATATAGAAAATGTACCGAATCAGAGCATTTTTACGAGAAAATCTTTAACTTTCTGAACTAATATCGTATGAGACATCTGGAAAATCAACCACAAAATCGTCGCAACATGCACTCAAGTACTTGCGTTCTCTCCACATTTTCCCATGAAGTAAGACGATACTAGAGTTCTTGAGAAAGAAACTTCTCAGTAAATTAGTTAAAAAATCCAAAATGTTTAATTTATTTTCATAAGAGATGAATACATGTAGTCCCTTCTGCAAATTATTCAACTCCACTTTTTGACCGGATTGCAAAACAATTTCAGTAAGTCTTTCCGTTCCTCCGTTCGTCCGCAAATAAGTAAGCCCTTTCTACGCGTGTGAGGGATACAAAAAATAATGTTTTGCCTTTAGGTCCACGAACTTTAAGAATTTCCTTTTGTGCCTTCAATAACTTTTGACATAACGAACTTTCAATATATTGAAAAAAATTATATGTAAGTCTCAATGACCATTGGTTTATATGACTAGACTAAATCATCCAGTCTCTTATATGACATGATAGTCATCAAAGATTGAAAGGGGTGACAAGTGGAAGATATAGTAGTCTAATACTTGTTGAAAAAGTTTGTAATGAACATGAATACCTGGACTTTTTTTGTGTGTGAATGTTTCCTAATTTTCATATAAAAATTTAATATGTCGTGAAATTTACAATATCATGGGACCGTGTCGGACTGTCCTTGGCATCAGACACTAGAAAGACAAGAGGCTCAAGGGGGGGGGGGGGGGTTTCGCACACCTGAGTTGCGGACGAAGGGCTGAAAGCGGTCAATTGGAAGAGGACCTCGAGTACTTGCTTCCTGTAGGATTTCGTTTAATTTTTTTCAACGGCTGCAGACCGGGACATGTCGAAAAGGCGTTAGTCAATCAGAGTCCTCGGCTATATTGACCAATCGACTCTGAAAAAACACAAGCTTGGTAGAGGACATCTAGTACTTGTTCCTGTAAGGTAACTAAGGTTTCTTGAAATTCTGTACAGCGGTTAAAAAGGAAAAGTCAAAATTGCGTCAATCAAGCAGAGCCCTTATAGAGGCCATATTTTTTGACTGACCGGCACGAAAAGCACAAACTTGGTAGAAGATACATATTGAGTACTTAATTGTTTCCTGTAAGATTTCTTAAACTTCTATGCAGCGGTTGCAGGGTAGATGGCGAAAATGTGTCAGTCATTTGGAGCCTTTAGGGGCCATATACATGTTGACCGATCGGCGCGAAAAACACAAACTTGGTAGAGGCGTAAGGTTTCGTGAAATTCTGTCTAGCGGCTGCCATATTGAAAATGTATCGGCCAAACAGAGCCCTCGGCAACTATTTATGTGTTAACCAATCTGCTCGAAAAATACAAACTGGGTAGGAAATCTTGTGTACTGGCTTCCTGTAAGGTTTCTTGAAAGTCTGTGCAGCTGTTGCAGAGATGTCGAAAATACGTCATTCAATCAGAGCCCTTGGTGGCCATATTTGTTCACCGATTCGCAGTAAAAACACAAACTTGGTAGAGGACTTTGATTATTTGCTTCCTGTAAAATTACGTGAAATTCTGTGCAGCGGTTGCATGGGAGATGTAAAAAAAACCCCTTGGTGGCTATATTTGTTGACCGAATGATTTAGCAAGAAAAGTACAATCTTGGTAGAGGACATTGAGATCTTAATTTCTTTGAGGTTTCTTAAGCTTCCATGCAGCGGCTGCAGAATAGCTGACGAAAATGTGTCAGTCAATCAGAGCCCTTGGCGGCCATATTTGTTGACCGATGGGCACGAAAAACACAAACTTGGTAGAGGACCTTGAGTACTTACTTCCTGTAAAATTTCGTTAAATTCTGTTTAGAGGATGCAGAGGAGAAAGTCGATAATGTTATACTTTAGGGAGAACTATCTTATTGTTCATGCTCCAAAAAAGCTCGAACTCTAATAAGCTCGCTACAGCCGGCAGAGCACGGACTGTATTTCGCACGCCTTCTATTTTTATATCCATTTACATATTCATCTGTGTGTTTCTTGTGTCCCTGCGTCATGCTGTCTGTTTGTATGTTCATCTTACATTGAGGAGGTTATTTTATACCACAATTATTGCACGTTCTTCAAGACTTCTGGCCAGTTCTGGGTAATCGGGAAAGTGGGAGGGTTATGCGTACGTAATCCAGGATAACCACACCGTCTGCTACTGACGTGTCTGATGACCGTCCGAAGTCGGCACCGATTGTAGTCATTTGTGTTTGATGTTTTTATGTGATTTGACGTTCCACGTACCATTTGTGTTTCTTTCTGTGTGTGTCTGCTTTGTGTGTTTTTGCAATGGCTGTTTTGGGGTTTTGCTGTTGGTGCTTCAACCGGGTGTTGTTGGAGATCCCCTCCTTTCTCTAAGTACCTCACCATTGTTGCATGGTAAGTAAACAATGAAATAACGCAACTTGACGGAATATTTGACGGAGTTTTGTGGAAGGGTGAATTGTTTAGAATGTGGAGGGCAAAGATCAAGGACACTTCTACATGAATAAACAAAAAATAAACTCAAAATTTCAGTTTCCAGATGATGGACAAGGTAATGAGGGATAATGGTATCCAGATCCCAAGAATCATATGATATTTACAAAGAGGGAAGGGTAACTTTTAGTTCTGTTTTATCAAGTCAAATGTCCAGGCTATGCAGTCTTCATTTTATCTTTATTGACGGCTGTTTCAAGGGGAAAGGGGGATGTGTTTCACAAACATTTTCTTTCACATATTTGACTTTTATATTTTCGCGTACCTGTTATTTTGATGGTAAGTTTTCATTTCTATGTCACTTGTGAAAATATTTGAATGCTAAATTTAAACCTAGTTATTAACGAACGTTTGACTTTTGATTAGAGGGGCGTGGTTTTGCACATTTTCATATCATCTATTAGCCAAGTCAACATACAGACTTTTCAGTCCGCTGTCACTTATTGATAGCAGCAAAAGATTGCGACGTGTCAATGACTGAGCGATGACGCGACCATAGATAAACGGCTTGAACGAAGGTTTAGAATCTTAACTTAACCTTTGATTAATATCATTTTGTAGTGCTAGGCGCGCACCGCTCCCAATGTTCTTCATGTGGACATTTTCTTTAAAGGAAGTGAATTCAACTTGTAAATTTTGGGGACGAAATTGTAAAGATCTTTATTACCGAATTAAAATAAAAGAGCAAAAGAAGGTCGTTACACGGATCCGACAAATGACATCAGTGTCTGATTTTGTAGTTTTAAACTATTAATATTGGTACAGTCACCCCCCACCCCATATCCGAATCTTACGAAAAATCACATTTATAAGGTTGCAACTGTTGATTGTAGGGACTGTTTTTGGAAACGTCTTGAGTGCATGTTCTGATTTCATACACGATATTAATTCATGGACACGGATTTGTCTTTGTGATCTAAAAATAAAGTTTGGATATCTCTCTTCGGATCTTCAATCCACGTCAATGCAATTTAAATTAGATGAGCATGATCACATGTATGAAAAGACTAGACATCTCGATGTGCGTTATAGTCCTCTCTGATCATGTCATGCTAAACTCAATCAGCAAGTCTCATCATTGTTTTGTATAGCTTTGTCTTGTTGAAAGATGTGACGATAGCTAAACCGAAACACCGAATAATCGGACATTCGAACGCCATGCCCTAACTCGACGTAGTAACTAGTTATGTCGTTTTGTCGATTCTATGCGGATCTAGAGGGGGGGTTGGAATTGACTACATATCCTTATTTTCCCATTGTTTTTATAATCCCTTGACTGTCTGACCTCCCCCACCTTGGAAAGATAAAAAACTACAAGAGAAACGTATTGAAAAAAAAGTGATAAGAAGAATTGTCAACAGATAAAGTATCATCAGTTCACATTTGCGAATCGCTCTCCAATTACATTTTATGAATGAATTATACGTTAGGTGTAGGATGTAAAATGATGGTTTTTATCTCACCTATTTTACAAAATTCACCCTAAGGTTTGAGGATTTTATGAAATGACGAGCTTTATTATTGTAAAAAGCTGTTAATGTTACATCTTTCAGACAACATTTTTATGTCAATTTTCTTCAAATTTACGTAGAAATAAACAAAATATTGCGTGCCTTCTTACATTTCTGTCCTTATTATAAACCATATAGAGAAATAGTATAAAGGAACGCTAGTGTTATACGTGTATTTTCACTCAAATAAAACAAGCAACTTATAAAAAAAAACCAAAACTTTAGAAGCTAATGGATAGAGTTAGTATTGGTTTACGGTCCCACAATGATCGCCGGGATAGGGCGGATTTTATTGATGGTCGTTTGTGTCGAGCTCCTGTGATGGGAATCTTGCAATGATTTCATTGAAGGTCATCGCATGGCGTCGAGCCCCTGTGATTGGAATCTTGCAATGATGATGACAATTGTTGAAATGCATATATCTATGGACAATTTAGAATTATACGACAATGTTCTAAAAAGCAAATGTTTGAAGTATTTTCTGTTTAAACTTTATGTTGCTGACAAGCTCCTTTCTGAAAAAACCCATATGCCCCCGAATCTTCAATTACGGGGGCACAAAAAGAGTCGAAAAGTAAGAAACTAGTAAAATTCAAGACAGCATAACATTAATGCATACTGCTCATAATGACACTTTTTTTTTACAAACATTATCTAGTTTAGCAAGGTGAATGGTGTCTTGTCTGGTAAGTTTTATACAGTCATTCAATGTATTTCATTGGCTGTTGTCGGATTTTTGCTAATCCAGAGTTAACAAGTTCGAGGACAAAACTGACATGGCCCTTCTGGTTTTCCCAAATATTACGAATGTTCTTTTTTTCCATTTCTAATTTCAATTAAAGCCACGGACTTCCTTTCTGTTAATCATGCTTGTCAATTGCGGTTTTTAATCAAGGCTTACATTATCGTAAAAATTACAAAAATATACAAAGTTTTCGATAAAGTCACGAAATGAAAACCGCTTCTCCTCCGTCTGTGGCTATGGTATGCAAGAAAACGCTATACCCGCAGTCTCGTGTATGCACGGTTCTCAAGGCCCATACCACAATGCACGGTATGCAAACCCCACAGACCGTCAGTAAACATTACTTACAAGGGAGAAACTTGGGGGTGTAATGTCTAAGTATGGTTTACTATCTAACACAAGATTAAAAACTTGTATGGAAAATAAGTTTGCGTTACTACACTCAATTATATGGTGCCACAATACACAGCTTATCACTCGCTCCAGCAGTTTTCTATGTGCTTCTTTCACCGTTGAACGTGCACTGTCTTGTAGTGCCCCCACCATACATAAGTTCCCCTCTGGTAGTGATGTAGTTGGCTGATCAGGGACAATGTTACACAGATCACACGGCTCCCTTCCCCGGTCAGCCAGCCCTTTAATCATTTCTCCAATGTTCACTGAATCCTGAATACAAACCATCGTAGTTTTGTGGTTATTGATGTCACTTTTGTGTCTGATCTATCAATGGTAGTTTATTGTGGCCTTTTAGTTCTTGTTCGGCTATGAAAGGGAAATCGTTTCTCTGTTCTGTCCGTCCATTTGGTCCATAGTGAAGGTCTAGGCTTATTCTGGTTCGTTATAATGATTTTTGTTACCAATTGTTCTCCATCCTGCTTGCTGCTAGGATTCAAACGTTACTGTAAGTTTGACCAAGCGATTGCAACGAAAGGAAGGCTGTTTATGGGGGTAATCTTCGGGACACGCCATGTTGTTGTTCAATCAATGTTGTTGTTGTTGCTCTGCTGATGCAAATCATGTTATGTATCTCGATTTATCTTATTCCTTTCTAGATTCGGATTCGTACTTTCAAGGAAAATTTATCATAATATAAGTCACACATGCCAGCTTAACGACAAATTTAAAGGAACTATGAATTTTTCACATATCGGTGACATAACCACAGATAAGGAGACACTACCTTTTCTTGGTTAGTGTTTATGCATGCAGTGATGGGCTAATTGGTTCGTTCAGTCAGACTGATTTATGCATCATATTACGTAGACAGAAAGATGATACATTCATTAAGCTCACCTTAACAGGAGTACCTGCACACTCAATGACAAAGGTCGTACCACCTCCTCCTTCTTATTTACGCTGTCTCAAAATTTGATGCAACACTGCACCGCCCAGGGACGGCTGCAGACATTGAGATCACTGGTAAAGAAGGGGGAGTAGGGACTATATACATATGTATATCATACATTGATAACTTAGTGAGGAACTCAACGAGTGATACCTATTGTAAAGGGAAAGTCACTTGGTGGTTCTTGTAGAGAACACCATTGTAGAGAACACATTGTTTCTTCATAAAACGAAACAACACAAATGTTATTGAGAAAGATACATGAGTGCCAGTGTGCCACCCTAATATATTTTTACACAACATCATTTGACATGACCCTTTGATACAAGGAGGCACTAGTTTATATCATTCACTGTCAGTTGGTATACATACAGAGTTTGGAAAGGTTCTTTTGAAACACCATGTAAATAGGGATTTGGGGACACCATCAAGAACGTGTTTCTTTTGGGACACCACAAAACCGTTCTTTTTACAACATCCTGTATATCTTACAAGGAACACCATTAAATTGTTCTTGTGATTCATCTATTGAACTTCAATTACTTTAGGGTTGAATTGTCACTAGGACGGGAACACCTCCATGTAGTTCTTTTGCAACATCCTGTAGTTCTTACTGGACCATCCACCATCAAGTAGTTCTTTAGAAGCAACTTTTAGGTTTAAGGGACACCACCAAGTTGTTATTTTGCAACACCCTGTGGCTCTAACCCGGGGGGGGGGGCACCAAATGGTTCTTTTAAAACATCTTGTAGTTCTTACAGGAAAACTATTTTATTAGTCTCTCTCTCTCTCTCTCTCTCTCTCTCTCTCTTGAACAGGATCGCATATGTGATTGTCTGATTCAGGTAGTTAAACAAATCCACTAGACACTTTATATTGTAGATCAGATCATCATGATGAGTCGATGGCCCTGTCTCTGTGATCGTTTGAACATTCACCGAGTTTTCTTCCTTAGGCAAAGTATTTAAGGTTTTAACTGAAAATAGAGATGCTATCATTTGTCAGAATATAGCTAGTGGTAAAACAGTATGATAGATAATACGTCAAGTCGTACAGATTTCAATGTCTTAGCCTTTTAAGGTATAAAGCTTAACTAGTTTTCCTAGCCTAAACCGGCACATATAGAAATCAAAATAGAAAGTTAGAAACCCTAACTCTATGCCCTTCCCACCCACCCCGGGTAGTCGAGAAACCCTAACTCTATGCCCTTCCCACCCACCCCGGGTAGTCGAGTCTTCAAAGGTTTATAGCTTGGCCAACAGTTTGTCCTAGAATCAGTCCATTTATTTCAAGTTGTAAGTAATGAGACATTCATATTTCACACATATATTCGTCGGTAATCCAAGATGAAGCAATTCAGCTTTATTTTACAAACTACGGGCTTAGAAACCAGTAAATTAAGTGAATTTGATATCACTAGATGGGTGAAAAATGAATAATAAATGTTACTTGGTTATTCTAACTTCATGGTAGTATATTTGAATCCAGCTTTTTGCCATTGCTATTATTTGGAGATTTGTATGTCGTATAGTCTGTTTTTCGTCTCCCAATACCAAGACTCTCATAATTCATGTAAAACAGGGGTAGTTTAGGTGTCCACTCTCTACATCAGCAAGAGTGGGCGAGAAGCCCGGGCTTCTCTGTATTTTCTCTGTCTTTATTCAGATATGCTATTTAGCTGTGTGGTTACTTAGTGACCTACTTTTACAAAAGTTATTGCCCTTAAAAATCAGTTCTATCTGTACAGTTGATTGATCAAATTTGTCATCGTTAACATACTAATAGCAAATATAGTTTGTCAAGAAAAGAAACTAACAGAAAGAATGGTTCAGACTGTATTTGAAATATGATTTCAGAATCAGATTAATAAAGTCTTTAAGACCTTAATCGTGTTACAATACTTTTAAAGGTCAGAAGTTGACTTTTAATACATTTGTTTTTGTACAGGAATTTACCACCCTGTAGGGAAGCTTAGTTTATTACTGAATTATGTTAATAATACCTATATTTTATTCACAAACGATTATTATTGATAAATGTGGCTACATAGAAGGACTTGAAAATGGAGAATAAGTTTTTTTGTTACATAGCACCCCCCCCCCCTCTCTCTCTCTATCTCTGAACTCTGATCAATGTCTTGATGTTGTACTATTCGAAAGGCATCAAGAAGAGATACATGTACACGGTGTAGGAGTAATTTTGGCCTAGCTTAAACTTGAACTTGACACTCGACTGAAAAAAAACTCAGATAATTATGTTTGAAACATGATGACAACTGAAAAGAAAAAAAATCCCACATAAACCATGGAAGGGGTATAAAAATGATTAGGGCGAATCTCCGCTCGATCTAGGGATTAAATGCCCCATTACTGTACTTTCTGGTACATATAAATTGTTAATAATTACTGAAGTTCGTTTGTGATAAAAAAAAGTTGCACGCGAATATTTTCTTAATTCAATAAGATGGGCAAGTTCAGTTATGGATTTAATGAAAAAGTAACGCCTATAGAAAGCAAGTCAAGAGGAACTCGAGGTAAATGTTCACTCAAAAAGCGAGTAATTGATTGTATAACCGGTTATAATGTTACAGTTACAAAATTACCAACGAAATTGTTATATATTGAAATTAATATGTAAAACGAGATTAAAGATTTAGATATGATTGGAGCTATTTAATGATGACGACAATTTAAGTTTTATTATAAGATTTGATAAGTCATGGTACGTAGTAAATAAAACTGTGGACATTACAAATAAGCCATAGAGAGATTACGATAAAGTTAACAATGCCATAATTTATAGTTACTTAAACTGTCAGCTTAAGGACCCTCAGACACGCATGAACAATGAGAGGCATTAAGTAAAGGTAGTCTGTTAAGATAAAAGCAGATTGAAGATGAATCTATATTGTGTATATATAATTAATTATACTACTTAACACAACCCAAGTCAATTGTAAAAAGTAAATAGAGAAGACTCTTAATAATGCGTCGTCCAAAAACTGAATTTGCGACTTTTTAATTGATTCCATGCCGATGTTTCAAAACACAAAGATGTTCTCTCCTAAAGCACGCCAATCTATGACGTACAAACTAGACGCAATGTGCTTCAAATAAAGCTGGATTAGCCGTTAGGAACGATAGGGCACAAACTAGAATGACACAGGCAGTTAAAACACAAACCGGAGTAACACACATGTTACATGTTACAACCGGTTACATGTGTTTTATCATGTCCAATGCCTCTGTTGTTGACAATAACAGAGGCATTGGACATGATAAAACACAAACCAGTGTAACAAGAACAGAGGCATTGGACATGATAAAACACAAACTAGAGTGACAAGAACAGAGGCATTGGACATGATAAAACACAAACCAGTGTAACAAGAACAGAGGCATTGGACATGATAAAACACAAACCAGTGTAACAAGAACAGAGGCATTGGACATGATAAAACACAAACCAGTGTAACAAGAACAGAGGCATTGGACACAGTAAAACACAAATCATTGAAACGCGGACAGTGACAAGAACATGATGTGACATAGACCAAAGAAACATGGAAGTTGCATTGGACACTATAAAACACAAACCAGAGAAGCAAGGAAAGTGACAATGTATAATAATGATAAAGCACAAACCAGGAATACTAGTAATAGTAACAGACATGATAAAACACACAACCAGTGAAACATGAATGGGTAGAAGATTGCTTCTGTCTGTTGCTTCTGTTTCAATGTACATGAAAAGAAAAACGAACAATGGATATGATAAATCACAACCCAAATGAAAAAAGACCGTGAAAAGAAAAACGAACAACGGCAATGGATATGATAAATCACAACCCAAATGAAAAAAGACCGTAGCAATGGACATGAAAAAACACAAACCAGCGAAGCACGGACAAAAGCAATGTACATGAAAAACACAAACCATAGAAACATAGATAGGAAGACTGAATATGATAAAGAACAAACCAGAGAAATATGGACTGTAGCACTGGACATGATAAAACACAAACCAGAGAAACATAGATAGGAAGACTGAATATGATAAAGAACAAACCAGAGAAACATGGATAGTAGCAATGGACATGATAAAACACAAACCAGAGAAACATAGATAGGAAGACTGAATATGATAAAGAACAAACAAGAGAAATATGGACTGTAGCAATTCACGTGATAAAACACGAACCAAGAAACACGGACTGTGGCAATGGACATGATAAAACACAAACCAGAGAAAAAAATGACAGCGACAATGGACATTATAAAACACAAAACAGAGAAACAATGATGGTAGCAATTGACAAAATTCAAATTCAAATTCATTTATTGCATAAACTTAATATAAAGTCATCATGCATATAAAAATAACAACACATTCATACACTCATACTCACATTGTGATCTATATGTGCATTTGAACCTCCTGGGGAGCTTCTTGAATTTAATATATCGTTTACAAAATGACCCAAACTATTTGTCAAATTCATGATAAACACAAGCCAAAGAAACATGGACATTGGCAGTGAACATGATAAAAAAACAAATCGGAGAAAAAAGACAGTGACATTGGACATGATAAAACACAAACCAAAGCAACAAGAACTGAGCCAATTAACACGATAAAACACAAGCCAAAGAAACATGGACATTGCCAATGAACATGATCAAAAACAATTCAGAGAAAAAAGGACAGTGACAATGGTCACTTTATAACACAAAGAAGCGAAGCACGGACATTGGCAATTGACACGATAAAACACAAACCAAAGAAACACGGACATTGACCATGATGAAACTCAAACCAAAGAAACACGGGGAGTGACCATGATGAAACTCAAACCAATGAAACACGGAGAGTAGCAATGTCAGGCATAACACACAACAGTGTAATGGTGACAAATTCAGGAGGGGGAGTGTCCTGAAAAACCCTCGAATGATCATCCCTTCCGTCTAAGTTCGTACATTTTTCAGATTCACCGACTGCAATGTTCTATTCCTGGTCATCAGATTTTGTTCATGTCTGATTTGGTACATGTTCTTTGGACCGTTTAAGGATGTCCCTATGAACGTTTACTGTCATCAGTGCAAGCATCCCCACATTGGTGACAGGAACTGCTCGTCCTCACCTGTTCTGGGGAGGTATCTCGTTCACCTGACACCTTCCATTACCTGTATTCAATGACACACCAATTCAAAGTGTACCTTTAGGGTGAATGAATGGGTATATGACAGAAAAGGAAACCATGGAGCGTGTTGAATGTGAAACAGGGGTTAGATAAATAAGATGGATGATAAGTATTGTCTAACAGGCAACAGTAACTTGTTGGAATATACCCGGGGCAATTACGTGGCCAACTAAAAAAATCAATTTTCACCTGAATTGAGAGCATAATGCTTGAATTCTAGAATCACTTGTTTCTTCTGAAGCTTATTCTCGATTGATAGAAAAGAACTGATCAGTATTGCATGAATAATGAAAATGTATACATGTACATGTTTCATATAATTATGATTGTTTCTTATATTACTTATGAGTGACTCTCACTGTCCGTTAGTCCATCCATCTGTCCGTCCGTACGTTCCTTTGGGTCTGTCTATATATGTGCCAACAATTATCTTGACATATACTAGGGCTGGGACGATACGGGTCTCGAGCGTATCGATACGTATCACGATATAGTGTCTACGATACGATATGTATCACGATATTTCTGATGTATATTGCTATAATGAGGGTCCAGGCTGTATAGAATGAAACTCAAGTATAGCATTAAAATATTTTGATAAAGACTATATTTTTCTAGATCCTGGAATAATCCAGAATTTAAAAAATCCCAAGCAAGTGAACAAACTTTTCAAACTTTGAACAATAACATCACAAGTTATTATTGATAGACAGAGGCTAGTTAGCTACAAGTCAAACTACAAGAACAAATCTGTTCCCTTTGCAATTATGTTTTCCCCTTAACATGTATTTATACTCTTTTTTGTATGTTCATTTTCTCAGTAACTGCATCGACAAGACAAGCCATGAATTGGTAAATAAGAGGGCCTCTTGCTCTCAGTTTGAAAATGAAAAGTTCATGAATTTATGTAACCCCCCCTCCTCCTTTTTTTCAATACATGGAATTACATGTACATTTTATATCTCTCTTTTCAGTTCCCCTTCCTGTTTGAATAATCCTAGACTGATTTTTTTTCATGAGAAAATCTTATTAAAAAGTATAACAATCATAACACACGCTCCTTTCTCTACAATATTGAAAGGATAACAGCATAATTGTTCTTTAAATGTGTTTGATTTTATTCGATGGATACATCTTGCACTTTGATTTTTTTAGGACAAACGGTTTTCCGTCTCTGTACGTTTTACTTTATGTACATGTATTAACAAAATTTTGAGAGAGAGAAAGAGAGAGAGCATGTGCGTTAACCACGAGGACGCAATCTACTAATCTTTTATGATTTTATTCTCGAGTTAAAGTTGTCGCTGACGTGAATAGAAAATATAATAGATATATATAAAGATCGTAGTAGACAGACTTTTTTTTCCCTTCTTCTTCAAAAGGCTGTTTTCGAGGTTCAATCAAGGATTGACACGAGTGGGTTTTATATTTAAAATTTACAAAGTTAAGTAACTAGCATAACATACGATTTCAGAACTCTTTCTTTCAGATAAATATATGAAATCATCTTAAATGGAAGAGATTTAGGTCGTACGCCAGTATCTCAAAACATCGATGATAAATGAATGGATCATGCACCCTGGACATAAGTAATTTCATGCCGTTTATCGTCGCTCTCACCCACTCTATGATCCAGATATCTGGTACTTTCTCTGGACAATAGTATCTTACAAAATTGTAAATATTAAGATCGCGTTAGATACGGATTCTGAAAACTTTACTGTCGCCGCTTAAAATTTTTTAAACGAACATGAGTTTGAGTAGACAAAATATCTGTAGGATTCCCGCTAGCCGCGGAAACGGACAACGACAAGGATCAACAAAGTATCCAAATGCCATTGGTCGTTTCTACGGCTAGATTCCCACACACCACAGGCTGCATATGCGTATGCATTCCCCCCCCCCCCCCCAAAAAAAAATTGAAGCGCATACGCATATCCAGGCGATATTCATGTAAAATTGACAATTATACTGTAATGCATTGTGCGACGGAGCAAAGATAAGAAGATTAGTCAAGAAAAACATCTTAACCCTTTTAAGTCAATAAGTCACACGTTTCAGTTAGCCCGAAACTTTCAATCGACGAAGTTAACGAGCATTTCATGCCTTTGAATGGAGTTAAAAATGGGTCCAGATATCGCGATATAGCTCCGACGTATCGATACGCGTATCGTGGAACACCGTATCGCGATTTATCGATATATCGATGTATCGTCCCAGCCCTAACATATACTATAGAAATCAACAATCTATGAATTCTCTCCTTGCTTTTGAGTTTAACTCTAAAAGAGTCCAGAAAACTATATTGGAATTAAAGATTGTTTTCAAAATGACATTATAATAAAGAATTTCGACATTTTAAATTCCCATCTTTCCATTGTTTTAGGTAGAGGTAATATTCACGGACAATGACCAGCCTGGATGGATTTCATTTGAACTGAACACTACGGATCCGTACGGCATAATGGATCCAGACATCGGTCTGTCCTATAGGAGCATGACAGATGGACTAGAATCCTCTTTACAGCTGTATTTGGTAAGACCTCTAATATCCAAAAGTACAAAAAAGTAATTTAAGTTTAGCGTTCGGATATTCATCACTCACGAACCTATAAGTCGAATAGTGAGAGACTTTAATCCCCCCCCCCCCGTTCTATCGTCTGAGATGATAAAACAATGGATCGTTGTTGAATGAAGAGTTTGCAGTGTTTTAAGAAATGTTGAACCGCATATTTGAAGGTAATTAGTGATGGTATCTAATCAAGATCGGTTTCTTTGGATTCCTGAGTAAGATGCTACAAGTAAATGGATGAATGACTATGCATTCTGTAGATGACCTTGTGTACAGTAACAAATTTCAAAGGCGCGTTAAAACTCTTTGCATTCAAACGATGAAATTGGCCTACTTAAAGATACGGTGCATTACAAACGTAGATAGTCGGCACATTTCTTTAGGTCATGGTATGACAGTGCATTTCCCTTATCTGGGCTGATCTCAGTAAAAGCTGGGCTTAGTGATATGTCCCCCTTCAGAGAAAACACCAGTAATACATGTAAATGAGGTCAAGTAGGACTATGGTCCTACCCTGCCAATGCACGACAGGTGCATGGTACCTACCCTACAAATACAACTTGTTACTCAGAAATGAAGGGAAAGCCACCCAACGTTAAAAACATAATTACATGTATGTGCACGTACATGTATGTATTGTATGTGATGGTTTTGATATTCTGTTTTATCAGCGATATATTCATAAGGTACAGAAACACCTGTGATTGCAGGTAGATATCATACATGTCTCTTTGAGTGTGTGGTAGTTCGTTTGTATGTCCGTCCCATTATTGTGGACCCTCTAAAATGTCAGATCACTAGACTATGCATTTGAGCTCAGGGAAATTATACCTTGTGGACACTCTTCATATTTATCGATTTATTTATAAATTGTCTAAAAATGGTAGGGCTATGCCAAGCTGGTAATCAAATGTCAATGTTAAGGGCCAAAGGTGGACTACGCCAAGTTAGTAATTTAAAAATGTCAAGGTCAAGGTAATAGCAGGATACTTTATTTCGAATATTTATTTAAGATTATCTAGAGATTTTATTGATGGAATTAGGCAAACAACGACCGATCCTGTGGGGATCAGAGGTCGAAGGTCAAGGTCAGCAAAGGTTATAATAATTCCGAAAAGATCCTGTTCGGTTCAAACAAATATTAGAAGAAGTGGGAAAAGATCTCCAACAAGTTCACACTTAAACAACCACCGCAAAACACATCAAGGTTACAACAAAACCAATTGACATCAGAATAAACTACTGCAAAACACATCAAGGTTACAACAAAACCAATTGACGTCAGAATAAACAATCGCCGCAAAACACATCAAGGTTACAACAAAACCAATTGACATCAGAATAAACAATCGCCGCAAAACACATCAAGGTTACAACAAAACCAGTTGACGTCAGAATAAACAGCCACCGCAAAACACATCAAGGTTACAACAAAACCAATTGACATTAGAATAAACAACCAATGCAAAACACATCAAGGTTACAACAAAACCAATTGACATCAGAAGAAACAACCAATGCAAAACACATCAAGGTTACAACAAAACCAGTTGACATCAGAATAAACAATCACTTAAACAAACAACATAAAAGGACGAATGTCAATGTACTCCCGGTATGATTTTGGATGGCAATCTATCTGGATACAAGAGATATCGTAAGAAGCAAGTTGTCATGCGAGAGGATGCCATGTTTTGTCTTTTATAATTTAATTTAATGGCTCCCCTACCGTATGCACGATTTCTCTTGTTGTGTACAAGTTGACAAAGGACAATGTCAATGACAAAAGTTTAATCTCATAAACTGAAGGGATGTCCAGTGTTTGTCGATTCCTTTGTCAGAGGATAATATTTTGTATTGTTTTTATATCTGTATAAACATTGTAGCATCGAAATCTAAACGATAATATTCATCATTCAGTGCATTGGGAAAAATGAAAATATTTGAATTATGGAAAAAATAGATGATGATCATTCCACAGTTTTTATGTCATTATACAGTTATCTTTCACCGCTGTTATTCATGTCAGCACAAGTAATCTCAATTTATATGCATTTTTTTACAGACGGAAAGTCCACCTTCCTGGTTCGGAACGTGTACCATCCTTTTTCCATGCATTATGACACTTTTGGTTGCCATAGTAACAATATATACACAGAATAGGATTCCAAGAAAAGTTGACAGAAAAAGAAGTATGTATTTTATTATTTTGAACTAACCCATTTATTTTCATAAAGGGTTGACTCCGTAGTCTACATCCAATACTTGAAATATTTTATGAATGCTTGACGCTGCAAATGTAGAAAAAGGGAGCGTGCATGACTATATAGTAATCCTATATAAATACGTAAAATTAAATGAACCTCTTTACAATTTATGAGAAACTTTAAACGATTCCCTTCTCTCTCAATACATTTCCCAAATTTTTAGTTTGAGATTTATAACGCAATGCGATCGTGTGTTTGCTCATATGTGTGTAAAACTGCCATCCGATAAAGCTAAACCAAACAATATCAATGTATGGTATGTTCACTTTACTAGGTAATAGTGCATATTTGCACACTAGATCTACCCCCTGCCTGTAAATTGCATGTCTGATGAGGGATTACCTGACGGTTACATTGCACTCAGATTTCTCCTCGTCACGTATAGGATGTGTCCTCGCTGGGATTGGCCAGTACACCGGCACGTTCAATAGTAAATAGATGAAATGTATATATATTAGATATATTTCATGCTAATACAAGAAAAAGGTGCAAATCGTCCAGAAAATTCAAATGACTTCCATTCTTTATCATATAGAATGCATAAATCAGATATATAAATCAGTGGTGTTTATATAGCATATGTCAGGATATATAGGTGTGTGAAATATTCTCCTCTTTTATCGATGTAGAACAAATGTACCTTTGAACGAAATGATACAATGTTAAAGTGCTTTATGATATAACATTAGTCGTAACACGATTTTATCAAAAGGGTAGTAGTTTTATTTGTAACTTTCATTTTTCAGAGGTACAAATTTAAGTAAGAAATAAATGTTTATTGAGGACTGATAGGCTGTGGCAAAAGAAGGATAACTCCAACAGTCTCATGAGACTAATCCAAGACCAACGCAATTTTTTTTTCAATTGCCAAGGCCGAAGCTTAAACGATAACTATTCTGTAAAAAGAAATAATGTGTCCAATTTACAGCACTTATGATATTTTACTGACCTATTACCGTGATTATATCAAAGAAATTGGTGAATCGGGAAGAACGAGATATAATAGACGCACGAAACAACTTTCTTAGAGTATGTCAACCACTGAGATATATGTAATTTTTGCACGCAATCTTATTTTGGTTGCGATGTTTCATATACAAAATTAATGGAACTAAATTGAAAGAAAGAGATAAGGATTTGACCAATTTACACTTTTGATCTTTCTTTATTAGACACAAAAATCACGAAGAATGGACTTCCTATGTCAAATCCAGTTTCTAAAGTAGGAACAAAGACTGTTTTGACATAAAATAATTTAAGTGTCAGATAGGAGTTTTTCCCGGAATAAGCGATCAATGGATCCTGTTAAACCAAGATAATAGGCATTGTAAAAGTCCTGACAGATAAAACGACGGGTTTCCGATGGTCACTCTATGATATCTGTTATATAGGAAATGACGGCGATTCGCTTTGTAGTATTCCGGCGTCTGTCTATAACAGAATATGATAGTGTCAGTTTGGATATTATGGGGAAATGACTCTCTTATACTGATACTGTGATTATAACATTTACTGGTCCCTGGTGCGCGTGTATCCAGGAATAACGTATCACGTCGTCAATAAATCGACTGCTGTATTTGATAGGAGCGCGGTATCGTTTTCTTTATAAAAGGAAACATAGACACCCGGCCAGAATAACACAGATGACTAACAATGCAATGTCTGTATCATGGACTAATTTCAATTAGGTTGTCATAGTAATTAAATGTTTTTAAGTCCTGGTCATCTTTTAAAATTGCACCCTCCCGTCATCCAAAATAATGAAAAAAAAAACTTATACACAGAATGTCCGGGTCAAAGATAAAACATATTCAAGAGAGGAAAACGATAGATATCATTTGAAATCAATGTTGATCGTAAGGCCATTTCTTTGTTATTTCTGTTTTGCGTCCTCGTGCTGGTAGGTTTTGAGCCCATTGTCATAAAACAAAACAAATTTAAATTGATAAAATCTTTGCAAATTTAATGTACTTTGTACAAAAATTATAGAGAAACTGTTTGATCCCTTATATTACATGTGAAAATGTAAAAGTACTTCAATGATTCAAGACATTCATTCTTTTGTTGTCTTAAATCTGTTATTAATATTCAAATGAAACGAGTTTCTGTCACATATATGAAATTGCAATTTTCTTTTATGTGCTTGTTTGTTTTTCTCCCTGGCTGGCTGGTAGGTTTTTCAATTTCAAAAGGACGCAAAACAGAATAAAAACAAGAAATGGCCTAACCTACGATTCAAGATTATGTCACAAACAAACGCGCAGAACTGAGCAGAACTGAACGACATTTTCTCCCTCCAACCAACCAATCTGCCAATAACATGAGCTGCACGTCGGATATATAAAAATAATGTCTGTCATTCCAAGGATTGTGATATGATTTAAAGTCTAGACAAAACACGTGGACAGGTTGTATACAGGTATTGGCTCATAAATCTCAATAGATGTATCGTAACAGTTGCTAAAGTATATTACAAGTAGTCTATAAGAACTCCTGACTCCTGAAACAGAAAACGCAAAATTCTGTCAGGAAATTGTGTGCCGTCGTGAAACAAAGCCAAGTGGTGCATTAACAAATTATAAGCATGCACGCATGCACTCTTCGTTAAAATTTTAAGTGAAAACAATATTAGAATTCCTCTTCCAGTGTTTGTTGACTTTTCCTCCCTCATTAATTTAAAAGGTAATGTGGGGTACTTTGGTTTAGGGTTGGTTGAGAAGGTGTTATGTCGTAGTTTAAGTGTTTGACAGAAACAAAGGTTTACAAAAAATAACATCTTTATAGTATATAGCTCTTGTAAAAATACATCTTGTGTAAAGCGGTTGTACGGGGACGTTCTGTGTTTTGAATTTAAAGTAAGTTCTGACAAAAACCAAGAATTGCGTCCTACTTATCTCCCAGATGTATTAACATTAGTGTAATGTCTGTGTCTACAAATAGGTGACTGATTCTAAAACAGGTTGTCTGAGAGAGAGGAACTCTAATAAGAGTATCACGGAAAGCAGCGTTAAGTACATACTCATGATGCCATTCTTACACATAAACATATCTGTAGCTAATGCTCATATTGTTGTAAGCGGATCGTAAATTTTAGGTACTGTCGCCTTTCGTCACGATTTTTGTTTGTTTGCTTTTTTGTTTTTGTTTTGTTTTTGTGTTTGTTGTTTTGTTTGTTTTGCTCCTTTTGATAGCCTCATGAAATGATCAGAAATAAAACTTAACTACAGAAACAAACACCAAGATACATGAATTAGAAATACATTAAATTGCCTTGATACATGTTAAAGAAATTATCGCCAAGAGACATGATACAGAAACAAGTGCCATGATACATGAAACAAAAACAATCGCCATGATACATGGTTTAGAAACTTTTGCCGATATACATGTTACAGAAACAATCACCAAGATTGATGAGATGCAGAAAGAAACACCAAAATACATGATACAGAAACAGTCGCCAATACGCATGATACATCATATTTTATGACCTTACGATTTGTGTATTCATGGTTAGTAATCAAAAACGAAGGATGCATTGGTAGATATTGGGTCAATGGATTCAGAAATCAAGGTCATTTAAAAAATCGTTTTTCAGTTGATAACTCTGACAGGTGGAACATACACTTCTTTCATGTGTGGGTCAATATGTCAAGGTCATGGTTGTTGATAAGAAAAGGATTTTAATTTCCATGTAACCCAAGAGCCCTTTACTTTTCTAATTTATATAAAACCTTTTTTAAAAAAATCGATAATTATGTGAATACTAGTACAGATAAGAACGGGATTGTGCTTATTGCTAATGGTGTCATGTTAGGTCAAAGGTCAAGGTCACATTTCACTCCATTGAGTTAAATATCCTTTCGTGTAATGTATCCCACTCGATGTCATGTTGGTACATCAGCGGTGTTCATTCCTCAGTCATTACTAACATATGATAGGTAAGTGTCAATATGCTGGCAGCTGTTTACACCCATTTCATCCCGATAATTATATACAAAGTGTTTGGTCACCACCAACATCACACGGCTATTTGTTATTTATCTACCCCGCCGCTTGACCGACACATTGGCTACTATATACATAATTCACCAGCTTATTCACGGTCCTCTTCCCCAGAACCAGACAGACCAGGGTTTTGTGTTTATTTGATTTAATTTTAATTAGTGAACTTTAAGATTTGATAGAACTGTTGCTTACATTGTATTGCCCACTCACTCTGTGGTCAGTTAGTAATCGGACTGGCCATCTGTCCTATTGTTGGTATTTATTAGTCATTATTGTAGACTTGGTCAGTGATAATTTGACCAGCATAAACTGTAATTATCAGGTCACAATACACATCGTTGTTATGTGGATTACAGGACACCCAGACTTCAGCTCATTACGTCCATGTTTACTGCAATCAAGACTGTATTGTCATGACAGACGACATGTTCCATTTTTGAGTTTATTCAGACTGTTTGAACCCAATATAAGCATTTTTCTGTTCGAGATTTATTCTATCGAAAATTTCTAAAGAAAGAAAGACATAAAATCGTTTAAACGAGTAAAAAACCACGTGATGTCTGGATTGATAGAGTTGATGAATATTGTTCATGAAGCAAAGGGCTGAAAGAACCAATCAGAAAATAAATCAAGGAAACAAATCAAATCATATGCCTTACAAAATGTTTTCAGAGGTCTTTCAAACTTTGATTACTCAAGATGTAAATGGTTTACGTAAATTGAGAGTGGGTCGATTTGCAGTGCTTTAACAACCAACTCTAGAATCTGAAGCAAACGGCGCTCAAATCAAATCATTCAAACACTCCGCTTTTGGACCCTGTACAGCAATTGATGTATTTATACAGAAATGTTTCTGGCATATACTGAATTCATTTGCAAATATTCGGTGGGAAATAGGGGCTCTAGATTGATTGTTTAACCACCGGAGATTACAGTCTGAAACTTTATGTCAAGATGGAAGGAAAGTGTATAGATCAAACATAGATTTATTTATTCAGAATTTTAGAGAGAAAATGAAAAGGAAAATGTCTGCTTCATTGTTATTTTAACAGATTCTTATTTAGATCTGGATTTCCTCGCCTTATATATATATATTTATTTACACGAATATCTTCAGAAATAATTTGATATCAGGCGTATATCTATTATAGACAACCTTCAGGTAATGTTACAGGTAGAACAAAGGCGCGGGATGGTTTTTACGAGACGATGCACAAATTGGAACTATAAAAGAGTACGGTACGAACATATTTTCCCACATGTCGGACAATTAAAACGGAACTTAAAGCCAGTGGTACACAAGCAGGCCTACCTTAATGTCTTATTTAACTGTGATTTGGTGCTATTTGAGATGTGTCAATACCCGGGTATTTATTTATGGCAAGTAATTGGATTACATCTATATAACCCCCATTGAAAAAAAAAATACACGAAAGGAACGAAAAATACTCCTCTTTAAACTTACGTCGAAGAATGAAGTTGGAAAGACTTAAAAGTGTTGATTTCCAAAAGAAAAAAAAAGTAAAATTCTCAGTAAAAGTAAAATGATTAATTTGTCGACCAATGACTTATTAATTTACAAGTGTTTAGCGCATCTCTCATTAATTTTCACCTCATTTAGTCGTTTGACTCTCTATCTATGTGCTCTAAATGACTATGGAAGTCGATCTATATGGTAATCCTATACAAATGATCGTAAATCGATACCAATTTATCAACACTTGCTCTGCTTGATTATTTACTTTTCAGTGTAGACGTCTATAGTCACGGAGGAGAAATACTCATCGATATTTTAATGTAATTTATCAGGACCTGCATATTGTGGAGAGTTTTTGAAGAGAATAACGTCAAAAAAATCTCTGCTGAAATGATATTCATTAAAGTGATATGAACACCCCTCCCCCCAAAAAAGTAGATTGGAACTATTTATTCTTCTGAATATTTAAAAAAAAAAAAAAAGAATATGTTAATGCAATTTATACGAATTTTTAATCATCACTGTTATTTCTGTAAATATTGTGAAAGTCTTCCCTTGAATGTGATTTCTGGGGTATTTTTGAGGGATTTGTCCTATAGAAATCGCTGTAGGTTAATGTGATTTTGGACTGTCTCTGTCTTTTGTAGCGGGAATGATGTCTCTCTCACAAGGAGATCGTTATTGTACCCCAGCGTCGATCCCCTGACCCTCTTTACACGCCTGAGTACGGCTTACTGACGGGGATAAAGGGGGTACCTTGTGTTATCCACCTCTGTCTTTATCCGTGTTATCAGAGAGTAATAGATGTTATTTATCTAGATTTAAGCTAGAGCCGTGACATTACAATAACGCCGTGTCTTACACACAGAAAAAAGGATTTACTGTCTAACTGCCTGTTTTGCATTGTACATGTATATCGCCTTCTATTCATACTTGTTAACGATGAAAAGAGAATTCTCTGTGCTGCAACACCTGATCTTTGCTTATTAATATTGTTACATAATAAAAGACATTTATGATGTTCTTCATATTGCCTGTATTATCGTTTTTATGCAACCTTCTGCTTAGAGAATATAACTGCTCTATTTTATGATATATGTATGAACTTTCATTGAGAATAGTACAACAGGTATACATGTACAAAGTAAGTGTATATACAACAAACTTTCAGTTTTCATCAAAATGTTATCTCATGTCTTCAAAAATAAAACATTGAAAATGTTCTCAGAAAAAAAACCCCATCAATAATGTATCTGAGTGTCTTTTGAAAAAACACATCCGAAATATTTATTCAATATTTTCTTAAAAAACAAAAACGTACAAAAAAAATTTTGATATCTCTCATACAAAATATCCAAATTTTCTTCTTTTCTTAAAAACAAAACACAAACATCCAATGTTCTAAGAACACGAGTTGTTGTTATATATGATGACAATTTTGTGTCTTGGCGTCCCGGCGTCGCTCTAGTACCACGTACTGTTGCTATTTACTACACCAGTATCCCACACAATGTAATAAGATGTGACGACTTCAGTGATAGATCACAGAATTATGATGTGTTCTTTCCCCAGACGGACGTCCATGGGGACACATCAGTTATGTGGACGCCAAAATGTGTCAATATATGTCTTTATTTTCATATCAGTAATCAATATTTTGTACATCTGGCCGCTTTTGCGTCTTTCTTTACAATCTTATAACTGCTTTGTCACCCTCTGACCATCATTAATCAAAATAATATTGCATTGGTTATTATTTAAAAAAAATGTCGATATCTTTATCGTTCTCCGTGTTAAAGTTTCTAAGCTTGATAGTGGAATAACTGAAGCTGAATCCCTTTGATATAAATGGTCGCGTGGGCGTTACCTCCTTTTAGAATAGTATTTTGCAAAATAGTGGGGCTGTCCAGATTGCTAGTACCTGCAAAACCCCTCAATCAGTGATACGAAAAACACTTCATTTTCTGCTTCGTCATATCAAAAAGAAGCGTAGAAATGAACGGACCATCCGTCTAATGACCCCAATATACCTTAGAAAAGATTAAGAAAAAGTAAGAGTATTTCAGGAAATTGTACTTGACATTTGTTGTTGTTGTGTTTTGCATTAGGTTAAGTAAAAACACCGCTGTTCTTGGGGTACTGAGTTTTCTTTACGTCCGTCATGCAACTTTGTTAATGATTAAAACACTCCCATGGTGAGCATTTTTAAGACTTCTTTATGTTTTTGCTTTCTTATCATTAAACATTCTTACTTATCTCGACTTTTTGCCTGTCTAACTGTCCAACTAGCTAGGAAGTTGAATGATTTATTATATCTCAAGCATCTTTATAACGATCGACTTGTTGATATTCTCAAATACTTTGATCTATTGTAATTGAATTTTAAGTTTGATGCCAATGAAATTGGGTTTTTACGCGATTATGTGGAGCTGAAATCATAATTTATGATTGTTTAAATGTCACGTTGTAGGGTCCAGAAATTCTTTGCGTCTCTCTGTTTCTTAAAAAAAAACCTTTTTTTATTCATTTTTAAAGGGGGGGGGGGGGGGGGTCACACATATTAATTTTTCTCCGATGCCTTCTTTGAATTATATTATGATTAAGAATTCATGTATTTCTATATTTTTTATAGACCAATGCGATATTTTGGAATTTCACTAAATATACCTCTTTGTGCAGAATAATTTCTGTGTAGTATATTATATGCGAACATCAACCCTATCTATCAATCTTTTATTAGATGTAGTCCAGAATATTGGCTGTGTGGATCTTTGAGATGCATGCATTAGTTCTAGTTTTGCCAATAAATATTCTGTATTATTCAAAATGTATATAAGGTACAAGTTGATTTACTTGTATATTGATTCATTCAGGGTGATTTTTCAGCTCACTACCGATACATTTTTCTCTTATTACGTCGATATTGGAGAAGAGCAAATCAAATACCAATCGGTATAAATTTTCCTCCCCGTTAGTTCATTCGATCTCGGTCTGATCATGAACTGGGCCCTGGGACAGAGCATAGAAGACTAAATAAGCTTATTTTGTTACCGAGACTAATTACCCCCAGGGTCTAAACTTGGTCCAAGTTCATCCTCAGAACAAAAAAAAAATGATACTGTGCCCGTAAGGCGTTCATTGACCGCTGAAGTAGATGATGTTCTTGTTATAATATTACACAAATTGTCGTAATTTGTGTATTTTGTATTGAAATAAACCAGTATCAAATGCACCTAAAGAGAATGAACCCCCTGACGCATGTCAGCGAGTCCAAAGCTGCTTTGAAACAGAGCAAGAGGTTATTTAACGCGCACTCGACACAATGCGATCATGCCAGGTACGGAAAAGAAGATCGGGGTGTTCGATAAAATTTTGCAAACGGAAATTTACTCACTTTTTGAAGAGGGCTTATTTTAATGGTAAAGTCAATATAAAATTAAAAGTTGTATGAGTCGGAACACAATTATAAGATATGTACTAATGGTACGGAATCTGTTTACTATCAGAGAGCTAAAACTCAGATAATTGTTACAGTCACGGAATGGGACGATTGGTTGACTCAGACTCGACATGTAATGAGTAATTCTAAACTCGGTAACATAAAAAGTGAAATTAATTCAGGGACCAGACTCGTCCCGATCCATCCAAATTGATTACACATAAAATCAGTAATGAGAATGATATGCTTTCTGTCTATTCCCAATCAAGTCAAAGAATTACTTAATGTGGAACAATGAAGGTAGTGTAAAATAGTTCTTTAATGAACAGCGCTCACCGGGGATTGATGGAATCCCATCACGACCAAACGTATTGTGAGATAAGCATTTTACAATCACTTAACAGGGGAAATGTATGTTATATGGGTAAAACAATATCACCCGGAAGATTTGAGCAGAATCACCTGCATATAATTGATTTTGTGCATATTTCTGTGTGTATAATGAGGCGTCCAGGGGGTATCAAAGTTACAGACAAAGTAAAGGTTTGTTACATAATATGTCGATGTTGGAGTTACGTCTACAATGCTCTGATTGTAAGAATCAAAGATGGATACCCCTAGGGTAATGCTTAAAGCATGCACAACACAAAATAAAACATATGTTACAAGTCTCCCTTTTCTCATTCTTGGAGATTTTCGTCTGATGATGAAAACATATATTGAATTGACAGTAGAAGACCTTTGTTTTGGATTTGGCAAGTGTTCGATTGAGCACAGAGTATTAAGAGAGCAGAATTCACACTTGTCACCAAATCTCTCTCATTGGTATTCTGATTAGGGGGATAAAACAAAATGAAGGAGAACGATAAAATGTTATGTTAACAGACAGGTGGTGTTCTAGAGTATTTTCAATATGCTTGGTTGAAATACGAATTAAGAATATTTGAAATTATTTACACTTCTCTACACTCCATTTATTTACACTCACAAATCTCCATTTTCTGACAGATTAGATGAAATAAAATATTTTCAGTTCCTATAGTTTTCTACCATCCAATCAAGCATAACCGTAACAACGTAGCACTATCCAGAAGGTGAACTCCTGTAGAATCTGAGAGGATACAGGTCTGTGACGTATTATCTTGTTTGTGATACACAACAATTGTGCCTCTGTAGTATCCCGGTAAGAGGGAGGGTTGTGCTTGTGTAATCCAGATAACCAAACCATTTTCTATTGGTATGACTTGTGTACATTGGCCTCCTTCCTTATATGTGTGTTGTTATTTATGTTTCAATTATGTCTTCAATTGATTTGTTTCTTTCTTGGCGCGAGTGTACTAGATCTCAAAAATATTAGTGCAGATGCTTGACGAATGTCCGTGTATCTAACCTAACAGCCCTATTGTCAACACTGATGTTGTTAACCTTTTTGAGCTGCATTTTCAAAAGAAAAAACGTCATTAAAGGCTATAACTTTTTTGAAGCTAAAAGGAATTTCTTTTGACATGAACTTTCATAAATTTTGTTACCTTGACCTTTATATAGCGACCATGGCCTGTGTTTTCTTAAGTCTTCAACCAAGGTTATATTTTACATGTAGGCCTAGATCTTTTTGACAAGAATTTCCTTTTGTTCCGTGGCCTTTTACTTATTGGCCTTGACCTTTGACTTTAACATACGTTTGAAAATTATAATCTATAAGTCCACTCCTGAACTACAGCGGAGTTTACATATAGATTCCATGTGACAAGAGTTTTCTTTTGATAGAAGGTCATCTGGCCTACTGACCTAGCTTTTGTCTTTAACTATATTGAAAAAATAAACCGTAGCTATATTTTTATAAGTAAGAGATAATGTAATTTAAATTCTTTAATTGTACCTTTTTTCATTGTCCTATTTTGAGACAAATATTCGTTTCCGGTAAGCCTCGTTGTCTTTTGACATTTCTTGTTTGATTGGTTCCAAATATCATTCATAGAAAAAAGGAATGGTATTTGCTGATTGGCAGGAATCACAGCTGAAAACGACATAAGAACCAATCGTCGTGCCTTTAATCCGCTTTGGAAAGTCGGTTGTCTCGAGGATAAGATTATGACAGAAAATGACTCTATGTAGTGTACATGTATGTCATATCATACATATGTAAAAAATCGTCATACTGAATAAGATGCAAAACCTCTCGGGGCATAGGTAAAATCAATTCAAATCAAAATAATTGAAAATCAATGTTATTTCTAGATTTGAAAAGATATCGACAGGATTAACATAGTTGATGTGTGACAATGAGTATATATGTACATGAAGTAGAAATGTGAAGACGACACTATACTTAGATAAATATTACCTTGAAATGAAAAAGAAATATTACATGATTATTATTTTTTAATTCACATAGGGGCTTAACCAAAAATATACTCATGATAACCTATGAATGCATATTTTTAAAAGTCTTCCTTGATTTAGTCAGTGCTAACAAACTTAAAGTCGTTTCCAAGTGACCTTGAACTTTTTATAAACGATGTCAAGGTCATCGAGTTGCAATTTTGGCAATGCACAGTAAAACAAACGATTTGTGATGGACAGTCGGATGTCACTTGATGACCACCCCCCCCCCCCCCCCCCCCCTGATCTTTCCTCTTATGTTGCATGAAAGATAGAGTTCTTTTTTATTCGGACACCTCCACTTCTTCTCATCCACTCCCTCTCATACTATATGTAACAATGACAATGTCATTTCAAATCTTTTATATAATCTTGCGCCACAGATTCTATTTTTCTATAATTACATTATGATACTATTAAAGTAAATTTATTTAGAATACACTTACCTGTACTTGCAGGTAAACTATGAGGTATGGGGGAATATATCCTGGGTACTTGTATATTTTATGAATTGGATCTTCCGCCAAACAAAGCACGCGATCATGGAGGTGAACTGTAAACCGTATTAATACACATTCCAGCCTTTTAGCGGTTTGGCGCTCCGGTTAGTAAAACCAATATTTGGTATGGTACGGCACGAACGCCTGTGGTAGTGGGTAGCTCTGTCCTTACTCCCCGGGTCTGGTAGCTAACAACCTATGTAGGATGTGATAGTTTAGCGGGAACTGAGGGTGTTGTATCATGTAGGAACTCACTATCTATTCCAGATAAAAGATGTGACAGGAACATTGTGTGTACGGGAGAAGTTGTATCCAACGGACAACATGGACAATCTGATACGGACAATTCTGGACAACAGGATGACCATGTAAACCATTCAAATATGGTAAGTGATATGAATTTCAACAATGATAACAGTGATGGTAATTTGCTATTTAAAAAAAAAAGAAAAAAAGTGAAGAACGGATCGACGCTCTTGGATGAAGCATTCTTTTTTGATTCCACGAATTTCATCTTTTATTTTTTTCAACATTGGTGTGTTTTCTTGTTTGGAGTGGGACGTTGGCATTTATCAGAACACCATTGTCATATTTTGTCTGTCTGTAAGATTAACGTGTTGCAGTGTAAAACAGATATATGCATGGTATCTATGCATGGTATTTTCATGTTATTCTACATTGACAAGTCGAGAACCAGAAATAGAGTGTTGTCATCAATTTCACATTTTTTTTTCTGGTAAAAAAATACAATTTTGGAATTTTGACGCTTGTTATTTTTATTTTCAACCAGGATCATATCATCAAGGCAAATCTCGTAAATTTATCGCTCGATTTAGGGGGGGGGGGGGGGGGGTTGCTAGGAAGTATGCTTATTTCGCTCTTCCTTAGATTTATACAGTAGAGTAATGCTGTAAATCGTACATATTTACGAATTAGCTTTAATTCCTTTCAAAGAAACCTTTAATACCTTTGAATACATCCATTTTCTATATTTTAATTTAAAACATGCGCTGTTTATTATTTTCTATGCCGATGTAGGCCTTATAAGAAATTTATAGAATGTAGTTTGCACCGCATATTTACCCGTCCACAGTTCAAACATAACCCATGTTGAAAACTCATGTCTCCTGTTTACTTATGTAGACTTTGGGTAAATCGTTTCTCACATTGTTAAAAGCACGTCTGACATCAAGGAACTTTATTTTTCACTCTTTCTCGCGACAACACTTTACCTTTTCACCTTTCTTCGAAATAATTTTCCTCTGTCGCACTATTAATTAGAGAATTGATGTAAGAATGCTATACATTCGTTTCATGTCAAAATGAATTAAGGGGTATTAAAAAGGGTAAAAGGAAATAATTGAGTATCAATATAGACTGAAGTTTAGTGGGGGAGGAAGATAAACAAAAACACAAGCAAAAGAATGAAATAAGAAAAGCAACTTGATTAAAAGAAAACATTTTAAATTGAGTAGAATAGATATAACTTATTGAATGAAAATTCAAGTAAAAATACACAATATAAATGTCACAATATTCTTGTAAAAAATCAAGCGGAATGAAAAAAAACAGCTGTTATATTAAAATGGACATATTTTAAAACGTGGATTATGAATGAAAAATAGTAGTCAAAAAAATGGAATTAACTGAAATAAACTTATAAAATCACACAAACGAAAGTTAATATTAAACCATGAATATTGAATTTGAAGTTCTTAAAACTGGTGTATTTATACAAGTTGTGTATATATTGGTTTGAAAGGACCACACCAGCTTACGATGTCATCTAAGGTAAACGTAACATTCGTCATTTTAAGTTTGATCATTTTAATGTTATTCATAAGCCACGTAATCTTTGTAGAAGGTATTTATTCCTCCTTAGCACAAGTTAAAGCCATATAAACGTGATCATACCAGGATATCAACCCCCAAATTCGCTCCATTTCTTTTCAATTTCGGTTTAAAGCATCAGAAAGCCCCGGTGAATTGTTTGAATGTTAAGAGTGATCATTTCACTGGAAGGGATTTTTATCTGCGAGCCAAAATCGCTAGATTTGTTTTTCTATGGGAGTAAACAGTATCAATGAGCTTTTTAATCGACCATCTTGCACAAACATTAAGTAAGCGCGTCCCCTGGATTGTCAAAATAATGTAAAAATTCGCCGGAAGGTGGCATGGTCAGCGCGACCAGAAATATGAGGGATAACATTAACACATCATATTAGCATATACCAAACAGACAAGCTCCTTACCTCGAATCATTCCGAGATTTAGATGTAAGATTTCTGATTTATTGAAATTCTTTCTAGATACCAAAATAAAAAGTAATTAGCTTATAACATAAATGTCATTTTGGAACTAAAGATAGAGCGAATGGCATGGTTTCCTGCCAACCATTGCAGTAGAATGATAAGAAATCATAAAGAAGTGGGTAGTAAACAAAGAGTAAAGTGACAAAATTATGACTGTACACAGGGTGCATTCACCTTAAACTTCTATGAAAGCTTGTTAGACATATAAAACAAAGACAAGATTAAGATATTTTAGAATAAACTTGAAACCAATGTTGTATTATTTAAAACGTAGAATAGCAAAAAATCATTTTATTTTTCTTTTCATTTGGATTATTTACATTGTGGCATGGAAACTTGATTGTTCGTCTTTCTTTTTGCGAAAAAGAAGTAATTACCAGTGTTTTACTCGTAAAAAATGCTTATCTAACAATTATTACATTGTGTCTGACATATGATGATCTACATAATACCTTGTATAATATTCACATATTTTTGTCATTTCCTAACTACAAAACAGAAAGGAAAAAAAAGTCTAGTCCCCTTATATAAGCTGCTATCAAGGTCTTGTCACTGCAGTACTTTTGTTAACCTTCAGTGACGTATATAATCCCCTTTCTTTATATTAGCATGCTATTCTTTCTGTATGCACATGATGTGTTTGTATTATCATGCTTATCAAGAAGAGAAGCACTTTTATCACAATGGCATTCTCCAGTTTCTGTTGTAAGCGTGGTACAAACACGTCCTTATCGCTGTCTCCCACTTGTTATATGTAGTAAATGATACAGCAAGTCCGTACGGGAGTCCCACATACGCTGTTACCTCTGGTATAAGTATGTGATTACTGTAATATTTACCCAAGCCCCGAGTCCCATGTACTTTGATACAGCTAAGTCCGTACGGGAGTCCCACATACGCTGTTACCTCTTTGGTATAAATATGTGGTTACTGTATAGTCAATGATTTATTTACCCAACCCCGATCCCCATGTACGCTGATACAGCTAAGTCCGTACGGGAGTCCCACATACGCTTTTACCTCTTTGGTATAAATATGTGGTTACTGTATAGACAATGATTTATTTACCCAAGCCCCGAGTCCCATGTTCGTTGATACAGCAAAGTCCGTACGGGAGTCCCACATACGATGTTACCTCTTTGGTATAAATATGTGGTTACTGTATAGTCAATGATTTATTTACCCAAGCCCCGAGTCCCATGTTCGTTGATACAGCTAAGTCCGTACGGGAGTCCCACATGCGATGTTACCTCTTTGGTACAAGTATGTGGTTACTAAAATATTGTCAAAGATTTATTTACCCAAGCCCCGAGTCCCATGTACGTTGATACAGCAAAGTCCGTACGGGAGTTCCACATACGCTGTTACAAATGTACCTCTATGGTATGGATATTTTACCCAACTCTCGAGTCCCATATTCGCTGTTACCTTTATGGTATGAATATGTGGTTACTGTAACATTGTCATAGATATATTTACCCAACTCCCGAGTCCCATATGCGTTGTTACAGCCAAGTCTGCTCGGAGTCCCACATTCGCTGTTACCCCTATGCTATTGATATGTGGTTATTGTGACATTTTCAAAGGTTTACTTGTCAAAGTCCCAACGAGACATAGTTAGGCAACCATATACTTGTACCATTGGATACAAATGTATATTTACCAATGTCACCATCAGCGTATGTGATGCGTTATTTGATATAGTTCAAGTCCAAAGGAAGTCTGTAGTGTCTATACTAGAGTTCAACATATGCTGTAAGTCTGTAACCCTTATTGTACAACAGTTTTTCCCGGTAGCTATTAGTCAGCCCGTTGTATTAGAGTCCAACATATTCTGTAAGCATAGTAATAGTATTGTAACAACGTTATTCGTAAGTCCTTACTGTATGTCAACACACATGTACGCTGTAAGATTGTAACTCTTACGGTACTGCATGTTTTGTGTAGCCAAGTCCACCTTTACAGGTATTTTGGTACGAGGGCCCTCGTATTTATTTTCTCATAATTTATAAAATGTATGAACCCAAATCTATACAGTAATGAAATATTAATTAGGTCATAAATTAGGTCATAAAAAGAAGCTTTGTGTGATCCTCTGCCTGAAGTGCTCTCAACTCAAAACTCTGGATGAAAGTTTTACTCGAAAACATTTACTCTAGACGACAGAAAACTGTTACAATATGTTTTAAGTTATTGGCCTGCCACTGACTTCTCTTTAAGTAATATTAGAGCTGATACTGTTTACTTTGTTCATTTCACTTTTGAAACATTCATGACTTTGACGTCCATTTTCTATATTAGTGTTTTTATAAACCACTCAAGTATCTTTTTTTCCAAAAAAAGAATAAAATTAATGTGAAATTCAATGTCTTCACCCTCACTGACTAAATCATAGGTGTCATCATTCACAATAACCTGTTAAAATCGTTGAGTGGTTAACAAAATATGAAATTGTACACCCACAAGTGGTCAATTATAGAACGTCAAGTATTGTGCCCCTCCTTCTATCCACGGGTAGGTTATTGTTAACGGGGAGGGATTCCATACCCTGGCGTTATTTCTCCTCCCACCCGATCTGTCTTTGTCGTCAGGCAGCGTGAAGCGACGATCTCGTCTTTGTCGGGTCTTGTAGAAATGCAAACAACCATTAATGGTAGATCGAGGTTCGTCTTGGACTGAATTAGCTTTCATTGATACTGACATTAAGTTGACCTCATGTCTGTGAGATAAATGGGACACATATTACCTAATCCTGTCTGAAAAGTTTTTGTAATTTTGTTTCTGCAACTAGAACTGCAATTTTGTTGATAATCGTTTTTAATATGTAGTTTTTAGATATTACAACATATATCGCCCATCTGCCAGAGCATAGGTAATTTTCAGGAATTATCAGTTCTTCTGGAATTTAACAAGTTGTTATCACATACAGGCGTGATGCCGTTCCTCACGGGGTCCCCTCAACATCGTGGGTCATATACGAGGAATTCCCTGCCAAAAGATAATGCTCCTGCATGTTATTGTGCATCATTGTGCAAACGGGATCAGTGTTAGCGATGACCCTCCCGCTCCTATACCTGCATTTCCCATTCATTATCGTCTACAACGGCGATATTTAAAGAAAGTAAAAAATCAAACAAGTGAGAAAATCATCAATGTGCTAGGTGTGACTGTAAATGTCTACAACAAAGACTAAAGAAAACAAGCAGGGGATATTTATGGAACTTTTGCTGTTTTTCCACCATGGGGGTATCTCAGTGTGTATTGTTAAAAATTATCCAAGACATGCAGGTCTGATGATAAGGTATTTATTCATTTGAGATCGGCTTTTTTCCATGTGTGCCATTTGTCTTTTCTTTCGTGTGGCGACTATCATGTTATTACCAATTTATTCATCATTAAGAAAATTTATGAGAATAGTCGTAATGCGAAAATCTTCAGGTCAAGGTCAACTTCAAGGTAAACTTCAAGGTCAAATAGATGATACAGCCAACATCTCGTATAGTTTCATACTAACGAATACCCAAACTACAACTATCAAAGAGATGTAAAATGTATCATTTTGATGTCCTTAGTCTAGAAGGGATAGTCTCTCCTCGTGTTCCTTCTTGGGCCTCAGTAAAAGGACTTGAGATATGACAGCATGTAATAATAATTTGTAGGTGGACTATATTTTTCTTACTTTTTCATAAGTTATTGGTTTTACTTCAATATGAATCCCCTCGTATAAATCCCCAATGTTTACTTTGGTGGTTTTATTGGGTTTTATTAGGTTTGGTGGACGGAATATCCAGTTCTAAACGTCTTCCATTAAAATACCTGGAATAGCAAATGATAAAACTGTGTATGATATATCAAACGTTATAACTTAATTGTCAAGGATTTGTTAATATTCATAAAAGAGATAAAATGTTTGAACTAAGATATGTTAATACAGAGACTTTAGGGAGTGTTCCCTATTTCAAGATTGTTGTTTTCTTCATATATATAAACCACCTTGTGTTGTCTTTAAGGTGTATCCTGTGCACAGTGACAAGTCTGAGTTTGTTGACTTGTAGCGACAGATTAGTATAAACTAGTATCGTACATTTATATATATGTACAAATATTCAAAATGTAGAGTATTTCACATGTTTTGCGGTAGGATCTTAAAATTATTTTAAAAATGTACATATGTAATATGTTGCCGAGAAGGTCACAATAGGACCGCTCTTTCAGAACGAATCTATTAGTTATATTTTTTGGTACCGAATGAGTTTTAGTATAATTTTGCTTATCTTTAAGAATTTGAAAATTGGAAACATTTTTGCGAAATGTAGAGTATTGTGGTCTTTAGTCTTATTTAGAGAGATGTCGGTCTGTCGGTCTTTCTGTTTTTCCTGTATCAATGATACCAGTGCATGTGAACCTTCTTTTGACACGGTCAGGATTTCGACTTTCGCGAACCCCACTCATCTGAGGGGTTTGCTATTGAAATTACTGGTAGATAATGGTCGTTCGATTTATTTTAAATCAATCATATTATTGTAGCAACCCCCCCCCCCCCCAAAAAAAAAAACAAACCCCAAACAAACACAGAAAAAATGAGAAAAACAAACAAAAATAGAAGAAGGATAGAGAGGGATACAGTAGGACAACCTACAAGTTGGAGCTAAAATTGTTCAACAGAGCAAATCCTAGTTCAAATTTTGAATTGAACATAACGAGAATAACTTCATTGTTTTAGGTGGTTTTTTGTATATCTTCGTCGACGTATCATGATATCACATGTACGAGTATGTTTTAAAACGTTTATTGCAAAACTATTGTAACTCCCCTTGTTTTGCAGAAATTATTTCGATTTTTGACAATTTCGAAATTATAATTGAAAAGTGGGTGGGATAATGGAAATAGGTTAGGTGAATATGATCATAAGTAATTATGATAACTAAGCATGATCACATGACTTCTATGTAAAAGATTTGTAGTGATTTCACTGGTCTCCTCTTATAATTAACATCGTATGTAAATACTGAGAATTGTAAGTCAAACTTTACTCTGACACGACGACCTGACATAGATGTTTGGATTGATGAACAAACAAGTTTCATATTTCTTACAAAATAATTGATTTTCCTTTTGCATACTTGATGATGGACAAATCGAGGCAATTATGTGCTGTGATACCGAGTTAATTATGTAATATGAGAGAGGATTTGATAGGATAGAGTATAGTCTGCGAGCTGAAGATGACTGGAAATCGATGTCAAATTAATTTTGGAAACCAGAAGTGACGTCTTCGCTCATCTGGTCCATATAATGGTCAGTCTGACTTCACAAACATATAATTTCGTGCTATATTTATCTTATTGGTGATGAATTAACGAGTCTGTCTATGAGATAATACATTGTACATAATGATGATGAAATGGAACATTGAGGTCACCTTTCGGGCGTATGAGCGCAGAAATAAGGACATATGCTGAACAAAACACTACAGGGAAATATCACGAAATTTGCGTAATTTCATGAAAATCAGGAAGGATCGTACTTCAACAAAATGTTGTGCAAGATTTGCGAATTTGGACAAAGGTTACTCAAAGTCATTTCTGAAAAGTCAATGTCATTAGTAAAGTAACATTTAGGTGATATAAAGACCTTATAATGCTTTTCAACAGAATATGATCAATTTGTTTGCAGGATGTGAGCTTTCAGACAATGTTTTCCAAGGTCATATAAGGGTTAAAGGTCAAGGTTATTAATGTGAACAACACACTCATACATTGATCATTCATGATATAATTTCTTCAAGGTTAAGGACACTTAGAAAATATTTTTTCCGGTATCAAAATTGCTGTTTTCGAGATGCATCCATCAAAATGACTGACTACCCTGTCGGCATTTTATTATTGTTATTTTGATTTTTTATGCCTCTCTCTTGTAACGGACACTTTCATCTTAACGGGATATGTGATTACTTTATCAAAAGAAAAAGAACCCTATTGATTTTGGGGTCAATAATTTAGTGATCAAAGTAACTTTTTCGGAAGGATACAGACAAAATGTAACACTTTCCTTTCGTTGATAGCAAACTACTACAGCGAGGGTTTATATGTTGTCGACAGTGTTGTGTTGTATTCAGACAATGACATTATCGGGTTGACAATGTTTCACGATGATGATGATGATGTACATATTTGTATTCCAATTTGTTTCATTTACAGTTTTGGGTTGGGCCTTTTCGTTAAGTACTTGACTCTTAAGACAACTAATGAACCCATATGTATAAGTAAGTGGCTCCCCCTCTCGGTGGTGTAACTACTTTGATCTTCGCAGGTAACGGGAGATAATCTTATATCATTACCGAGTACAGGGGAGTCAATCATCGTTGTAACCCTTGTTCACCTACACCAAGCAGATGTATCTACATTCTCAATAAAAGGCAATTTTCCAGCTCTCCGCAGCCCAGTAATCAGACTTAAAGATAATTAACACCTAATACGCAAGTAGTGACTCTTCAAACACTCCATTTTACCCAGGTACTCAATTACTACGATACAATCTGAGAGGTAATGAGAATTCAACAAGTTTGCACCTTCCTACGAGACAAACCGCGGTGAATCTTTATTGCTTCTGAAGTGGCGCGTTTTGCAAATTTGGAAAATTATCAGGCGTATAGATTTTCAGCTGAGCGATGAGGAAACTCTCTCTGAGAAAATATTTGTACAATGGAAGAGAAGTTCGAACTCTTGAGATAATGGATATATTGTAACAAAGTCTTGTTAGCTTTCAGATTTTAAATTCAAGACGCAACAAAGCAAGATAAAACGTTATCTATAGAGGCACGGCGTCTGTACGTAGATCTACACTTCCGTTGTCTAATACTCCCACTGTACAACTAGCCACAGAAACGGACAACTACACTTGGTTACTTGGATGGTTTGGATGCACCGAAACCATCCAAGTAACCAATTGTCGTTGTCCATTTCTGTGACTACTGTACGACATACATGGGTAACACCCAGAAAAAAATCAAGTAGGCCTGTTTCGGTCTAGACATACAGTAACAATAACATTCAATTTCATACTATAAGAGTCAACATGCATCTAAGGTCAAGGTCAAATGGCCAAATTCACACCAGTTCTATTGGCATTATTTGTGCTAACATAACGTCGATATCAGTAGAAAAAACCCAAAACTTAATGATGTGTTTTATTTCTTTTCCTGATAACTTTCCCTTATTTGTAACAGAACAAGCTTTCCATCTACGTATGCAATTATATTGTCAGCTAGAACTATAAAGTCGAATAATGTATCTTTCAACGCCATCGGATGTATAGACCTGCGGATGAATCTGCCCATTGTGTAATGATTTTCATATTGTGTAATGATTTTCAATGATGCTGCATGTTTAAAAAGTTGACATCTACTTTAAATGTAGTTCGTCGGAAGTACGATTGCAAAGATTTATTTTGAAAGACTCGCTACCCTTGTCGCTTACAATAACATCTTTTTGCGTGAACTATATTTATTGAGTACCTTAAAAAGTGGACCTGTCAGTTCGATATATTCAGTTCTAAGGAGCCTCGTGAGACATTAAAATAAGCTTTATCGTATCAAACTTTGTTTATTCTGCATATTTATCTTCTAGCCTTGTTCAACTCTCCATTGTAATATGGGATCACTTTCTGCCGTTGTGTCTGTCTGTCTGTCCGTCTTTGTTCATGCATTTATTTGTCAATTTAAGCTTGTTTTCCTCTATTCTAATTTAGTTGGAATTTAGAAATTATTGGAATTTTCACATGACCAAGGACATGTGAAAATTTTCGTCAAGTGAAAATTTTGGTCATGTGAAAATTCCAATGACTGTTTATAAAAATCCTTGAAATGACCAACGAATTATACAACTTGTCTCATGGATTTTATATGTAGGCAGAGATCTTGGCAGCTTTCAACGTTTAATTGGTATATGTGCTTTGGTTCATTCGTACACGTTTTCAGATTGAGACTGTGTCAAGGGTATGACGTTATACCAAACCATCCACCCCCATCCCCCACGCATGAATCTTTGATTACGGCTTTGGGAACTCCATCATATATAATGCTGATGAAGACATGTACTTTGGCATTTATAAACCGAAGTTAAAAAGCAATATGTCTCGAGCTCGTCTTAATGCATTTCTCAGAACATTTTCGAAATTAAGTAATGTCAACGAAATTTGATCAGGAAAATCCCACTGTTCATTTTCCTAATTATCAGGTGCAATGTTTATCAAAAAATTGATAATGTCATATAACATCTAATTTTGGAACAATAAGCTTGGATTATGATTAGTTGTTATTGAATCCCTTGTCGTCAGATATCGCGCGCTAACCACGTGGTGACTTTTGATTTCAAAATGTCATACGTCAGAATCTTCGATGTTAATTGCACAACATTCCTTTGATTTTTCACTTTATCTTCATGACTAAAGGTAAGAGGTATGAAATATTTACAGATTCCTCCTTTTCATATAACTTCTATTGTCTTAATTGGACCTATACTCCATTTATGATTTGCTTTGATCTACCAATATTTCTCATCTATCGGTATCAAAGTGGTGAAATTTGGGAGTATTTCCTTCGTGTACGGTGACTCTATGCGTTTTATGATTATCAAGGGAGAAGATGAAAGAAACATAAGGGCATTGTCTTACCTTTATATTGAGCATCAAATGTTTTCTCAATGTGAATATGAATGCATGTAACATAAGATCGCTGTGTCCTTTCATCCCACTCTTAGTTTTGGCCGTATTGAAAATATCATTATAATATTTTATAATATATCTAAAATTTGTCACAATTATTTTGTAAACCGTAGAGGGCGTTTGTTTAAAAGGAGCATGTTCAAATGATTGGCTCATAGTTTACGGCGAGATGAAAAACTTGGTCTTGGAAATTTTCAAGGTCAGGAGTCAGAATTTAAGATTACAGATGTCTTTTTTATTTCAGCTGCAACGCAAGAGCGTCATACAGGGATCATTCTCTCCGGCGTCTGTCTGTCTGTCTGTCCGTTTGCCTGGTAGTCAGTCTTATTTTTCTCAAATGGCTATAAATTGATTGTTATGAATTATTGCAAGGATGCCGAGCATGTCGATGCTAAGCACCTAATAATGAGGGTCAAGGTCACCTGCAAGTATGTATGGTTGTATGGTCAAACATGCGACATACCTGTTCTTGGAACTGTTTTTTAAACAGAAATTGATAAACTTCTCGTCATTGTTGCCTTCTGATGTCCAAGGTCATATACTTGATTACCATCTATAAACAGTTTTGGAGGGGATTAAGCATCATTGACATGTGTGTTTGGGTTGGTGTGTGTGTCCTGGATATTGTGAACACGATTGAAGACAAAGTTGTCAATCCAGGCTTCTACAAATGCAAATATTAAAGGTCAAAGGTCAGGGTTACATCCAACAATGAAAGTATAATCTTGCGAACACAGCACACAAAACATTAAATCTTGTTCAATTTCAAGGTCAAATTATTATACATACATGTTCAATGTAATTGTACGGTTTCGAGGTGATGTTCCGCTTTACGACGTGCACTTTGCGTTTTCATCTTTGTTCAGATACTTACTTTGACTTCTTGAAATGGTTACCTTAGGCTGTATAATTCTCCTGGTGATGAAAACTTATGAATTTTATGTCTGTCCGTCCGTCATCGTTAAGTTAACGAGCATTCTGTTGACTGGTAATTACACACGACCGTACAATGACCATCTGAAAAACAAGTTTTACGTCTGTTTAACGGTGCTTTGTCTGTTTATTTGCTGAGTGATGAGCCTATGCGTTTTGGGAGAAAAAATACATCTATATAATATATTCATGCATTCTAAGTTTTACTTCTGTCACTAGGAATTTGAAAAATACACATTTTGAGAAAATAGATCTAGAAGATTTTAGACGATATGGCACACGTTTTTGAATCTTGTTCATCCTCGTTCATTAACCGTCATGCATATGTAGGTATTTTAAGCATTGTAGAATTCTCCGATAGATGGAATTCATTCTCTTAGTATTGAATCCCTCCTAACACACTGTTAAAACAAAAATAAGTTTAGAAAATTAAATATACATGAATATGTAATGGGAATTACATGAGCAATTAACTCTTGTCTTTCACTTCAAATTTTCGTTCTATAAAAGAATAGATTCAAAATTTGGCAATTAAAACTATTTGAAATGACAGAAAATTCACGATCTCCCCTTTTAACAAAAAAAAAAAAAAAAAAAAAATCTCGGATCCCTAATGGAAAAAAAGAAACTTTACAGAACAAAACTATTTAATCTGCTTACCAAAATAGGAATAAGTAGTAAAGTTCAATGTGTATTAAGTTATAAATGGAGACAGTGAACTTTAAGAGGTGAGATAGAGTACTGAGTTCGGCGTCCCCAAGTCCTTCATGGCCTGCATTATTCTTTGTTCACAGAGTATATTTGTAACTGTATCACTTGTATTAATTCACGATGATTAGAAAAAGGTATTCATGAAAAGATTTAAGATTGCTCTCCGTGTTTTATCATATCATCATTACTGTAGCCTTTTCCAAAAATAGATGCGAAAAAATTACACGTGCACTGAAAAATTCACGAGAATGATTCGATACATGTATTTAAACTCTGGCATTTAGTTGAAACGAATGTTGGATGCCGAAGTACTTGTGGATGATATTTTGGATGCAATTGTAACAACAAAAATTGAAAAGGAAACCTTCTTTCAAAGTGACAATCATTAATTATCAGAAGAAAAAAAAGTTTTGGAAAAAGTTTGGCCTATTTCTGAAGTGTTTGGCCGCATTGCCCTGTTATCTTTTTTGTTTACAACTCTCGCTTCATTAAGTAAACCTCGATGCTGTTAAAGTCATCAACCTGGCTCGTTCTTCGTCCGTGTCATTTCCTATACATCTTGCTCTTAAACGTTAGCAGTTGCTCTATAAATGACAGAGAGCAAAATAATGAAAAGAAGAAGTTTACTTGCTTATCGATCAACCTTGAAACAAAAAGATCATAAAAAACTAGATTGCAACAAACTTGGTATGTCTCCTTTGTTGTACAGCAGCCCCTAACCCTATATTACCCGCCAGCAGTGCACCTTTTTGTCATTTACATTGTTTCGGAGATCGGGGGCATTTGTTATGCCCCGGAATCAAGGGGGCATATAGTTTTTGGCCTGTCCGTCTGTTCTTCTCTGAGTCTGTTTGTCCGGGACAAAAATTTCAACATTGGGAATAACTTTTGAATTGTAGGCGATAGAGCTTTCATATTTCACATATGTATTCCTTGTGACAATAAAGGCCTTTTAATTGATACCAAGACCATGTGGCCTTGGCATTGACCTTTAACCTCAAAACCTTTGATATTGAGCATAACTTTTAAACGGTGAGTTTATCATATTTCACATATGTATTCCGTGTGACAAGACCTTTACATTGATACCAAGATTTTAGACCTCTGGACTGTTACCTTTGATCGAATTTACAGAAAATGGTGTTAATACTGACAGAGATGCCGACGGGGCATTTATGTTTCACAAACACAATTTTTATTGGTCCAATTTTTCTGTGTCTGTATGTCTGTTAAGGGAAAGGATCCAGCTTGAGAATATATCTTAAGATGTACATAGAAAAAAGTTTTCTATGAACTTTTATGGCATATCCAGAAAAAAATCCTAACTGTAATTTCTGTAACATGGTTTTGTCATTTGTCGTTGCTGTAGAACATTTTCAGGTCTAAAACTTTACAATGTTCTTATTCTTTCTTTTTGCAAATAGTTCCGTTTACTACTGACTCATGTAATTCTGTATGACACATTTCATGTGACATCCAAACATTAAATTAAAACATACATTGAAATCTTTCGCAAAAATATTTTAATTTAATCCGTATTTAAACAATATTGCATGAGACTTTAAAAAGGGAGAAAGATTTTGTGCAGCTGAAACATGAAGCTGTGGTGCTTTGACTTTGAGAGAATGGTTACTTTGCTTGTATCCTGTTTTTGCTTAATATAACGACACCGAGTTATCAACAATAAAACGGAACTACCATAGCGTGTGAGCAAAACCATAAATGAATGTCATAATTATCTTTTATTGGTTTAATAATTTTTGTGATAATTATTTGCGCAGACTTTTACGTGAGTTAGTGCGTATTTATACATGTATATGCCATTATAATTTACTTAATAATCACATATTGTCGGACTGTTTCCTTTGAAAAGGAGTAGTTTACTGCACAGTGGCTAAAGAGTACTGACGTTCATAGTTGTCTAAATCCCTATTATTTCTCTATTACCGAGAAAATATAGTGTAAAATTCTTCATTTTAGGGTATGATTTATCATAGTTAAAAAAAATTAATTACACGACATTGTGCAGTATACATTGCAATGTTCATGATTATCAATAATTGTGTAAGCTGATGTTTTCACTAATAGGTTCTCTCTCTTGATTTTCGCTCTTGTTTTCAACGTAGATAGATTGTTATGCCTTTTGAATCAAAGGTGGATTTTGGTCACTCCGTCTGTGAATAAAAAACTTAATATTGGGTATAACTTTTGAGTGCTGAATGATGCAGCTTTCATTTCCCACATTGCATTAGTACCAGCATTTTTCACCATTTCTCACCTCTTGACTTGACATCAAAATTTGAAAAACTGACACATATTTCATCTTTGTTGAAAGACTTTCGAGTGGCACTATAATGTTTGGTCTCGTGGCCTTTCTTGCAAATTTTGACATTTTGAAATATTTCCTATGTTATACGAGGGCAAAAGTGTTTCACAAACACGGAAGATTTTTTATACATCTATTATTAGCTTGGTAAAGTTTTGTCTTTACCCCCACGAACTTTCAAAGAAATTTGTGTAAAACCAACATGATGTATGTTGAGCCATAATTTTTCTGGAAACTAGGGAGGCTGATGACGCTTGATTGCAGCATCCATTATATGGTACAGTATGACCGTTAGGCTGTGTCATTTGTCACGAACATTGACAATGATGATCTATCTGCGATCTGTATCACAGGACTGATTGCCCAAGTTGGAATCACTGAGCCTTGTTAACTCTGTTTACCGCTTGTTTGCTTGCACCAAAGACTCATTATTTACGTTGGTTACGTATTTTCCTAGTGTTATCGCGTATTTAGCCAGTTATATTCGTTCTCCAATAATTCATTACCACGTTGATCCTATTTGATTTCATGTCCTCTTTTATTATGTGTAACGACAGAACTGATATAATTTTGATACCATGTGTTTTTATGGCCTGAACAAAATTGATCACTTCTAAATCTGGCCTTGAAAAGCCGTCGACGTACCCAGTAACGGTCCAGATATATTTATCGATCACGTGGTATGCTTTTAAAACTTTTTTGAACACATTTTTACGGAAGCAGTGAAGGGACATGGTGAGAAAAAATTATCTCTTGCACACGACTTAGTAACTCTTGCGTACGACTTAGTCACTCGTGGGCACGACTTTTGTAACTCTTGTGCACGACTAAGTATATAGTTACTCAATGTACATTACTGCGTTGGTACACTCTTTACTTGAAAATCGTGTACCAATCTTTACGACGACTTTGTGACTCGTGCGCACGAGTTAGTAAGTCGTGCTCAGTACTGTGCAAGAGTTACAAAAGTCGTGCGCACGAGTTACAAAGTCGTACGCACGAGATAATGAAGACAAAAAGTCGTGTGCACGAGTTGCTACGTCGTGCGCACGAGTTACTAAGTCTTGCGCACAAGTTACCAAGTCTTTCGCACGAGAATTTTTTTCACCATGTCCCTCCTGTGCTTCCGTACATTTCTTTTATATGCTGACATATTTTGGGGGAATTTTATGCATTTTCAATAAATTGTTAATATTATTAATTTCTTTCTATTCTAGGAAAGCAAAGATGAGGATGCAGAAAGTTCTCATGACAGTGAAGATGTGGTATGTTCTTTTTTTTTTCTTTGAACGTTTTTTTCCTCACTCTTTTTGCTCGCAATTGTTCCAATCCTGATTTTCTTCACTCTCTTTTTTTGCTCTAATTGTTCCGAACCCGATTGTGCGTGTGTATTTTTTTAGAATCATAATTGCACTTTATATTCAAAGCCATTCCATCATCTATCGACATCGGAAGGAGTTACTCAATTACTTTGAGCTTGACCGGTGATACACCGAAATCAACTTGCGATTCGTTGAAGCAAATATCCTCATATTACGAGAACAATTCTGCAAAAGGAAATTAGACAAGCCCGAGTGGATCAAATACGAAATACTCCGGGGACTTGATAGACTCTTATAACCTGATAATCAAACGAGAAAAGTGAAAAGATAGCAACAGTATGGCAATATCAATATGATAATTGTGTCCTAGTCACATCGATATAGTTACATCTAATATTTGTTCCTTGGCACTATCAAAATGGTTTGGCTGGCCTGCCAGTATCTTTGTATGGTTACTAAGTAAATATAGTTTAAACCAAATTATAACCATAATTTTATTGGTATGTGTGATCTGGTCATTCTTGTATGTTTCCAAAATATATCAGTAAGGTTATGATAACCTTAATATAACACTGTAATGATCTGTATTTTGAAATTGATAATAATGACCGGATAATACCGGTATCCTTGATCTGTTCTCCTTTAGAACCCCGCACAAGCGAACATGAAAATAGATCTTTCTTCTTCATTTAAAAAAAATATATCTAATATTCTTAGATTAATTAGAATATTTCAAACAACACCAATCTTACTTTCAAGAAATCAAGGTAAAGAAGACAAATTTGCGATCTTCCAATTTCTAAAGTGACAATAATGTGGGTTCATGCTGTGTGGAGGCGTCTCCGTAATCTATGATATAAAAACGAAATATAAGTTTCTACTGTAGGAGTAGACTACAGGGCTCAGACTGGGCTTCCAGCCATATTATATGTAGTCATTTTGGCTTTGAGATTTAACCAGATATTCCTAATCTCCAATAATCCCTTTGTGGTTTGACCTGTGTACAACTAGTGAATGAACAGCGTATGTCATATTTTATATTGACTGTTTATATATGTTCCATTAATGAATACCCGACGTGACTTCATGGCGTCCACTCGTGAGGCTGCTGAAGTACTGAAATGTTTTCTTTTAATTTCTTGAACGGACAGAAATCGCAATTTATTTGTAGACTTCTGGTGTAAGAAGGTTTTCGAATTAAATATGCAAGAAACTCTATGAAGAAAGCCTTCTTTCAAGATAAAGGGGGGAAATCGTGTTCAAATCTTCTAGACATGACTTTTTAGCTCGCCGGGACGAAAGTCTGAGGAGCTAATGTAATACCCTCGGCGTCGTCATCGTTGTCGTCGTCCGTAGACAAAACTTTAACCTGGGCTGTATCTTTTCAACCATAAAGGGTAGGGCTTTCATATTTCACATGTAGATACCTTGTGACAAGACCTTTCATTGAGACCATGACCTTTGACCTAGTTACCTTGACCTTGGACTTTGACCTACTTTTATAAAACTTTAACCTAGACTATATCTCTGTAACCATAAGGGGGTAGTGCTTTCATATTTCACATGTAGATACCTTGTGATGAGACCTTAATTCATTTGAGACCATGACCTTTGGCTAAGTGACCTTTTAAAAAACTTTAACATGGGCTGTATCTCTACAACCATAAGGGGTAGGGCTTTCATATTTCACATGTAGATACCTTGTGACGATACTTTTCATTTGAGACCATGACCTTTTACCTAGTGACCTTGACCTTAGACTTTGACCTACTTTTAAAAACTTTAACCTTGTCTATATCTCTACAACCATAAGTGGTAGGACTTTCATATTTCACATGTAGATACCTTGTGATGAGACCTTTCAATTGAGACCATGACCTTTGACCTAGTGGCCTTTACCTTGGACTTTGATCTTAACCATTAACCTTAATTACTCGTACTGTGGTTGTATTTTAGCTCTCTAAAGGAATGAGACGAACATTAGTAGGATAGAATCCTCCTGACAATACTTTTTTTATGCCCCCGGAATCAAAGATTCGGGGGCAAATACAGTGTAGTTTTTGGCCTGTTTATCTGTCTGTTTGTCCGAAAAACTTTAACATTGGGTATAATTTTTAAATGGAAGGTGATAGAGCTTTCATATTTCACATGTGTATTCCTTGTGACAAGACCTTTCCATTGATACCAAATTTTTTTACCTTGTGACCCTGACCTTTGACCTATTTTTCAAAAACTTTAACATTGGGCATAACTTTTGAATGGTAAGTGATAGGGCTTTCATATTTCACATGTGTATTCCTTGTGACAAGGTCTTTCCATTGATACCAAAAGTTTTGATCTCATGACCTTGGCTTTGACCTTTGAGCTACTTTTCAAAAACTTTAACATTGGGCATTTCTTTTGAATGGTAAGTGATAGGGCTTTCATTCCACATATGTATTCCTTGTGACAAGACCTTTCTATTGATACCAACATTTTTGACCTCGTGACCTTTACCTTTGACTTAATAGCTATTTTCAAAACTTTGAATTGGGCATAATTTTTGAATGGTAAGTGATAGGGCTTTCATATTTCACATGTGTATTTGTTATGACAAGACCTTTCTATTGATACCACAATTTTTTACCTTGACGTTGATCCTTGACATACTTTACGAAAACTTTAACATTGGGCATTACCTTTGAATGGAAAGTGATAGGGCTTTAATAATTCACATATTTATTCCTTATCACAAGATTTTTTTCCATTGATACCAAACATTTTTGACCCAGTGACCATGACCTTGACCTTTCACATACTTAACAGAAAATGATGTTTATACTAACAAAGATACCACTGGGGGCATTCGTGTTTCACAAACACAGGCTTTATTTTACTTTGGAAATTATTTGATTTTTGACAAAAACCTGCTACGGTGAGCTATGTAATCTTTGATTACCCTATGTTTTCTTTCTTTTACCTCAAATAACTGTAAAGATACGGTATGTAATGGGAAAATGTACTTATTCAACCCATATTCCTTTCCATAACCAAAGTTTGCACTGTTCGAGCCCCTCCATCAGTCAAAAGCAAGGTTATTTCCCTTGTGGGCTGAAGCTATCACATAAAATCGACTGATTTGAAGGGGCGCAAAAAGCAAACACTGTGAAGAGAGAGTATTTACCTGGGGAAAGTCTTAATTAGCTCACTCCTTATTGGTGATGCGGCATCCCACATCTACTGATTTAACAAGCATTTATTACACAATATTGATTTATCTTTGTTTAACTTCATTTTTCCTGTATATTTCTATTTTTCCCTGCAATGTTTTCTAATTAATTTCTCAGCAGAAGTAGAGGTTTCAGAATTTATATCAAGGTTCTCCAAGCTGTTTCCGGACGTTCCCTAGTGTTAATTCAGAATCCATATATAATCATTTTACGGAGTTTCTGACGCCTTATTTGTAGATTATCCAAATCCCGCTTAGAAGTCATAAATTACACAAATATAGCCCTTTGAAATCTTTCTGTCAATCCCGTCTCTGGTAGAATATTTTTTGGCATCCTGGATACGGTACCAAACTCTCATAAAATGCTTTATTTGGATTTTCCCGTCTTTGTGTCAAGTTTATTAAGGAGAGACTCTTTATTTCTTGGCATCTTCGGTTATTTCTATGTCTACTTGATTTATACTTGATTTGTAATACTTGATTTACACTTTTGTCCAGAAACAATATGGTTCCAGAAATTTGACACAGCGATTTTAATTTCTAATAAGATATGTTCTCTTTCTGCTTATTTTAATTTGAAGTGCTATTTGGAAAAAAATTACAAAAACAAAGTATAAAATGACTCGGATTTAAGTAGGTAAAGAAATATTCATGAAGTTTATAGCGCAATTCTGGACACTTTTCATTAAGGGTTGATACGGCGTTTACTTGCGGAGCTTAAATTATGATATAAAGTTGTAGCCTCTTCATTTTCGTTCTCTCGTCTCTTTACAGCGGCCCGTATGGAGGACATGGCTACAGATGATGATGCCCCATGGTGACAGTAAATCCCGACCATACAAAGTCAGAGCCCCTCCCACTCCCGTGATCCTAGCCGCCAGCCTCGCTCTCATGTTTGTACTGGTGATTGCCGGGAAATCCATCTCAACAAAATACAGTCTCAAAGTCAAGATACCCAATGATGCTCTAGTCCGTAAGTTTATTCTAGAAGATTATAGACTGAAAGACAGAAAGAAAGAAATAATATACACCCCACATAAATTATAATTAATTGTGAACATTGTTCTCCATCTCGGTGCGTGGAAGGGGGGGGGGATTTATAGATGCCCTCATGCGACCTCAGCATCTGTACATCCTGATTGTCAGATACCACCTGCTACAGTACCATGATAGTTCACCTACATCACAAACCATACATTGACAGTGTACTTCCCCTCTCTATCATGAAGGGCCGTAGTATTATCTGGTCAAAACAAAGACTTATAATTTACATAAACTTGTCATGATAAATGTTAAAGGTAGAAATCTACATATATTTGTAATTTTGTAGTAGCACATAGCGTTTCCTGAACAATGAGAGAGTAACATGTGTTACTCATCCATTTACAAAATGTAAACAAGTTGTAACAATGTGGCAAATATATCAATTCATCCTCTATCTGATTGAATATGAATTCATTGACCTACATTTGTTACTTGACCTTTATTTAGTGCTGAATTTATTAACCCTATTACAATGTATGTCACAATTATCACCCTATAGCTTACTAAAACAATCATGATCTTACTGATGATTCTGTTGTTTCATTGTAATTTAGATTTAGAATGTCAAAATTCAAAATGTTGCTATTTGAAAGTCAAATGTCAAGGTCACATTTACTCTAAATAGACTTTTGTTGTTACAGGTAAAGTAAGGTCATACAGTGAGAACCCCTCCCTAAAGGCCATCAGTATGAAGGGAGACAGTATGACTCTAGTCAAACAGCTACAGATTGTTGGTAAGGATAAATAGATATGAACTTTTTTTCAGGTTTTATTGTCACTTTGTGTATAAGGAACATTTCATGCCACATCTTTCACTTTCAGCATACAAGATCGAGTTATGATCCCATAAAATTGTACTTTTACATAACTTTAAGGGGATATCGATGTTTTTGCAGGGAAACGCATGCATCTCTACAAAATGAACTCAAAAGAAAACATAAAAACCCGGATAGTGTGATATACATTTTCTTTCTGTTTCAGTTCTGTTTAAGAATAAATGTATATTGCATATGGTATCTGCCTATCTGCTAAATATCTTTGTCTCTTTAATCTTTAGCTTTGCTGCAAAAGACTTCATAGATTTGTATTAGGTCAAGGTCACACCAGATGCATTAGTAAAACCTCTTTGGTAAGATACAGACTTTACCTTTAGCCCTATGATTCTCAACCTTGCCACTAAGGATTATCTTAGCAATATTGAGAGCCTATTGAATGGTTAGGCCAGAGATCAAAGGTCAAGGTCACTATTAATTTAAGCTGTTTCTTGACTTATAATTTGCTGTTTAAAGCACTCTTGCTATACAAATGAATATAATGTATAATGTCAGATTTGATTAGATGAGTCATTACTCTCAGTACATTAAAATTGAATTAATTTACTTAACTTCTAGGTGTACATAACGAATGTAAAGGGGATCTATCACATTGTGAGAAGTTTGCTGTGTGTGACACACTCCAGGGGAAACTCAACTGTCGATGTAAGAGGGGATACTACCTACAGGATAAACAGTGTAAAGGTATCCTCACACTCAAAGATTGTAGTTATGATGTATTCTAAATGCATCACATTATTTACTTTGAAAAACTTTTACTTCCACTTAGATTTGACCTATTGATTTATACAAGTAAGTATGTTTACCTCAATACAATGTAGATCTGTTTATCTTACAAAAAAATATAAACACATAAAAGATTAAAGACATACGTCTACCATTGTCTACATTTTGATGAAATATTTTATTTTATGATGTCTCCTTCCAGAGTGTGCTACCTCATGTCCAGATGGATTCTTTATGATAAATCAGTGCTCGGCCAACACAGATGCTGTTTGTCAAGGTCGGTAGAAAGACAATGTAGTTATATTTCTATAGTTACTTGTAGCTAAGGGCATCTATGTTGTATTTGTCAAAGAAGGTAATCATTCATCAAATTTTCATCAAACTTGGCAAAGATTATATACATGTACTGAGATTTTTTTTCATATCATACAGAATGTAGACTTGTAGACTATCTTATTAATAGCAAGGTATTATATAATAAGATTTTTTTGGTGGATTCTCCTTATTTATATACATGTACTATACTTAATACATCAGAATTTTTTTCTTAATACCAGAATCTTATGGAAAGAATGCAGATTGATAAAACCATTTAATTTCCATTGTTATCTTCAAGAAATGAAGATTCTGATTGGCTAAGAAATTTTGTTGATACATCGATCATATTTTGTTGATACATCGATCAACAAAATATTTCAGGGATGTCTATTTATAGCACTATTTTTAGAACCGGGGAGTCCCTAAAACACGCATAAACTACAATTTGTTGATGTTTGCTTAAAATTATAAGGGTACTATTTCTTTTTTACTTACTAAAAAATTTTGAACTGTACATGTAGAATTTTCTCAAACTGGTCATTATTCCAAAAATATAGAGAGGCGATCGTTCGCTGTTTGAATTATGGCTGCTGACATAACTTGGTTTCTTCTTGGGAGGCAATTGTATCACTGCGCAACTCCCCGAATTTACAAAATATAGTGCAGGGATTAATTGTTATTAGATCCAAGAAAACAGTCTGTTTTCCATATAAAGTAGAGAATATAAAATGATAAGAAATGAAACTTATATTTTTTTCTGTTGATGCAGATATCACCCAAAAATTTGATGGAAAACTTTTGCATCAAAGCGCTACATGCGTTGAAGCAGTTTACCGTCCAATTTTTCAGGTAATACCTGCATCAACAGTGAAAATATAAGATTCATTTTTAAGTGATTTTTGTAGAAACTTGAATCAGTTTTACTTGCATTCTACCATATGAAATAATGAAGAGATGACTTGAGATATATGAAACTAAGCATGAATTTCACTGGTCAAATGTTGACTATGAAAATAATTTTTGACAGCCTTATGTTTTGCTGGTACATCTGTCGTACAGAATGGTACTTTCATGTATAACATTGTGATATATTTTGTTTCAGCTTGTACCACATGTTCTGGATCTCGATACACTGCCGCCCCCTGTAGCACCACACAGGATACTATTTGTATAGGTAATCCCACCTGACATACCAATACTTGTTCAATTGGTGGCAGATTTCCTTTAATCTTTGCATAGTATTGCTTGAATAATATGAATGATTCCCTGAAGAATGATTGTTATTTCTAAGATTATGCAGCTTAAATATAAGCATTACCTTACATTGGAATTTTGCTAGTTTTTGTTTCGCCTGAGAAGCAGCGATCACTTTGTCCATTGTCCGTCCGTCTGTCTGTCTGTCTGTCTGTCACACTTTGGGTGTCACAGCCCATAACTTTTGAATGGTAAGTGATATGGCTTTGATCGATATTTCACATGTGTATTCCTTCTGACAAGACCTTTCTACACATACCATAATTTTTGACAAAAAAAAATAAGATTGGTTTTATCTTTTGATTGGTAAATGATAGCGCTTTGATATTTCACACATGTATTTCTTGTGACTAGACCTTTGAACACATACCATAATTTTTAACCTTGTGACCTTGACCTAGATATTTGACCTACTTTTAAAAAAAAGTTAAAATTTGCTATATCTTTTGAATGGTTAGTGATAGGGCTTTGATATTTTACATGTGTATTTCTTGTAACAACACCTTTCTACACATACCATATTTTGGACCTAGTGACCTTGACCTACATATTTGACCTACTTTAAAAAAATTAAGATTGTATATATCTTTTGATTGGTAAGGGATAGGGCTTTGAAATTTCACTTGTGTATTCCTTGTAACAAGACCTTTCTGCATGTACCATAATTTTTGACCTTGTGACCTTGACATAGATATTTGACCTACTTTACAAAAAAAAGTTGGGATTCGCTATATCTTTTAATAGGTTAGTGATAGGGCTTTGATATTTCACATGTGTATTTTTTGTGACAAGACATTTCTAAACATGCCATAATTTTTGACCTAGTGATCTTGGCCTAGATATTTTTCTAAGTATTGCGTATATCTCTTGATTGGTAAGTGATTGGGCTTTAACATTTCACACATATATTTCTTATGATGTGGCCTTTGTTTTGTTACCAAAGTATTTACGTAATGACCTTGACGTAGATGATTGACACTATTTTCGGAAAATTTGAGATTGACCATATCTTTCAATTGGTAAGTAAGAGGTCTGCTATTTCACATATGAATTTCATTAGACAAGACAATTATAGTGATACCAGTAATTTTGAACCATGTGATCCACAACCTAGAATAAGCCGCTTGCAGGCGACACAAGCATTCCTTGGATTGCTATTTTTTCACAAGAGATTTCCTTGCCAGCTCAGTCTCATTTGGTTAGGGCATTTTTGCCACCTCCAAGTATTGGCTGTGAATGTTAATCTTAATAATACATGTTACAACTACTTTCTGAATTGTTATGACAATTTTGCACATTGAAATGAGTTGCAGTTAGTGCACTTTGAATCTGCTCAGAGCCTTTTAAATTGTCAGAAATGAAAATGTGTTAACAAGAAAAAAAATCATGACTGATACATTGATGGAGGGACGGTGAATCTCATATTGTGTCAGGTGTTTCCCATGTCTATGGAATACTTGATATGCTGACAAGACACTCATGCCCCTTCCTCATGATTGAGGGAGATTTTTACTACTGTATCAGTTTAGTAAGTTCTTTAAAGGATAAAGAAAATCATAAACGTATGAGTGATATTACATTAATTAATCATTATTCTATCTATAGATGTGTCATTTCCCATGGATCATGTGAACTGGAACTCAACAGTGGCTGAAGATGGTAAGCAATACACCTGCACATAATATGCAAGATCCCAACTACAGCCAAGCAGCATGTCCGTTCTGATTTGCATTTAGTCACCCACCTAAACCATTTATCAAAATTTGGGCAACTTTTCTGCCCAAGTAAATTGATGACATCAAAACAATGGATAACAATCAAAGAGTGCGTGAGAACATTCAAATAATCTTGGTTAGAAGTATTTGTGATCATCCGTATTGTTTCTGGAAAAGGGAGGGGTGTAGGTCAACACACATAAAATTGATATTTGAAATGTGAGATTCTTTTATCATGATTTTATGAATGAAAAAATGTTTTTTGAATCATGCAGAGTATATGGGTCATAGGACTTTCTATAATTGAAATGATTTTTTAATTATTACGGAGTGTGGATTCTGCCTTTCTTTACTTAGAGTTATTATGCTTACCATGAGTTTAGGATTGATATGAGATTGCTGAATTCAAAGATCAAGTGATTTATAAACATACTGTTACAATAAATATAAAGTTTAGCAATTCGCACACTGCAAATTTCTTGATTTACAGTTGAAATGAACAATTCGTCATTTTCAGATCTTACTGTCTTACAACTGAATGTTTCATGATATAATTAGTCTTTTCCGTGATATTTACAGACACTAGATCTGTCAGTGTATCTGCATCTAGCAATGTGTTCATAGAAAAGCTACGGACAATGAAGGATCTGAACATGAAGCTCTTCTTCCCCAATAACCAACAACAGATTGCGTTTCCATATCTCAGGGAGTCGGGGTTAGAGGTCAAGATCAAAATCTCACAGACCTACATCGTACCTGAGTATGTGGATTTGGAGCACCTAGACGATATCCCCTTCTTTAATGCTGATCCTTTTCAAACAGCTGAAACTAAAAAACGAATGACTTTTCTACGAGAAAATTACTGCAGGTGTGTATAGAGTTCTGTTACTGTTCTGTTATGATGTCAATCCATGTGTTGATTAGCAGTGGATGATTCTTCAAAATGTGTATTCTGTTGGTTCATTGTTTCAGCATATAAGATCTTATGCCTCGTTCACACGGTTGCGCAATAAATGTATTTCGCAATAACTTTATTGCGCAACAAATTTGTTTCGCATTAAACTTTTTTGCGTTCACACGAGACCGAAATTATTGCGCAATTAATGGCAATGCACATGCACAAGAATCATGAATAAAAATGTACAACAGATATTATTCGAATAATTTTCGTAAAGTCTAAATTTAAGACTATTTTGAGAGGTAGCATATATAACAAACATTCATTTATATGTCATTTCAGTCTACAACATGACGTCAGTCAATTGTGACGTCATTCTCTATAAGGGATCAAGACTTTATAGAAAAGCGTTCATATATATACGAAAAATCGGAATCTCTCAATAGAATCTTTAAAATATAGACGTCGGATAGTTATATTCGTAAGTATATCAATCTCTTTCTCTTGTCATGATGATTCGCATGCGTCAGATTTATTGCGCAACAGTTTTGCTTAGCGTTTACACGGCAGAATTTGTTGCGCAATAAAGTTATTGCGAAACAAATTGAAAATTTATTGCACAATAAATTTTGTCGTGTGAACGCAAAATAAATTTATTGCGGAACAAATTTAGGTTAATTGCGCAATAAACTCTCCGTGTAAACGAGGCATGAAATGACTTTGAAAATACCAGGTTTTAATTAGTGTAGTACCCTACTTTGTTATCTACACAATTAATAGATTATTTAATTATATAACTTGTATGGAAGCCTCTATTGTTGAAGCCATGTAATAAAATGTGATAAAAAATGAAATATTTGTAGGAGTGTGATACCAGACAAGTATAAGATCCTATTGGAGATAGTGAAGAACCAGTACACCGTGGCCGGTATGAAGGCATGTGATGGTACATCAGCCTGTCCACACGGGTATAAACAAGGAGAAATGTATCTGGATAGAGATATATACAAAAAATGTCCGATCAATGACGGTAAAGTAAGTATATAGACTAGTATGAATTACATTTAGCTTTCAGATTACTGCCAAAAAGATATCCCTGTGTGATATCAAAATGTGAAAAAGAAAACATTTCCAACAAATTTGCTTGAAATTTACTGATTATCAATAAAATGTTAATCAGAAAATTTGCAGAATTCTTGGTTGAGAAGGGATTAAGTTTGCCCTTGACCTTTGACCTTATAATCTATATTGGATCTTTGTTTACCTCGTTTGTTTGACCTTTTGCAACATTTTATGATATATATCTTTATCATTATTCCAGAGTGACAGCTTCACACCATTACGTAAAGCCTCCAACGCCATATTTTGTCCTCTAACTACGGACCTCCTCACACGCACGTTTGGTCTGCCGGCCGAGGAGGTAGAACAGCTGACCTTCCCGACCCCAGACTGTAAGAGGAACACTGAGCACTGTCAGGCGTGTACCGATACCTGCTTACTGAACAATACTGGTAAGATGATGTTGTTTTTTATTATGTATGTGAACTAATATTAGCAGGATTCATATTTTAGCAGAGTTGAGTTAGCGCTGCAAAAAAGTGCTGCGAAAACTGGGCTTATTTAAGAATATGCTAAATCATAAATCTTCAATAGATTAATGTTAAGTGTGCTTATTCATTATTATGCTATTATGTCAGTTTGCTCATTTTGCTCTGTTTAATTTCTGTCAAAATTTGGTTGCGCTAAAATAAGTTCACTTACAGTTAAGTGAAGGATAATTATGATTTTATTCAGTGTTTCCATTAATGATTACATCTGTTCACTTTTACTGGGAAAATTATTTGCTAGATGTTAAATACATGTATATTTCATATCAAAAGTTTCTTTATAATTGAATATTTACCACTACATTTTCTCAAGAATTTATCATTTTAAGACAACTTGAACCTCTAATATTGCTTTATTTTTCATCCTAGGTACAGCTGACGACAGTTTATGTTGTAAGGCCACGTGTTATAGTCAGGATATTTGTCAGAAGACTTACAGTGACGAATGTCCTGTCAGGGATGTTAAGTGCTCCAGAGGTAGGATCTGATTTCAACAGTCTGTATACTATTTGTACATATTACATAATGGATCATTTTTAAATACAATGAACTGGGAATTTTATCAATTGACAGATAAGGCAAAAAATGATGGAAATGTTATATAATTTTGCAGTGTCTTCAATAATTGAAAAATATGGCAAAAGTTATGGAAATCATATTTTGGCAGTTTCACAGTAATTAGATTAATCTTCTATCTCAAAGACTGAAAACGCAGAAAAGATTAATAAGGATTTTAATTTTTTATTTGTATAGGAGATGTATATGCATATTTCTTGGAACCAATGTTTGAAAAGCTGAATAGGAAATTCATGTGTCACCTGAAATATCGTCAGCCAGCCAAGCTGTATCAGATAGAGTATGAAGTCCTCATGCCGAGTATACAACATACCCTGAACAGGAGAATACTTGTGGTGAAGCCAGAGAATAAGTCATATCATGAACATGGGTCGGCAACATCAGATTATATCACGGCAACCCACGATACTCTACCAAAGATCCATGATGAGGTCATAGTGGTCGGTAATAGATTTAGGAATCTAGTTCCTACAAGGTTTTCGTTACACAAGTTAAAAGAGCCGGAAGAATTTGACAGCAGTAAGAAATTCAATGTGCAGCGGAATAAGTCTGACTTCTCACAAAGTGTGCTTTATTCAGTACACGCCCAGTTTGAGAAGCCATTTTTGTACAGTTCTATCACCTGGCCACGCACAGGGTGTTTCGCTAAGAATTACTCCCAGATCTACCCTCCTCAGCATCTGTATACATCTGATGCACTGGACATTGAACCAACCATTATAGAATCTGGTGGTCAATTTGTCTACCAAACCTCAGAGTGGGGCATCAAAAAGAATTCAGCAATCAATGTTTTTATAAATGGTAAATATTACATTCTTTTTTGTCAAGTTTTTTCATTTTTTGTCAATTTTTTAAGATACTCCTTTCTCGAAGGAAGATCTTACTGTTTTCATGATTCAAGAGTAGAGTTTTATTGTAGTAATTAGGGTATCAACATAATTTTATACTATTCCAGGGAGCAAATCCATCCTGTCTTACTATCAAGATGATTTTAAGGATACAAGGATAGCGAGTACAAGTCTGCGCGGGGATCTGGTCTGGATTAAGGGAATGGACATTTGGAACTTCACTGTATCTGGTATGTAGTATATATCTGAATCATTTTCAGTACTAATATTTGGCAAAAAACTACTTAGTATTGTCATATAGAACATTCAAATTGTGAATGCTTTACCTACAGATTTAGCTTGTGTGTTCAAATACCGGTTATAAGTCAAAATTTTGGAAAATTTCTTATTTTCTGATAGGTCTGTCCTGTCAAGACTTTAAATTCCTCAACAACAAAATTACCAGAAAGTTATAATAAGATAAAAAAAATTAATTAAAATAATAAATTTGATATCTACTTGCATTGGTTGTTTCAGGTACATTAGAGAAATGTCCAGGTTATCTGACCATGGATGTCTATGACCAGTTCATGGAGGCCAAGTTAGCGCATTTCGATGTTTTCATCAAATGTCCCGTCAATTTTACCATCACTAATTCCATCAGGAGACAAGTGACCGTATCTCCTGAGATTTTCGTCATATACATAAATGATTATCACACGGTGCACAAAGTTTTCCTCTCAGAGATGTTAGGTCCTACAAACGTCCCGTTACAAAGCAGCTCCATCGTACCAATGGAGAGTAAAGAAAACTTTCCTTGGCTGCCGATAATATTGTCGTTAGTCTTCACAGGAATCGTACTCATTATTTTTCTCGGTGTTGCAATTTACATATCCAAAATAAAAATTGTGACAACAGATGATATCTTTAAATACCCCGGTGTAACGTTTATAAATAAAGAGGATCAGACAGGAAGGCTTAGATCTGAATCCAGTAATACAACGCAACACGCTCGACCGATTTCCCGCAAAATCAGATGTGTCCTCTTAACACTTTACATAATGTATGCGTTTACATTTACGTTTTCTATGCTCCTAGGAGTGTTTTACATGGTTCAGGGACCACTAATAAGTAATCTGACCATAGTATCTAACACTAGTGCAAAGATACACCAAGCTGTGGACACACAACTACACAGTATGGAAAAGTTTGAGAACCATGAGATGACCAGACTGTTTAATGATACGTATGACAGACTGAGAGCTTGTGCTCACCATGGTGCTAAAAACTTGGAGAGTGTGACAAACAGTGTACAAGTTAAAATAGACGAACAAATACAAAATCTATACATACACAACAAAACCCTGTATACATTAGTGATACAGACAGTGGAAGAAAAGTCACAACTTCTACGGAAAGAAATGGACAAATTTGTTAAACAGTATAACACTACCATTCAAAACCATTTTGAATCGGTTCTTGTAAAATATAACCGGTTCTTGGAAACCTTAATAAAGAATGATTGGTTAGCATTTCCGGAGGAGCGGTTTATAAGTCAGAAGGAGGTATTAGGAGATAACTCTGGGAGGGAACACCTGCTGAACTTTATGTCCTGGCTGGAGGTCGGCAAGGTGGAGGACACTCTGGGTGTGTCTGATAAAGTGATTGACAGGTGGGTGTGCTATAGTATTTTCTTTCCTCTTAATATCATTATCTGCTGTTTAGATGATGACATTTGTGTTCGTTTCTATTGATCTTTAAATATTTTTTTCTTTGTGTAAGAATATTGTATTCTTAAACACTAAAAACTTTGGTATGATCCAATGCAAATCTTAAGGATGAGTGTTGAAACTCGTATATATTATTTAACTTATCAGAAGGCTAAATCACTAACTTATTGTCATAACCAGAGTCGGGCTCTGTTAATTTGTACTTGTGCATAATATGAATTTGTCAGATTTGCCTTTTGGAATAATAAATTGATATTTCCAAAATTTATTTCAGGTTATCGAGAACTCTTCCAGACTTGGATAAGGATTTCCTGAAGGAAAGCTTTACACCCAAGACCTACAAAACTAACGTAAAGGACATGGAAGATTCAACTTTCAAATTTCACGTCCTACAGGGGGATTCTGTTCAACAATCATATTCCTTACATTCATCAAATAGAAGTTTACATTATGAATCGGATGCAATGGATGCCCTACAGTCCAAAGCATCCCTTATCAACAAGATGGGAGAAATCTTACTCCCAGTGTTTATATGTGTGTTTCTCCTAATGGACTTACTGATGTTGGCGTACAGATTCTCGTGGCTGAGGGAGATGTACCAGAAAGCAAGATTGGGTGTGGAGGAAAAAGTGCCGACAGATCACGTGGCAGGAAAAATTCACTTTACTCTCACCGGACATGATAACTTAAAGGTTGAGACACCGCTGGATAAACCCTATAACTACCTTATGGATAATAAAAGTGAAGTGTTCGCTGGGAAAAGTGAACTCTACCTGATGTACTGCAGAGCTTCTCCAAAATCTAAAGACGACATTCTCCGAGAAATATGGACTCATAAACAAAGACAAAAACAAAAAATAACTCCACCTTTGTCTGATAAGAAAAGTTTGGAATCAAAACTTACAACTGTAGTGAAATTTTTATATAAACATTTGATTTCTCCGATTTTCTGGAGATTTGTGTTAGTAGGAGCTTTTGTTTTGGGTATTTCAGTGGTGATCAAGGCAACAAATGACCTTGTTTCCATAGAAACTGCTACATTTCTGATGGATGCTAAATCTATATTTCCTCAATTGCACCATCAAACAGAAATAACAAATACTCTTCTATCAGAATTCCTGACATACAGTACCAACATACTGGAGGATTTCAAGTCAGCTACAGACGAAGATTTAAATGTTGTGACCTCTGTGTTAAGGTCATCACTATGGGAACAGGTGAGAATATTTATAAATTCACATTCGCATATATGTTAAGAATGTTACTGTTGGAATAGGAGAGAACATTTATTGGTTGTTATTGAAATGAAATTGATCTCAAGTAGCTTAAGGTTAGTAAAAAAAAAATTTCAAAATTGCAGAATGAGTTGCAAGAAAATATATATACAAATAAAGCTCTAAGGATTTTTCCTACAAATAAGAAATTATTGTACAGTGAAAGTCAAGTTTAGTTATATGTATTTTCTTATTTGACAGAACCAAGCTGTGAGTTCCCAGATTTCTGATCTCTGTAGCATGAGTGGAGTACCCCTGTGTAATGCTGACTTAGCCTTGCCTTCCTTCCAAACCTCTTTACTACAATGTAACTTCTTACCACTTCATGTTAATTTCCTAAAGGGTAAGTCAAACTCACTAATAGATGTTCGTAACTTAGTTTTAACATAGAAAATGCATCAGAGCAGACTACATAATGCAGTTTATGATCCTCTCAATTTAGAAATTGAAAAAAACTTAATTTACATGCTTTTTCACTACTTTTCTTTCAGAGTTTGAAAACCAAAGTTTCGTGAACTACCTACATACAGAGTTATACCCCTTAGTGAGAACATTACGATACATTCTGTTCAACATGTGCTACATTCTATTTGTATTTGCTTGTCTGATGTTGATTTGCCATATTTTCATTCGTGTAATCATATTCTACCTCATACAGACAAACAGACTGCCAAAAGCTATGATGTATCTAGTATCTAACGCTAACGACTGTTGGAAGCGTACGACATGCCCCCCACCTGACAGTTATTACCGTAGTAACTCGCTGATAGAGAGCTGTGAGAGTGGGGTTGTGGGGGACATTGATGACACTTGTTACAGAGATCCTGCCACTTTGATCAGTACGGAAAGACGACCAAATATGTGAAGTCAATATAAATATAACAGTCAAAAAATCATGATGCTGTATGAATTTGTATAATTATAAGTTCATAAAAATTGAAATAATTTCATAAGATGGGGTATATACAGTAGCTACTTGTTTCTTTGCTGTTTTAATCTTTCTGAAATTCAAGGTTATTTAAGAGATTTGTGATTTTGAATTTCATTTTCTTTGATTTGAGTTCTTTGTATCAAGAATCATATGGTTCCAACCAAAGTGATTTTATATCAAAATAATTTCATACATTTTATTTTCATATGCTAAGATTAAGTTGTCTACAGTATACTATGTTTGCGCTATATTGATAAAAATTGATAACATCTTTCGATCAAGTTCATGAAACTTCATAAGCTTTAAATGGCACCTAAGGAACGGCCAACAACACTTGGATATTTGGTTGGTAGGGGTGTCACCCTACCAACCAAATATCCAAGTGCCGTTGGCTGTTTCTGCGGCTACTAAGGTTGGTGAGTTACTTGACTGTTACTTTGATGCCAAATATTTTACAACATTAATATTAACCTTTCATTTTTTGTAACAGTACAAAATGATGTGGAAGGGAGGGGGATTTAGTTTTGTCACATTCTCATCTTGATATTTGGGTATTTTTTATGTTTAGTCATTCAAATCTGTGTCTAACACAGAAATGTTTTATGTTTAAGTTCCAAACAATATGTGATTATTCTTAGATGATTATAAATCGAAAGGTATCTATGTAGAAGAGATTGGTTTATATATATACATTGTATTTGAAGGCTAGATCATACAGTGTAGTATGAATCAAATAAAATCTAATGCATAATATTTCAGAAGATTTCCTATTTACTTTTATGACAATGTCAAAATTTTCAGTTGTTAATGTTGTTATTGATGTTGAATATTGTCTGGATGCAATAAAACAGTAAAATCTTTAATTACTGCAACTCCTTGTTTGATAGTTTGTAGACAAAGAAACATAACTCTTATGAATTGGTAAGTTATAAAATTATCTCCCTGGATTCCACAGATGATGCGTGCTCACATGCACAGAACCTCGTTAAAACGGCCACATCTCTCAGTTTTGATTCTTTTTTCAGTAGAGATATTCTTACAGCGAAATTTTCTCTTATAGCAAGGTCATCTCTGAAATAATGCAAGAGTTACCACGATATCTGGAGACAAAGAAAGATAACTCTTATGAATTTGTCAGTACATGCTCAATACAAAATAAGGCATCTCTCTATCGTACAATTTTATTTGTATCGATAGAAACATTCTTGCACTGCACGTTGTATCTGTTCTTATCCCTATTGTATGAATTTACTTCGAATCAGATCGTCAAGTTGCATGATGTAGGTAAATTCCTTCTAGCAAGCGTCAATCCAGTAGGGAAGTTTTGATGGATGAACGGATTATAATCCATGCTCTTATGACTGAAGAGAAATCACTTGCTACTATCCACTTTCGAAAAGACAATTTGTCAGAAAAAAATGTCACGTGGCTGGGAAGAACAGTTAAACAATGTCCGTTACAGAGTCCCAACTATGAACCTTTCATAAAAAGCAGTGAATCAGATGTACAATTAATGTTTCAAAATATACAATCGTATATTTGGCTACGTTGGAGAAATGTACGTCAATGTAAAAAAAAAAACATTTTCAAGATACAAAACAGGTTTTCAGTAGTAAACAGGTGTTGCATGGTTTCTTACGGACGTACTCCTATGTGCACTTGGTCTCATTTCCATTCTGTTCACATGATTTAACACTCTTTGATTTTAAGCATAGTAAATTTCCCCTGGCTTAACGGCGATGCTCCTAGTCTACCTGCATATACGGTATTTACACATCTCAACTCATCCGGACGCTAGGGCATAGTAATAATTCTCCCCTCGCAACTCTGTTGCGGATGGGATGTAGCATATGTTAGCTTGTTCGAATTCTTGTGAACAAACAACATGGAAACCAAAACAATCATCTTAGGAAGATCAATTTGTCACACATGTTCTGGAGGGGGGGGGGGGGGGGTTCAAGGTCACAAATGTTCCCCATAGGGAGAGGACGGATCCTATTGATTTTCAAGGTCTAGGATGAAAGGTCATCGTGGACTTAGGCTTAAGATTCTTGTGAACAACACAGAAGACAAAAGAAACAAAATCTTCCACAAATGTTCCCCGTGGACAGAGGTTGAAACCAAGGTCAAATATCAAAGTCACGGTGAATTTAGGTTTAAAATCTCTGTGGACAGCACAAAAGACAAAACAGTCATCATAGAAAGGAGGGAATCTCCGATAAGACTGGGTCACAGTACTCACATCAAAACACTCCCATGCGAAAACAAAGAGTAGACAACACAAAAAGAGACACCAAGTACGACAGCTCGAACGTTAAACATAAAAGACTACATATAAACTAACGAGACCAATGGGTAATCGGTGCCGACTTGGGATGGCCACTTGTCATGTTATTAGCAAATGGTGTAGTCATCCGGATTACGTGCGTACAACTCTCCTACTTTTCCGGTTACTCAGTGGTCTCGACGAACACACAATTGTTGTGAATCAAAGCCTCCTCACAGTAAGATGACCACACAAACAATACAGCAAAACGCATGGGGTCAAAGTAACACAGATGAATGTGTAAATGCGTAGATATTAAAAAAAAAAAACAGTACAGCGTACGAAAAACAGTCCGTGTTCTGCCGACTGGAGCGCGCCCATGCTTGCAAGTCCGACCAACATTCTGAAAGCACAGGTGGTCGAGACCCCGTTGCCTCTAGCAAGGTTTTGAAGGGTCCGTCGTGGAGTCCCATCGTCACAGTTAGGGCGCATGTGCTTAATGATTGCGCTGGTAGCATGCTTTAGATTGGGCAAGTACCGTGCGTAGTGTCCATCTGGTGACACCAGGATCATATCCACGGTACTAAAGATTGATAATTCCATCTCATTTTCGATGGCTGTAATTCTGCACAAATAGGCAGGTTGTGAAATTCTTAAAGAATATACTCGGTCCGAATTTCAACAGAGGCCGAGAGTAATATACCAGTTTATGAAAGTGGAAATCATGACTGAAAAGTTTCTTTGTAATTTTTACATTTCTACTGTAAGAAACCTAAATATAAGTAATAGTGTTGGAAGACATCGGAAAGGGTAAACAGATCGATTATCGATTTAAATCGGAAAACAATGTGTCATAAAAAAAACCCCACAAAAGACAGATTGGCTTTATTTTCATGCTTAATATTGAGAAAAAAAATCTTACGAAAAGCAAAATATGAAACATGCAATTTGTTTGCATGCTTTTATAGTCTTTACAAGCAAAACAACCAGTAAAAGTAACCTTGGAAATAAGGGGAAGGAACATGTATATCCTTAGCACGAGTACCTTCCTTTCAGCGACAATCGATTGTACCAAATTTGAAATCGATAATCGGAATAGGAAGACTTTGGGGAATCGACAACCGATTGTAGGCGACATTTGGTTCATCACTATTTAGGCCATATAAAAAAAAAATCCTGGTTCTCAGACACCGCCGCGCGCTCAAAATTCCTCCCGATGAGACGTTTTTATCGTGGGAAGGGAAAAAAATAGCCGCCGCCCACCAGATTTCTCATGCTGATAAATATAATTTTCTATTAATAGAACAGGGATTTCTGTACAAACGAACAGTAGAAATGTCTGTTTCAGTACAGCGCTTTACGTTTTAACGGCGCTTGTCGGTTTTGTTAAGACTTTACACGACCAAGACGCTTAGGTGCTCTGACTTCTGTGGAGGGAAATACTGTACTTTGTTATTGTACACAAGATGCAAAATGGCGACCGGGGGGGAGGAACGAGTGATTGTCAGCTTGAAGGTGAATTTTAAAGGCAACACAGTCGTGCCGTGGATTATATTGCCATTGGAATCGAACTATTCAGTGACACAGTTGTTTTCGGAAAATAAAAACAAAAAATAAAAACCCTACCTACCTACCCATATTTTTTAGATCAATTATCTGAGAACCAGAAAATTTTTTTTGCATGGCCTTAGTACATACCCTAAAGCGTATCGGATAAATACCGAATGACGCCGGGTAGTTTAAGAGCATAATCGTCAAGCCATGGAAAATTTACAATGCTGAATCCAAAATCGCCCTTTCTTTTAGACAATATCTTTGTAATATTTGGTGACACTCTATACAGGCATGTTATTGGAATTCCTATGGGTACTAATTGTGCGCCTCTGGTTGCAGATTTGTTTTTATACACATACGAAAAAGAATTCATGCAAAATCGGCAAAAACTCAAGAACTTTGACGACTTGAAATATTTCAACGGCACCTCTAGGTATATATATCTTGATGATATTTTGAATATTGATAACCCACATTTTGACCATTACAAAAATCATCCACCAGAGTTAATATTGAATAAAGCAAACACAGATGATAAAGCTACAACATTTTTGGATCTTGATGTCAAAATCAATAACGGAGAAATACGACAAAAGAGAAGACTTTGGCTTCAACATAGTTATTTTCCTTGGCTTGATGGCGATGTTCCAAGATTGCCACCGTACGGCATTTTCATCCATGACAAAAATATACAAATTACAAAATAAACTTATCAGTCAAGGATTTAGATATCATAAACTTGTAAAATCTTTTTGGAAATTCTACAATAACAATTCTGAACTTCTTTCAAAATTTGGGACGACTCCGGCATCAGAGAAAAAAAAATTAACGTTGGGCATAACTTTTGAATGGAAGGTGCTAGAGCTTTCATATTTCACATGTGTATTACTTGTGACAAAACCTTTCCATTGATACCAAAATTTTGACCCCATTACCTTGACCTTTGACCTATTTTTCAAAAACTTTAACATTGGGCATAACTTTTGAATGGTAAGTGATAGGGCTTTCATATTTCACATGTGTGTTCTTGTGACAAGACCTTTCCATTGATACCATTTTTTTTAACCTCGTGACCTTGAACTTTGACCTACTTTTCAAAAACTTTAATATTGGAAATGAATTTTGAATTGTAAGTGATAGGGCTTTCATGTGTATTTCTTGTGACAAGACCTTTCCATTGATACCAAAAGTTTTGACCTCGTTACCTTGACCTTGACCTTTGACCTACTTTTCAAAATCTTTAACATTGGGCATAACTTTTGAATGGTAAGTGACAAGCAGACAAAATCAATACCAGATAAAACCTCGGCTTCCCCAGTGATAGGCAGACAAATGTACTCTCCCCCTCTTTCCCCTCCGGGTCAGTAATAACAAATCGCGTCGTGTAACAAAATTAAAACTAATCGCATGCAACTTTCAAAAGTCGCATGCAACTTTTTTTTTTCAGATTAGAACATGTTCGCATGCAACTTTTAGCGTCAGCCAATCAAATTGCCGGGTATTCCTTATAATTTCAACCCTTATTTGGCGAATTACATTGACAATAAAACGGCGACCTTTCTCACAGAGGATCACAGTAAGCTTACTACAAGGTTTTTTTTCGGTCAAAATGGTGATTTTCTTCTAAGAGCTATCGTTGTCGAGGGAGTTTAGTGAATATACTTATAAAAAATTGCTAGTACTCGTCGTATTGTCTGTTGATGACACATTTTATTCGCAAAATTTAGGCGGGAAAGGTAAGAATTTTGCACAAAATATATGCAATTACAGTTGCAACGTGTAAAAGTGCGAGTCGCTGCAACTCGCCCGGACCGTAAAATCTTTGCAATTAGTTGCATGCAACTAATCGCGTTGTGTAACAACGGGGGGCATCCTTTTTTCACAAACACAGGCTTTATATTGCCATTTGGAGTTTGTATGATGTCATTTATGTGTCACTTTGTGGATTTGTTTCGCTGGGTGAGTGCAGGGTGGTCATGCTGGAGATCATTCCCTTTTCTTCCGTGATATACACACTCGTATTCATGAATTTCTTCGATTACAATTTTGATATTGAGGTTCATAAATGGTGCTTTTGTGTCTCTAACGTTTATCTCCAATAATTTCTAAGAGAAAAACAACGTACGTTTCTTCAGCAAATGAATCCAAAAGTTTCAACAAGAATATTTAATATTCAGATGCAAGATGTCTTTGGATTGGAAACTCTCAATGTTAGAGGTCAGTGTCAATTTGGGCTGATTTTCATACTACGTCAAGACGTTCTGCCTAGAGCTAGAGGATTAATTTTTCTATCGCAGGTTCCTGATAGGTTACAATAAACAGTTTCGCATAATCTCTAAGCTGATTTGGCCCTGGTTAATTTTTTAAATAGTAAGAGCTGAGCCTTGATCTTCATACTGTATGCATGAAAATTAAAATAATGACATATTATAAGTATAATTAAAATATTGATTTCTCCTAAACTACACGGTCAATCCCTAATTCACTTATATATTTTATTGATATAGATACACTCTTTCTTTGATATAAATTTTATTCCCCAAATATTTACGGAACGATGTCGTTTCGGCTATAGAAGTTGCCCCGCGGTACCGTCAAATTTGTACTATTTTCCCCTTTGTCGGTCACATTTCTACATCCTGTTCTAAGTTATAGGTATAGGTATAATCTTGTGTAAGCATGATAAAGTGTCAGATTTATTCTTTTTGACCATATATAAACTTTGATAGGTATGTATTTCATGATAGTATTATATGACGCTGGGTTAAGGGTGCGCGTCAAGGGATGACGTCATGAAAAAAAAAACAAAAAAAAACTGTTTACTGTAACCATAATATCACTATTAGGAAAGTGCGCGTAGATATTTTTTTACATGTCAAAGTTAAAGTTAGGGAAGCTTATATATAGGCTCATAATATTATGTACTGAACATTTTATAGCTCAGAGTCACCGTGGCCAAATGTTCAAAATTAACTTCATCGCGCCTGGAGCCGTCGTTCTCACTTTTTTCCCCATGCCTTCGAAAACACTGTACATTTGTTACCAAACTTCCTGTTTCCGATAGATATGGTCTTTGATCGTTGATTCCCTGCAACTTTCGTTCTATTTGATGATAATTCAGCCTTAACTTGTAATCATTACCGCGACTTAGTTATCTGTTTATATCTTCAAATTCAATATAAATAAGTCCTTACAGTGACGTATATAAGTCCCTGGTCCTTGTTAAAATGTAGAAAAATCCTACTTTGTATTTTTAAACTGTCTGTAAATAGTTTTATGTTTTAGCTTTTAATTAATGGCACGAGAGATTTTATTTTACAGTTGTTCAACAATGAGAGGGACTCGAGACGAGGAAGAAGAAGATGAAACATTCCCCTTCCCTCTTTATGAGTCTTCTGTATGATACATGGCGACAAATAATTAAATCTGATTAAAATCATCTGTTTCAGGTTCCGTCCGTTTACTAGGAAAGTGAAAGATTATTTTTTAAAAGTTTGTTGGCGGTAGGAGTTACTGCGCTTGAACATTGTGAGACCGAAAAAAATCAAATCACGTGATGATGACAAAATGGCAGCAGAAATAACTGCTGGAATCGGAAAGAAAGGCAATGTTCGTAAACCAGACCTTATCAATAAACTAGACGGTTTCAATGGAGATGTCAATATGGCATGTATCATCCCCAGGGAGGACGGGGTCATATCGGTCAGCGATGACAAGTAAGTGGCGCGGCAGGAGGCGTGACACACTGCGCCAAAATGTCAACAAAGGCCTCAGCCTCCCCGGAAGTGCTGCTTGTTTTCAGCATCAACTGGACAATCACGCCCACTCTTAAAGTGATATAATAGTCAAAGATCTTAGAATACACAAAAAATTTAAGATAAAACAATGTATTGCTTAATTATCACTGCCACTTTCTAATTTATCTGTGTTTGGCTGTTTGGGGTGTAGAAAAATCATGCTCTTCGTCCTACTTGGGGAATGTATACTGTATTATGTATAATTTTGTTCTTACATAGCCCTTTTCCTGACAAGGTTTACTCAAATCACTCTCGTTTTTTTGTGTGACATTTTACCCACTCAAATGATACTGTTCAAAACTGACACTAGCATATGTATGTGATGCAATGATGTCATACCTATGTTTTGAGAGGGTAAAGTACAAAACAAAAAGACAAAGTGATCTGAGTTAAACATCGTGAAAAGGTCTATATATGCTCTTTTTTATTTTGAGGGTGCGTGTTATAATAAAACAGAAAAGTAAAAGCTATTTATAAATACATTTAAGTACATCATGCGCATACTTAAATTGTCATTCCTATAAACATAATTATATAGATTTAGATATAATGCTGTAAATGCATATAGATAATAGTGGAAAATAGATTTTTGATCTAGTTAATAGTAACATTTGTAAGTTGACAAAAGATGTATCCACAAGAAAATTTTAGGATTTCAAATTCTTATACAACTTGAACTTTGCATCACTCGACTGCTTCATGCTGCAGCATATGTCACACCCAAAGGCTAAATACATTGTCTTGTATGAACTTGTTGGACTAGGCCAGTTAAACAAGATAAAAAGTTGATGACATCTTTAGTGAATAGGTTGAATATATCACCACAGAGGCACACTGATTTATCTTTCCTTTAATCTAATAATATTGTGTAGGCACTTTCAGTTTCAATTTTAATCAAAGATGCTAATGCAACCACATACGGTATATAATATTGTGTGGCCTCTTTAAAATGACAGTGCCACCGAATACATTTGTACAATTTGGCTTAATCCTGGTGTAATTAGTGAAAACCTTAATTCAGGGCTCTCAATTAGCCTGATTTGGGGCTGATATTATTAGGCCCAATTCCCAATGCAAAATAGTATCTTTTTTCCCTAATTTGTTGACTACTTTTTCCTAATTTGAAACCTCATGGATAATCCCTAAAAAATAAGAAAAAAATGCTAAATTTCAAGTGAAAAGGCATCTAAATGTATTTATATTTTTTCCCAATTTTTGAGAAAATGCCGCTATTTTTCCATATTCAAAGACCCTTGCCCCAGTCCCAAAAATAGGTTTGAAAGCCCTGTATTTAAATGACGATAAATGAGAATTACCTTTACCTTGTTATTTAACCCAGATAATTTGGGCATATATCTTTTCAAAAGCAATGTTAAGTACTTTTATATTTATTATCAGCCAATTTAAGTCTATATTATTTAACCTGCCAAGAAAATTCTCTTGAACTTGACCAAGCTTAAAGCATTTACACACACAAGTATGGTGTACTACACACACAAGTACATGTATTAGAAGTGTGTCCTTCTAAAGGACATTGATCTCTTTTTTAAATGCTACGTGCTTTCATTTTCCTTAATTTTTTCTTTATTGCATTGAATATATTACTTCATTCTTGTCTCTAAATGTTGACCTATTGACATATTGATCTTGACCTTCTTACATAAAATCTCTTTCATATATTTCAAAATGTGTTTCATAAATTAAGCTGTCATATTTTAACATGTATTTTTTTTTGCACTTGACCCCTGGAACCATCATCTAAAGATAAAAAGAATTGAGGTTATAAAATTGGTTTGATCAAATTAAGAAATAGTAAATCCTTATGCAATGAGGAAATAAAGAATGAATGAATGAATAAGTGATTTGCTTAAAAGATGCCTGCTTTTTGTATGTAATTCTCCCTGGGTCAACATGCAAGCATTTTGATTATATTGACATGAAATTTCAAGTACAGTAAACTTCGTATATAACGAAGCCCAGGGGACCATTGTTCCAAATTCGTTATAGCCATATTTCGTTTTTTATATTGCATTTTGATGCTAAATTGGCCGTTCTGAATGAATGAAAAGTTAAGACCCGAGTATTCAATAGCTATGTTGTGATTTATTAAGTAAGCATTCTTTACAATTGACATGCCTACAAAGTATTAACAATTGGCAATCATTTCCTAATGTGTATACACCACGTCTCCTAATAGGTAATTATCTCAGGGACAACAGACGGGGAGAGCAATTATTTGATAATTAGTAATTATCTGTTTGCTAGGTGTGTTAATTGGGGATACCTGGAGGGCAGTTCGTTACATCAGGTGAAAATAGTGAAGAAACTATGACTACAGGACCGCGAGAAGGCTTCATAAAAGCCGATAATTCGTTATATACAAATTCGTTACAGCCGTACAAAAATCAATGGAGGGTAATAGGACTTCTACAGGGACTTTTTTTCACTTCGTTACAAGCAGAATTTCGCTATTAACCTGTTTGTTATAGGTGAAGTTTACTGTATTTGCAATATCATATAATCAGATATGACACATATATTTCCTTCATCTGATATAATCATCTGACAATTTTGTATCAGATGATGATTATCAGTACAATGTACTTAATTATAAATGGTAATGATACTATTATGTATGAGAAAAAAGTTACAAAAATTAAAGCATCTTTAAATTATTTAATTTTAAAAAATGTATCAATTCTAGGAGTTGCAGCATCATTTTGAGTTTCAGATACATGTACATGTAAATGTTATGAATTTTGTAGTTTGAAATTACAATTTACTTACTTATGGATAGTATATACCGGTATATATTATATAAAACAATGATAAAAGTAACATATTGACATTGTTTTGACTGTTTCTTGTAGAACTCTCAGAGTATGGCTGAAAAGGGACACAGGACAATTTTGGCCCAGTATATGCCATTCTTTACCATGTAAGAGCTCAGAGTTGTCATTTTATCTTAACATCTAATTGATACACTTCATAATAAAAGAAGTATTTCCTCGTTTACTTCTTCCTGTATGTGTGATGATTTGTTGATACTGTGTCAGAGTTTTAGATCACAGATTAATCATTAATATGTCAGAAAGGAAAATATCTAATGACTTAATCTTAAAAGTTCTCTAAAGGGCATCAAGTCTATCATTAATTTTTAATTATACAAGAGATTTTCAGATTCATTGGCAATATTGCATGTATGGGTTCTCTGACATTGTTTTTCTATTTTTCCGTTGAATTGTTTTTGGCTGACGTACCCTCCTAATGTAGAATTGATTTACTTTTAGCCGAAGGATCTTCACTCTTTTACAATGGAGAAACACAAAGATTATTTGTTGGATTGGATAACGGCACAATATCAGTAAGTTTCAATGGATTATATTTTAACCTTTGTTATATGTTTGATGCATATGGCAAGTGTCAAAATTAAACACTTTATTCATTCAAGATAAAATTGAATTGTATTGATTATACAGTTAAGAATTTGATTGAAATTTCTTTTCATATATATTTAGTCCATCAGTTTGTCATTTTGTAGTCATTAATTGGGGCTATTCAGATTTAGTAAGAGTATTACTTTAATTCAGTGATACACCTGTTTTAAGAATTCTTTATTTTTCAGGAATTCAAATTAACAGAGGACTTTAACAGAATGAACCTTACCAGAGATTATTTAGGTAGTCTTACAATATCAGGAGTTTAATTTGTTTAATAATTATGCTTATTTTATTTGCAACCCCCCCCCCCCTCCCAAAAAAAAAGTAAGAAGAAAAAAAAAAGATACATGTATATGCATCTCCATGGATATGACTGTTCAAAATGAGCAGTTTTCTATATTTTACTGAATTTTTCTCAGACAGTTATGTTCATTTAATAAGCAAGTGATTTGAAAACATATAAAAAAAAATAATCATAAAATAAAAGAAAAATTTCATTCACAAGATGCTTTTGAAATGGCAGTTCATGTACCAGCTCAATCCATTTTACATATACCAATAGTCACTTGTTTATGTAAGAAAATTACAAGTCGAAAATGAAGACATTATTATAAGACCACAATGATAAAAAGACCCACAGATGTAATGATATATACTGAAAGTCAATACATACTATATGAACGTACATGTACATACTCCTCTGTTATTCTAAAAGTGCAAAAATTGTACGTGCAAATTAACATTAATTGTACTTGCATAAAATTCTGGTTATACTGTATTTGAAAGCTTTCCTTATATTTTCAGCACATCAGGGTCGTGTAACGTCAGTGAAGTTTACATTGAATTGTGAATGGGTTCTGAGTTGTGCTAGAGACAAATATTTCCAGTGGCATTGTTCCGAGACAGGAAGGCGGCTGGGTGGATATCAAACCTCAGCATGGTGCCTTTGTCTAGAGTATCCTTTTGCTTCAAGGGACGAAAATATGTATTTAATCATAAGGATATAAACAATATGATATGTTATATTTTTCATACAACTTCTATACAAGTACATGTACTTTTAAACCTGATTTCATGGTTCATTGTACCATGAATTCAAAATATTTTGTATGAGAGTTCAAAGAGATATCGAGGATCTAGCAGCAATGCATTGCACCTTTTCATGTAGGTTATACATGAACAATGTTTTGACTAAAATGTCAGACTATATGAATGTGAATAACAATATATTGCTTCTTTTCTTAGGCCTGCTACTATTTTATAAATGAAGGAAGCAGTTTTATCTCATACATGTAGCTATTTGAATGATTTGAATTCATTATGCTTTGTAAAGCTAGAGAAATGTATAGTCTTGTATCACCTTAGCCCCACATGACCTCTACTTTAATCTCAAAGGTGATACTTGTTAAACTCTAGTGCTTTCTCAGATCCATAAAGAGTAGTTCCTTATCTTGCTCAGATTTGATGAACAATCCAAGTATGTATTTGTCGGAGATTATGCAGGTCAGATCTCTGTGTTGAAGATCAGTCAGTCCAGTTTTGATGTTATTATTACTCTCAAAGGACACTCAGGTAATTTATGAAATGAGAAATTATACGTATAGCTTACAGTTATTTGTGTACATATATTTAGAAAAGATAGCATTCCTATATGTCTACATGTATATATATATACATGTATAAAATTTCATGTAAGGTTTATGTTATGAGTTGATTTTGTTTGTAAAGATGGTGTATGACACCCTTATAGAGGACTTTATTTCTGTACACTTTGCTTTGAAAATGTTTGTATTTGAAAAATTTGAAATAGGAATGCAATTTGTGTATTGTAGGAAGTGTCCGTAGCCTGGCTTGGGATGTAGAGAGAAGCTTGTTGTTCTCAGGGAGCTTTGATCAGTCTGTGATAGTGTGGGACATTGGTAGCCGCCAAGGAACTGCATTTGAACTACAGGGTCATCAGTATGTTAATTGTGTATTAACATTTTAAAACTTTCTATCTTACTTGTGCGACATTGTTATTTTAGACAAAATTACTGGGAGTGAGAGATGGTAATTTGTCAATCCTTGTCCACAAAAAAGTTAGCCTATCCAATCGTCTTATCAAATCTTAGACTGGACTTGTAAATTTTATTCTCCCTTTATCACAATTGTACTAGACAATCTTAATGTTTTTCACTTTAACAAATGTTGCATTTCAGTATTAATCTTTGCCTAAATGACTGCTTATACTGTTACTGAACCCAAAATTTTATGCGATACAGTCATGAAGTTCAAGCCAACTCTCACATACATTGTATGTAAACAGCTAAGGCCCTCACAAACTTGTTTTATTTTTACAGTGATAAAGTACAGGCCCTAGCCTATGCTCACGGCTGTAAACAGCTGATTACAGGGTCAGATGACGGAATCACTGGTATTTGGAACATGGACGTCAAGAGGATAGAGGTAAATTGTGCATACATTGAGACTGAGATATCAAAATAACACTGTAATTTCCTCTGAAAACTAATGAGTAAGTCATGATATGCTGGAGCTATATTGTACATTGATACAGTGTGCTGTACTGGATGTCCATCTGTATGTTTTCAGACACCACAGTGGGAGGAATGTGATGCATGTCAGAAATGTAGTGAACCATTCTTCTGGAACTTCAGAAAGATGTGGGAAGAGAAGAAAATAGGAAATAGACAGGTGGCTTATCTTATTACTACAGTGTATATGTACATTTCATTCCCATCTTAAAAATAATTGTTGAAATTTCATAGTTAAGAGTTCAGTCCTTGTAAGTGAAAAATCATTAGGGATTACATGTATTATTTCAAGCATATATCCACACATTCAATCAAAAATTCAACAGAATTTTACAGATATTTACTCCAGTAAAATAATCTCGGACATTCTTAATTATCTGAATGACAAGTATCTCTTTTTCACAGCATCATTGTAGAAAGTGTGGTAAAGCTATATGTAACAAATGCAGTACAAAGAGGTCAACAATACCACCAATGGGTTACGAGTATGAAGTAAGAGTCTGTGACGACTGCTTTGGAAACATTACTGACGATGAGTAAGTAAAACAGGAGGCACGAATATCATGCTGATAAACTTATTAATATGCAAACCATGCAACTTTTTATTCCCCTAGAATCAGACTTCGAAGATTCAGGGGCATGTACTTTTTGATCAGATTTAATAGCTTGGGAAATGAATTTGAATTTGGGAAATGAATTTGAATAAGCGTTACGCTTTTTTCCAAATCCAATTTATTTTCATCATATGCATTGTTCATTCTATATATGCTTATATTTGAATAAATATGTTTAAACTAATAGTTTGTCACTGATTAAAGTGGGTACTTTAAGTTTCGACTCTTCTGTCCATCTTTGTCTTAGTTGCACAAAGAGGATGGAATGTGTCTTAGTTTAAAATTTAACATGACTAAATGGTTTATGAGAAACTCTTCATTCATTAGAATATTTCTCATTTTGTATTTCGATTTTTTTTTCAGAAAAGCACCTCTAGCCACATTCCATGATGTTAGACATCAAGTTTTATATATGCATTTAGAGGAGACTAGGAAAATGTTGCTCACTGTTGGTAAAGATAGAGTAGTAAAGGTACGTTATAAGGTTCCATGTTATGATACAATTTAAGTGTGCTGGCTTTTTTGTACCAGGATTGAGGGACTTGAGCAGATTCTCTGTCCTGTCTGTCTGATTAGGTTCTTATACTTCGCTTTAGATAAACTTTAATTTGTTTGAGATCATTCGTAAACTAATGATGCTAGAGACTTGAAATTTGGAGCTAACATCAAGCATGCATCACTAATTATCATGATATAAAAAGCCATAAATGTCACTCAGGATTTAGTTTTACTGCTTTTGTAAGTAGGTGTTCCTTCGACCAAGGAGGGAAGTCCTTGGAACAGTAACAGCTTCTAGAATAAAATAATGAAAAAAACTCATTCTCTCATTTGAATTTCATTGGATTAGAAATCTACGTTAAAGTTAATTACACATACATCTATAATAAACAGTATAAACTTTTCATGCACATATATTTTCTCTCTTTCAGCTATGGGACCTTAGTAGTGTGTTACATTGACAAACTGTCTGCTGAATGATTGGTTGATTGCCTGTGATTGTGCACTTAGTGAGATGATTAGGTCAAGTGTGACTGTTTCCTTGTGAACAAGTGATGCATTGTTATTTAAATCTGTTAAGAAACCATAATATTAGTACATGTATTGAGTGAATCATATTAGAACAAGAATTTCACATTTGCATATGTTAACATGTTTTAAAATGATAGTTTGTGTGTATAAATATGAATAGGGTAATTATTATTGAAGAGTCACAGAATTACACATCAGACTTTGCGTTTTATGTTTTTACCTCATCTTTAACCCCTTTCCTGAATTATCACTCATTATAACATATTTCAAAAATTAAATTTAGTACTGTAACAGTTTTTTATATGTACTAGAAAAAAGAAATGTCAAAATCTCAAGAAGAAAGAATGTAATTGAACCTTGAAACCGCAATGATGTCTTCTAAGATGTACTGAAAATTTTTTTTTCTCAATCGCTAAAATTCTCTGAATAGCATACTACATGTATTTATATTTTGAGCTACAATGCACATGTATGATATCTGTTAGTGCCATAATTGTATATGATAGACAAGAAAAGTTCAGTATGGTGAAATTAGTATATTGTATCCCTAATTGCTTTGATGAAAGAGGTATTGAGTACCAGTAAAATTGTGTATGACCATCTGCTTACCAAAAATTTAGGTCAGATGCAAATAAAGTACTGACTCGTGTAAATTCATGTTAAGATGCTCATAACCAAAAGAAGATTTTGATAGGTCTATATGTATCATAAGTTGAGACTTTAAAACTAGGATTTTGATTTTAAACATGATAAATCCAGCCTTGCTCTCTATCAAACTATTTGATGCACATATACATTTATATGTACAGTAACTAGATAGACCCCATTGTTGGAACCCACGGTCGGCCACGTGACCGACCGTGGGTTCCGACGATGGATAGACCCTAGCAAGTAATTTGTCACTGAAGTAACTGTCAAACTAGCTGTAGTTCAAGATTTGTGAGTATTAATCATTATCAATGTTTTACAGTGGAACAAGACATTCTTACAATCAAACTCTTCAAAGTCCCTTTTATTGTTATATTTTAAATATACACTAGTATAGTGTTATTTTCATGTATGTAAAATGTTATATTTTTTAGACCACATTCAGTTTAAAAGAAAAAATTCTATAATCTTTGGCAATATGTTTTTGGTCATGGCACTGTACATGTATTTGATGTACATGTACCTTTGCCAAGACAGAATAGTGAATAACATTCTACATGCAATGTGTAAATCAACACTCCGTCTCAAGATATGAAATGAACTACACATAGTTAAAGGCAAGCAAAATCTTTAATTGCATGAAAATTATACATATACATGTATCATTAAAGTAATTAGAATGTCAAAAACCAAAAGATAGTAATTTTGTTCATAAAAATAACAAGTAGTTATTAATGTTGTATTTGTGTTTGAATTAGTAATTTATTCTTCATTTATATTATGAGTATTTATGATTGTATTTCTTATATTTTGGTGCCTCGTTATCCAAAGATGTTTAAAATCATAATATACCTTATATGCATGCATGTATACATGTCCTTTCATAGTATTTTTCTGCTTTATCTCTTTCATATCAAGGTGGTAATAGAACTGCCTTGACCTGGACATACATCTGTTTGTTTGTTTCTACATGTATTATGTAAATGTCAAAGATTCTTAATAGCGAAAACTGGAGAAATCCACAGATATATACATGTACATGTATATATGGCAGGTCTAATCTGCAGATAAGTACAATTTCTATGTAACATGCACTAGTATTTACAATTAATCTTAAGTGTGCCAAATGTCAATATTCCCTGAACTTACACTAGCCCTAGTGCTCCTTTTACATCACTGTTCCTCTGGTATTATGTAATAATTATAATGTCACTGAGTATCGATATACAGTAGGACAGCAAGTATACCAGCCTCTATCCATCCTTTTTTTCTTTTTAGACGAAGCAAGTCAGTCAAGACTGAAAATGATTTTATTTCCTTAGGATTGTTGAAGGCATTGCTTACTTGACTTCAAGGTCACAGCTGACAATTACTGAAAATCATTTTAATGCGCTTAAAGTCATGTAGATTAAGATTGTTGGTTAAGGTAAAAGGAGGAAAGATAGAAAAACTTGTGAACTTTAATCATCAAACTTTTTCAGAGAGAATTCGGATGCTGATTATCTATATTTCAATCAGGTCACTGCTTATCCATCAGTATGACTCTTCAGAATTTGATCACTTGATGTAGAAGCTTTACAGATATACTAAGCTTTGCTTTTGCTCGTCATACTTTAAGTATCACATACACTTTAGTTTGTCACTTTACAGGTACAAAGTGTCTGGCATCCTCTGTAGCCAGAAGTAACAATTCTTATATCCAGTGACTATCTGCTGAGCGTTACACTTTGCTTTTGTACGTCATACTATAAGTATCACATACATGTAGCTAGGTTGTCAACAATGTTAAAATGGCACAGTCATCAAAATGTTCTAGCCTTATTTGTTCAAGAGGCATTACAGACAATTGACAGATACACGTAGGTCCCACATGAATGTAAAAGATGCAAGGTTGTTAGTGTAAGCATAAATACTGTCTTGTAACATTAAATTGTCCGTTTTAAAAAGAGGAGTGAATGATTTGTGACAATTTTTTTTTGTTATTTATCAGCTTTAAATGATAGAATTATAAACACTCGTTTGTATCATAAAAATATTTTTCTTTATGTTCACACAGTTTTGGTAGAAATCTATTTTATTGTTGACTATCTCTGGAGTACAGTGTATTATCATTTGAGATTGCGTGAATCACAATAGAATGCCTGCGAGATGATGACAGACTTTGTGAGTATATATAGAAACATTTTGTTCACATGTACTTTTGATGCTTTTGTTATTGTACATGTATAGTGATATTAAATCTGTTGACCAGCTTCATGAAAAATAAATTTCATCTGTCTTCATATATTTTTACAATGACAATGACTGACTTACACTGGTAGAAAGCATCTTCTTTTCGTTTGGCTTTTTGTCTTTAATTTTATCACAGTACTCTATGTTAAGTTGATTGCTTATTACTGTATGGGAACCAAGTATTATTAAGGCATTAATTAATACTACTGAAGTACATACATGTACATGTATATACAGTAATTGTAAGTTCCCCAACCTTACATGTGTATGTAAATGAAGCAGTCATCTAGCACCATTGCATGTATCACATATGTAAACTTTTGACTCAATTGTTACTACATATGCATGTAAAAGGAAAAGTTGACGATAATATTAAAAGTTTTATTGATCAATTAAGTACATGAAAGTAAATAGATTAAGCCTATTCATAGATATGTTTGCATCTGTAAATAAAAGCCGAGATTTAATGTGTAGATTTGTATTATATTTTTTTGGTCATATACAATTACACTTAAGACTTAATTCTTCAGATACAAAAAAAGTATGACTGCTTCCTGGTCATGGCACACCCTTTTGTCATGGACAATTCATATGGAGTGGCAACAATGTGGTTAAATGCTGTAGTCCATGGTCCTTATCGATTGATTTCATATTTGATATGATGGCTGCTGTAGAAGCAGGGCTTTTTATATCTTAACATTTATTTGCCGAGTCCAGATTGATCTTAATCTTTCACAAGTGAGTCAATGTGTAACAAGACTGGGACACCTGTAAGCCCCATGCAATGTTGACAGGATTCCTCTTTCAGCACTGGCAGTAGAAGTATCATCAATTTAGATCAAAAGATAATCGAGTTATAATACAGAAATGTATGAACTCATATATACCATCGTAATCATGGACTTCAAGTAAGGATTTTAAAAATATTAATTTCCATGATTTGGAAACCATGTTTTCTATATATGCCAAGTATTGCCTTATACTATGAAAGCAAAGACCATAGAGTCATCCTTTGGACATGGGTAGTCTATGACTTGTGGTGTGATGTTCTTTTTTCCATATATATGTATGCTAAGTTTGACCTTGCTGTTTAACCTTTTGACCCTAAAATTTAATGGGGTCTATTGATCATGGGCTATGTATGAAATTCCATCAATTTGGTAACAAATCATGAAGTCATATTGGTACTGTAATACTTTGGGTTTCCATGTCCAATTAGGAGGTTCATGGTAACTGATGCTACAGTAAGCAAATTCGCACAAAGTGTTCACCGTTCATAAACCAGACTTGTCAGAATGACAACATAGCTCGCCGGTGGCAACCATATGTAAATTGCAACAACAACAATAAAAAAGGTCTTATCACAAGGAATGCACATGTGAAATATCAAAGCCCTATCACTAACCATTCAAAAAATATGGCCAAGGTTAAAGTTTTTCAAAAGTAGGTCAATCATCTCCAAGGTCAAGGTCACAAGGTCAAAAATTTTGGTATCCATGGAAAGGTCTTGTCACAAGGAATACACATGTGAAATATCAAAGCCCTATCACTTACCATTCCAAAAATATGGCCAAGGTTAAAGTTTTTCAAAAGTAGGTCAATCATCTCCAAGGTCAAGGTCACAAGGTCAAAAATTTTGGTATCCATGGAAAGGTCTTGTCACAAGGAATACACATGTGAAATATCAAAGCCCTATCACTTACCATTCCAAAAATATGGCCAAGGTTAAAGTTTTTCAAAAGTAGGTCAATCTCCAAGGTCAAGGTCACAAGGTCAAAAATTTTGGTATCCATGGAAAGGTCTTGTCACAAGGAATACACATGTGAAATATCAAAGCCCTATCACTTACCATTCCAAAAATATGGCCAAGGTTAAAGTTTTTCAAAAGTAGGTCAATCTCCAAGGTCAAGGTCACAAGGTCAAAAATTTTGGTATCCATGGAAAGGTCTTGTCGCAAGGAATACACATGTGAAATATCAAAGCCCTATCACTTACCATTCCAAAAATATGGCCAAGGTTAAAGTTTTTCAAAAGTAGGTCGATCTCCAAGGTCAAGGTCACAAGGTCAAAAATTTTGGTATCCATGGAAAGGTCTTGTCACAAGGAATGCACATGTGAAATATGAAAGCCCAATCTGTATTGGTTTAAAAGTTATAAGCAAGGTTAAAGTTTTTGTGCACGCGCACGCAGACGCAGACGCCATCGCCGACACCGGGGGTATGACAATAGCTCTCCGGACATTCGTCCCGGCGAGCTAAAAAAGGAACCGATGCCTTCTCCGCTTTAAAAAATTAGTGATTTAGTTTAGTTCTAGGTACCTCCAGTGTTTTGCATTATAGTGCTGATGAAACAGTAATCAAACTTGTACCAAGGGTTTATCTTAGGTCACTGAGATGGGTCTATACATTCATGACATTGGATGCTGCATCTGACCTACATATTCAGATTGAGTGACTTGGAAGATGGTTCAAAACCTATTTGAATGATCTCAACACGACTGTACATTGAAAACTCAAGGTACTCTTCCAAAATCCAATAGAAACAAGTGAGTGGTACTTTAAATTCATCATCTTTTTATGAATACTTACTGCAGAATACAGAAAATGATAAGATATGGCACAGTAACAAATAGTTTTACTATTATGGTATTTTTGCATTTACTTTTTTAAATATATATTAATTAAAATTTCAATAATACATCAGTGATCATTTAAATATACATTAATTCAACTACATAATGCACACATAGACCTACATTATATAGATATTGCACTTTGTTCTCAAACTACAACACATCGATCAATGTTTCAACATAGTACAAAAAATTCAATGTTTCTTTTTTCCTCAGTTACAGATATAGCTTTCAATAAAAATTCTAATTAAAACTTTTCCCTTAATCAATTTCTTGTGTATACAGAAAATGGATCTTTATTTTCTGAGTTCATACAGAAAGTTTCATATTTATGTTTATTGATAATAGAAAGATGTCAAAAGTGATGTAGCCTACTTTAAGTAATCAAAGGCAAATGAAAGCTGCAATCGGCAGATATTTCTTCATAAAATAGATTTTTTTATTCAAGAAAAATGTCTATGTAAAAGTCTATACATGGAAATCTAATCTATTGACAATATTTCATAAGATATCGCAGTTAATAGAGGAAATGTCCATTTTAAATAGAGAATAGCACTGGTCTATGATACCCGTAACTTGACTACAACCTACTCCTGCTCCTGTACTTGTATATAGATGACAGGTGCTCGAGCCTGAGTATCAGTTCTCTGTCCGTGTCAGATGTGGATTCTGTATTAGTATTGGCTAAATGTTTGACCACAACTTTACGATCTGAAAAGTCAAAGTGACCCTATATAACACATGTCACTGACCTTCAAATATCATGGATACACTTAGAACAAGAAAGTGGTGGATTAATTAGATCATGTGAGGCTTTGAAAGTTCGTCTAATTTGTCCATGAGGTCTTTGTGTTGCTGGGGAGTAGCCTTGGTCCATGCTAGAGGTAGGTGCTGAGAGACCGGAACACGGTCTGAAAGGAAAGTACAAATGTATAAAAAGAACATTTTGATTTTCTTATATGATGATCTGCAATACAGAGATAGGAAGCAAGGTTCATATCTAACAAAAGGCCAAAGGGGGCCACATCACTCACCTGAGTTACAGACAAAAGAATGATTGTGGACAATTTGGAGATGGACCTAGATATTTGCTTCCTATAAGGTTTCGTGAAAATCTGTGCAGCTGTTTATGAGAAGAAGGTGAAAATGCGTGCCAGCTAATCAAAGCCCTTCACGGCCATATTAGTTGATCAATTGGCACGAATAACACAAACTTTGTAGAGGACCTTCAGTACTTGCTTCCTGAAGGTTTCGTGAAATTCTGTGTCACGTTTCCAAAGGACAAGTCGAAAATGCGTCAGTCAATCAGAGCCCTCAGTGGCCATATTTGTTGACTGATAGGCACGAAAAACACAAACTTGGTAGAGGACCTTGAGTACTTGCTTCCTGTAAGGTATCGTGAAAATTTGTGCCGCGGTTGCAGAGGAGAAGTTGAAAATGTGTCAGCTAATCAGAGCCCTAGGCAACCATATTTGTTGACCGATCAGCACGAAAAATACAAACTTGGTAGAGGACCTTGAGGTCTTGCTTCCTGTAAGGTTTTTATGAAATTCTGTGCAGTGGTTGAAGAGGAGATGTCGAAAATGATAAAAGTTTATGCCGGATGAGGACGGATTGACGGGCGTCGGACAGCACGCTATGACAATAGCTCACTTGAGCTTCGCTCAGGTGAGCTAAAAACCTAACCCTGAATAATATAATTTTCCCCAAAAGATCTTTACAACCTGTTAATCTGTATGTATATGGTATCCAGAATATCTGATTGGTTGAAACATTTTATACTAATTCACAATTATTGCTGCATGGAATTTGAGGAAACAACTACTGGTACTAGAGAGGTCAAAAGGTACGTCCTATTGGATCTGATATACATTTCCTAATATTATGATATTGTAAAATTCTAAAAGATAACTTAATGTTTGTACCATATAAATTGTACATGATAGGAGGAGTTGCATGTATGTCATGAAACAGTATTTCTGATTGGTAAACATGACCCTATAAGAGATCAACTAATTCCGAGGTACTTTTGAGAAAGTGCTGTCTTAGCCACTCAGAAACATTGCATAGAAATTCATGATCATTTAACAAAACGATAGGTAACAAGAGGATGTACCTTGAAAGAAAAGCCCACTAGGTTGTTTAAGGGCAGCGTCAGATATAGCAAGCCATATCAATGTGTCTGCTCCCTCCTCAGCCGTCCTTAACCTATCCTTCATCTTCTCATAAAAACCAGGCATCGATGAACGAACAGCTGTAGTAAGTAAAATACCATGTCATAATAGTTACACAGTGTTCAATTTATACAGAAACCATATTCTATTCAAGTGTGATATGCCTTAAATCATGTCCATCAATTCATGGGCAATGTTTAAAACGAATTTAAAACTTAGATGTTCACTGAACAGGAGATTTATCCATTTCATATTTGACCCTAAATATGTAACCTTGATGTTCACCTTAACCATAATTGGGTGCTAAGTCTAATTATGCTTGAGAATCCCAGCAAGTTTTGTGAATACACTGTAACTTCATATATCCTTTATGTCTCCCTATCTTGTATTATAGGTAACATAAAAAACACTGGACCCTCTACAAGGTCAAGTTCATAAGGCAAAATTGAAATATAACAAAATCATCCAAGAATATGAAAGCCTTATCAATTACCAATCAAAAGATAATGCTGAAGTTTTATACATAAAATTCTATGAATTTACCTGGAGTATCAGCCCATCCAGGATGCATCGTGGAGATGTGAACTTTGGGATATTTTTGGGCATACTGTTCCGTCATTACGACCTGCTGTCTTTTATTTTGAGCGTATGCCATGGTACCATCAAACGGATTCATCCTCTCAAACTGAAGGTCCTTTACATCTAGCTTCTGTACCAGCATCCCTCCAGAGGTAACAATCACCTATACAATAGCAAGGTTAGAGCACTGTATATGTACTTAATTTTAACAGAACATGGTACACTAAGGCAAATTTACATAACAGCATAATCATGAATTGGCACACTTTACTAATTTTCTATTATAATCAATAAAACAGAAACATTTCTATTAGTATAGTATTCAATTAACTCATTCTTAACAGCCTGACCTCCGCCAAAAAAGAATTCTTCTAAAATTAGTACACATGATTATTTCATGAACATGTATGTTGAATAACAGGAATTACAAGATATAAAGTTATATGTCTGTATACTGTATATCAGGATATTTCCGCATCGGGTAAATTTCGCTAAAATGACCCTAAAAAGATGTGTCTTTTTTTTGCTCAGTCTAATCTATTAAAAAATCAAATTCAAGGAATTGTGGTCCCCCGCTTTTGGGTGTTTGTCTTTAAAGAATGTTTACAGACCCCGCCCCCCCCCCCCCCCCCTTCTCAAGTTTTCATAATATATTTAATGTATTATCAACATTCTAAATGTGAAAGTTTAAACTCCAAGTAAAGGTCAAAGGGTCCAAACTTTTGTTTTGTTACCAAGGGACAGGGCTTATGAAAAGTAATACGTATGCACATGTGAAATATTAAAGTCCTGTCATTTAAAGTACCATCCAAAACTTATGGTCGAGGTTGAAGTTTTTAAATTTGGGTCAACATCCAAGCACGAGGACACAACGTCAGAATGTTGTTACAAACAGAAAGGTCTTGTCACAAGGAATACATATGTGAAATGTAATGGTCAAGGTTAAAGTTTTTGAAAAGTATGTCAAACTCCAATGTCAAGGTCACAAGGTCAAAAAATTTGGTCTCCATGGAAAGATCTTTTCACAAGAAATATCAAAGCCCTATCACTTTCCTTTAAAAAGTTATGGACAAGGTTATATTTCTTTGATAAGTAGGTCAAAGTCCAAGGTCAAGGTCAAAAGGTCAAAAATTTTGGTATCCATGGAAAGGTCTTATCACAAGGAATACACATGTGTAATATGAAAGCCCTATCACTTTCCATTCAAAAGTTACGAGCAAGGTTAAAATTTTTAAAAAGTAGGTCAAAGTCCAAGATCAAGGTCACAAGGTCAAAAATTTTGGTATCCATGGAAAGGTCTTATCACAAGGAATACACATGTGTAATATGAAAGCCCTATCACTTTCCTTCAAAAGTTATGAGCAAGGTTAACATTTTTAATAAGTAGGTCAAAGTCCAAGGTCAAGGTCACAAGGTCAAAAATTTTGGTACCCATGGAAAGGTCTTGTCACAAGAAATACACATGTGAAATATCAAAGCCCTATCACTTACCATTTAAAAGTTATGCACAAGGTTAAATTTTTGTGACTGACGGACAGACAGACGAACGAACCGGTTTTAATGTCCTCGCGCTTTCGCAAAAGTGGGGGACAAAAAGAGATAGAAAAGCAAGCTCTTAATAAACAAAATGTGATAAAACACATTTCAATGTTATATGTCACAAGGTCAAAAATTTGGTATCAATGGAAAGGTCTTATCACAAGGAAAACACATGTGTAATATGAAAGCCCTATCACTTTCCATTCAAAAGTTATGAGCAAGGTTAACATTTTTAATAAGTAGGTCAAAGTCCAAGGTCAAGGTCACAAGGTCAAAAATTTTGGTATCCATGGAAAGGTCTTGTCACAAGGAATACACATGTGAAATATCAAAGCCCTATCACTTACCATTCAAAAGTTATGCACAAGGTTAAAGTTTTTGTGACTGACGGATAGACGGACGGACAGACGAACCGGTTTTAATGTCCCCACTCTTTCATGAAAGCGAGGGGCAACAAGATCAAGGGTTAAGATCTGTGCTTTTTTTTCCGCTATGTCCATTTCTCGCGATTTGATGATGCTCGCGACCTTAGTGAAAATTAGACACACACGACAAATTCCTGATATACAGTATATCTATTGAATACATGTACATGTTTAATGCCAAAATACAGTAAATTTATTTGACTTTTAACTTAAAGAAACTTACAACTCTAGGTGAAGATTGACTCCTTTCTAGAACTGGAATTAATGCTGTTGTTAGAATGTGTGTTCCTGAAAGACAGAAACAGTGTCAGCTTAATACAGGTTTGAGACACACTATTATTTTACCTGGAGTATCCACCCATCCATACCTCTGATCATCCACATATGTAACAAGTTATGTAGACATGTATATCAAGCTTTATGAACATAGATTAACATTTTAAAATACAATAATATTTTGTCTAGTAATCATAAATTTTACCATAAAAATTGATGACAGCCTATTAATTAATCTCGCAAATTATTATTTTATTCCTAAAACGATTTTTTTCCTGTGCCCAAAAATTACTATATATTTACATGTTATTTTGTGCGTCATTGACTATGTTAGTGCTGGCACAAGGTGTGTCACTGACTATGTTAGTGCTGGCACAAGGTATTATCACTCAGTCAGACTATGTCAATGCTGGCACGAGGTGTGTCACTTAGTATGTTAGTGCTGGCACAAGGTATTATCAATGACTATGTAAGTGCTAGCACGAGGTGTGTCACTAGCTGACAATATTAGTACTGGCACAGAGTGTGTCACTGACTATGTTAGTGCTGGCATGAGGTGTGTTGCAAACAATGTTAGTGCTGGCACAAGGTATGTTATTGACAATGTTAGTGCTGGCACGGGGTATATGTTATTGACAATGTTAGTGTTGGCACAAGGTATGTTATTGACAATGTTAGTGCTGGCACAAGGTATGTTATTGACAATGTTAGTGTTAGAACGAGGTATGTTATTGACAATGTTAGTGCTGGCACAAGGTATGTTATTGACAATGTTAGTGCTGGCACAAGGTATTTTATTGACAATGCTAGTTCTAGCAGGAGGTATGTTGCCAACAATGTTACTGCTGGCACAATATATGTCACTATCTATGTACATGTAAGTGCTGTAATATTGTTAGTGCTGGCATGAAGTGTGTCACTGACACAGGTATAGTCTTTTCATAAACAATATCTAATGCTTTAGTGATTAACTAGCTTCTGACATTATGTTTGCGGATGGTAAATGCTGATTTTATAGTATTGAGTCTTTGCGGAATGCAGAGTTTTTCCCCCTTACAGACAATCTGACGCAAAATCATTGTGATGTCATGAAAATGGTATGGTAACGTCGATTTTATACCGTCATTTCCCAGACTTTTAGGACTGTTTCTATAGAAGTTGATGACGTCATAATCAGTCTACGTCAGATACCGTCTCAAATGGGAAGTAACTCTGGTTTTCGAAAATAGCAAATAAGGTCGCAAACTGAGTTTTTCTGGCAACGCCTTAACATAAAGCCAGTATAAAGCTATAATCCCATTCTAATGCAATCTCTATTTTGTGAATATTAGGCGAAATGTGACAATAGCAACGTCAAAGCCTTGTATGTTCTCGTTTTACAGCCATAACAATCAATGAAATTCAATGTTATAGTGGCATTGCATTATAAATTTGCATGTGTCACCAAACTTGCTGCTTAATTCTTCCTAAACTTTTATGTCATTTAGCCTAAAAGGAAATTTTTCCTTCACTGTAATCTGATAAAGATGATGGCGACATACCTGATGAGCAAGCACTCATAATGTTGGCGACATGACTCGTGCCAGCACTAACATAGTCAGTGACACAACTCGTGCCAGCACTAACATAGTCAATGACATACCTCATGCCAGCACTAACATAGTCAGTGACAAACCTCTTGCTAGCACTAACATAGTCAGTGACACACCTCGTGCCAGCACTAACATAGTCAGTGACATATACCTCGTGCCAGCACTAACATAGTGACACATCTCGTGCCAGCACTAACATAGTAAGTAACACACCTCGTGTCAGCACTAACTTAGTCAGTGACACACCTCATGCCAGCACTAACATAATCAGTGGCATACCTTGTGCCAGCACTAACATAGTCAGTGACACACCTCGTGCCAGCACTAACATAGTCAATGACATACCTCATGCCAGCACTAACATAGTCAGTAACAAACCTCTTGCCAGCACTAACATAGTCAGTGACACACCTCGTGCCAGCACTATCATATTCAGTGACATATACTTTGTGCCAGCACTAACATAGTGACACACCTCGTGCCAGCACTAACATAGTAAGTGACATACCTCATGCCAGCACTAACATAGTCAGTGACACACCTCATGCCAACACTAACATAGTCAGTGACACACCTTGTGCCAGCACTAACATAGTCAGTGACAATCCTCGTGCCAGCACTAACATAGTTAGTGACATACTTGGAGAGGAACCTTACAATTATACATCTTTTATTTTAAAATAGTATATTTGTCATTGTCAATATCGTAAAGGATAAAAATTGTGCCAGCACAAACATTGTTAGTTATATACCTGAAGACGGCAACAAATATTCTGTGACATTTACACAAACTTTTTAAGAGAGACGGAGTTATTCTCATCCTATATTCCATTACATTAATGTTAAAGATTGAAACTGATATAGAAAAAACATTTTAAATATGTAGTTATTTCTGGGTCCTTGATAAAATTGTTTTACGAATAAAATAATAATTTACGAGATTAATTAATAGGCTGTTAAAAGATATTTTCTTTAAAGTTCATCCAACTTATTTGATCAATATCTATTCAAAAAAGGATGTCCTTAATAAATTACTTGAAATGTGGCTTGCAATCAAATAGTTCGATATCATTTGAATTCATGTACCTAATGTGTTAGTAGCAAAGTTTTTTTCTAAGCCATCCTCTGTTAGCTCTCTTTTATTCACCATACATCCTGCATTGTTTACCTATATAATACAGCGAGTACTAAAGCACATACATGTATTTCTCCATGGCAGCAGAAAAGTGATACTTAATCTATGTTATCTTTGGTTTAGAAAATATACATCTTGAGTTACTAAGAAGCAAATTTTTATTACAAATTAATAAGTATATAAAAATCAGTTAGAAAAGCTACATGTATTTATTTTGGCCATTCTGTAATGGTTGTCATCCATGTATTTCTGAAGACATTATCTTCTTTTATGTTTATAAAAGCTGCTGATCCTATTTAGTGAAGCTTTTATTTAAAAGTGTTTCTGATTTAAGCTTATTCCAAGTAAAGCCCCTGTCACACCTACACGTTCTGGCATAGCGTTATTACTACGATGGCCAAAATTGTACGAAACGTGGCGTGAACATAGTAACAGTGAGGATGCGGGGAACATAGTAAGAACTCGCTGATACATATCGAGGTTGTAGTAAGGACACCGGCGAAACATGCCAGTACGCCGAGCCACTGTGACCCTTTTGAACTGTTCAAAACAGTCGTATTGAGGACGCCCTGATGACAGAACATGTTAAGGACTACTTGCAAATGTATCGAGAACTTCATGGACATATTAGAAAAGTGTTGCAAACGTAGTAGGGTCGTAGTACGGACGGCTAAAACTTTTACATATAATCATATGGAGATCGTCATGTCTCTGCCGTCCTTACCACGTTCTTGGTTTTAGGGGTCGAAAAAATCAAAATAGATCTCGACCTCGTACAAACATTTTATCCTTTGAACGTGTCATGATCGTAGCATGAACACAGTAAGGACTTCCAGAACGTAGTAATAACGCCATACGATTGAAACACAGACGCCTTCGTCTTAGTGTAAACTTGGGACAGGTCATAGTGCGAACCTGACTATTAAAACGTATTAAAGACCGTGTTATGGACGCTAAAGGTTGTGTTACGCACGTATTGGAGTCATCAATTATTCTTTCGGAGAGCCCTTCCGGGTGAAAAATGCCACGTCCTCACTATGTTCATGAAAAATTTCAAGGACTTCAAGGACGTAGTAAGAACGTCTCCAGAGAATAGGGAGGTTGAGATTTCCTACGTGTAACTTGTACGTGTACTTGTATTCTGATCGCTATTGTGACGTCATCATTTATTGCGTTTGACGTCATTTGCTCTACAAGGTACACGTAGCCAGTGAACGTGTTAAGTGCGAGGTACACGTAGGTCTTTACTTCAAGATATTTCATCCCCCTTATTCTATCAAATATTATAAAAAATATAGCATTCAATTCAGAATGATTTGTAATTTCTTTTCAATATAGGTTTAACCGAATTTAATGTTCCTTTTGAATTTAACCTAACCAAAAGTCAACTCTACTTCATTACGATTTTACAAGTACACGTAATGGTCTTTGAAAAGAAATCTCAACAACAGTAACGTGTAGTTCAACTTGTACACTAGACGTACCCGTACAAGTTACAAGTAGGAAATCTCAACCTCTCTAATGTGTAGGTGTGACAGGGGACATTTTAGTCATCTAGGAAAACCTAAACTCAGGTGATGGATCTTTACCAGAACATCTAACTGTTGTCCATCACTTTGGAATTTCTGAGCAAATCTAAAAATGTCTTTAGGCTTGGACATGTCCAGCAGGTGTAGAAAGATATTCTGTAAGGAATTAGAAATATGTCAGTTTATTAAAAAAGAAAAATATGTGATTTCATCAAGCTAAGTTTCACTGTGAATAATGCCAGCAAGTTTGGTTTTCAATAATGGTACCTGTAACCAGTTTAGTTCCTACCTTATTTCCAGATTTTTCCTCTATTTCTTTACGAGCCTCCTCCCCTCTCGTTGGATCCCTACATACCATATGCACGGTACCACCTTAGTAAAAAAAAATCTGAATTTTAGATTTATTTGATCAGAAAATTCAGTAAGAGGATTCTACTGGGATCTTTCAGTGTCATATGCCTGGACATCTAGTAGTCCATAAGTAAGACAGATATTCATCATATTGAACAAAAGCCTATGTTGTATTGTTCACTTTACCGGTAATCTTCCAAATTATATTGATCCAAAAATTAATAGACACCTTCAAGAAATATTAATGTATCCTACTGAATTTGGTTTGAAAGGGTTAAAAAAACCTTGAGTTACCTTCTGCAACTCAAACAGATGATGGACCCGTACAGAAAATCCTATCCTACTCACATGTGATTCACAGTTGAGTCAAGTATGAAGCACATTTGATTCCCACCAAAATGAAAGAGTTCACAGTTGATATAATGAGACCAACTGTGAAGAATTTTTCAAACCTAGTATTCTGAAGTTTGATTTTTGTCACAGTTGAAATCAACTTTGAAAATATGAGAGTTTGACCCTGTTTTGGCAAGGTAAAGTAAATGGCTAAGTCAATTTTTCACATGTGATTCACAGTTGAAAGCTATATATAATTATCCTATGAAAACCCCTGTATCATTTTGAGACTTGCTGTGGTCCAATAGAATTGGAATTTACATCAGTATTTTTGTGCTCCCTCCATTTTAATTTTGGAGACCATGTGGTAACAAGGAATTTGCACACAAGCATGGGTTTTGATTGTATTCTGGTGAAATATTGTCAAATACATGGATTTGTTCATCGATATCCATGAAGGTAAATCAGACATGTACTTGTGAATTAAATATCCTACACTAATTTGTAAATCATCGTACCAAATTGACTAGATAATTGATTCTGCGGGGGGGGGGGGGGTCTGGGTTGTGGGCTTTTCAATTTTCTGGAGGAGGGGGGGGGGGGGGGGGGGTAAGCTGATTTATTTACACTGCAGAACTGGTGGGATTATCTATTTTCCAGCAACTGCATGAAGATCAGAATATTTAGTACCAGGTCTAACCCCCCCCCCCCTTTCAGAATAACATGGTTGTCCATTGGGGAAGGGGGGGCTTTGCAATTTCCATTTTTGGGGTTAAATTTATTTCCAATGCAAAACAGGTTGTATTGAGTGAAGGTCAGAATATTTAGTGTCAGCCCCCCCCCCCCCCCCCCCCCCCCCCCCCCATCTTCATGGTTGTCCACTGAAACTGGGGATATTGGCAATTTTATTTGGGGAGGGGAGGGGTAAACTTATTTCCAATGCTAAACAGGTGCTATTTTTTATTTTCCAGTAATTGAAGGTCAGAATATTTGCACCCTCCCTAATCTCAGAATAAAATGATGACAATATTTTGTCTAGCTTATTTATTTCCAATGCAGAACAGGTCAGATAACTTATTTTCCAACAACTGAAGAGCAGAATATTTATAGATGCAGCCCCCCCCCCCCCTTCAGAATAAAATTGTTCGTTCGATTCTTTGGGGGGGGGGGCTTGTCCATTTTATTTCAATTCGGGTTATAGCTTATTTATTTTCAACCAGAACAGGTCGAATGATTTATTTTCCAGCAACTGAATGTCATAGTATTTAATGCCAATGCAGTGCTGCAGCAACCATCCCCTCTTTCCAAAATAAAATGGTTCATGCCCACTTACAGCATCTTAACTCATGATTTATAGGATTAATACACAATTTAGAGAGGTATTATACATGTATTAACACATGTACAAAACATCCACAGGTGAAAAATTCAGCTGTGAGAAAATTCAGCTGTAAGAAAATTCAACTGTGAGAAAATTTACCTATATGGTTCATCATTCCAACTGTGAAATCTTTCAACTGTGAATTTCACCTAATTTGCATATTAAAAAGCTCATGTGAAACTCACGTGAGAGATCACATTTGAAACTCAGGTTTGAATCAAATGTGAATTTAGTGAGAATAATTTGGTAAGGGGAAAGATTCATTGGAAAAGTAATGTGCATGCCAGGACTACATTTACCAACTCCATTGTTGGCACCAGTTATAATGTAACTCCTACCAGTAACTTCTCGTAACATTGGACAGGCTGATTCCCCTTTTCAGCGGTGCTGGAAAATTGGATCCGGCATCCCTGATCCGGACTTGTTGATTGTTCCTTTATGACGTCACAGACAAACTGACATACGTTATTTCACATGCACATATATTTAGCATGACGTTCAGTTATTCTGATGCGTAAACAAGAGGACTTTGAAGGTTTCAATGTGTGAGAAAAATAATCAAGCACTACATTTGAGTTCCGGATAGAAAAATATCAGTCTCGTGTGGGATAATCAACGTCCCAACCTCAGCTAACGCCTCAGTTGGGACTTGATCAATCCCGCCCTCCACTGATATTTTTCTATCCAGAACTCAAAACGGTGCTAGATTCTATTAATCTATCTCAAAGGTCTGATATTGTACACATGAATCAACATCTGATACACCCACCTACCAATCCTGCTGTTGGCACCAGTTATCATGTAACTCCTACCAGTAAAATCTATCTCCTGTCTGATAGTGTACGCATGTATCAACATCTGATATACCAACCTCTATGAGCTATAGCCAAGGCTGTTATTGTACACATGTATCAACATCTGATATACCAACCTCTATGAGCTATAGCCAAGGCTGTTATTGTACACATGTATTTTAAAACATCTGATACACCCACCTCTCTGTGCTATTGCCAGGGCTGTACATTTACCAATACCGCTGTTGGCACCAGTTATCATATAGCTCCTACCGGTGACATCTATCTCCATGTCTGCCTTGTTAAAATTCTTACTAGCACTGTTATATCCACTTCTACATCAAGAATAACAAATATAACTTTGAATTAACCTTTTATGTATATTATATACATATCTTGATTTTGAGGATGACTGACGTTATCTATTAATTCTTTCATTGACATGTGAAGAAAAAAAAAAATCCAAGATGACACCATAAACTAAAGTATTGTTTAGAATTTTCTTTGTGTCATAAAAGAAACTATTTCTTTACCAAGAAACTATCACTCCAGTGGAAAAATGTAGGTCAAGGTCATTTATGAAAGTTTGATCAAAGATACATCCAATATGTAAGTTTGGTAGAGCAAGTGACCATATTTCGCCGCACTTTTCGTATACTTCCATGAAAATTTCCATACTTGGAAGCAAATTCAATGATTGGTATTGCTAAAATAAAATTTAACTCCATTCTTGATCGAAATACAACAAAAATAATTTATTTGACCCAGTTTACTGTTTCCTTATAAAACGCCAAAATATTTCATTTCCATGTTTTCGGGGGTTACCATATTTCACCGTTTTTGTTGGCAAGTATCCTATTTGCACACAAACGGACAAAATTATGATTTTGTTTTTTGGAAATTTTTGTCACTACTACTTCTAAGAAATTATCCCATAAAATGTTTTCTTTGTTTTGTTTTCGTAAAAAATTCGAATGTTTACGTCTGAAATTTGGTGTTTTATCAATTTTTCCTCATTTTATGGTATTTTTCATCACAGTTCAGTGCAGGAGATGTCACAGTACATGTATATCAAAACATGGCTGCTACTGTCATATTTGATAGGATATAGAAAAATAAATTTTACAAACAATGCCGATAACAAAGGAGAAGCAATTAACTATGAAACGCCGAAATATGGTCACCGGCGAAATATGGTTCCTTGCTCTACATGTAGCACTTATAATTTGCTCAACATTGGCTTTAAAAGGCAAAATCACTCATGCAGAAAAAGTAGGTCAAGGTCATTTATGAAAGTTTGATCAAAGATACATCCAATATGTAAGTTTTGTACATGTATTGTAGCACTTATACTTTAATTGCTCAACATTGGCTTTTAAAGGCAAAATCACTCATACAGGAAAAGTAGGTCAAGGTCATTTTATGAAAGTTTGATCAAAGATACATCCAATATGATTATTTGGTACATGTATTGTAGCACTTATACTTTGCTCAATATTGGCTTTTAAAAGCAAAATCACTCACACAGAAAAAGTAAGTCAGATCCTGCATTCGATGCATAGGTCTGTCTCACCAGCCCAAGATGAATCATTAATTTGTGCAAGGTTGGATACTGTAGCATCGCTACTTTGACAGATACTTAGCTACCCTGAACTTCTAAACCAAGTCACACTGAGCTACCCCAAACTTCTTAACCAAGTCACATTGAGCTACTCCAAACTTCTTAATCAAGTCACACTGAGCTACTCCAAACTTCTTAACCAAGTCACGCTGAGCTACTCCAAACCTCTTAACCAAGTCACATTGAACTACTCCAAACTTCTTAACCAAGTCACGCTGAGCTACTCCAAACTTCTTAACCAAGTCACACTGAGCTACTCCAAACTTCTTAACCAAGTCACACTGAGCTACTCCAAACTTCTTAACCAAGTCACACTGAGCTACTCCAAACTTCTTAACCAAGTCACTCAAGCAGAAAATGTAAGTCAGATGCAGCATCTGATGCATGCATTCATCTCAGCATCCAAAGATGACTTGTTTGGTTACTGTACCATCAGTACCTTGTCAAATACTGAGCTACCCCAGACTTCTTAACGGAACGCGGACTCCGACATGTGGGGGTATATATATCATAAGCTCACTCAACTTGGTCGAGGTGAGCTGAAAATGACTTCTATACCACACATGACTTGCGAGAAATTACTCCAAAATGATACTTTAGTTATGATTACATCAGTTACTACTAACAAAAATGGGCACCAAAGAATATCTTTGATACTAAATCATTACAAACATTATGGGACGATCAGTGAGATAGCTAATTTTAGTAATAGCCCAAGTTTAAGTTATGTATAAGGATGATATCATCAGCATTATTAGAGATATGACATACAGCTGTTACATGTATTAGCCTTAGAGACCTTTATCCCACTGGTTGCATGCATGCTTAAATGAGAACTTACTTTGTGTATTCTTTCAGTCCTTTTATAAACCAAACAGTATTCCTGAAGAATGACATGCCTGCACCTGTAAAGAATCATTGAAATTCTCCAGTTATTAATTCTAGTTTCAAATTGTCAACAATGCACTTTTATCTTCATCTGTCACTTATATTAAGCCCCTATATTATTATACATATGTACCCTGAGACGCAAAATGAAGTTTGCGGGGGTATATTATAGGAAACACCCTGTCCGTCTGCCCGTCAGTCTATCCGGTTAAGAAGTTCTTAAGCCCCTGTCACACCTACATGTACTCCCAAGACATTCTCACTACGTCCTTGAATTAAGTCATTAAAGTTTTTCATGAACATAGTGAGAATGTGGCATTTTTCACTCGGAAGGGCTTTCCAAAAGAATAATTGATGACTTCAATATGTGTGCAACAGGTCAACCTTTAGTGTCCGTAACACGTTAACTTAGTAGTGATCGAGTCCTTCCCATTTTTAATACATTTAGTCAAGTTCCCACTACGATCGGCACACCATAGGCACTTGATTCCTAGAAAGAAAAATTAAAACCCTTTCTTAAACGCCCGTTTCTCTTCTCTAGAGAGAGTAAAGAGAAGAGAAACGGGTATTGAAGATTGAGTTTTAATTTTCTTTGTAGGAATCTGGTGCCTGTGGTTCACACTATGATGGAGGCGTCTATGTTACAATAGTAGACAACCAGTCTACGTCAGATACCGTCTCAAATGGGAAGTACATGTAACTCTGGTTTTCGAAAATAGCCAATATGTAAAAGCAGGGCTGTCAAAGAGCATCTTTGGGAATGGGGCCAGGGCCGTTCAAATTGGAAAAAATAGCATATTGTAAGCAACATTGGGAATTTTACAACTGAATTGAAAAATAAAGAATATTCATTTTAACCATTTTAAGATTAAAGATTTAGCAGTCCGTACTATGACCCTTCTATGTTCATGACACGCTTCTTATATTGTTAATGAACTTCTTAATAGATCTGTTGTCATGCAGCGCGTCCTCACTACAACAGTTTTGATCAGTTCAAAATGGTCGTGGTGACTCGGCGTACCAGCACATTCACCGGCGACCTTACTACGATCTCAATTTGTATCAGCAAGTTCTTACTACATTCCCCGCGTCCTTACTACCTTCATGTCGCGTTTCATACTATTTTTGCAGTTGCAGTACAAACGCAATGCAAGGTGTGACAGGGGCTCAATATGTATCAGCAAGTTCTTACTACGTTCCCCACGTCCTTACTACCTTCATGTCGCGTTTCATACTATTTTTGCAGTTGCAGTACATTAAAGCAATGCAAGGTGTGACATGTGACAGGGGCTTTTAAGCATATATCTCTTCACATGTAAGAAATTATGCATGTGTCGCCTGCGAAACAGAGACACTCAGGAATCATTTTACTGACATCCAAGTGTGACAGACAGATGGACAGACAGACGGACAACGTGGTCCCCAAGTGTCGCTATGCTAAGATTACATGTAATGATTTAGACCTACATGTAGCATTATTAGGCAATGATCATACATCAATTTACACTATGTTATAATATAAAGATTCAATTATGATTCTTAACTTTCAAATTTGACGAAATTGATTTCTATGATGTTGATTGATCAGTTATGAAACAAAATTAAAGTTTGTAATTAAATTATAGTGCATTCAGTCTAATAAATTAAAATCAAATATGTCAGTATTTCTCAACAGGGGAGGGGGGGGGGGGGGGGTGGACAGGGGGGTACCATTTCCCCCCTCCCACCCTCTTCCTCCCTCCTCCCAGCCACTACCTCCCTCCTCCCTTTTCAATCAAAAGTCCCCGTGCTTAAAGGAAATACATGTATGACAATGCACTAAACTGACATACTTATCACAATTTGTATATGTATGAGTAACTAGAAAAAGGCCTTAAAAAAAGGCCTTGCAAAGTTTGAGAAAAGAAATGTTTTTTTCTGTCTATAGAATTACATGTAAATAATACTAGTAAATCTGTAATGCACAGGCAAATTTATATGTGTACAGGTAAGAGAAAGCTTTGGCGAGCGAAGCGAGCTGGAAGTTTTATTTGGATGTACTGCAGTATTTCGTGTAATAATTCGATTTAGAGGAAACAGTGAATATTTTCATTTAAGAGCAAGGTTTTGCTTTCAATGAAATCATAAATTACAGGGATAATATAGGAAAATTTGGGTTATATAAGAAAAATAGGGCACATCCAAAATATAGGGATTATAGGAAATATACATGGCTGCTTTGAAGAATGCCTGCAAACTATATATAAGGTACATGTAAACTTTGTAAAGTGGGGGGAGGGGGGGGGGGTCAAGACAAATGTTTAAACTTAAAAGTGTACATCAGTGCAATAGTGAAGTTATTTGGGTAATTTCCTTTTTTTAAACCTTGAAAAAAAAATAGACCTGTTTTGATGAAAAACTAAGGTGAGCAAAGCGAGCCTGAAATACCTGTTTTGATGAAAAACTAAGGTGAGCAAAGTGAGCCTGAAATATTTGTAAAATGAATAGAAAATAGTGGCGAGTGAATCAAGCCGGAAAATTTTTAAGGTAATTAAAGATGAATTTTGTGGTAATTTTTTCAAACTGAGATTATGCACATGTACGCATAAGAGCAAGATTATTTTAGTATTTATATTTGAAGTAATTTCCTAATTTTTTTTTTACCGTTACCCTCCCAATCATATCTCTTTCTCCCCTCCCACCCCCTCACTCCTTCCTCCTGCCTCCTTCCTGCCCTCCCTCCCTCTTTCTTAAAAAGTGACCATGCTCCATTATCCCTCATACATCTCATTACCCCTGGCCCTAATTGAGGGTGGGAGGGGGGGATATCGAGTTCATAAATATAAGGGGCAGATCCAGAACCTCAACTGCCAGGGGGCACATACAATTTTTGATGGGAATCACTTGTGAGTGGGAGTGGGTATGGGAGGGGGTTCCAGAAAAGAAGGAAGTGTTTTCTTCATTTTCAAATGGAATCAGATTTACATACTTGGCATAATCTTTCATTTGTTGGAGTTTTAGAGTATCTACCTTTCTCAATTTCAAGTTTATGAGCAAGTCTAATTTAACTTAAATAAGATCTATCACATGTAGGTTATTTCCAAAACGTGTATGTTCACATACAGATGATGGACATGGCAGCAATGCATCCTTTCCGACTTTGAATAAATCTATCCCTTAGAAAATTTTGGAAAATATGTTATTTAAATTGGTGATTTCTGGGGTGTGTTGGGGCTATTTCTGACTTATTCCATAGACTGTTTTAGGAAACAGTAGTTTAATGCTTCCAAAAGTATGTCATAAGTGCCCCTTTGTTGGACACTATGCCCCCCCCCCCCCCCATTCCCCCCCCCTGGCTGAATCCGCCATTGAATATGGGGTGTGCATGGTCATTAAAGTGCCCATGGACAAAGGTTGAACGACTGAAATATTTTCTGCCACGTAAGCTTAGTTGAAAGATGAAATAGATGTAGCATGTAATATTGCGCAACACTGTTTAGGTTGCATAACCATGTAACTTGAGGTGAGCACACGGCCAATAGTACTGCCTGGAATTAATTTTACTGTCTAATAAGTAAGTATACAATAGATCTATGGATAAATTATAGTATAACCTTTGTTTCGAATGAAGAAGAAACACTGTCACTGTACTTACTAGAGAGACACTACTGTCACTGAACTTCACGTGCGAAGGCACCTGCACTGGTTTGTTTTGATGAAAACGTCATCAATATTTGCACTCAAAAAATAATGTCCTGAATAGTTCTACACAAAAAGATCCGGACAAAGAATGGAGGATATTCCATCGCAGAACGGAGTACCGGGAAAGGAAGAAATTAGGCATGTTAGGACCATATCAGAGCAAAGCTCACCCTCCTTTCTCAAGGGGGGGGGGGTGACTAGATACAGTGCTTCTTTAAATCAAATCTCTCTCACACACCTTGTTATTCTCACTAGGTCCTGTACTTCTATGCAATATATGTACATTCAGGGTAACCACAAATTTTGATAAGTCAAGTTCCCTGAGATTTCCATGATTTTCCCTGACTTGTATAAGATTTTCCCTGACAAAATGCGTACAAATACTAGTCTAATTTTACTTGTTTTTATGTTCAAATAGGTAATTAAATATCTTTTACTGTACTTACTCATTCTAAGAAAAAGTATTTATCGTTGCATTTAAAGAGTCCATTGGCAAGCAAAGCGAGCCAGAAAATTTTGAAGACAATACATCAATTATAAAATATCTGTCTTTGTTCAAATGTACATGTATGTCAACTCTGTCGGGTACATATATACATTTAAACATTAACTATAAAATTCCCTGATCTTCATGAAATTTTCGAATTTCCTGATTTTTCCCTGTAGGGAATTTTTATTTGGCATTTTCCGTGTTTTACCCAAGTCCATGGCCACCTCAGTGGCGGATTCAGGGGGGTGCGGAGGGGGCGTCCGTCCCCCCCCTCCCCCCGGCACTGACCCAAAATTTTCCAAAAACAGGTATATTTTGGCCCATTTTCAGTAAAAATCCTCAAAATTCGCCCCTTGACCCCCCGGCAAAGGGGGCGCTGGATCCGCCACTGCACCTTGACATTGTATGGCAGTATTGGATGCCAAGTCGTAATGTGTCATCAATGACTCATCACAAGATTTTAGTTCCCCCTATATTGGGCTACAGAGTTGGAGAACATATGGGCACGAGATCATCAGGTCCCTCAGCCTGACTAGGATATTTGAACTAGGGACATATGATGCTGAAACCCTGTACTCTAGATAATCAATCGGAATTGGCTAGCTATATAATATATCACATCCACAAGTAATTCACTTTATTGGAAAGGCATCCTGAAATACAGCAAATTCTCTGATTTAAGTATTCATGCTCTTCAAGCATCCCCTTCATAATGTAGAATGAATAAGGATAACACATTTCTTGATTATTATTACTTTTCCTGAGGAAACATATGTCATAAACCTTGTTATTTACGTATTTGCAATGTTGATGTAAATTCTGGTTTGTAGTATCTGGAGTTAAACCCTGAATCCTCATTTTGTGATTCATAACCATTGCATTACAATGTTAAAATTGCAAGACAAATAAAGACTCTGCAAGTCTATTTGGAAACTAAAGGTGCTACCCAAATTGCTAAAGTTTCCACAACGACATATTGATAATACAATGTACCTAGTAATACATCATCACTTTTGCATCTAAAGTTGATAAACTGATATTTTAATACAACAATCTTGCTCCAATGTAAGATTGCAAATAAGTTTTCATAGTGCAAGAAGCACAGCATCCCCTCAACCAGAAATTAGATGCTATGTATGGAATTGTGACCTTGAACTTTAACTCTGAAAATCGATAGAGTTCTCATTTGCCAATAGTCAACAGGTTTGGTTATTCTTACCCTTTCCTGTGCCTTCTATTGTGCCCAGGAGATTATTTCCTATATTATTCATTAGCCTTCATCAATTACAATGTACCTTCAATAGCAAGTGTTCTTTCTCTCTCCATGGTTATAGTTTTGGTGATACAGTTTACTTTGTCAAGTAAGTGACCTTGACCATTAAAATCAAGTGTTCATTTGACATTTGTAGATACATTGATGATTCTAAACTTTTAGTTGAGGCTACTATTGTGTTCACAAGGTTTTCCTATACATGTATTTTTCAGTGTGACCTTGACCTTTGACATTGAAAATCAGTATGGCTTGTCCTCTCCAACTGTCCATGAGACATGAGAAATGTTTTGCTATTCTAAACAGCTTAGTTTGCCTTTTATCTTTTTTTTTCATCAGAATTTCCATGAGCACTGATAATGTCCAGTCTTGCTCCATGTCTTAAATTCATGGAAGGTTTTTCAAAGTTTTTTTTCTTCTATTGTTTTCACAATGAAAGTTCTGAGCTGCAGCAATTCCATGAAGCTATGATTGAATATAATATAACAAATGCCTTCAGTATGTGTCCACAAAAAGTTCACATGACATCTGGTCTCCTTTTGGTATCCAACCTTCATATAGACCTTCTAATCTTAATACTCTTCCATATTATGATCTTGTTCTCTGGATTCACTGCCAATATATCAAGACTGGGCAAAAATCCAACAAGAATAAATAGTTAACTTTATGCTGGGTTATTATGCCAAAACATGATTTGACCATCCCTATGCACTGTGACCTTTAAATGGAAATAATGGCATAGCAGGCCTTATTTTAAGGTCATAACACAGCATAGGAACTTGGAAATAAAATCATGGCCCGTCATGTAAACTGTGACCTAACAGAAAACATTGGAATACATAGAAGAACATCATAATAAATTTGACTGAAAGCAAACAATCATTTCACAGAATTTAAACATTTTATTTCAAGAATAACCTAAATCAATCATTACTAATTTTGTGTTTCTTATGTTTTTTGTGCTTTTTATGTTTTTTGGTTGTATGTTTCACACTTTCCTTATCTGAGTCAGAATCCTGCTCCCTGTAATATCGGTCAAGGTCAACAGTATTTTGATGCCGATCATTCACTACACTATTTTCTCTGTCGTCCTCAGAGTCCCACTTGCCAACTTGAGTTGAATCCGTCTTTCCATTCATTTCGCTCTCCTCTCTTCTTTTACTTGATGACTTATCTTTATCATCTTTGTAGTTATAGTTCTTTGATTTTGATTCTGATCTTGACCTTATTTTTGATGATGACCTTGATCTACTTTTACGTCTATGACTATACCGTGAGGGGGATCTAGAGCGTGATCTGGAACTTCTCCTATGTTTGCTATGTTTCACTCTACTTCTTGACCTAGATCTAGATCTTGAATACGTTCTCTCTTTTGATCTAGACCTATATCTTCTGTTTCTATCTCTTGATCTTGACCTTGATCTTTCTTTATCCCTTGACCTTGACCGTTGTCGATGTGACCTATGAGAATAATTCCTTCCATCTCTTTGACTGTACGACGATCTTTCATAGTCAATATCTGCATCACGAAACTCATTCAGTGGATTTCTAAAGACATGGAGAAAATTACAATTCCTTCCTTTAGGGCATCTACCAGTACCAAACAATCCTGTAAGAAAATTACATATATGCAAAGCATGATAAGAGAATACAAGAGAATACAACAGAAAAAATATACCCCCACCATTATATGGCAGGGGTATAATAAGGTTTTCTTTTTTATCTAAATCCAAAACAGACTTCATTTCTATTAGTTAATAATGCTTAATTCACTATCATAAATATTTGAAAATGTTTCAGGAATTAGAAGGGTCAAAATTGATGAGACCAAAAATTTTCCAGAATGCCTCCTATGTAGATAACAACATACAAAATTATACCTACCACAAATAGCTGACTTCCATTTATGGATATCTACATATTCACATGACAACTGCTTGCCTCCATAGAACCTCCCATTAAACCTCATCAATGCCTCCTGTGCCTCCTCAATCCTGAAATGTTAGAGATGATGGAATTTATCGACAAATTAATGCGACAATTTTAAAGTCCAGACTAATCTTTTTTTGCATTTTGCAGGAGAATAGTAATGGAGCATCCATCTTAAAAGTATTTAGATTTGAGGAGCTATGTAATATGATGATCCTTACCTCCGATACTGAATATAGACATTACCACGGAGATGTGGTTCATAGTTACAACACACCTTGACCTGCGTAACCTTTCCAATGGCCTTGAACTCTGGAACAATGTCCTCGTAAAAATCCTTAAAATTTTGGTACAGTTCTCCATCCTCATATTCAAGGATAAGGTCTGAAAAGAGTTTACCAATCATTATAAGGAATTATTAACGGCAAGTTAAGTCAAGGAAAGTAAAGGTCAAGTTCACAAGGTCAAGAGGAGAGGTCTTTTCTCAAGGAATATACATTTGGAATATGATGATTGGTTAAAAAGTAAGCGCTAAGTTACCGTTTTGGACAAACAAACATACAAGACAAAAACAGTATACCCCCTCTTGAAAACTAATGAATGGATGAAGAAAACCAGAAAAGCGTGTTCGCAGAGCATGCGTCCTTGTTTTTACCTGGAATGTGTCCTTTATCCTCAGATCATTGAAATAAACAATATACATGTACTCATACAAGATAGAAGACTGCCTATCAAATGTTTGTATTCCATTTGTCTAGCTTCAAAATGTATTTTCTTTCATATGAGTAATGAAAGTTGATAAAGTAAAGCTAGGAAGTAAAATTTTCATTCTCACATTTTGACCTTGAAAATTTTTTATGAAACTGAAATACATATACATGTATGTTTGCAGTTATACATGTATGTACATATCATCAAACTTTCAAATATAATAGTTGCAACTAAACTCAAATGTTAACATAAGCACCTACTATTGTATTGCACATATCTACATGTATTTGCTCACAAAATAAACATGTATTACCTGTATCATACTCGTCTCTAAGTCCTTGCTCTAATTCAAAGTGGCTGTACATACCAGGAAATAGTAAGGTATTGCTGACATCAGGCTGTGGGTGACCCCGGGAACATCTAAACAACAAAAATTACAACTTGATGCCTACAAGTCTCTATCTGTATTACTGTTTTTATTAAGATATCATCTTCCTTAAAAATTATATTACATGTAATTGACCCCTCTGAACGTGGGAAAAATTTGAGAAATTCCATGATGTTACAATGCAATTTCGATGTTTGACCGAGGTTAGAAGCTTGTTTGTCCGAGGTAAAAGCATTGTGACGTCACGAAATTTTGCATTTTTTTCCCGCAATCAGAAGAGTGAATTCCTGTTTCTGTTTTAAATTTTCAGCACATGACATAACATAACATAACATAGCAGAGAAAAGCATGTAAACAGATTTTTGAGAGTTGTCAAGGGACTTTTCCTAGTCAAGTGAGTTAATTTATTCAACAAATCACAATTCACTTAACTTTCACCAAATCTACATGCACCTGTAGAGTCAAATGTCACATACTCAGGAATCTCTTACAAAATCTACATGTGCTTGATAAACATACATGTAACTGTCACCTAATCTACATATGCCTATTAAAACATACCTCTCACCAAATCTACATGTGCCAGTCTTTGAGAAAAACATACACGTTTCCCTTTCCTTGCCCTGTATCACTGTAGCTATTGGGTTATGCCATGGACCATCCTAGATTAAAGAAATGAGTTATATTTAAGATCATTTATATCAACTATATGAGATTACGTTTTTAACAAATGCAATTAATGACTGGTGATATAAAAATGGAAAGGTTTGTTCAATAGTCCTTTTATTTGATTCAAGCCTACCAGTACCACTTTCACACTACAAAAAAGGAGATATTTTACATCCTCATATCTTTGACATGCTGAGGCAGCATAATCAAGAAAAAAAAATTTATAAACATAAAAAATGCTATTTCATGCTGTAATAATGCAATATAAAATATTGAATCATAGTTCATGTAGTAACAGTAGTTACAAGGGCTGATTGATATGTTGTGAGCCTCGTATTGAAGAATTTGAATTTTCTCAGACATTTTGCATTATTTTTCTACATAATCCCCTTCAGTATCTATACACTTTTGCCACCGGTGTTTAAGGGCCTTAATACCACTTTTAAAGAACTCCTTATCTTGTCTGGTCATAAAGCCATCCACTGCAAGTATGACATCATCATCGGACTGAAAGTGGGTGCCAGAAGTAGGAAATAGCTGCTCTGAATTTTGGGAATAGATGAAAGTCTGATGGAGCAAAATCAGGTATATAAGGCTGATGCTCAATCAAATTAAAGCCACAATCCTGAATGGCAGCCATGACAGTGACAGACTTGTGTCCTGATGGAACAACAAACCTTTATCTAGTGAGCTATCCACAGCGCAACTGTGTCAGAAGTGAAGCTTAGTATAAGTCAATGGTTGTTTGTCCTTTTTGGAGATAATCCATCAGCAGAATACCTTCTGCATCCCAGAAAACCGAGGCTCACAACATATCAATCGCCCCTCATATAAATTTTAAAGCATAACTGCAATGAATTAATTTTCCATACCTTATTTTCATTGGCTGTTGCTTGTTTTAAAAGCTCCTCCTACAAAAATAATCAGCAAGAAGCCGTACTTAAACCTGCTCATAAAATCAGCTGTAATCCAAACATTTGATATCTGAATCTGACAATAATTGTTAAGTCATGTCACACAACAATCATTACAAATCTTCACTCAAAATTTGGAATCTTATTCTAACTTTAACGCAAGATTAAAAAATGTTTCTGATTTTTTTTATGGTGTGAATATTGATAGTCCATTTTCCAGACTGTATTTACAGGAAAATAAGCTATGGCCAAATCATTTCCCAATGTAAAATTAAGATTTTCTAAGAATAAAATTCAATATAACTATGTTATCTTGCAATCTCTAACTCTGACTAATATCTTAGAAATAAAATCAGAAAAGTTTGTTAAAATATTGTGCAGATATGTCTTCTTTCATAAAAGATACAAGATCCACATTTCTTGTTGTTCAGCTGACAGTGATCGTAGTTAAGGATCATTGGTTCAAAATTAATGTTAAAATAATTTATCAACAAAAACTCATTTCAGATTTGTATCTAGATATACTCTTTAATACAGAAACTACAATAATTTGAAAGGCAGATTTGGGCAAAAATAATTCACCACCTTCTTTTCATTTGGAAACGTTCTCCTAGCTTTTGCCATAATTTTCTCTGTACATTATCAATATGTGACTAAAATTCAAGGTCTGGCAGGTATGAGTTTCGTTTGCAAGTTTATGGGGTGCAAAGACTATTCTCAAAACCACAAAAACACATCACAACAAATGACCATGTCTGCAGCTAATTATTATCATTGAATGTTGAAACTTCCATTTATCCCATGATGTTGAAAAGAAAACAGCACATGAAACACCATGTGGGCAAAATCCTCACTGTATAAAACACTGGTCAACACAGACAGTAGATCATATGCAACGTCTAAGGATTCAACATTGCTATACTATAATTTCTCATGTCAAGCTTATGTTAAATTTTTGAGCTTAAGAATACAATAAATATCTCAATATCAGAATGAAATCATAAAAGTAATAAATTATAAAACTGAGGATATAGAGCCAGCTTTGGATCACCTGCTTCTCCTTCTTTTTCTCTTTTACTTCCTCCTCTTCCTTTTCCTTTCTTTGATGTTCTTCCCATTCCTCTCGAATTTTTTTCTGAAATAATTTCATAATGAAACTTTTATCTATTATAAAAAGATTTCTGACATTTTTGTAAAAACTTCATACAACCCTCTAACGACATAGTGACAAAGGGTGTAAAACACATGCCTATTGTTGATATGAGGTACATGATGGAAAGGCATACACAAATCTGTGAACTTTCAGTTCGTATTCAAGTATTTTCAATTTACCCTCCATCAAAAGAAAAATAATTGAGATTTCAAGATTATATCATACATGTATCAGTACAAGTAGATATGCAGGTTTTTCAATGAGAATTATTTGAGGCGATGATTCAGATATTTGAAGCAGATCTTTTGAGTACTTTATATGAGCAAATGCAGGATCAGTCAGAAACTTGGAAATGGCAATATCTGTCATATTATGCAGAAAATTTCTCCAGATGCCACTTCTTATTGAAATCCCTGAATCTGTTGAGAAAAATTGACAAACATCCAAATTACCAGGATCACCCAATCAAATTTCAAATAAGTTTGAACCATCGATAGCCCTACCTCTGTTTCCTCCCTTCGGATCTTCTCCTTGACCTCCCATTCCTTTTTCCTCCTCCACTCCTCCTGTGCAAGCTTTTCCTTCTCCTCCCATACCTTATTAAGGTAAGCCTTCTCTGCCTCCTCCCTCTCCTTACATAGCTTTTCTCTGGTCTCCTCCTCCCTTTGTCTTACTATATATGATGGTGAACTTTCTGTCTTTTCAATTTCTATAAACATGATGAAAAAAGATACAGATAGACATCATAAGTAAAATTGTTAATTATTATTGATCACTGCATATAAAACATTACATGCAAAACTAAACATAAAAGTTTTTTAAAAATTATTAAAATATACCTAAAAAATCATTAAATATACCTAAGATTGAGTAGTTAGACATATTTTGATATGGGGGCACAAAAGGTATTCTTATCAATATACCAATCTACACAGCAATACAATGTACCTGAAATAAAAGTTTAAACTCTAAGTGATATTCAAACTTTCGGAAGATGCTGAATTTCAAGAGCCAAATACAAGAAACAGATCTATGAAAAGTTACTATGGTGATTTCAAACTCAGTTTTCCATGAGCCTAGGGCTAAAATCTCAGAATGTGAGCTTCAAATAGAGAATAAGTGTCTTAATTTGTGTTTTGTTACAGGTATACAATACACAGCAAGTGCATTTATCGTACATGTAATGTGTGTTAGCACATTTCATGCAATAAATGCATTTGCTGCGTGTTGCATACCTGTAACAAAACACAAATTATGACATTTATTCTACATACATATATATGCACCACAGCTGTCAGGTTTTTGGGGGTTTTTTTTCAAGGTAAAATTAAAATTTTTCAAGGTAAAATTTTTTCAAGGTAAAATTAAAATTAAGGTCACCAGGTTCAATTTGCAGGTTAGAACAGTCGTTGTGCATTTTTCTGTAGAGCTTATGCATTGTGACGTTCCTTTCAATTGTTTCATCTCGTATAAAATCCAAATACCTATCTGTTCCTGTTCATCTCGTTTCTTGGCTTTGTCTTGTCTTTTCAGTTTTCTTTTTTCTCTCTTCTGGAGGGCTCTCCACTTTTTGTGACTATTTAAAAAATAATCAAAAACAGTTTTTAATTATCTTTATTAGAATGTTAGGTGTTCTCTTATTATAAAAAGTTTCTATAAATTAAGTTCTTACATGTAAATATCAATTGACACCTATTTAAAATCACTTTTTTCTCAATTGCCTATCTATCTATCTCTCTTTACTACTCGCCCTCTCTTAGAGTACTCTGAGCAGGTGTGCGATGCTAGTTAAAAGATAAAAAGGGTAAAAAGGATAGTTAGAGTAATTTCAAAGTGAAGAAAAGAAGATAGTGTTATATTCAGTGTTAGGGGTAAAGATAGGAAGAAAGACTTGGTAAAAAGTTAAAAACAGTATGTAATTTAGGGTTTGAGATGGTGTATCTTGCTCACTGCCAATTTGAATTCTTCAATGTTGGGCAATGATACCACACTGTCCGGCAGTCTGTTCCACTGTACAATTGTAAGGGGAAAAAAGGAGTATTTCAGAACATTTTTTGTAGTTTGTATTTGCCGAAATGTGTTAGAGTGAGAGAAGCGTGTCAGTCTAGTTGGTCGCACTAGCTGATCAGAGGGAATGGCAACCTTATCATGGACAATTGGACAATTTTGTAAAGCATAGATAGCCTAGCATCGCTCCTACGCAGTTCTACTTCTAGGGACCTCCAGCCAAGGTTTTCAAGCATAGATGTTACACTTGAGTAGGGGGAATAATCATGACAAACCCATCGCGCAGCTCTGCGCTGGACCATTTCAATCCTGTTAATGTGTGTGGTCTGATAAGGGTCCCACACGCAGGTAGCATACTCTAGTTCAGTAGTTGCGGCCGAACTACTGTTTTGTATGCTAGAGATTTGAGCTGCAGATGGTTTGTCCTGATATTCCTCCTGAGAAAGCCCATGGACTTGGTAGCAGTAGATGTTACTCTGTCTATATGAGTTCTCCAGCTTAGGTCATACGATATGTCAACACCCAGAAATCTGGCAGAGGAGGTTGCCTCGAGGACCTGACCATGTAGTGAATACAGTACTTTGTTTGTATTGGATTTCTGGATGTTGACACATGTATGACGTGGCATTTGCTGGGGTTAAATTCCATGTCCCAGGCTTTCTCCCAAGTTTCTAGGTTATGGAGGTCTTCCTGTAACTGTGCAAAGTCCCCCTGTTTCAGATGGTGATGTAAACAACAGTGTCGTCGGCAAACAGTCTTGCCTGCGACTTCACTTGCTCGGGGAGGTCATTGATGTAGGTAAGAAAAAGAAAACTTTGCCTCTAACAAAAATCTTGGTACTGTCTGATGAATCATTGTCTTGTACCAATTTTTATATCATCAAATGATCTGATATGGCCCTCAACAAAAACTTAGGGAAGGCCAACTTGGGTCAAATCTATGGAGCGAAAAGGATGCAGGGTGTATTGACGACTTGTCTGAAATTGAAATTCGAAGTTTTAAAGTCACTGTTCGCATGGATACCAATATTTCTAGTTTTCTAGCCTTGTTTTCTTTATTCAACATGTGTATACCTTTATTTTACCTTAATTTTTGTTGATTGCATGCCTCCATTTCGTTTTTTATTCATTCCATCAGTTGTCTAGGTTGCCTGGGCGTTTCAAATTTCTTCCTACTATCTCGCTATATACAAGCGCAAAGAAGACGAAGACAACCACTTTGTCTAATCATAACAAACAGAAGACGAAATGAGGTAAACAGCTGAGTTTAGAAAGATTCCTGTAATCGCCAAATATAGATTTCATTTGCAGCATCACAGTGTATATCTTTTTGCCATCATTTACTTTTTTTATTTTATGTCCTCAATCTTTTCCTCATTATTTTTATTAAGAGTTAAACTTCTGTGCATTGTTATGATCTCTGAATCAGTGAATTATTTCTTAAGTCACGAAGTCAGAGTTCAGATAACAGGTACCTGCTAACACCATGAATGTGGTTATTGCATTCTATATGTGACAGGCGGAATGGTAAATGGTCCGGGAATCGAACCCGAGACCTTCTGCTTACAGGGCAGACGCTCTTACGATACCCGAACCGTCACATATATATAGATCTCATTTAGTCGAAAATTTCAGTATATGATATATTCTCTATGTCGGCGTGATGTCACACAAAGGTTGAAGTAGAGATGAGATCAGAGAAGTTCCGAAAATAGTTGGGGGATAAACTTGGTATTTATAAATTAGAGCATAGTGTATGGAAATTGCTTTATATCTAGAACCTAACATTAAAAATGTATCAAGGACAAAACTATTAGAATTCAATGAAGGAACCATTGATGAATTAGCAATTTAGCTCTTAAGCTCCTCAAACCCCAATATAAAAGGAGATATGGAGAGGGAGCGAACAAAATCATGGATTTTTCATAGGGCACAGAGAAAATCTAGAGACACATCCCTCTGTAAACATGGCGGAAATTTGGTGACCAGTCCGATATCAAGAATGTTAGTTAATGTTAATGCATGTTTAAGCATATAATCATTGTTACACTTACAGACAATTAGTCTGATATACCTTACCAAAACTGCATATGGGCCATTGAGACTGGCTGTATTTGGGCAGTTTGGGGCTGGGTTTTACCTAGCAGCCCCTCACTGTCCAAATAACCATCAAATAACCATCAATGAAAGGCTTGTTTTGGTCAGCTGTTTCAGACTACAGCCAATCAGACACTTAATTTTTATTCAGTCTACATAAATAGTTTCACCCACTGATGATGACAATAATTTGATCACTTTATGCTTTTGTTAATGTCCCTCAAAGTTAAATCAGACTTTGATCGCATATTTCTAAATTAAATTAACCTCAACTTCAAATATACTGAGCTTTGAATAAAAGTGTCTGAATTAATTTGGCTGTTGATGATCAAAATGAGCGTAAAATTTTGATCACAAAAAGTCTTTTGATTCTTATCATCAATTTCTAACAATCCATATTGTCACTGAATAAGATATGTTGTAATGCTTGAGGTATTGATTATTTCCTGTCACTTTTAAATATTTGCAGCAAATTGCTAGTAAAGATAAGTAAAACATGCACAGACAAGTTAAGGTATTAGATGTATAATGAGGGATAACTGGTTCACCCATTTACATGTATTATTGACTATTGAATTGTAAACTTATGACATAGTTATACATATGTAATATAAAAATTTATTGAACATTTTTCACCAATGCATTTTTGAAAAAAAAGTTAGTTTCTATATAACAGTTATGATCAGCCCTTAATGACAGAGTTTACTTTTAAGTCTTATGGAAAACCTAATAATCTCAGCCATATTTTCCAAGAAAATGATGAGCCAGGGCTCAAATGTGGATCGTGGATGGAAAATTTCTAAAACTTATAATATTCATAAGAATTTCACTGAAAAATCTCAAGTCCACTGTGTAGATTTTTCGAGGGGAGATAACTCCTAAAAATAACCCTATTAAAAAAATCCCTTTTCCAATGCCTAGCTACCATCAATTTAGAACAAAAGTTTTTGCAACATCAAAAGCAGTAAAGAAATAAAATAATTTATTATTATAAAAATAATATACTTAATTTCAAAATCATCTAATTCCTTAAATGTTTTCTTATTTATAAGTTTTAAGCAAATATCTTTCATTATAATTTCTATGTAGAAAAACATAACCTCAATCCTATCTTTAAGCTGTATTTTTTAATATAAATTAGAATAATGTTTTCCGATCAGTTGATTTCTTTAAACAATTTTTTTACGTTCATATCTTACAATTAATGTGCTACAATTTGTTTTTCACATACAAATGTATTTATTGTAAGTATATTTTTGTATGTAAAGATACGTCATAATCTCATTGTTCTGAGGAAGACATTAAACTATATAAATATATATCTTATGTTATCAGTAGATGAAAACGCATGCACCACTTTAAATGTGTGTAAGTTTATGTTGTTGTGCTAGCCAATACAATTAAGTAAACATTTTAGATTGGAAAATATCAAATATTATAAAGCATTCAGATTCAGATATACGTATGGAAAATGTAATGTTGTGGGCTAATTGTGGCTTCTATGGCAATGAGATGAGGTACAGCTATCTGAATTTTCAAACATGTTATGGTACTGTAAAATGTATAACAGAATGCTCGAGCCAGATTTCTCAGACACCATATTTTTCACCCATACATTGTATGGAAATTAATTTACTCTTTACAGAGGATGCATATAAAATATCTCAATTTTAATTTTGGAATTCTTAATGTTCCAGCTGGTCTTGAAGTGTGATGTCAGAGGAAGAAGGGAAGTCAGCAATCATCCTATGATCTGATCCAATGCAAAACCCACCTCCTCAACTCGTGGATGGCAACCTGCCAGTCTTTGTTTTTCCATCAACCTTGACCTTTTACTCAGACGATCAAAGTTCACACAAACAAATTTTGACTCTTTATAACCCGTATGAATTTGCTTTGAAATTCAAAGGTAAATATATTTAGCATTATGCATGAGGCATGAAAACTGTTCCATATATATTAATATTATTATGGGAAAGGGAGATCTATTATAATATGGTAAGCAATTAAGAGCCAAATGATCTGTGTCCATTGGTATACCTTGTAGTCACTGCTGCCTGTTTGTTGTACATGCACTTTGAATCCTATATGATATGTATATGACTTTTAATAATATACCGTATACGTTGTAAGCAGATAAAATTTTTTTGAGATACATGTACTAATTTTCGCTTATGTATTATATATATAATATATATATAATTTCTATAGAGAAGATTTCTATTACTGAAGTAATACTGAAGTACTGAAGTACAAGTACATGTGTATTCTTTTTTGAATAAATAATTCAAATATCTTACTATAAAAGATAAAAGTTACTGATCTACTGGGATTAAAAGAATTCAGTATGGTAACTGTATATACACCAGTCTCTTTCCAATATTCATACATGTTATACTAGTTTTCATAGTGGCATCTGCAATTTTATTTGTCTTTTAAATAGTTTTATGTACTTCACCAAGAAAATACACAGTAGTGGATGCTGAAGGTGTTATTAGGCCACGGTGTTGTGTAGATATGTAAGTAATAATATAAATATGTTAATTTGAAAATTTCTGAATTTTGAAGAAAAATCACTTAAAAATTGGTTTTGTCTCATTAAAATATTTATATATATAGTAACTTATCTTCTTTTGCTTAATCCACATTAATTTGATTTTTGTTAAAAATTGGTAGATGCTTTAATATTAACAAAATTATGCTCCATGAATTTTATTGTTTATTTTCAGTGTTGTCCGGCATACAGATATCTGTATAAATAATGAGGGAGTGAAGGATAAGTTCAGGATTCAGGTAGTGGAGCATGGCCAGAAAAAAGTCATAGGTGAGGACATTTTGCTATTTTAGAAAAACAAAGAATTCTGTGAAACTCTGCTTACCTGAAGAGCAGTCCTCTGAACAAAAATTTCCAAATACTGTTTACAAATGAAGTTTAATTTTCATCACTGATACTTATACAATTTAACTTATAGTCAAAACAAGTTCCATTCAATTCATTCCACCAACAATATACATGACTATATTCCATAGATTTCAAGGTTAAGTTCACAAAGAGATATTGGTTCCATATGTTGTCTAAACAGTCATATTATGAAAACAATTTTGAGATTGTTAAATTCTAACATTGCACCATTGCTTGTAGACTTTTACAATGTACGTTATGATATACATTTTTATAGAGCTCTACATGCAAATTTAAATATTACAATGTCTTTAAAGATATGAGAATTTTTTTTTTACAGAAATCATAACTCAAACCATGCTACATGTATATATAGTACATGTATGTACATAGTCCATTAAAATGTTCCTCAGTTTATAAACAGTTAAACTTTTTTTTTTCAGGTAAAAAAGATATCATATCAGTTCTGCTTCCAAAGAAAGATGCTTCTGTTCCAACAGATGAGAATTTTCAATCCTTGCCGTCTTCACTTACCTCCCCTGAAAGTCAAAGAATAGCGCCTCATCCTCATGCAGGTTATCTATTTTCTCTTGTTCAACTAAATATATTAAAAAATTTATGGCCATGATCTGATTACATTTACTTTACTCACACATTTCTTAAGGCATTAGGGGTATAAGACTTGATAACAGAAAACAGAAAAATTAAATACCATGAAGTTGGCAAAAGACCAAATTCAGTCTTATGTACAAAGTATTGCTACCTGAATAAAACTCAGCATGCATGATTATGACTCAGAACGAAATTCTTTTATTAAGAATTGAAAACACGAATGCCCCCGTTGGAATCTTTGTCCATAAAAAAGATGAAGTATCAAAAGTATATTCACATTTAGAGGTCATGAGCACAAGGTCAAATATTTTTGGTAAATGAATGGGAAGGTCTAATGTCACAAGGAATACACATGTGAAATATGAAAGCCCTATAACTTACCATTCAAAAGTTATGGTCAATATTAAAGTTTTTCAAAAGAAGGTCAAATTCTTATGTCAAGGTCACAAGGTCAAAAATAAAAGTACCCAAGGAAAGGTGCTGTCACAAGGAATACACATGTGAAATATGAAAGCCCTATCACTAACCATTCAAAAGTTATGGCCAAAATTAAAGTTTTTCAAAAGAAGGTCAAACTCCAACTTCAAAAGCACAAGGTAAAACATTTTGGTATCTGTGGGAAAGTAGTACACATGTGAAATATGACAGCCCTTTCACTTACTATTTAAAAAATAGGGCCAAGGATAAAGTTTTTGCGAACAAACAGACAAACCAAATACTATATGCCCTCGAATCTTTGATTGTCTTCTAATGTGTCTTCCAATAATACAATGAAAAGAAGACATCATTACTGTCTGAGTTTGTTTATATTTTTAGCACCAAAAGATGGAGGAGGTGGCCCTGGTGTTATTGTAATGCTCACTGCTCTGTCATGTATCAGTATAATGTTTGAGTTTGTCTATTTTTAGTATCAAGAGACGGGGGAGGAGGAAGAGGCCCTGGTGTTATTGTAATACTCACTGCTCTGTCATGTGTAGTTATTGTTTGAGTTTGTTTATATTTTTAGCATCAAGAGACAGAGGAGGAGGCCCTTGTGTTATTGTAATACTCACTGCTCTGTCATGTATTGTTATTGTTTGAGTTTGTTTATATTTTTAGCATCAAGAGACAGAGGAGGAGGCCCTGGTGTTATTGTAATACTCACTGCTCTGTCATGTATTGTTATTGTTTGAGTTTGCCTATTTTTAGCATCGAGGGATGGGGGAGGAGGAGGAGGCCCTGGTGTTATTGTAATACTCACTGCTCTGTCATGTATTGTTGCCCTTATGTTACCCATGCAGGGAGACTCGGAAACAAGACTTCCAGACTACTTACATCTCACTGTCAACCAGAAACTTATAGCAGCCTATATATTAGGTATAACTTTATACTAGGGGGTCACTTTACCATATAGAATATATTATAAGACAGAATAAACTAATGTTTTTTTTATCAGATATCAGCTGATTTTAATACAGTAATCAATTCTATGGAATTAAATATAAAATTTAGGAATTATGGGAAAATCCCACCATTTTTGTATGAAATAATATCATAAATGTAAAATAAGATGACCAAGATTCCTTGATTTTTAATGTCATGATCAAGAATGGCTTCTGTTGCTTATATCTATGAATCAGTTACTTTTTTCCACCTAACAGAGATTTTAGAAATTTTGTATTTTGCAAAGGCTTATTTGTCATACTGAGTGCAATATTTTTTATTCAATTTTAAGCTTGTGTAAATTTCAAATCTCAGTGATTTCTTCAGCTCTAATTATATGCTTTGCTGTGCTAATCACTTAAAAGCAGCTTCTCTGAAATTAAAGCTTTCAGAAGTGGTATAAATTGAAACTTAATTTGTTTAAGTTTATCTTTCTTATTTTTCAGGACTTGTAACAATGGTGATACTTCACGTATGACCTTGATGTATGACCTTCATCCCTCCGTGACCTCATTTCGTTAGTGATGTGTACTAGTAGGTAGGCCAGTCAACCATTCCTGTAGAGTTTCCCATGATATTATTCTAGCTTGTTTTGTTTCATGTGTGTTTGGTAAGTTTTATTTCAAATGTTAAGATCATTTTCAGAATACAAGAATACTTAAGGAAGATGTGTTCCTTCAATTGTGCCTGAACTTGGTTTGATACATTTATTTCTGTATAAGTTAATAATTGAAGAAATCATCTTGAATCTGGTCCCAACTAATTTTGCTTGATTTTAAACATGCAATACTAGTATTTCTCCGTAGTCAAATACACATGTAGTATCACTGTAACTATAAATACATAACTTTAAGATTTCAAAAATTTTCCTCCAATGTAGAGATGTCCTTCGCTTTACAGTGGTTTTCCGTGGTCATGTCTGTCTATAATGTTACATCCATCGGAAGTGTGTGTGTGCTATTTAAAACAACATTTTCTGCCACTTGTGTGCCTCGTACAAAACCATCAATAAGCTAAGTGTAACATGTTCAAATCACTCCATTTTAGACAATATACCACCAATTACTCAACTAGAGCTTATATGGTAGATACTTTCTTCATACATTGATTGTTAATTTTGGTCAATTAAACAAGCATTTAGCTAATTTTAAAAATTGAAGGCAAATAGCATAAATCAGAATTTTATTTGTTTTCAATTAGTATTCAGTAATGAAGCCCAAACTTTCCCTTGTATTGAATACACTAGTCCAAGAATGTCTGACTGTCAGATTATGTTTCTGTCCAAAATGAATGAATGATTTCAGCATATAGAGGTATAATACATGAAAATATATGTACTTGTAAAAGATTATACCTCTTTTATGGTTTATACCGGTAGTTAAGGTAACAAGATTTAGATATCGATTTATTCTATTTTAGAATTCACATGTACATTTACAAGTGTTGATAATCACATTATGGAATGATAATAATGGCTCAAGGAATGTACTTAATAAAGTTTTCAAAAGTCAATTTAGAGATTATTGAAATGGTTTCTGCAAGTTTATCTATTACATGTAATATCATTTTACTTGCATACAATTAAGCCCTTAAGCTTTCATGATTGTGATTTCAATTATCTGTCAATAATAGGGTATATGTGCATTAAGCATTATTAAAAAAATCTTATCAAAAATTATTATTGAATGAGATACTACAAAATGAAGTAAGTGTCAATAGGCTGAAAAAAAAATGTGCCTCATTGATTAATCTCAATATTCAATATTTTTATAATTTTACTGAAACAATAGTTTGCTGTCTGGAAAACATTCAGACAATGTGTTATATCCATCGTGCATAAGTTAACCTTAGATGTTACTTATATGGCAAATATTGTGCTTAGAAATATCTGTTGTAAGTCATAATATTTGTATTGGATTCATCTTGCATATATCTTAGACCACATAAACTTTCTTGTCAATTTATTAGTCAAACAGTTTCATTATATGTTGATGAAAGTTTATGTAATAATTATTGATTTTCTTACGTTTATCATTTTCGTTTCATCTTTTTTTGATAAAAGACATCCTTAGTTAATATGCATAGATATCGATTATCCTTAATGGAGAACTGTGATTGTAATTGTGAACTCAGAAAAACAACTTTTCAAATACTATTATATAAATAAATACATCAGTGTTACTCATCCAAATTGAAAGGTTTAACACGTAAACAATACACACCTTTTTTGTCACTTTCCATTTTGAGTCATAATGAATACATTACGATTTGTTTCATGTATCACTTCATATTTTATGCAAATTTTATTTTTATTTGAACGATCTTTTCTCCACACTGCTTGTGCCTACAAACAATAAAAGTATTTTTGTTTTGCTTATTTATTCTTGTACATGTTTTGCAAAATGAGAAATGTCTATAATTAAGAATTGTACATTGGATATCAGTATGAATTAAATTCAAACCAAATGCGTGCAATAAAATGTAATTATAGCTACATTGAATATGTTATTCTTCTGACAAATTTATTCGAAATGTATTAGTATGTATATTACATGCCAGTTAACGTCTTCAAATTCAATAGCATATATCATTTTAGAACAGATAAATTTGCAGCATGGTGGATGTATCTTTGATGTATCTTTGACCAAACTTTCATAAAATGACCTTGACCTACTTTTTCCACTTGAGTGATTGAGTGCTGCATGTTCCAAAGTTACATGTTGGATGCATCTTTATTCAAACTTGCATAAAATGACCTTGACCTATTTTTTCACTTGAGTGATTTTGGCTTTAAAAGCCAATATTGAGCAAAGTATAAATGCTGCATGTTCCAAAGTTACATGTTGGATGTATCATTAATCAAACTTTCATAAAAAGAACTTGACCTATTTTTTCGCTTGAGTGATTTTGCCTTTAATTAAAAGCCAATATTTAGCTAACTGTAAGTGCAACATGTTCCAAACTTTAAAATTGGATGTATCTTTTATCAAACTTTCGTAGAATAACCATGACCTACTTTTTCTGCTTGAGTGATTTTGCCTTTAGAAGCCAATATTGAGCAAAGTATAGGTGCTACATGAGTATGCAATTGTGTACAATTATATAAATTTGGGGAAAAAGTGAGCTTAACGAGGCTGGGTCTAATAAGAAAATGATGAACTTCTACCCAAGGTATTTTGACGAAATTCGGGTCATATAATTGCAGTATTATAGAATTCATTTTATGGGAAAGGAAACAGAAGTTGACCGTTCAGTATTATGTAGGGGTCATCTCGAAGATAATGGCATCTTACAATGAGACCTTATGGGGTTTTACTGCAAAATAACGATTTTTCTCAAAATTTTCATGTTTCTGAGATTTTAATTATATTAATATTATTTATTTGTTGTACTTCAGAAATTTCACCTTCATCAAATTTTTCTAATTGTACACTGCCTCGTTAAATTGGCTGATTGGCTGTCATTAAAGACTTTTATGTTATGCAGTTGAGCATTAGATGACTCCAGCAACTTTTTTTGTCCATATTAGGCTACCTTGACGAAGCAGAGAGAGGATGGGAGGGGGGCTAATATGCTTTCGCCCCATCATTGGTGTTGGTGTCTGGAAATAGGACGTCGCCATTCCCAGCTACCTGTTAATCCTACATCAACCAAACTTGTGAGTGATGCATCAAAGGATGCTTGCTGCAATAAATGGTACGGATGCTGCATGAGACTGACCCATATTTCACACTTGAGTGACCAGGTCAGATAGATGTGGGACCCTTCCATTCCTGGCTTATGATAAGTCCTAGATCAATCGAACTTGTGTGGATGATTCATCTTTATTTCAAACTTTCAAGAGCAAAATCTTGTTAAGTAAAATATGACACCTCCATTCTCAACCTACTTGTCTTACATCAAGCAAAACATCAAAGGATGCTTACTGCAATGAATGGTACGCATGCTGCATCTGATCCATGTTTAACACTCGAGTAACCAGGTTCAAGTAAAATGTGACACCTCCAATTGTGTATAATTTCTTATAATAATTCCTAGATCAACCAAACTTGTGTGGATGATGCATCTTTAAATAAGATACCTACTACAGTGCTTGACACAGAAGCTGGATCCGAGTAATATTTCACAGCGACCAGGTTAGGTAAAATAGGACACAATCGAGATTTGTATGCCCAGTGGTTCTGAGATTTGTATGTCCAGTGATTGTGAGGTTTGTATGCCCAGTGGTTCTGAGGTTTGTATGCCCAGTGATTGTGAGGTTTGTATGCCCAGTGATTGATTGTGAGGTTTGTATGTCCAGTGATTGTGAGGTTTGTATGCCCAGTGATTGTGAGGTGTGTATGCCCAGTGATTGTGAGGTTTGTATGCCCAGTGATTGTAAGGTGTGTATGCCCAGTGATTGTGAGGTTTGTATGCCCAGTGATTGTGAGGTGTGTATGCCCAGTGATTGTGAGGTTTGTATGTCCAGTGATTGTGAGGTTTGTATACCCAGTGATCGTGAGGTTTGTATGCCCAGTGATTGTGAGGTTTGTATGCCCAGTGATTGTGAGGTTTGTATGCCCAGTGATTGTGAGGTTTGTATGTCCAGTGATTGTTAAGTTTGTATGTCCAGTGATTGTGAGTGAGGTTTGTATGCCCAGTGATTGTGAGGTTTGTATGCCCAGTTATTGTGAGGTTTGTATGCCCAGTGATTATGAGGTGTGTACGAGTATGTCCAGTGATTGTGAGGTTTGTTTGCCCAGTGATTATGAGGTTTGTATGCCCAGTGATTTTGAGGTTTGTATGCCTAGTGATTGTGAGGTTTTTATGTCCAGTGATTGTGAGGTTTGTATGTCCAGTGATTGTGATCAGGTTTGTAAGCCCAGTGATTATGAGTGAGATTTGTATATCAAGTGATTGTGAATTTTGTATGTCCAGTGATTGTGAGTGAGGTTTGCATGTCCAGTTATTGTGAGATTTGTATGTCCAGTGATTGTGAGGTGTGTATGTCCAGTGATTGTGAGGTTTATATGTCCAGTGATTGTGAGGTTTGTATGCCCAGTGATTGTGAGTTTTGTATGTCCAGTGATTGTGAGTGAGGTTTGTATGTCCAGTGATTGTGAGGTTTGTATGACGAGTGATTGTGAGGTTTGTATGTCCAGTGATTGTTGTGAGGTGTGTATGCCCAGTGATTGTGAGGTTTGTATGTCCAGTGACTGTGAGGTTTGTATGCCCAGTGATTGTGAGGTTTGTATGCCCAGTAATTTTGAGGTTTGTCTGCCCAGTGATTGTGAGGTTTGTTTGCCCAGTGATTGTGAGATTTGTAGGTCCAGTGATTGTGAGGTTTGGATTCAGATTTTGTTTGTCCAGTAATTGTGAGTGAGGTTTGTATGTCCAGTGATTGTGAGGTTTGTATGCCTAGTGATTGTGAGGTTTGTATGCCCAGTGATTGTGAGGTTTGTATGTCCAGTGATTGTGAGGTTTGTATGTCCAGTGATTGTGAGGTTTGTATGCCCAGTGATTGTGAGGTGTGTATGCCCAGTGATTGTGAGTTTTGTATGTCCAGTGTTTGTGAGTGAGGTTTGTATGTCCAGTGATTGTGAGGTTTGTATGTCCAGTGATTGTGAGATTTGTATGCTTTGTGATTGTGAGGTTTGTATGCCCAGTGATTGTGAGGTTTGTATGTCCAGTGATTGTGAGGTTTGTATGTCCAGTGATTGTTGTGAGGTTTGTATGCCCAGTGATTTTGAGGTTTGTATGTCCAGTGATTGTGAGGTTTGTATGCCCAGTGATTGTGAGGTTTGTTTGTCCAGTGATTGTGAGGTTTGTATGTCCAGTGATTGTGAGGTTTGTATGTCCAGTGATTGTGAGGTTTGTATGTCCAGTGATTGTGAGGTGTGTATGCCCAGTGATTGTAAGTTTTGTACGTCCAGTGTTTGTGAGTGAGGTTTGTATGTCCAGTGATTGTGAGGTTTGTATGTCCAGTGATTGTGAGATTTGTATGCTTTGTGATTGTGAGGTTTGTATGCCCAGTGATTGTGAGGTTTGTATGTCCAGTGATTGTGAGATTTGTATGCTTTGTGATTGTGAGGTTTGTATGCCCAGTGATTGTGAGGTTTGTATGTCCAGTGATTGTGAGGTTTGTATGCCCAGTGATTGTGAGGTTTGTTTGTCCAGTGATTGTGAGGTTTGTATGTCCAGTGATTGTGAGGTTTGGATACAGATTTTCTTTGTATGTTAGGCTTTCATTAACTGATTATGAACATTCAATGCATGTTACACGTCATCAAATTCATAGCATCATTTTTAAAAGAACGGATAAATTTGCAGCATGGACCAGACGTTCACGTTTCGGATTCTTAACCCTCGTCAGTGATCCTCAATCTAAACAATGAAATACGGCAAATGACTGAAAGTTATGTCCAATAAATACTGAAAGACGTAATAGGATTGTTGGGATATGATGCTACAAGACTCACTTTTCAGAAATTTCGAGAAATGTTTGTGAACATTAATTTGAATAAATTCAATTGAATTTACGATTGCATGAACGATCATTTTCGAATATCCACAATAAAAGCCAAATTTTTGGTATATCACCATTTGTCTGAACATGCTCAAGTTCTTACAATAAAAAGTAAAGGGATGGACGGTTTGCTATGTATTTTTTTTTATAATAAAGATCTGTCTGATCTAGGTGAAGGTGTGAGTTACAATTAGCACTTAGTCTAAAAGTAGATGTATGGTATATAAAGGTAAATATTTCATACTAGGAAGGAGCGCCAGTTCAAACTTCTACCAGCGATCGGTTACTTGAAAAATCTTTCCTTTTAGAAGTGAGTTCGACCAGGGAAGTCCCTGTATCAGACAAATTATCAATAATTTTCTTTGGCAAATGAATTACAGACTTTTAAAGAGTGTGTTTTATGTAAGATTTGGTGAAAATCTCTACAAGCAGTTGTAGGGATCCCTGTTGTTGCAGATTTATTTGTATAAACGTATGAAAAAAATTATCCAAGATCTTCAAAAGCAAAGAAAACAATTTCATTGGTACTTCTACTTCTGGGTACCTGGATGATATTTATTCTTACTATCGACAATCCTGTTTTAAAAAGTATGAAAATCTTATTACTCCACAAGAATTGACTATTTTGCAATGATCGCTGTGCGACATAAGTCCCCTACCGGCGGCATAAATTTATGACTTGCATCTCTGTTCATCAGTTCATCTTCTGCAACAACAGCAAAGAAAAGTCTGGGAAACTGAATTCACGAAATTTGCTAAGTCCAATGGCCATAACTCTTATGAAAATAAGTCAGTCTAAATTAAACTCAAATTTGCATCACACTATAATGTATTCACATACAAAAAATCAGCTCATTATCTGCAATAACAGGCATGAAAAAGTCCGGGAAACTAAAAATTTCATGAAATTTGCTTAGTCCAAGGGCCATAACTCTTGTAAAAATAGGCCAATGGAAACCAAACTCAAACTTGGTCTGTATCACACTGAGATGTCTTCATTTACCAAAAATCAGTGCATTATTTGCAATAGAACCAAAGAAAAGTCCGGAAACTGAAATTTTCATAAAATTTGCTGAGTCCAAGGGCCATAACTCTTGTAAAAATAGATGAATCTAAAGCAAACTCAAACTTGACCTGTATCCCATTGAGATATATCCACATACCAAAAATGAGTTCAATTTATCCAACAACAGCGGAAAAAAGTCCGGAAAACTGAAATTTTCATAAAATTTGATAAGTCCAAGGGCCATAACTCTTGTAAAATTAGGTCAATCGAAAGCAAACTCAAACTTGATCTGTATCACATTGAGATATATCCACATACCAAAAATAAGTTCAATATATGCAACAACAGCGGAAAAAAGTCCGGAAAACTGAGATGTTCATAAAATTTGCTAAGTCCAAGGGCAATAACTCTTGTAAAATTAGGTCAATCAAAAGCAAACTCAAACTTGATCTGTATCACATTGAGATATATCCACATACCAAAAATGAGTTCAATATATGCAACAACAGCGGAAAAAAGTCCGGAAAACTGAAACTTTCATAAAATTCTGAAACTTTCATAAAATTTGCTAAGTCCAAGGGCCATAACTCTTGTTAAATTAGGTCAATCGAAAGCAAACTCATACTTGATCTGTATCACATTGAGATATATCCACATACCAAAAATGAGTTCAATATATGCAACAACAGCGGAAAAAAGTCCGGAAAACTGAGATTTTCATAAAATTTGCTAAGTCCAAGGGCAATAACTCTTGTAAAATTAGGTCAATCGAAAGCAAACTCAATCTTGATCTGTATCACATTGAGATATATCCACATACCAAAAATGAGTTCAATATATGCAACAACAGCGAAAAAAAGTCCGGAAAACTGAAAATGGGACAGACGGACAGACGGACAGACGGACGGACGGACGGACAGACAGACAGACCGAGAGGAAACTAAGAGTCCCCTTCGGCGTTGCCGGTAGGGGACTAATAAGGTACACAGAAATGCCATTTTTGGACCTAAATATCAAGATTGTTAATGGAGAGATTCATACAAGTGTGTGACAAAAGAGATAATTTTGGATTCAACATAGTAAATTTTCCCTGGCTTGACGGCGATGTTCCTAGTCATACATTTCACAGCTCATCCGGTATGCTAGAACATGTACTGATGTTTTGGATTTTCATAGTAGGAATTGCGAAGATGGTCAAGGTTTTCGCTTCCACAAACTACATGTAGTAAAGACTTTCTGAAAATTTTACAAAAATTATTGTCAACTTCTTTTGAAATTCGGACCCATACAAGCAACATGGTATATTACTTTGTGTATTTTACAACCTGCATTTTATGTTGAAATAATTAATAAAATAAGGAGGATCAAAGGTAGACAGAATTACCATCGGAATTGTGTTAGAATAATCAAACGCCTTTTATACCGTGGATATGATAATTCTGTCACCAGACACTTGGCTTGGTACTGGACAAATCTGCAGCCTTGCACCAGCGCATTTCAAAGAATTGCACGCTGACTGACTGACGGGCCCTATCCAAACCTTTTTAGAGAAGACCGGGTCCCGACCACCTGTCCTCTTTGAATCTCAGTCGGACTCCTCAAGTGATAACATGCATGAACTCGCTACAGCCGGCAGACCAAGGGCTGTATTTCGAACGCCTTATGTTTTTATATCCATTTACAAATCTATCTGTATGTTTCTTGGCTCCCTATCTCATGTTTTCTGTTTGTATGGTCATCTCAAAGTGAGAAGGTTATTTTACACCACAATTGTACGCTCTTCGATACCGTTGGGTAATCGGAAAAGTTGGAGGGTTGTTCGCACGTTATCCGGATAATCACACCGTCTGCTACTGACGTGGCAGATGGCCGTCCTAAGTCGGCACCAACTGCACATTTGTCTCGTCGGTTTATGTGTAGTCATTTGTGTTTGATGTTTTTATTTGATTTGGCGTTCCTTGTACCATTTTGCGTCTCTTTCTGTGCGTGTCTGCTTTGTGTTTTTGCAGTGGGCGTTTTGGGTTTTGCTGTTGGTACTGCAGCCTGGTGTTGTTGGAGATTCCCTCTTTTCTTTCATATATGCAGATGTCAAGAGGAGACATGCAGTCTTGCATAAAATGTTTAGTGAGATTTACTTTCAACAAACTTTCGATCAAATTTGTTAACTCCTGTCTTTTTCCGTAACCAACGTATAGAATATCATCATACCTCCGTAGAGTCAGCAATCAATGTCTCTACAGAGGTAATTATCTCCTCACGCAACTTTGTTGCTGATCCGAAAACACCACCGTGTGTTAGTAGGTTAGGGTGTGTGTGGATCCACAAAAGTTTATATTTCCAATATTTATCAAACATTGCATGTAAGTTGTCCATGTGAGAAAACGACACCTTTTGGTTTTCACGGCCAAAGGTCAAAGGTCAAAGTAACAATGGACGATAGTATAAAAACCTTGTGGACACTCTATAGGTTAAATTCTAATTCCTATCTTCATCAAACTTTGCATATAAGTTGTCCATGATGAGAAGACGACAATATTGATTTTCAAGGTCAAAGGTCAAGGTTCAAATGGGTGATAATAGAAGAACCTTGTGGACACTCTAGAGGTCACAATTTACTTCCAATCTTCATCAAGCTTCGTATGTAAGTTGTCACTGGTGAGACACCTATTGATTTATGATACCTTTTGAAAGAAAATGTTCAAATTTAGCCGATTGGAAAATATAAATAGTAGAAATATTATTGCCACTCGAGGAGGGAATGCCACGTACTGCGTGGCTTGTGTTTTTATTTTTATCTGCTTCAAAATGCCTTTTTCACTCAGCATTTTGATTTCCAGGGGGCAAAAGTCAACAAAACGAAAGAAGTGAGAAATACTGAATATTCATGAAATTTCCAATCAATAAAAAACATTTTATTGTACAAACTATGAAGTAAATCTCATTGGCGAATGCACATTAGGCTCCTTGTGGTCTCTTGATGGAGATTGATATCTGTTCTCGAGGAGCGCCGATGAAATCAATGCCTTGTCACACTACCTTATTATTAGAATTGACTCGATGTCTGCCAATAAAGTACAGAATTAACACCAGCAGGGTAAGCCCAGCCAACCCTCCACCCACGGAGAAGGCTATAATGTCACGGGAATGGATACGCCCTGGAAGGTCTCCAGCGCATTTCTCATTGGCTGAAAATAGATTATGAAATTTGTTTTTTCTTATTTTGATAAAGCTTCATCAGTCTTTTCAAAACATGATTAAAAATGTCATGTTTCATAACTGCGATTTTTTAACAAGCTGTGTAAGTAAATCAAATCAATTTTTAAAATAATTTTTATTTACTTTGTGGAGAATTTCTTACCACTAAATTGAGTGAAAGTGTCGTTGATAAAAGCTTGATATTGTAGATTTGTGAGTATTATTATGACACCGTTGTTGAGATTGAGTTTGGTTGATGACTGACAGTAATAGCTGTGTGACGTGTCCACGGACAGAATGGAGGAGGAAAAGTTCCCTCTGACAGTATGAGACGCTCCTGAAAAATGAAATGAAACATACAAAGAAAGATGTATTTTAGGTTAGAACCACCCAAAACGCTGTATTTGATACAACATTCACCGGTTTTGACATTTTGTGCACGGGTGAAGTGACGGGTGTTGCTAGCAAACAGGAGATGCTTACTCTCCCCGGACACTTATCTCCATTGGGGATTCATTTGTGCTCCTTTGCAGTTTTTGTTGGTTTTGTATTTCCACGATTTCCTATGTCCACTGATTATGAATTTTGGATTCTGATTTTGTAGAATCTCACTCACTATAATCAAATACAACACATAGATAGAAGATTGATAACTCAAACCATACCGTTAGCAAAGACACCATCGTCATTTATAGAAAATTGATAACTCAAACCATACCGTTAGCAAAGACACCATCGTCATTTATAGAAAATTGATAACTCAAACCATACCGTTAGCAAAGACACCATCGTCATTTATAGAAAATTGATAACTCAAACCATACCGTTAGCAAAGACACCATCGTCATTTATAGAAAATAGATTACTCAAACCATACCGTTAGCAAAGACACCATCGTCATTTATAGAAAATTGATAACTCAAACCATACCGTTAGCAAAGACACCATCGTCAATTAATGAGAATTTATTACTCAAACCATACCGTTAGCAGAGACACCATCGTCATTTATAGTGATTACTCAAACCATACCGTTAGCAGAGACACCATCGTCATTTATAGAAAATTGGTTACTCAAATCATTCCGTTAGCAAAGGCACCATCGTCATTTATAGAAAATTGATAACTCAAACCATACCGTTAGCAAAGACACCATCGTCATTTATAGAAAATTGATAACTCAAACCATACCGTTAGCAAATTAAGACACCATCGTCATTTATAGAAAATTGATAACTCAAACCATACCGTTAGCAAAGACACCATCGTCACTTATAGAAAATTGATTACTTAAACCATACCATTAATTAGCAAAGACACCACCGTCATTATAGAAAAAATGAAACATATATATCTAAGGCCTTCTTCGAATGATGCGAGTTCTAAAAAAAAGTGTATTCCGAGATTTGGACTTTTGCTTCTTTGCATAATGATTTGGTTGTTTTGTTTTGTCTTATTCCTTGTTTCCCATGTCCACTAAACGTGAATTGGTATTTGGGATTTTTGTGTTTGACTGAACACAAACTCACTCAAGAAGATGTACGTAAGAGCTTGATTAAAAAAGGAAACATTTTGCCTTGTGATTCAAGGAATGTTTTCCGATTTAGATTTCTTTATTAATTTTTTTTCGCTAAATCAGACTTTATCTAAAAAGAAAGTATCTACAATTGTGCTATAAACCTTACCAATGTTTATAGCATTGGGGAAGGTGATACCATTGACTGTGTAATGTAGGGCAGCATTGGAGAGATGGTATGAAAAATGAGAGTTGTTAGAGTCCTTCATGAATGACAATCTCAGACTCCATGATGAATTAAATGCGATTTGTAAGAGCTGAGAGTCCTGTCCACAAACCCCTGAGTATGATATCAGATTCTGAGGAGGCACATCTACACTTGCTGTCATGTTTTTCTGTAGACATGAAAAAAAATTAATTATTGGTTAGTTTAGCTGTTTTTATTCGGCAGATACACGTTACATAGAGAGTGATAATACCGAATGATAAACGTGAGACGATAGTATTTCAAATCGAAATTATTCAAATGCTGAACAAAACTGAAAATTCATAATGGTTACCCCTTTATTATCTGTAAACGGAATGTTGAATTTGATTGACGCCTGGAAATAGATACATGTCGCCGCCGAGCCGCCAGTGACGTTATATACGTTTACAGATAATCCTTTTGACGTCTGTACAGCCGCTGCAATGTATATTCAAGATTTCAGTTAATATTTTGTTTTAGCCACTTACATCACACCAAAAAGAGAGATCTATCGATCTCCAACGACTTTGCAATTACCTCGTATTCAAAATGTTCACAAAAATGCATGCATTGAACTTTACAAATAGTACTGTTGCTATGTTAAATTTGATATATATTATAGGAACATGCTCTAATTCGTTCACTTTATGAGAAAAAGTGTTACAATATCTAGAATATAAACTCCATGAAAAAATACTAAAAGGTCTTACCTAGGAAACAAGCGATAATCAGAAGATACGAAGCACTGCATCTGTGCATCGTTGGGTAGTGTTTCGCCTACAAAAGGACGGAAAATAGCTGAACAAATAAACATTGATAAAGAGAGCGGCCATAGTGTATTGGTCCCGATAACACTGACACTGAAACGTATTAAATATGTGTACCAGTCCAAAATGGGGACCAAAACATGCACAACAACCTGTGATACCAGAATTTGGGCAAAGTCGTATAATACATTATTTACAAATCGGAAATGGAATTCTATAAAGAGATTGAATTATACTTCTTGGAATTGATAAAATAAAAAGATGAAAAAGAAATATCTTCAGAGGCCTTATATACCTTGAGGACAGGACTTGTGATAATCTCGTCTGAGTTAAAGTACCATTAGAGTATCAGATATTGTATTGTAAGGCCATCAAGTGTTGTCTCAATTCTAATAAATAATAGAGGATATAAAATGCGAACATACACCAATTTTCGAGTTCTTGTTAAGATATTTCCTCAATAATCGAAATCACATACAATATCGTTTATAGATTACATTTTATATTTATTCTCCCTTCTGATCGATCTCGAGCTGTCTTTTTTTCTCCTTTGCACATTGCAAAGTCCCGGCGGAATCACGGCGGAACGTACACGCACATGACAGAGACATACGCGAAACAAAGAAATTTGAAAATATTCAAATGGGAGTACTATTTGCTAAATAATTGTTGAATCGGTACATCACATATGTCTTCTTACTGTAGTTAGAGCCGGTGAACAATTCTTCCTTCCGAAAACAAAATAAATTGGATCGAATGCAAGGACTTACCAAAATTGAGATTTAAAGCAAAGGACCATGGAAAAGGGTTGCGGACATAATGTCTTTGAAATAAGATTTGTATATTGAATATGAATTTCAAATACTACAATGTACATTTATGCTATTTTTAAAAGGCCAGACGATCATCAACGGATGCCTAAGTGATAAATATGCTAATATAAGAAAAATGTCAAACTATTATTGTTAGAAAAATATCATCAACCAATCACATGACGTAGGCGCATAAAAATGTATTAAGCATTCCAGAACACAATCGACTAGTACTGTTAAAAATGCAAGGAGAAGCAGGCAAGATGGAAAATGAAACATTTAAGGAGGTAATTATTTTCTTGTGTTTTTGATATATTGGTAAAACTGAGACATATTTTAAACGACAAGACATATTTCAATTTTTAACAATATATAGAGTTTCAATAGATATGAATAATTGTCTTTAATCCTAGTACGGAAAAACTGAAATAAGGAAAAACAGAACTTCAATAATTTTAGAATACATGAGTGAGCTAAAGATCTTCTCTCCTGACAAAATTCCGCTCACTTTGCTTTTTTTCAGACAACCGAATTCTACATGTTACCGATTCTTGTCAATAAAACTTTGCTTATTTTCTCTTTCCTATATATAGGTTTTCCTGGATGACACAGTGTTCTACCCACTTCTGACATTTTTCTATGTCTGCCTGGTGGTAGCCGCTCTTGGTAACTTGGCTGTCATGGTGGCCATGTGGAGCACCACGGTCGATACTGTCTCAGGTAAGAATATTACGTCTTCAAATTCATAGCATCATTTAAGAACAGATAGTTTTTATATTATTATTTTCATGAATTTGAAGACGTGTATTATTCATATTATGAAGACAGTATATGCTAATCAAAAGGAGGGACAAATATACAGCTTTTATTTGTAGTCTTCTTTCTTGACATTTACAGTTAAATTCGTCTCGTGCTGAGCCAGTTAGATCTGGCTCATGGTGAGATTCTATTATTCAATGAAGCAGAACGTCACGTTTATTGATGCTTTGCTACAAACATTTAAACTTCTGCTTATTTTTCATCTACTAGTACTCAAAAAGTGTTTTAGATATTGAATTATATGAAATTTCATTTGGTAATTTTTTATACAAAGAGTTTGCTCCCTTGATTTCTAAACCCTTTCCATATTCTTATTTCTATAGGAAAGATAATGAAGGTACTGACTACAATGGATTTGGGATTGTCGTTGTCTTTCTTGGTACCGCTTTGTGTGACGATGAGTACTACAAAGAAAGAGTGGGTCTTAGGACATTTAGGATGTGTACTGACAGGAATTCTGGAGAACTCATTCACCTTTGGTCACAGTCTCATCATGCTAGCATTAACTGTTGAGAGGTAGATTTAAAAAAAAACATTCTTAGTACGTCTTTTCAAATTTTTCTTTTTTTGGATAAGAAGATTCTACATTACAAATTAAATGACTCTTTTTCTATATACTTTATACGATATTCATTTTTCACAGATTACACACTATCAAGACCAAAACAGATGTCAAATGGCTTAAGGAGCATTTTGACAAGTTTGTCGCCATTTTCATTTTAATTGCTGGTGAGTAAAAATTATGAATTATTTTGGTTTTTGATTTTTTTTTTATAAAAATGTATTCCCTTACATGAAAGGGATAATTAGAAATTCCATCGTCAAAATAAAAAAGATATAATAAATGATACGATATACCAAAATAGTTCAAACAAAACCCATATAAGAGTTTGTAAATACATGTATAAAGTTCTGAACGGCAGTTTGAAAGAAATTCAGTTAAGTGTAAGGAGCCTACCTTGTCTATTACAGTTCTAGCCAGCACGTTCCCTCTTCTTGGCCATAACACTCTTTACGTATTCGTCAAAGATTTCCAGCACTGTGTCTTGGTTGCCAACAAACTGGCCACACTTCTTAACTTCTTACTGTACACGCTTCCTCATGCTGCCGTGCTACTCCTATGGATAATTATTGTAAAGACTCTGCATTGTAAGTCAAACAGAGTATCGTCAACAATGCAGTCTCAACAACAACAATGCAACACAGTTTGGTCGGCACCAGCAGGGCCTGACTCCAGGCGGATGAGCTCATTCATCACGATGACATCAGAGTCAAGACATATCAGCAAATTTTCCATGATTCAAATTCCACTTGCCTTTCTCCACATTTCAAATGCCACTTCCTATTTCTTGTATTCCAAGTTTCCTTTCCCTTCAACATCGATGGCAAGTTTACTTCTTCTTGCATCAGCTGTCGCCTTACAGCCTATTTTGCTGTTTTCGGTCAGTTCTGCCTTGAGAAGGGCATTCAAGAACGCAATGAAGCTGAACAATGTGCCGAATACTTCACAGCCCACCGCATTCAGAACAAATGGTCAATCTGTCCTGCCCAGAGAAGAATTGAGGGAGGATCTACCTGACTTTCTGAAGCGAAATGGATCAGGTATGACCATTAAAGTAAGAGTCGTTTCATCTCCAGATACAGACTCGCACATTCAAGAAACACAGGATTTTGAAGTAGCTGTTCCAATAAGAGTGGATAAAGGTTACAACAGCATGCCGACTACTCCCACCAACAGAACTGTCAAATACGAGAACATATCTCCGAGGAAAAGCGCTTCAGAAAGTAGCGGTGACTCCCTGAACGCCAATGCTGAGACCAGATCATCTGTGTCCTCTTTCAGCGGGTTCACTCTAAATGTTTCTGATCTTGGGACCCGACCTTTGGCAAGGATAAGGATAAATTCTGAGCTGGTATATGACCCACCCTCTCCGACTAGCAGCACGGCTAGCGATCCTATAGGGAACCAAAGACGACTATCCCTACCGAGTAAAAGTAGGCATAACTCCTTGTCCTCCCCAAAACTAAGGAAGGGTCGACAATTTAAGACTGTCCTGCCTGACAAAAGCAAACTCATTCTTCAGCCGGTAGAGGATCTGAGCTCAGCCGATTCTACCCCAAGGGTTAGCTCTAACACGAACGAATATGCCAAGGATGGTAAAGACAGGAAACAGAAGATAGAGGACAGTAACAAAGAAGAGAAACAGAAATCAGAGAACATTGAGAAAACAGAGGAAAAAGATAAAACAGACAATGGAAAGAAAAGTGTAGAATCAAAGGAATAGGGATATTGTTCACCAAGAATAAAAAAAAAGGCAACAGAAAACAGGCAAAACAAATTTTGTTCATTACCAAAATAACTTGTTTAGCCTTTTTATTTTTAGTAATTTGGACATTACCGTTATAAAATATTCCATAACAAGAAAGTTTACCCTTATTTTTCGATACAATTTCATGGAAAAGGAGAGGAATGCTAATTCATATCTCATATCATTTGGGTTTTTTCTTAAATAGGTTATAAAGCATTATGGCGTTACCATGTTTTGCATGTTATGAATTTACTTTATTTCATTTTCCAGAAAAAAAAATTGTGTTGATAAAATACAGATAATGTACGATTGGAAAATGATTTCCGTTTGATTCAACATATTTTATTTCCAAAATAATTAAATTGGATTCGGCGTAAGTTATTTCAACACAAATAATGCCCTCTTTTTGAGCTGGATAGGTTATAAGTTGTTGTAATTCAAGTATGTTCTATTTCTTTTGTTGTTTTCTGTTTTGATCGAGATTTGTCATATTGAGAGTAGATTCGTGAGAATTATAATAGCAATAAAAGAATACTGAAAAAAAAACCCATCAAAACCTTTTACTCGTTTATCTTTTTCAAGTCCCATGGGGTTTGTGAGGTATAATCAATTCCGAGGATTACACTCGATGTCAGAGGAGGATAATGTAATCTCCAAACATAAGGAAAATATTATCAACAAAGCTACATTACAGTGGCCTCAGCGGAACACATACACATGACCAAAACAACGCACAATTGCGTCTCTTTTTGTGCTTGTTTACACTGTGTTTTCGCATAGGGAAGTTTCAGTGTTTTGCTGTTGGTGCTGCTATATTGAGTCTTGGTGGAGATCCCCCTTTTTCCCCTTATCAATCACACGGACGAACATCCGGAAACGATACAACAACCGAAACTTACACCAAGTAGACAAACAAAACAATACAACAAATACACAACACATGAAGGACAATACAATATAAAGGAGGACCAATGCACACCCACAGCAATGAACCTCCTTTTGGTAAGAAAGAAAACATTTTTCATCAAAAGAAGGTATTTATCGGAACCTAACATTGCTTGGTAATTTGAAATTCCCTTTGTAAATAAACAAAATGTATATAAAGTTCCTGATTTAGAAGATCACAGGCTAAGATTCGGAAAATATATGACAAGGGCTTTTTTTGGCATCCTAAGTATTCGTATTCATTATTCTCAGTATAAATACTGTATGAGTCCATAGTAATCTTCCTTAGGGAAGTGGTGTAAAATCATCAAATCTTCAAATTTTCGACCGCGTGGTCTTTATCAAGAAAATTTTACAGACACAATATAAAGTCTATGTAACAATATAGACTTTATATTGTGTCTGTAAAATTTTCTTGATAAATGACCACGCGGTCGAAAATTTGAAGAAAGAGTTCGTTTTATTAAATACTGTATGTTCTTATAATAAAATAGTTCCGTTCGTGGTTGGTCTGTACATTGCTTTTCCATAAACTTTACTCTGATCTATGCTGCATAGTTTGCGGTGGGTCTTTATCTATTTATCATTTGGAACTTTCGATTGTCTATACTCATAAAATGGTGTTTTGATCGAGAGGAGATAGTGCATATTTTTCCGTAACAAACAAAAAATCATACAAATTATGGACACGCTGAGACTTTGCAATGCCTTGTCCTTCTTCTTGGACAACATGTGAAAATATTTACAAGCTGTCTTGTTTCTGTAGCCATTTAACAGTGAGGAGGTTATTCTACAAAAGAAATGTTCGTACTTCGAGACCGCCGGGTTACCGGACAAATAGGGGGGGGGGGGCGCTCGTAATCCGGATAACTATACACTTTGCTACAAACGTACCGGATGGCAATCTTAATTCGACGCCGATTGTCAATTGGTCTCATTTGTTTATATGTTGTATTTTGTGTTTAGTATTTCAATTTCGTGTTTGGGTGTTCCTTGTCCCTTTTGTGTCTCTTGTTGTGCTTGTTTACTCTGTGTTTTTTGCATAGAAGTGATTCGGTGTTTTACTATGGATGCTGCAACATAGTCCTTTTTGAGATTTTTATTGTTCGCATTAAAATGATATTAAACTATTCAGAGTAGCTACTGATGCGAACAAATAAAACTTAAAACAGTGTTCTTCCTTTACTTCATAAAATCTACTGAAGATCGAGATGAAAATCAATATCTTAAAAGGTATGTCCTTGTAATATCTAGAATTCCTGTAAATATTTTTCTAGAACAGGTATAATTTGTCCTTTGAGAGGTAATAACTTTTCTAAATTAAGATTGCAGAATCTTTCACATTTCCTTCTCTATATAAAATTCAATCACCTCATAACTAAATACCAAGTCTGACGAAGAAGATGCTTGAGTATCATGTACGAGGAATACCATTCCCAATTAATCACCTCTGATATATTGTGAAGCAAGAGGCTTTTATTTATTAATTGAATAATTTGATCTAAAATTAAGAGATAAAACTATGTACAAATTTTTGTCGTGAGTCAGTTTCTGGAGTTTACCTGTTTTGCCTTATGGATAAGAGCAAGGGGCTTGTCGGAGCCTCTCCTAAATTAAATTCTTACTTGAAATGGTATAAGTTATTTGGAATAACAAAATCTATAGGAATATTTCAAAATACTGCGCAATAAATATGGGGGTGTACATACTGTTAGCTATATAATGACAAATCTAGATGATGAAATCACATCGATTTTGCATGTCGAAATAGCTGGAATGTTCTCTACAAAACAAGACTAAGCAATCAAAAATTGTTGTGAGGATTCTGCGAGTATGGAACTACCTTAATAAAAGTATTTCCCAATCGGATGGATTGTTACAGAGAGCGATGATAGTAGAAATCGCTCTAGTACTAATTGTCCTTTTGATCAGAATATATTTTTTTTCTAACTTGAGATTTTAGATTTATTGACAAAGTAACTGAGAAAGTACATGTATTCTGACATTCTATCTCGTCAACATATATATATCCAATCAATTCAAGTCTATTGTGCTATATCTAAATGTTAATATTGACGACAATGCCAATATCAAACTGATGAGTACTTTCCTTGCACCTGCTGTACTTTGTTTACAAACGATATGGACATTTTTTTTCTGATTTAACATGATGCGGAACCAAATGAAATGGAGATAATATCATAATCAGTTATTGATTTTAAAGAACTTGAGTTTATTGCGAAACATGATTTGTAACCACATGATTTTTTAAAGTGGAAGAAAAGCAAGCCCTAGTCAAAATGATCTGATCTGAATTCTTGAATGCTATATGGGGGTTAGTACAGAACATTTGAAGACAACTATAAACCTACAAAAAATTACTTGTTTCAGATTTACAATCGGTAGTCATGTATGATCGATACATTTCCTTGTAGTGTTTAATCTCCACGTGGCGACATAATAAACAGCTATTTAAAGAACAGAATAAACATCGTACGATTCTCGTCATACGATATATTGGCTCGCCTGAGTGATTTCCCTTCCTTATATACGTTTGACTGGAGCATTTAGACCAGATAGAGAAATGTAAGTATATCTATGTTGGAAAAGAATTTTTTTTTGCACAAGGATGAAATACTGCTACAACCACTTTTGTTTTAATTTTTAAACTATAGCTACTATTGATTGGAATAGGATATCTTTTCTTCTCTAAAGTTAGCTAATTTCAGCAAATTTCTACCGATTTTATCGCGTGATAAAATTTATCGCATGACTTTTTTTCGTCACATTCTGAAAATTTTCTGAATTTTCTACATAAGTTAATCATTCATTCATAAACAAGAATGAAAAGGTTCAGGGACCCATATAGTTACTCCAGTCCTGAATCTTGTATCGGCAAAGGAAAAGTATCGATTTCAATGTCAGCAATGTGTGTATATACGTACATACTGGATAGTAAACCGCACACCTTTGATAATCAAAGCACTTTACTAGACATCAAACACGATTTTTAGCAAATTACTATCCTGATTCCCATCGCAAGAAAACTACTGACACTAAAGCTGATTAGGGATATCGTGGTACATGACTACATGCATGTATTTTATCTACGTTAAAAATTATATCCCAAGTCAATTTAAATAGTGGAGAGGGGAGGGTAAGTAATCCCTCTCCCATGGAATTTGCCAAAGGTCAGAATCTTTTCTACGTGTAATATATTTTTTTGTCAATCAAATAATGGAGCATCTCTTAGCCTCGGCAAACGGACTGTAACCTTTTGAAACATTATTTCATGTATGTTCAAAACCCTAGCATAGAAGTCTTGAAGACTTGATAAAAGTATTTGTTCTAAAACCAGAAAGAGCAGTTTCTGTGGATCGATTATTTGATTCTCGTTTCATTAGAAAGCTATATTAAAAGCAATTAGATCAAATAAATAAAATGTCTTTGTACAATCTTTGATCTTTAAATATAGATAAACCTCCTTATGTATGATCTTCAAATAATATTTAAAGCTCCACTTTTAAGCTTATTTTAAATGTACTAAATAATGTACCCAACTGAACCGGTCATTGACCGATTTAGTTTAAATTTTAAATGTGTATGCATAATTCATTTGTGTGATAGATCTATTATCCTTTTAATGTATGTGCACACACACCTATCTCCAAAGATAACTTCATCATAATCCATGATTGACTTTATATTCATTAAGCCAGTACCAGCGTTTATGTCATTATTGGTCCACTTTTACTTTTTACTGTAGGGGATCTTTCAAGATTTTGCATCCCTATCGATTCTGATTTTGGGTTCGGATGTTGTGTTTGACTTTCATTTACTTTGCAGTTAAATATAATTCATTTAGTTGGAGTATTTTTATGCTGAGCAATTCCTCTTTATTTAGATGGAGAAAATAAGGATTAACAGTCCCAACGTTTCGTACAGCGAAGATGTTATAGAGTCCCACTTCACCTATCAAACAACATCGGTGTCACGTGATCGGGATGGAACGCTAGTGGCGACCCCTGTGAATACTCAGTATACTTTCCAAACTCAGAGGAAGGTTCCAAAACTAGGTGTGATGCTTGTGGGGTGGGGAGGCAACAACGGATCCACTATAACAGCGTCAATCTTAGCAAATAAGCTTGGTCTAACCTGGCACACCAAAGATGGAATGAAGCAGTCTAATTATTACGGTTCAATTACACAGGCCAGTACTGTATGCCTGGGGAACGGACCACAGGGAGAGATATATGTCCCAATGAAAGACTTGTTACCTATGGTTCATCCAAACGACATCGTCTTAGACGGTAAGAATATTAGGGATAGTTTGAAAAATGCTGCTTTCTGTAATGGATTGAGTGTTTCCAGAAACTGTTGCCTCCAATCTATCTTTGCCTTATAATTTGAGGAGATTTGCTTAGTGGAAGGTATAAAAATAATCAAATTAAACCATTCAATGATTCATGAAAAATCATAACTACAACAAAAGACAATTAAAATATTCAGTTTCAGTACGGCTATTGTATTTTTTGAAATGTCTTTTGCTGTATTTTTGGTTGTATCTTTGAAGGTTGGGACATTTCCTCACTGAATCTAGCGGAGTCTATGGAAAGGGCGAAAGTATTAGACTATAACCTTCAAGTTCAACTGAAAGCAGACATGGAAACTATGAAACCAAGACCGTCTATATATATTCCGGATTTCATTGCTGCCAATCAAGAGGAGAGGGCGGATAACGTTCTGAAAGGGTCAAAACAAGAAATGTTGGATCAGATCCGCCGTGACATACGGGATTTTAAGCAATCTAGTAAAGTAGACAAAGTAATAGTGCTATGGACAGCCAATACCGAGAGGTTTAGCGACGTCATGCCTGGACTGAACGACACAGCAGACCATCTCTTACAAAGTATACGGAAAGACGAAAGCGAAATTTCGCCCTCTACACTATTTGCTGTAGCTTCTATTTTAGAAGGAGTAAGTCAGGTTGCACTTCTGTTCCCATGGTTGACTGTTTTTTCGTGGAATGTCCATTTTACCTGTCTTTTTTTTGTTTGTTTGTTTGTTTTGTTTTGGGCTTTTTTTTCTTCATTGTTGATAACCAAATTTGAGACGATTTCTGAGGTCGACCAGTTTTGAAGGCGTAAAATTCTATAGGAATCTTCCTTAAACTATGATAAATGAAGGTACAAAATTGACGTTACCATAACAATTTTATGACGTAGAAATGGTTTTACGTCAGATACCGTCCTAAACCGAAAATAACTGCTTATTTCAGATAGACCCAATAAGCTCTTCGTTTTGCATTTTTTTTAGAATATTTTGGCTGTTACTAATGCGTGCTATTTTTTATCTTTTGCAGTCATGCGAATCATAAATGGATAAAATGGAATCAAGAATCAAAAATCAAAAAAGTTTAATAGAGAACGAACATAGAATAAAAACATTGATTGACTTTTTTTGTAGGTAACGTACATCAATGGGTCACCACAGAACACTTTTGTACCAGGTTGTATTGATCTTGCTGAGAAGAGGAAGGTTTTCATTGCTGGCGACGACTTCAAATCCGGACAGACTAAGCTTAAATCTGTACTTGTAGACTTTCTGGTAGGAGCAGGAATCAAACCAGTTTCTATTGTCAGCTATAATCACCTTGGTAACAACGATGGCAAGAATCTCTCTGCACCTCAAACCTTCCGTTCAAAAGAGGTAAAACATGCTTTTTTCAGTATTATTTTTAAAATATTTATTTCCCAAATAACTAACAATACTTTAGGTCGCAATACACGCCGATATTTACCGTAATATATATGCACAACCAATGTAATTCCCTGAGATGTTACTATTGAAAGAAACGTGCTGCAATTCGTGTATTAACACTCGTGACGTCACAATGCATAAGATCTAAAGAAACATGCCGCGACGGCTGTTCTAACCTGCAAACTGAGCCCGCGGTGACCTGAATTTTAACGTCACCCTTTTACTTAGAAAACGCGATTTCAGAAAACAAGAATGAAATAGACAACTATGGTGCATATATATAGAATAAATGTCATAATTTGTGTTTTGTTACGGGTATACAACACACAGCAAGTGCATTTATCGCATGAAATGCGCTAACGCGCATTACATGTACGATAAATGCACTTGCCGTGTGTTGTATACCCGTAACAAAACACAAATTAAGACACTTATTCTCTATTTGTACGGTTATATCAGTTTCAATGTCCCCGTTGGTGAATCTTTAGACGCGACTTTGCATAGTCTAACGAACAACCAATAAATACCTAATTTGCATTCACAATCACGGAATGTAAGAGCATTTCTCTAGTGATAATGTTCAAGAATTTAAAAGGAGAACCTACAGCCATACTTTGCTACACATCTAATTCATTATTTTACAGATCTCTAAAAGTAACGTTGTAGATGACATGGTCGATTCTAACGACATCCTTTATGCAGACAGAACGAAACCAGATCACACAGTGGTCATCAAGTACGTGCCATATGTCGGGGACAGCAAGAGAGCTATGGATGAGTACACATCAGAAATCATGATGGGTGGATCGAACACTCTTGTCATTCACAACACGTGTGAGGACTCGCTACTTGCCAGTCCACTTATTATTGATCTCGTTGTTTTAGCAGAGTTGTGTGAGCGAATCAAATTCAAAACCGAGAATGATACGACTTTCCAGAGTTTTAACTCCGTTTTGTCTATACTTAGCTATATGTGTAAGGCGCCACTTGTTCCACGTGGTACGCCTGTTGTGAACGCATTGTTTAAACAGAAAGCTTGCATAGAGAACATCATGCGGGCTTGTTTAGGTTTAGCTCCCATTAATTACATGATGCTGGAACAGAAACATCAACATATACCAAACCACGCAGACTCGGAAACAGAGCCTGTATCCAAGAAATTAGTACACAGTAAAGTATTAGCTGATATCAAGGGATAGGGAAATGGCCTTTTATTTAGGAAGGGTGGGTGCGTTAGACATATCACGTTATTTATTTAATATTTTCATATTGTCATATACAATCAAGGTTAAAGTATATGAATAAATTAAATTGAGTCAGACACATAAAGTGAAATCTTCATTTTTGACTTTATATCTATATAGAAAGTGCTATGGCGACAATGTCAGGGAAAAATATTCAAAACACTTACTGTCAAACCCCTCGCAGGGAACTTTTTTACGAGCTCCACGCGGCAAAGGGCATAAGTGTGACACAAATGAGTTAAAGAAGATCCTGACGATAATCTCAACAGCACTTACAATAGAGCACAAAATTAAGCATCAACGGACCCCTAGCAAGCTAGAGATGGGACTAGATGCCCGGAAGGAGTAAGCATCCCCTGTTGGCTAGCCGCACCCGCCGTCGATGTTTAAGCACGAAAATGAAAACAATATATAACAATCATGAACTGTCTGACTTTATATCTATATAGAAAGTGCTATGGCGACAATGTCAGGGAAATATATTAAAAACACTTACTGTCAAACCCCTCGCGGGGAACTTTTTTACGAAGTGTGGGCGAAACCTTTTTTTCAAAGGTTTCGCCCACACTTGACAAAATGTCCACTTTAACTAAATGACGTCATCTAAAACATTTTGGCTTGAAGTACTGATGATCCGAAACATGCATGTCTGATATTCAGTTTTTTTCCCAAAAGACTGACACTGACAGCAAAGTTTCATATTCAAAAAGAATTTAGGAATAATAAAGACATGTGTCATTTTATTACTTTGACTGAAAGAAAGAAGGAGATCTCCAACAGGACTCCAGCAGAACCAGCAGCGAAACATCCATATTTGGAAACACACAATAGAAAACACACATCAAAAGACGCAAAAGGAACAGGGACGATATCAAAACATTTTAAAACACAAAAGAATGCAATAAACCTACAAGACAAATGGACAATCTCTGCCGACTTAGGAAGGTCATCTGCTGTTAATTTTTATGCCCCCCTTCGAAGAAGAGGGGACATATAGGTTTGCCGCTGTCGGTCGGTCTGTCGGTCTGTCGGTCGGTCCGCAACATCAGTTTCCGTTCAATATCTCTGGAATGGATTCACATATTGAAATGAAATTTTGTATACAGACACATCAAACAAAAATCTAGGTCAACTTCATATTTGGGTCCGATCAAAAAAATTTTGACAGAGTTATGCCCCTTGCATTTCGAAAAATACCAAAATTTCAGGGTTTCCGTTCAATATCTCTTGAGTGGATGCACATATTGAAATGAAATTTTGTATACAGACACATCAAATGAAAATCTAGGTCAAGTTCATATTTGGGTCCGATCAAAAAAATTTTGACAGAGTTATGCCCCTTGCATTTCGAAAAATACCAAAATTTCAGGGTTTCCGTTCAATATCTCTTGAATGGAGTTACATATTGAAATGAAATTTTGTATACAGACACATCAAATGAAAATCCAGGTCAAGTTCGTATTAAGGTCCGATCGAAAAAATTTTGACAGAGTTATGCCCCTTGCACTTCGAAAAATACCAAAATTTCAGGGTTTCCGTTCAATATCTTTTGAGCGGATTCACATATTGAAATGAAATTTTGTATACAGACACATCAAACAAAAATCTAGGTCAAGTTCATATTTGGGTCCGATCAAAAAAATTTTGACAGAGTTATGCCCCTTGCATTTCGAAAAATACCAAAATTTCAGGGTTTCCGTTCAATATCTCTTGAGTGGATTCACATATTGAAATGAAATTTTGTATACAGACACATCAAATGAAAATCTAGGTCAAGTTCATATTTGGGTCCGATCAACAAAATTTTGACAGAGTTATGCCCCTTGCATTTCGAAAAATACCAAAATTTCAGGGTTTCCGTTCAATATCTCTTGAATGGAGTTACATATTGAAATGAAATTTTGTATACAGACACATCAAATGAAAATCCAGGTCAAGTTCGTATTAAGGTCCGATCGAAAAAATTTGGACAGAGTTATGCCCCTTGCACTTCGAAAAATACCAAAATTTCAGGGTTTCCGTTCAATATCTTTTGAGCGGATTCACATATTGAAATGAAATTTTGTATACAGACACATCAAACAAAAATCTAGGTCAAGTCCATATTTGAGTCCGATCAAAAAAATTTTGACAGAGTTATGCCCCTTGCATTTCGAAAAATACCAAAATTTCAGGGTTTCCGTTCAATATCTCTTGAATGGAGTTACATATTGATATGAAATTTTGTATACAGACACATCAAATGAAAATCTAGGTCAAGTTCGTATTAAGGTCCGATCGGAAAAAAATTGACAGAGTTATGCCCCTTGCACTTCGAAAAAAACCAAAATTTCAGGGTTTCCGTTCAATATCTTTTGAGCGGATTCACATATTGAAATGAAATTTTGTATACAGACACATCAAACAAAAATCTAGGTCAAGTTCATATTTGGGTCCGATCAAAAAAATTTTGACAGAGTTATGCCCCTTGCATTTCGAAAAATACCAAAATTTCAGGGTTTCCGTTCAATATCTCTTGAATGGAGTTACATATTGATATGAAATTTTGTATACAGACACATCAAATGAAAATCTAGGTCAAGTTCGTATTAAGGTCCGATCGGAAAAAATTTGACAGAGTTATGCCCCTTGCACTTCGAAAAAAACCAAAATTTCAGGGTTTCCGTTCAATATCTCTTGAGTGGAGTTACATATTGAAATGAAATTTTGTATATGGATACATCAAATGACAATCTAGGTCAAGTTCTTATTTGGGTCCAATCAACAAAATTTTGACAGAGTAATGCCCCTTGCACTCGAAAAATACCAAAATTTCAGGGTTTCCGTTCAATAACTCTTGAGTGGAGTTACATATAAAAATGAAATTTTGTATACAGACACATCAAATGAAAATCTAGGTCAAGTTCATATTTAGGTCCGATCAAAAAAATTTGGACAGAGTTATGCCCCTTTGCACTTTGAAAAATACCAAAACTTCAGGGTTTCTGTTCAATATCTCTTGAGTGGAGTTACGTATTGAAATGAAACTGTTACTTTATACCCCCATAGGTTGTATCAATGCAAGTATAAAGTTGTGACAGACTTTAATCACAGAAGGGGTAGGGGGGCATTAATGTTTTACAAACATGACTTTTAACTTGTTTTTTTATGCATTTCAAATGGAAACTTAATTTGACACGGTACCATTTTTGAAACGTACTGCCCAAAGTAAGCTAAGGATGAATCATATCGATGTTTTCCTCAAATGGTCGAAAGAAACTCTCATTAAGTAAAGGATGTGACAATTCTACCGAATTGAAGCGACGGGTGTTACATGCAAGCAGGAGATGCTGACTCTTCCTGGGCACATGGTCTCACTCCCATATCGGGAGTTCGCTTCTTTTCATGTTATGAAGGTTTTTGTTCGTTTGCTTGTCTGGTCCATGCTGTAAATTTATCAGGTCTTAAATGATGCTATTGAATTTGAAGACGTTTAACATTGTTTCCTGTTTTATCCTGATTTTGTATGCCTTCGGTTTATGATTTTCTGAATTATCGATTTTGTGCTGTATATAGGGATATGGTCATTATCAATTTTTCATTGAACCGAGTTAATATTCTTATTGATAACAATCCGTCTTTCATATAACTCCTTATTCAGATTCACGTTTATGATCTCGAGTGGCGTTCTATGGTTGATGCGATAGTTATTTACAGGAGAACGACATCTAATGTACTAGATGACAAATATGGATGATGACCATATCCCTGTATACAGCACAAAATCGACAATTCAGAAAATCAGAAACCGAAGGCATACAAAATCAGGATAAAACAGAAACCAAAGCAAACAAACAAAAACCCCCACTTCATTAAAAGAAGCGGACTCCCGATATGAGAGTGAGACCAGGTGCCCAGGAAGAGTAAGCATCTTCTGCTTGCATGCAACACCCGCCACTTCAATTCGGTAGAACTGTCACATCCGGCAATTTGCATTTCGGAAGACATAGAGTACAATCTTTGGTTGGATGGTTCAAATGGTCTATGACAGAATATCATCCACCATTCTGGAGAGTGGGACATCATAGTGTATGACGAGTTCCCCATATCGACCGTAGAACTTCCTCAGCGACGATGTTAGTCGGTCACAAACATATCCTTGACTGAGAAGCTTATCTGAAAGACGCCTAGCTCTCAGAACAAAATCCGTATATTTGGTACTTGCTCTGGCATAGCTTATCAACTGAGATATTAACACGCCATAAGCAGGCGATGAAGGGATGTTGCTACTTAGAAAAGGAAAGTTTGTAATGCTGAAATTGAAGTTGTCACGTTTGTCATAGGGTGAGGTGTGCATGTGACCATCAGTGTCGTATGACAACATTATGTCCAAATAGGATGCTGAATTATTTGTCTCTGTAACTTCTTTGACTTCAAGCTCCGAAGGATGGATACTGCTCAGACTGTTGAATTAGACAAAGTGAAATCAAAGTGATCAGAATGTCTCACTAAGGAAGTTTTTTCAGTAAAATCCACGCATTCAAAGGCGGCCAATATCATCAAATAAAGAGAAAACAAACGAGCGCAAACATAATGTAATCTGCACAAAGGATAACAATGAACTGCTACAAAGAAAGCGATCTGGTTCTCAGAGAAAGTAAGTATTTCCTTTTGGCTACCACAACAGTCACAGTAGTCTTGAAGACATACCTTTGAGGAAATTTCACGGGAAATATATCCAATTCGGTGGTCTTAAATCTCTTCCACATTTTTGACACAAAGATGTCGGACAGTTCATAAGAATTTTCCCAGGGACATTTACTATCAATAACAAAGATAATCTCTCCAATGAGCACCAAAATCCTTTCTGTACAATATTTGCAACCTAAGAGAAAACCAACTTACATACTCACCTGGCCTCACTTCGGAATTTTGTTCATTCCGGGTGTCGCAACCGTTCCTGTGGAAAATCTAATGATTTTGCCTTGCCTTCTCGACTTTGAGACTGAATAACTTATGGGTATTTCTGTAATGTTTATACTTGTAAATTGTTAATGGCAAAATTTGAGTTATCCGAAATTCAAGAACACCAAGAATCAAGATTGCGCACGTAATTCGAATAACCACATCGTCTGATACTTGCGAGGCAAATGACCGTCCTAAGTCGGCACCGGTTGCCCATTGGTCTCGTTGGTTTATGTGTGGTCTTTCGTGTTTCATGTTTCCATTGTGTGAATTGGTGTTCCTTGTCCCTTTTGTTTTTGCGTCTCTTTCTGTGGATGTCTGCTCTGTGTTTTTGCATTGGGTGTTTTGGAGTTTTGCTGTGGGTACTACAACTTGTTGGAGATCCCCTCCTTTTTTTCACACTAATGTTATTTAAGAGAAGTGTATGTATAGTTTAAATAGGTCTTCATTTTGATTTTGTGGTGACACGAAAATGCGTGCAATATCATACATTCATCTGATTCATTTATTCTTTTAAGGGAGAATAGGACATTCTCAGTTTCACCCTTTTTGTCTGCATTTTTTTTGGTTGTTGCAGCAAAAATGATTCCGTTTGTCCCTTCATGTTTAGGATACCAATTTGAAGTGTTCCTATCCATCCATTTACCATTCTTATTGTTTTCTTGTTTATGATTTTGTATATGCTCTCATGTCTTAGGGTTTGTTGTTATGGGTTTGTCGTTTAGATGAAAACTGCAAATGGATCAAATTCAGGCAGTGCATTATTATACGAAATATTTAGAGTTATCTTTCTTAACACGTTTTATTCATGGACTTGGATGGCTTCGTTATAGTGAGTTATCAACGCAATAGTATAAGAACAATGCAGAGATGCCCATATGACATATTTAAAGATAAGTTTTTGATTTTTTTTATCCGACGTGCAATGCTTAATTTTATCGGTGCATTTCTTTGAACCAGAAGATGGAATTTCTTCGCAGAAGCATCTAATAGAGAACAACATTACTTATTCCTATTTCCTTTACTCTGTATTGCACACATACTAGTAGATTACTTTAAAACAATTTACAGTCTATACATGAAGCCTGTCGGAATAAAATTTTGTTTTCTTTAAGAAGAAGAAGAACAACAACAACAAAAACACCTTCCGTTCATATTTGCCATTAGCATCATATCCCACCCATCCTGCTGCGTCTTTCGGAACATTTTTTAGACATAATAACTTTCACATTCTTTTCCCATTTTGAATATCACTGCCGAGGGTTAAGTACCCTAAACGTGCATGTCTGGTCCATGCTGCAAATTTATCTGTTCTTAAATGATGCTATTGAATTTGAAGACGTTTAACAATCTCCAGAACAAGATCAAACTACAACGACTTTGTTCAATTGGAAAGGTTATGTAACATAAGTAAAGTTGTGAGCAACTGACTGTCATTGCGGAAATTGTTCGAACAACAAAATATCTCTATGTCCACAATGCTGGAAATATATTTTTGGTTACAAGCACCACAAAACACCGAATCGTCGGTTTTGACTTTTACTGGACCTGATCTCATATCTATATTTGGAATTTCCTTTTGCTCTTTTGATAGCATTGAAAGTCATGGTCTGTTGCACCACTATTACACTAATACACAGCACAGCGGAGATGGACCTTGGGTTTCTGACGATCAATAAATCAAAGTCAAATACAAAAGCCGAAATCAGATTCCAAATATCATAATCGAAAGGCTTATAAATTCTTGTTTAAAATATGTAACAGAACTGTCTCACGCGATAAAAACGATAAAAAACCCGGACAAACAGACGGAGACAGTGGCACAGCTCCTTAGATACAGGAAGGACAACTTTATCTAATGAACAATCTCCAGAGACCAGTGCAAGTGCGAAATGATTTGCGTGAGTTTTCGGTAGTGTTGTTTGGTTTTGAATTATCCTGGTATCTTATGCCAGGTGATTGTAATTTAAATTCTGATTTAAAAGGGGTAGGGGAAAAGTGACCGTATTTGGCCCCTTTGAGAAAGTCTTTATTTTTCTTCTTCCATATGCTTCTTGTAAACAAAAAAGAACTTGTTCTATATTATTTCTTATTTATCCTAATTTTTGGGCAAAACATTAAAAATTCATCTCTATTACTTCACAATAGAAATTAAGATTTTCCGCCAATAGACAAGCATACCTTCAATTGTATGTCCCAGAGCAATCGCATGTAACAAGCTCAAACTTTCATGGGACATTCCTTTTCACATAGCAAATGTACATGCAAAGCATGACTTTGTTACACGCATTTACTCTATGTAAAATCATTTACTATGTGTTGGAATATGTATGCTTCAACTGAAATAGTATGATAGAAGATGAAGAACATGTCTTGCTGCATTGCCCACTTTACTCCAGTGAAAGATTTATGTTGTTTGAATATGCAAGAATGTTTTAATAAAGATTTAGATGGTTTAACTGATAAGGATAAGCTCATTCATATTTTTCAAGATAGTAACATGAGTTGGATGTCTGCCAAAATCTGCTATGTTATACTTTTAAAAATAAAAAAATATAATAAAAATAAAATATAAATATATATATCAATCATTTAAAAACTGTGTTAAATTTTACATGTTTTAATATACTATATGACAGCTTACTTGCTTTTATAAGCTATATCGTCTCTCATAATTCTATTAAGAATGGCAACTGTCACAATTCATGCATTTTATTTTTTATTTTGTGTATGATTTTATAAGGAATATATCATGTATGTACATGTATGAATTTGTGAGACGCAAATAAACTATGAATCTGAATCTGGAATCCAATCTCCTATCATTTCACTTCTATTTTCAGTAAGAATGTTCAATTTTGGCGTGAAATATCACTCATATGAATTTAGAATATCTATTTGCAAGTTCTCGATATGATCATTTACATTTTCAAAGACTTCAAACATTGCAAGAACGTTTCGAGCAAACCTTCTGGTGTGACAGGGGCCTAAGGTATGAGGGACATCTTTGGATTATAAACATTAGTTTATAATCAAAAGTTCCTGGGCACCTGTTCTCACTCTCATATCGGGAGTCCGCTTCTTTTCATGTGATGAAGGTTTTTGTTTGTTTGCTTCGGTTTCTGTTTTATCCTGATTTTGTATACCTTCGGTTTCTGATTTTCTGAATTATCGATTTTGTGCTGTATACAGGGATATGGTCATTACCCATATTTGTCATTCAATATGACTAAACGATAACGGAGATAAATAATTTTAATTTTTGTTGTCTAATGATAGATGATACTATTCTGATGAATCAATATTTATTGGTCAATTGCAAACAAGAAACAATGAGTTCATTCAAGTAAATATTATGTTATACATATCATGACATGATTTAAAAGATAAATAATCAATAAGATAAATGTAAAATTATTTGTATAATTCAAGAAAATCGATAGGATAATTTTAAAACTTAAGAGAAAAGCAATATATGTACAAGTATGCAGCTGTCCGATTTATGAAAACAATGATGTTCTTAAAAAGTAATATATAGCTGCAACGATGACACACGCCTACATGACAACTCGGATTTTCAGTATGTGGAAAGCACATATAACAGATTTGGATATTTTCAAACTCAGATCTGAATGTTTTATTATTAGCTGCACGAGCAAGCATTTGAGGGACAGTTTCCACGACCACATTGAATGGTACACCATCTGTCAAAGTAAGCAATGCCATTCCAGTTGTTGATGCCGCGACATTTTGACCCACCGGTTTTCTGTGGTGCTTTAGTCGTTGTTGTCGTCTGCTTTGAGAGGTCCACTCCTGGTCTGAAGATATACTGTGGATTCTGTACTTGTACCGGGGGTTGTGTCTGAACTGGTGGTCTTGTAGTTCTAGTAGTAGGCGGACGAGTAACTCTTCCCCAGCTTTGTACGAACGGATTCCACACTGGCCTTTGTATTGCGCTTCCACCAGACGCATGACCATTGTTGCTTCCACCAGATACCTGGGAATTAGCACTTCCTCCTGATACCTGGGATTGACCACTTCCATCGGATATTGCTACGTCTGCGCAGCCGTAAAATTCTTCCTGTGGACCGCATCCTAAGCAACTCCGCCCAGTCAATGGGTCGCGTCCCCAATTATTTCCTGAAAGCAGTAAAATACCGTAATTTAGATGAGAAGTATTATGATCAATAAAATCGAACATGTAGGTAGATCTTTTGCCAGAGAATAGCGGGACTTTCAAAAAAAGAACTTTCCTGTGTATCCCCTTCAATACGAGGCTCACAACATATCAATCAGCCCTCGTATATATCGGACAAGAAGACAGTTTTGAACTCACCTCCATGCCATCGCCATTGGAACACACACTGAGTACATGTTAGGTCTTTAGGCAGCTGAAGAGTTATGTGGTACTTTCCAACAATATTTTGTGTTACATAGTATCTGAAATATAAATGTAAAATGATATTATATTACTACAAGAATTTTACCCACGATATAGCCCTTCCATTTCTTTTCTTGACTGCCTTCGAAACTTCTGCAATGGGTAAATACATTTTGGGGAGCTTTTTTCTTTGTCCAGAGAATATTGTTCGGCTAGCTCATCAGTGCCTTTCCTTATACTAGTCGAACATATTATTTTTGGCATGTAAATTTTTATAAATCATTCGAATACAATACTTGTATCTATCGTATAATTGCCTCTTTTCTTAGATGACTCTTTTTTCAGTTATTTTTAGCGTAAAGATTTTAAATATTTGTAGCTTAAAAATCTGAACATACGTTATATGAATTTTAGGGTATATTTTTTCTGTAAAGATTTTAAATATTTGTAGCTTAAAAATCTGCACATAGAGTATATATATGTGACCCTTTACTCACTTCAAAAGCAATCAAAATATCAAAATACATTTGAATTTTAAGTAAAGTCTTAAAGTTGTTTTATTGTTAGGTAAAGCTATAGGTAAAGAAACCAGAATAGGATGAGATCATAACAAAATATGAGAGTTGCTCGAGTTACTCGAGTTATAGAGCAGCAAGAAGGGGATTATCCCTTAATGTAATATCCGATATTTCCTATTCTTATTGTTGCGAAATTGAATCCACAGCACATAATACAATAGAGACATTCCTGGGGAAAAGCTTTCGCTTTCAACGCAAAATGTACCCAAGAAAAAAAAAAAGAAACGCACCACTTAATCTTCATTCTATAGAATGTCTTATGTAATCTATAGGTATTTTATTCTTTTCCATCATAAATCGTAAGTATACGAGTGAGTCTTCATGATCAGACGCAGCGCCATGATAAAGACGCTTGCTTCAAAACGCAATGTCACAAAATGGCTTTTAAGAATTCCGTTCACTTTTTAGAAATGATTAAAGCTGTTAAACCTATCCAAATTGATATATCCGGCATTGCGATTTGTATTTTCAAAGATAAACACTTTTCCTTGAATATATATTCATTTAATTGCTTCAAATGACGTCATAAAACAGAAACTCTAATTTTGAGAAAAACATCACAAACATCAACTCTTTTGAAAATGAAGTCCGTGGTTTGATATTTTTCGCTCTTAAATGTGTGCGATTAAAGCACAAAATTACCCTACTACAGTTAGTATCTGACCTTTTTTCGCAAGCATAGTTTTCAGAAACAATACCTCGATCTCGAAAGGTCACTTTGACGTGGAATTTCATTGTTTTGGGACGTTAGTTTTAAGCTTTTCTGGTATTTCATATAAATCTGCAACAGATGAATAAGAATGGATGAAGACAAAATCAGTGCTCCTTTGGGATCAGAATTGCAAAATATTGATATTCTTTATTGTAAAACATACACCAATATACGGTAATTTCCACTTAGACATTTAGTTTTCAGATTTATTGGCATACTTTGACTTCATTTGAACAGAGAAACCAGTATTAATCTATATTTTTACCGAAAATTTGCTGAAAGAGATCAAACAACAAAATTTCAGAAGGATACCAAAACCTACGGCCATGCAACAGGAGCTAGAAACAACGATTTTATTTATATGTTGCGAAAAATATTATCGAAACATGTTTTATCCTCGGTAATTCGAGAGCTGGAAGAAGAAAACTATAATCAAATGTCTAACTGAATACTTATGATCAATTGAAAAAAAATCACTATATAATATGATGTGCGTTTCTTTTTTTGTTGGGTATATAATCACAGAAAACACGAAGTTTTTATTTCATTTTGATGACATTGAGAATATTTCCAATTCTACGACCAGTAAATATTGTATACATTCTATTCTCCTCGGAATTTGGTCTTCATCACCTTCTTACTTTGATAATTTTACTCATGGTACATGAAGAGCATTCACAAATCGTACACTAAGCGTTTGGAAATATCAATATTGTAATATGATATTATATCATTAAAAAAGTGTAATGTGCATTTCAACAAATAATGTATCATTAATGATTTTCGAGTCCGAAAGGGAGGAAACTCAAGTAGTAAATATACGATGAGAATTCGAAAGGAAATAGGAAAATATATAGATAACCAAAAAAGCATGTCAAAGAGCAAGTTGATGAAATATCAATTCACTTAGTGATATTCTAATTCGTTTTTGAAATGAATTGAATTACACAGATCAGTGCAGAATAACTGCTAAACTAGACAAGCTATATCGTCCGGTAATGACATTTCACCAGCAGAGAAACCAACTCAGTTGTGGAATTAGATTTAAAATGATTATCATACAAGATAGTGTTTAAACAAATGTGGTCAATAAATAAAAATCATAATATTTGGATATCAGTGTTAGTCTGGTGATAGATGCTTATAGAAGTACTTTGTAAAATAAGTTTGAAATTTTGTTCAGGAAGGAAACGAGTTGGAACACCTGCATCTTCTTATTATCAACACTGATTTCCTTTTGCTGTGTGACGCGATTGAATTTGTTTTTAATTTATCTTAGCCCTGTCGTCTGATAGGAGCTTTGTTTTGACCCTTTATCAATTTTACATCATGTAGTATTTTGCAATTTTGGAAATTTGTCATTTCATCATAAAATATCATCGAAATTAAAGGAGGCTTATATCCTAGCACCATCCCTCTAATGTTATTTTGGTCATAGATTTTATTTAACTATGCTACTGAATCGCCCCACCCTACAAGAAATTCGGAATCGCGTACTCTTTACAAAGTATATTATTATTAAATTCATCAAACTAGAGGGCGCTACTTAAATAAATTCGACTGTGTCTGAAGACCCCCTTGGATTGTACAACTGATGAATATTTACTATCCGAAGCGTGTGTCTGGTGCATTAAATTCTTCGTATGAGAAACCCACTTTTTGAGGCTGGACATATATGTGATGGAGTTTAATAGTAGGTCTGATGTTAAACGTCTTTAAATTCAAAATAGGCGAAAAACCCCCATCGATTATCCATAGAACAAGGACATCAGACAAGAAAGGAATAAGAGTAATATTTTTCAATTTTGAAACATACATTACTAAGGAAAAATTCTTAAAACATACGTATTTTGATATATACATAGGTCTGATGTTAAACGTCTTTAAATTCAAAATAGGCGAAAAAACCCCATCGATTATCCATAGAACAAGGACATCAGACAAGAAAGGAATAAGAGTAATATTTTTCAATTTTGAAACATACATTACTAAGGAAAAATTCTTAATACATACGTATTTTGATATATACATAGGTCTGATGTTAAACGTCTTTAAATTCAAAATAGGCGAAAAACCCCCATCGATTATCCATAGAACAAGGACATCAGACAAGAAAGGAATAAGAGTAATATTTTTCAATTTTGAAACATACATTACTAAGGAAAAATTCTTAATACATACGTATTTTGATATATACATAGGTCTGATGTTAAACGTCTTTAAATTCAAAATAGGCGAAAAACCCCCATCGATTATCCATAGAACAAGGACATCAGACAAGAAAGGAATAAGAGTTATATTTTTCAATTTTGAAACATACATTACTAAGGAAAAATTCTTAATACATACGTATTTTGATATATACATAGGTCTGATGTTAAACGTCTTTAAATTCAAAATAGGCGAAAAACCCCCATCGATTATCCATAGAACAAGGACATCAGACAAGAAAGGAATAAGAGTAATATTTTTCAATTTTGAAACATACATTACTAAGGAAAAATTCTTAATACATACGTATTTTGATATATACATAGGTCTGATGTTAAACGTCTTTCAATTCAAAATAGGCGAAAAACCCCCATCGATTATCCATAGAACAAGGACATCAGACAAGAAAGGAATAAGAGTAATATTTTTCAATTTTGAAACATACATTACTAAGGAAAAATTCTTAATACATACGTATTTTGATATATACATAGGTCTGATGTTAAACGTCTTTAAATTCAAAATAGGCGAAAAACCCCCATAACTTATCCATAGAACAAGGACATGAGACAAGAAAGGAATAAGAGTAATATTGATGTTGATCAATCCAAAGTTTTATATTGGTCTAGTATATCTACTTCAATTTTGATTGAGTATATATGTTCCTAATGAAAGTCGGGTTTTTTTTTTTTATAATAAGGCCATTTCTTGTTTTTATTCTGTTTTGCGTCCTTTTGAAATTGAGAAACCTACCAGCCAGCCAGGGAGAAAAACAAACAAGCATACAAAACAAAGCTGCAATTTCATATAATGTGACTATGTGAAATCCTACAGAAACTCTCTTCATTTGATTATTGACAGATTTTAATCAACAAATTATTGATAAATAATGCAACGTCTTGAATTATAGCAGTACTTATACATTTTTACATGAAATACAAAAACTGAACAATTTTTCTTTAATATTGTGTAGAAAATGCATTTAATTTGCAAACGATTTAATTATTTTAATTTTGTTTTGTTTTATGACCTCTGGCTCAAAACCTACCAGCACGAGGACGCAAAACAGAAAATAACAAAGAAATGGCCTAATTAACATAGTCATATATATCTAATGACATGATACCATCGCACCATTCAACAAATAATAATTTATTCGTCTTAATATTAGTGATGATAAAGACCAAAATAGAGGAAGAATGCAACTATTGGATACTAGTATATAAATACGATGGTCTAAATACGACCTTAAACTATACCAAAGAGCCAGCCTAGGATAGCGCTAGGCATTGAAGGAGATATTCCTTAGTTCCACAAGAATTTACCAAACTTTAGCGACAGAGAATTTGCAGGTATATGTCAAGTACATTTCATAATTTGACTTCATTGGTCATTTCTACTAATTATGATTCATCCTCGGTTATTACAACTTTCTATTTTGATTCCAAATTTTTTTTTTCCAGCGAAGAAAGGAAAGCATATATTTCTATTTTTATATTTTGCATTTTCTATCGAAAGCCATTCTGATATGAACACACATATTTATTCATTAATCATAATATGATCATTTCTTTCCCTTTGTCCGAAACTTGTTAAAATCTTTCATCAATTTTTGACTCGTGTTAAGTCGACTGACTTTAAATTTGAGGTCTGAGTGTTTGTTATTTTATCTTTAAAAAACATTTGCTTTCCATTTATTTGAGTATGCTACCCGTTTCAGTACATGCTTGGATTCAAGCGGGGGCGCGGGTATTTCCAGTGACATTACATCGAAGATTTACGTCAAATAACATCAAAACAATAATTATTGAATAGTTGTCAAAATAAGATAAAAACTAAAAATCCTCGGAGAAGTCCCCCTTAATACCTTGTGGTCCCATTAGTCAGGGAGAGTAAATGCTTGTCCAAGCACTCCTTGGTAGCTGCCTTCTTGACGTCATTATTTGGACAGATTTTAAACTCGAAATATCCGTAATGGTTGACGGTGACTTCCACCACGACATTCATGACCTGCCCTGCCGTATAATGGCGGGCGATGAATCCCGTGGCATATTTACCGCCGGCCTCGTTGTCGCGCGGACCTTGGTAGGGGTCTCCACATATTCCGCATTTTCCGTTATTTTTGAAGTATTGGTTCTGCAAAAGAAATATCAAAGGTGAAATATAAAAATAACAATATATTCATGCAAGTATAATCAACCAAAGTTTTACCAAAAGACAAGTATTTCCATATTCAACTAGGTTGGTATATCTTCTTGTGGACAGTTAGTCCTCGATGATGCCGTTTGCCTAAGTTCAGTGTCTCTGTACTTGTTTAAAATACTGTATAAGTAGAATTATTCGCTGGTACTTTCTTTCGCGGTTTTTCAAATTCTTTGCGTATGGACAATGGTTCGCGAAGCCGTGCCTGCTAGTATTGAGTTATGCATATGGTATTCAAATTCGCTAAGACAAAATTTCGCGATACGAAGCTGACCGCGAAAGAAGCGTGGGTTAATACATCGCGAATGATTCTACGTATACAGTATTGGTATTGTCCTTACAGTAGCTGGTTCTTTGACATTTTTTTTTTCATGTTTAGAATTTCGCTCTTCGTACATTCACAATTGTACTTTCCTCTTTCTGATGGGATATAACTCTTTGTTCAAATGCGCATATGGTGGTTCACTAAATTATATCCAAATGCATATGTCAATATTGTCTGGTCCATGCTGCAAATTTATCTGTTCTTAAATGATGCTATTAAATTTGAAAAAAGGTTAACATTGGTTATAAGTGTCTATGACATACTGAAATTGAGAGAAAAAAAATCACTTTTAAATTTGCAAATCAATATTAAAGGTTTTGACTGCATTTCAACTCTGTTTCAATTTGAATATAACTGAGAATTTAATTTGCTGAAAACCATGAAACGTATCATAGTTTACAAGTACAAATGTGAAATATTTGTTCATAAGCCCAAACTATAAACATCCTTCGACTTGTTTCACTGCGCATCTGCATTGACTTGAAATGTATTTGTAAATCCTCCTATACTTAATCTAATTAAGAAATGACACTCTTACTTTTGGTGTTCATGGGTGTATAATTCTGGTTGGTCACGTGCAAATTCCGTGAATCGCGAAGCGCTTCTCGGAAAATTTGCATGTGTCCAACCAGAATTACTTATATTTACATTTATTCTAAATATCGGTAATTCTTATTTGCATGCACTTTGCATATTTTGCCTGTTAAAGCGTCAAATGTATTTGAACGTTGGTAAATTCTCCCTACATGCAAAACTTGAACGTGACGTCACAATAGCAGCCCAAGTTATTGGAATATAATTCTAGTTGCCTGATGGGCGTTCAACATGGGGAATATATTAGTAGTGTAAATATTTTAAAAATTATACTGAAACTAAAAGCTCTGTCCTTAGCTGGCTTTTTGGCATATATTTTGGGTCATGCTTAGAATTTCGTTCTTCGTATAATCACTATTTGGATTTCCTTCTTTTCGGTCCTAAACAGCACTGATGATACATTACTTGTTGAAATGCACACATGACGCACTAAATTATTACGACATAACATGTTTATTGATACTGATGATCGATCTGTATTCCAAAAACAGTCTGAAACGGATACCAGAGAGCCTTTGAAGAAGCACGGTCCGCCAAAAATATTACATTTTGCAAATGATTGAATCATTTGTATTTTATTTTCTTTATATAGTTTACATCTTTATTCGGTCAAATACAGTCAATAGATTATACTTCAGACAACCATGGCCGATACGAAGATACTTATTTGAATTTTGAATTCGTGTTTCGCTGCACTAATTCATTTAGGAGGTACTGCCTACAACGAATTCCGTTTTCCTAATATTACTCTATGGTAATTTCATAATATAGATAATCAGCAGTATTTCGATTATAAGTGATTCTTTAGTCGTGAAACTTCACAGTCAAAGCACAAATTTAAAATCAAAAAATAAAACCAGAGGGCGCTAATGAAACACATTTGGCTGTGTCAGAAAAATCACTTCGGCATTGAATAAGTACCACTGATGAGGATTTACTATCTAAAACACATGTCTGGTGCATTAAAATGGGTTTGAAATTGTCTTCAAGAAGGGAAAGAATTAGAACATATCCGCATTATTATTTTATTATAAACACTTATTTCCTATTCCTCGTGACTGGATGTTTAAAGTGTAATAATTACTTCTTTCCAGCTCTGTCGCCTGAAAGAAGCTATGTTTTGACCCTTTATTATTTAAACATCATATATATATTTTTGCCATTTCGGAAACTTGTCATTTCATCCATCAATACCATCGAAATTAAAGGAGATTAACATCTAGCACCATTCCTCCAATGCTGTTTTTGGTTCATAGATTTTATTTAATCATGCTACTTAATCAATCTTATACAAAATTTGGAGCAGCGCACTTTCTGCAAAGAAAATGCACAAATTTAAATAATAAAAAAAAAAAATGAAAAAATAAAATCAGAGGGTGCTACTGAAAATACATTTGGTTGTGTCAGATAATCACTTTGGCATTGAATAAGTACCACTATTGGGATTAACTATCAGAAACACGGGTCTGGTGCATAAAAAATGGTTTGATTTTGAAATTTTCTTCGAGAAGGTAATGAATTGAAACACTTCCTTATTATTCACAGAGGTCTAATTTTACAATGTAACCATTTTGTTGACAAAGATTTTGGTTTTTGAAAGATATCTTGCGGACTGTTAAACGTCTTCAAATTCAATAGCATTATTTAAGAACAGACAAATTTGCACAATGGACCAGACATGACCGGATATGATGCTACAGTACCCACGTTTTACAAATTACAAGAAATTTTGATAACATAATTTTTCGAATGCGTTGAAGAGACGATCAACCGAAGTTGATCGAACGTGGCTACACGTGCCCTCGGGGACTCCTGGTCCACCAGCAGTGACACTCACCAAGTGGTACAAATGGTAAACGTCTTAAATTCAATAGCATCATTTACACATGTAAGAACAGATAAATTTGCAGCATGGACCAGACATGCACGTTTCGGGTACTTGCTGTGTTGTGTTAAGGTATCATGTTGTACTTGACATTTACACATCTTAGTTTACTTTAAGAATACTTAGTTGAAAAAGAAGTTTCGATAACAGAAAACATGATAAATAAGGAGAATCATATCACCGGGTCTAATGTCTTTAGATTTCGTTTGTTTAGAAAAAGGTATCAAACTTAGACTATTCCTCTCCAAACTGTCTTTACATTATATGTAGCATAATGTGCCTCCAGAGGACGGCATACAGGAAAGGTCGAATTACACGTAAGGTATTGCAAATAAGTTCCATAGGTGCCCATCTTATTCGTTTGATTGGGTCGAAAATAGAAGACATGGGTACTCCCTTCATTTTTTTAGTTTCGAAAAAAATATATGCTGATGAGAAATAAAATGAATTGTCAGCCAATCAGATCCAATAGCAACCATCTTATTTTACGGATCGGATCGAAAGGCACAATTTTGTTGTAGAAATAAAATGGCTTTTATAATTTGTCCGTCTAAAGATGGACATATAATATATAAATATTACACATTATATCTCGTAAGATATGACAAGTTTTGCATTTGAGCAGGTCTAAATGAAGCAAATATTAGAACTAATTGTTGTTCATAAAAATTCCCGTTGAATGACTAAGCCATAAATTGTTTCTGTTCTTGCAGCTATTATTCTTGCCCAATGATGAAAAACTTGAGTATCTAAGAAAAACAATTCCAAAACAAGAACACGTATTTTAAAATGTTCCTATCCATTAACTTACATTATCTATCCCTTCATGATAATTATATTTTTTTGTAAAAAAAAAAAACACTTTTGTTCATGTAAAATTTAAATTCCATTTGATTTAATTAATAAAAAAAACCCCCAAAGATTCTTGACATTGAAATTAAATAAATAAATGAAAAAATCATTTGGATATCAAAACGGTGGTGAAAAAGATTCCTTTCAGATTTTTACAGAAAAAACGCGAGTGACTGTGAGAATTGAACGCTCTTCAGAAATTTTGTCACAAATCTTTGAGACTTTTTTCATTTCTATAATTTGTTGACAATGAAGCGAATTGCAGTGCTATATATAAGTGATGATTTATGCTATGTGGCAATATTGTATGGTTTTACAGATATTCCGAAAAATATCGGAGACCTCCTGAAGGACGACTTACCCCAAATCCTCCACAGAACAGCTGATTGTCATTATAATTTCTCACTTTACTTTTCCCAAATCTCCAAAGACTAGATCGGCCAGCGGGTTCAATAAGTCTTCCATGACCGGACACACAAACGATCACAAAGCACAAACACACGAACAGCTCAAGGATTGTCATAATTATAAATAATACAGCGCAAGACACGGGGTTAGATTAGTCTGTTGTGGATCCAAAGACAAAATTGGATTTCAATTGGACAACATGCAAATTATATACTGTCCACGCCTCAGATTTGGTGCTTTATTAATGTTTTGATGGGACAATAGAAAATTTCAATAAATTCTTATTAATTGCAATCCGGACGTATATGTACTGTTTACTTAGCCATCATGATATAACCATCTAGACACGGAATCGCAGGGAAGCGACAAACTTTACCGGGGATTTACCACAGTATACCAAAGTTTCTAGGTGATCGAAGATCCTAAAATTAAAAATTAAATCCTTTGTTTAATACATCTATAATCCTTGTTTATCTTTGATTCAAGGCATTTGAAATATTCTCTACACAAGTTGACAGTTATTTTGGAAGTCATGACAACGTTTGGAGGTTTTGTCCTAAAGGTCGTAAGGGGCCCTATCCCTTCACAGTATAAATCTACAGGTGCCATTCTCCATAGATAAATGATTAAAACTCTTAAAGCTAATTCCAAACACACTCCATTGCTGATAACGGTAGATCTAGTATAACCAGTCTTATCTCTTTATAAGAAGGTTTGGGACAAATTATATCGATTGTTTATAATCATTTATTACATTGTTTTCCCTGACATAGTCTTTAAGAAAACTATGAATCATTGTAAGTAAATGATGATATCTTTATACTTAAGCTGTTAAGTAATTTCAGTGTGTATTCATATTTGAAAATAATGAAAAAGTATGAAAATTAAACAATTAAAAAGGTATATATGCACAACCAATGTTATGCCCTGAGATGTTACTTTTGAAAGGAACGTGCTGCAATTCGTGTATTAACACTCGTGACGTCAGAATGCATAAGATCTGAAGAAACATGCCGCGACGGCTGTTCTAGCTTGCAAACTGAACTCGCGATGATCTGAATTTTAACGTCACCCTTTTACCCAGAAAAAGCAATTTCAGAAAACAAGAATAAAACAGACAACTGTGGTGCATATATATAGAATAAATGTCATAATTTGTGTTATGTTATGGGTATACAACACACAGAAAGTGCATTTATCGCATGAAATGCGCTAACGCGTATTACGTACACTATGCAACTCACAGCAAGTGCATTTATCGCATGAAATGCGCTAATTAACGCGCATTACATGTACGATAAATGCACTTGCTGTGTGTTGCATACCCGTAACAAAACACAAATTAAGGCACTTATTCTCTATATACATGTATTTTGGTAATTCAAAAAAATGCTCATAAGATGCAATGAAAATATGTTCCTATATCAATAACAAATGTTTTCAGGCAATTATAATCCCCTTTTTGACAGAAAAATAAACATTTGAACGAGGGTCATTTATATGGTCAACAATCACATTTCAATTAAACACGAAGAAAATGTAAAAAAAAACAAAACAAAAAACAAAAACAAAAACAAACACACATACACCGCACAAAATAAAGCAGTATGACAAACCATGGAACAGAATGACAAAAGCACAAACAGACTGACAGACAGACGTAATAATAATGATATGAATTCTACTTAAGCCTATATCTTCTCTGCTAGTGTCAAAGTGAAAGGCTCGACATACCGAACCTCTTGATAAATAAGTTGGAAAATATAGTGCCCGGGAAAAGTAAGCATCTATAACTATTTTTAATGAACACAAGGAAAATGAACTATCTCAACATTAATGTCGAAGGGTTCCAACTCTCTACCTTCTTGAAGAAAATTTCAAACCAATTTGCTTTCAGCGGAGCCATCAAAATAATTTCAGTAGCGCCCTCTTTAATTTTTTGAAGTTAGATTTTTACATTTACATTACAGAGAGTACAGGTAAACCAGGCGTGCATGTTTCTGGTTATGAATGCTCGTTTGTTCAAGAAACATTCAACTACTGTCCGCGCAGCTCACTTCAGAAATCGGAAAATTGAAGTTTTTTCTACTTTGTCGGAAATTTTTGCGATTAAAATTTATATAGGGGGATAAATCTCGAACTCTAATAACTAACGGTGTATGATATATGTCTGTACGACTAATATTGTGCTCACAGTGAAAGAAAATGATTTTAGATAGGGAGTTTTCAATGTTAATTTTAGCGCGACGTCGTCGATGCTTTAAAAAAAAAACACTGAGTCTATGGAGAACGTTGACGACGTCATGCTAAAATTAACATAGAACTCTCCCCATCTAGAATTATTTTCTTTCACTGTGAGCACAATATTGGTCGTACATACATATATCATACACCGTTAGTTATTAGAGTTCGAGATCTATCCCCCTATATAAATTTTAATCGCAAAAATTTCCGATAAAGAAGAAAAAACTTCAATTTTCCGATTTCTGAAGTGAGCTGCGCGGACAGTAGAGGGGTTTTGTAAAATTCTAGTGTCGTGTAACCGTCAAAATAATGACACTTTAGTTTCACTTTGAGTCATTTTATCCAGTTTTAAGTATGACATTATGTCTATTATATCTATAGACCTTATCTTTAGATTTCATTTTATAAAGAATGTGCCTTATTCATACCCTGGGCAACGACGACATCAGATACTTTAGCATATTTGGACATGCAGTCTCACCGTCTCAGAATAATTATGGTGTTTATCAATTGTAGCATTCAGTCGATATGTACAAAGATTTATACCGAAAGATGATTTTCATTAACTATATATTTTGAAAAAAAAGCATAACAGTCGATTTCGTTTTTACTTCCTTGAATTTGAATTTGGAAATTTGGAGAAAAAAAATAAATCAAATTGCTATATATGATTCTTCAGTCATTGAATGAAATAAATTAAAATTATGAAAAATGAAGGAAATAGCAATTTCAAATTTCTGATGAATTGTAAAATAGACAATTTTATCAGTTATAGCTTCATAAGACTTTTTCACTTAAAAAGGTTGTCAAAAACTGTTCAAATGTTAAAGATTAATATTCATCATAAGACAGAAAAAAAAATTAATGGTTAGAAAAATGGAAAAATTGAAAGAAGAAGAAATAAAATAGATGTACTATGCTACTTATTCAAACATTACAGATACAGAAGTCGTTATATTCCAAAGTTGGGCTATGTCGTCCCAGAGTGATATAACAAAGCAATGATCGATTGTTGTCAGATGGTATATTCTAACAAGGAAGAAGCATTTACCATGAATCCCCCACAGTACAAGCTGTTATCATTGTAGTTATACAGGCCACTCAGCCCAAACCTCCACAGACTGGAACGACAGGGCGGCTCCAACAACCTCCCGTGACCAGTAACGCCATCTAGCAAGCAAAAGACAACCAAGACGTACAACTCCTTCATTTTCAAAGTTTATTGTTGATTATGTAACAACTGTTATTATGTTGAGGTGCACTTTGCTGATTATTGTGCACATGATTGTAAACAGTGATAAGATCTTATCGTTTAAGGAAGAGTGAAAATTACGGTACCGAGCACACCATACTATATAACTTTTAAAATGGATAGGGACAAAAGCGCCTATTTTGGCCCCTTTTTAGGCTATTTTCAAAAATTTGTTTCATACCGATTTTCACCTTGGAAATTAGGGCCGAGATATTTTTGTTCAATAAAATTAAAGCAAAAAATGATAAGATCAATTTATAGTAGTGTTGCCTGCCGCCAAAATTGTTTACCCCAACCAAAGTAAAATGATAACAACCAAATTTCAACACAATATTTGTTGATAAAACATACTTTTCATGTGCACACATAATATGGAGTGGAATATAGAAGTTTGAACTTGTTACATGTTCTTGCTCTAGTACATACAAATGTTGGCCTGTTTGCCCTAGCTATGCCCAGAAATCTTATGCCGAAGTTTCAATCGTTTTACCCTAAAATGGTTTTTCTAGTAATCAGGTAAAAGATGTATGTACGCCGAGCACGAGCCTTTTGATCCTTTTGTGCTTCCGCACATGGTCTTGAAGTCAAGTCAAAAATGGACACTTCAGGACTTAATGCATTCGTGAAAGTTGTTTTTAGTTGCAGATTTACACGGTATAGACAGCTTATAATGTCCTATGCTTTTAACATTTTAGAGAATGGGTTTTGATATTTGAATTGGTCATATACAGTTTTTTTTACAAAAGACCAGAGTTACTTGTACGATACGCAATCGCAAATAAGTAACACGAAACGAGTTTTTAGACATAAAGAAGAAGATCGAATAACTTTCATCGATGACATCATTTAAGGAAGTGTGGCGGTATTGGACCAATCAAAGTAACACAGGATTAATTGATGCGACTTTGTTTACCATAGATACACAATTAAAACGGAGAAAAATGTAATTTTAACACAAGTTGTTTTGAAACATGTATGTATGGAAAACATAAATATCTACAAAATAAATTAAGAGTATATTTGATAACCTGTATGTCCCAGTTAATCGATGTACGAAACGTATGCTCACAAGGGGGGGGGGGGGGGCGCACGCTTGTCAATCTGGTAATCATGATGTAAAGTTGTAAACATACCCCTGTGCAGTTCGACAGAAAGGAAAGTACATCTTTTAAAGATGGGAGATAAAACGTGGGTCCTGTAGCATCATATCCTACCCAACCTGCTACGTTTTCGGTACATTTTTGGACATAATATTTTTCACACTCTTTGGCCATATAACATTGCTTAGATTGCGGATTACTGACGATGGTTAAATACCCGAAACGTGCATGTCTGGTCCATGCTGAAATTATATCTGTTCTTAAATGATGCTATTGGATTCGAAGACGTTTAATGTATGATGTCTTCCACCCAGCATTTTTTTTTTTTGAAATATTATAGTAAAAATCAATAAATGGATGCAAAGCTGACACTAATCTAGTCAACTTGACCTTGAAATAATTAGATTACATATTGTTGCCGACTGTATTTTTTAAAAAATAATTTGATGCCAAATATATATAGTTAATAATGTCTATAATTTACATGGTTTCTTTGTTCTCCCGGCGAATTGATGCTATATGCATCAATAGTTTTCCTGTTTTTTGTTTTGTTTTTGTTTTTTTATGTTATAGAAGCATATAGAAGAAGAAAATAGGATTTCTTTCAAAAAATTCGTTGGGGCCAAATATGGTCATTTTTGCCCTTACCCCTCTCTTTAGAAACCTGCCAACCTTTGTGGCGTATTAATATACAATCTTGCTCATTTTAGTTATCATCAATAGAGCTCCCTATTTTATGTGGCTCTAAATTATCCATGGTTATTAGAATGAGCAATTTGCAAAGCTGGTACTAGTATATTGTTATAGAGCTTTTTCATGCTTTCAAATATTTTTTTTCTTTTTACGTAATACTGAATGATTAGCAAGTTGAAGTATCATGATGATAATATTTTATATTTATATACGGTTGCTCAACAGAGTATTTTAATTTCCATGATAATGTATTCGATTTAGGCCTCGGGATCCGAAAATACCATCAAGACAGAAGTCCATCGGTGAGAATGCTAGGATCTAAGAATCTAAAACTGTTAAGGCATGTTAAAAGTGAAAAGAGATTCAAACTAATTTACTTATGTCAATTGAAGTAACCCGTCAACGACGCCGGAGGAAAGTGTTATTACACACCTCTCATTTCAATGCACTGCAACCCCCTATTCAACGATGCGCACTGAGGCAAAAAACCTCAAAATACCGACACAATAGAAGATGTTTGTGCTTCAATTGCTACCCGAGTCATCTTAAAAATAAAAGAACTGCTTGAGTAATTTTGTAAAGGTTACTCCACTGTAGGCAAGGCTAAAAACACAGCTTAGGGGGATATTCTCATCGATGAAATTAAAAGTGAGATTGGTACGAATAAAATGTTTCATTTTGGTAATTAAAGCAGGGACCATGTAGCATAAAAGAGTATATACTCGATTCCTTTTAAAGTATTACAGGGTTGTTCGCATCCTAACACGGCACCGCTTGTCTGGTGTTACTGTAGTATTTGTATTACCGTAAACTGAGATACAACTGACACGATCGGTGCAAAATTCCGAAATTTGTCATAAATTCTTAATATACTCATATTGGAATAATCTACCCAATAAAAGGCAAATTGTAATGGAAAATCGATATTTTTGCATAATGCAGCATAAAGTACTATTGTGAAGTTTATTACAAGTTAGATCAGGATTAGCTCCCCTGCAGACAGTATGCAGTTTCACAGTTGCCTCAAAGAATTTCTAATTTACTTTACTGTGGTCTTGGTAAATCCCTCAAGATCATGGGGAAGCTGGATAAAGCAAGACTCGACAGTAGCCGAAATAATAACAGACCATACCCTGCTGTTACAGGTAGGTAATACTGTTACAGGAAGATACAAAACTTTTACTGGAAAATGTACCGTACTGTTACAGGTAAAACAGGTTTGAACTATTATAGGAAGACGTACTGCACTGTTACGGGAAGATGTACTGTATTGTTAAAGGTAACAAATAGATCTAGAACTGTTACCGGAAGATGAACTGTACTGTTACAGCCATATAGGTACAAGAACTTTTAAAAGAGGATGTACTGTTACTTAAAAGCTTTCAGCGTCATTTTTTTATGTTGCCGAGGACGCTCGAAAACAGCAAATTCGATTCGCCATCGTTTTTATAACATTTTTGCAAATAACAGACTTCAAATGGAACCATAGTTGTAGTTTGGCGAATAAAGATACATGTCCCTTACTTATATTGAGAGTGCATTGCGGGTTTGTGCTCAAATATGTTACACTTACAAGTGGTATTAAAAGTTTTTTGTGAAAAAAATATACATTGCAAATAACACTGCATAATTCATCACGTATCAGCATGATAAATATTCAAAAATAATCTGCATTTTCCTTTTCTCCTTTTCAAATTGAATTTCACTGCTTTTAGTTTATTCTTATCTCAAGGAATAAGAAACAAACGGAAGTCGGCATACTTGACAGAATACTTGTATAACCAAAACACTTACTATTATATAACAGCAGTTTCTGACAGGTTAACCCCTTTTGTTTATTTTAAAATATTTACTAACTAGTATATCGCTATGTCAATTATACTTCAAGTTTCAAACTGGACAATGCAGCAGTGTGTATTTATTTACATGACCATGTAATATGGGATATTAAAGTAATCGCTGTACCCTAAATTTATGAAATTGCCTGAAATGAAATAGGCTATTTAACACAAACAGGTACATTTATGTGTTTGGTTGATGCTATTAACATGATCAACAGCCATATATTGCTTCAAATTTATTTTAAATGCAAATTTAAGGAAGTGAGTCACTTTGGGAGCTCTTTTTAAGGGTATAGGATTTCTGTCTTCCAATTCTTAAATTTTAATTGAAGGGTGTGTACATCTTTTCCGTTTGCCATATGTTGAATATTCAATTTTAGACATGTGCCATACTATGCTTATTATATCAGCGTACATATGTCTATAGAAATTAGAAAAATTATCCAATCACTATCAAAAATCTGCAACATTTAAAGAAATCAAAACATCGTGCACCTGTATGTATAATATTCCAGGGAGCGGGAAATCAAATCACGCCCATTCCCCTAAATCAATTCGTCTTCCTTGCATTTTTGCATCATGGTCCTTAGCCTATATAAGGCGGCCAGTCTCAGTTTGTAATAACTGAGTATGGGAAATTGTCCTTACTATATGTCCTCTTCATGGTGGTGAATAGACGGCTATTGTTGAGGGACAATAAAGCTATCTACGACCATATCTATGTACAATAAATAAACTAGGAGGGTATAATGTACCAATGTTTTAACAGGAATTGTTGATCTTTTTTCTTATCCCGTCTCACTGAGTGTACAAGTAAAGAAAACCCGACAAGAATTTTAAAGCCCACGGATGTATTATGGCGAAATTACGAGTGTTACGACGTTTAAAATGCAAAACATGCGTTTAGAATTTGAATAAAAGAAGCAATCATCAGTTGCCGAATGAAAGGAGTTCCAAGCGATATTGCCGATTTAAAGTGGTTATATTTAAAAACCGTTGAAACGAGAGTATGGACCATATGACAGATATGTAGGATTCTTTTTTTTTCAAGTGTGTTTGAGGAAAGTAGAAACACATAGCAAACTGAAATAGCATCCTACAGCATGGAATTCTTAGACGCTAATAATAGACATATCTTAACGTTAATTGTGTTGGTAATAACGCTAAGCTATCCAACAAACAGCTCGGAATTAACAAAAACAAAGACGATTGTAGAACTGATCTGGCAGAGGAACAGATTACGAGAGGTATGTATTGTGTATCCTGTGTGAGTGAACTTCCGTCTCCGTCACTCTGGTCTGGCACAACTCCCCCTTTAGTTGTTTGTCAGACCGGGGTTTTACATTTGTTTTTTCTCTCTCTCTCTCTCCAGAAAACTGCAAAAAAATCAAAGACATTTCATAAATATGATATGAGCGTACAACAATATGTAGACATCTGTGATTATCAAATGGGTGTTATGACACATGAATTGAAACAAACGATAATAAACATGTTAAGAAACTTTTAATTGAAAATTAAAAGTCCAATGAAAACATTAATGATAATGATGGCCAATTTGTCTGTATGGTTTCTAGTCAATCTTGTCCTTTACATATAATTTTTCAAATACATGTAAAATTTGTACAAGCTGTGTTTCGAAATAACAATCTCAGATATTCTATTTTCAATACCACCTTAAGGTAGTAAGAATTATTTTTAAAACTCCCTTTGTTATCAATTCCGCGAAATTTTTACACCTTTCAAGGCTTTTTTGTTTTTTGCAAAATGAGTCAACTTGTCTTTTTTTTTTTAAATTCTACATTCCAACGTTACAATTCTCAAAACTTGCGAGCATTACATTTCTATTTGCGTTCTTCGATATGAATTTTTTTTTATCGATTTTATTGGTAGGTCTGGGGAATTTAAGGTACTTAATTGATAAGAGGCCGTTCAGGTACAGAATTTCTTCGTGAATCGTAACAAACCTTGAGAAGTACACACAAGAAACTGTGGTTTGTAAGTTCACCGGCCGGTTGACACATGTCTTATCTCCCCTATATAGTCGTAATGGATTACTTGTATTGTTGAGAGTAACTTGATAGAGACAAGGAGACATTGAAATGGACTTAAAAACTCACCGCCAGTCACCTGTTGTACCTGAAATAAAATCGGGTATACGCTAAAAGGAAAACCATTAACGGACAGGCTGTTCCGCTCAAATCCATTTCTTAAAACGATTGATATATATCTTATTACAGGTATAATCCTAGTTTGTAGGTTATTAAGGAAGAGATCACCTGTTTTTGTCAGAAAACATAGAGCAATATGTCATATACCAGTATTAAATTTTGTCACTTTAATTTTTTATGCAAAAACATATCTATATTTGCGTCACAACTAGAGCATTATACAAGACAAATGATATCTACATAGCAACACCCCAATTTTACCTGTACCTCCTTAAATACCTGCAAAGTTCCCCGTCTGCCAGCTGCTGTGCAATTTGCAGAAAGATGTTCCGTAAATTATCATAACAATGCACAACTTGATGACTAAATCCCAATTTGCGTCACATTCACGAGCAATAAGTTAATGTGCACAAACAAAGTTTCAGCCAACTTTTGTTAGTGCATATCTGATTTAAAATGAGCCCGAGCTTTAATATTTCACATGTAGATTTCTGATTATCAGATCATTCATTTGATACCGTGAGTTTTGTTCTAGTGCCCTTGACCTTGGACTTTGACCTACTTTAAAGAATAACCTGGGCTATATGTATAAAGACTTTGTCTACTTGAAAGATACGTTAACTTAGGCAATATTTCTTAAACTATAAGGAATAGAGCTGAGATGTTTCACATGTAGATGTCTCATGACTTATATCTAACCATGACCTTTGACCTTTAAAGACCTTCGTCTTTCAGCATTTCCTAAATGTTGCTTTTTTCTATTAAAAAAAATCGTCCGTAGAGTAACATGTTGTCTTTATGACGAATCTCTTATTCCCATGCTATCCCTTATTGTACTCTATGTCCAAATTGTATTGACAATATTGTTTATTAGATAAGAAAAGGTGCTATATATGATCTATAATTCTATATTGTTCTCTATAGACTTACATAGTATACATTACATATTGATTCCGAGCCTTGAGTAGAAATATAATGAGAAGATACTATAATAATTCAGTGCCTTGCGCCATTCCCTTCGTATAATTGGTTTGGTGCACATTAATGTGCTATGCGCGTGGGTGCCTAACCCTGTAAATCGGCAGCGCCCACTATGTATTTGTGTCGAGGTCATCAATTTTTAGTGCAAGTAAGATCTTGATTATTATAGATTATCTTATTATTCAAACAACACTGCGCCTTCATGTTCGAAAAAATTGGTATCATGGTAAATTGTCACAGATAATTTCTGAGAAATTAAACGGACGTAGAGGCGATATCACTCTTATCGTTAAACGATTATACATGAGAGACCAATTTATAATGTTTTTGTATATTAATTTGGGGATTCTTTATGTGTTTTTCTCGTTATAATGTTATGAATTGCGGACAAGAGAAAATGAAACTTATACAAGTAAAAATTATAATCAGTTTTAAAATCTAAATTTTATGAGATAATCTATAAACTATAAATGAAGTCAAGTGAGACATGTTGACATGACATAAGAATAATGTTATATAGGACATGTTTTACATATCATTTTAAGGAGGATGATTTTTAAGGTTGTACTTTTACTGTGGGGGACCAATGGTACGATGTTTAACCGTCCCAGTAACGTCAAAGCTGTAACATTTCAGTATAAGACAAATACTTTTATATTTAAAATTCTACAACAGTGATTAATTAATAGGAATTTAGTGTCACCGTGTAATTAGGGAACGTGCTTTAAATAGAGTGTATCAAGCATTTCAGATTCATTCCGTTTTACCTTTTTTTCCCTTCGTTACTACGGTATACAACTGTCGGCCGCGTACGTAACTGTCCGTAGGAGTCGATAACTATAATGGTCATCTGTAGGCAGTATTGACCAGTGGCGCAATACTACGGACAGGTCAGCGGGAGACCTTGGTTCTCTTGACTTTCTATTTACCCTGTCATTTATGTGCTCCTCACTCCATCAATTACTGTTTACATCCTGGTCTTGCATAAAAACACATTCTTGCTGCTTCTGTTTTTACGGAGTGCTAGTGAACCCTACAGTCCATGTGTTCATTTATTGGAAACAAACAGTGGCTTTTATTAATAAATGAATTATTGTGTATTCATAACATTGCATTGTGCGCAGTTCGGCGTCCAGAAGTGTTCTTAGAGAGACACTTAGGATTATTGTACATGTTTGATTGACGACCTAGAAACATATAGAACTCGGATGTCTTGGGAACATACTTTTCATGATGCAGTGTGAGAGAGATGAATTGTTTGGCTGAAGGAAAACCCGTTCTGGCTTTTGGATTTATAAGTAATAGAGAGTGCTAATTAACAATGGTGGTGTATAGAATGTATATTGTTCTATGTTTTTTGGGCATTCTGACAGTCATAAACTGCTTCACAGACTACTTTCAAAATGTTACCATTCTGCAAATAATTCGGGAGAAAAATAGATTAAGGAAGGTGAGTAGGTCTTACGTTATATTTCACCTTAATGCCAACGCGATGACGGATAATTACATTGAGAACATGCATCTGGTATGTCATTATATGCATGTCAAGTCTTACCGTTTTACGAGGTGTAGAGAGAAAAAAACGAAACAAAAAGTATAAAACATTTTTGAAATAACAATTACGTCGTAAGAGTTTCGGTTTCTTACGGTAAACAATAGCATTGAATATTATGAATGCTGTCAATGACATGGTAATTTAGTTTCTTGTCATATATATTTATTTGTGAAGAGATTTTATGTGAAAGTTTAACGACATGTTTTTAAAGAGACCTAATATTTTTGGCTCTAGTGCTTCTTTATCCTGATTTGCTAATAACTTCCTGTCAAGAAAAGAGACAATTCTATAGCTATAGTTTTGTTGTTCACGTCTAAAAGTTGAAACATAATGGTATGGATCTTTTGTGATACTACTGAAATTCTAACAAATAAAATCGTAATAAATTACTGTAATTTGTGGGGTTATATCGGTTTGGCGGCAATCAAATCACAATATCCTGAAGTTATAGTTCTGTCCCACAGACCATTCATGTCGTATTATTACAGTTCGTGTGAGAAAACTCAAATCAATCGAATCAAAAGTTCTTGACCTACTTTCGCAACATGCCCCTACTGTGCTTAACCATCTATCTGATATTTGATATTGAAACAATTTTACTTTCTATAAAGTTTGACTAAAAACATATGACTTCAAAAGATATAACATAACAAGGCTGATTTTTAAATGAGCATGTACGTATGAGTGCATCAAAGTTTCTGTGAAAGGATTTGTAATATAAGGCTCGGTTTAGTTACAGAATCTATGATATATACATGTAGTAAATTAACCTCGAAATGAAATGTTCATGAGTTTACTTTTATACATACATCTGACATCCCATTGTTATTATGATAATTGTAAACAGAAAATTCTGAAATATTAAATAATGAGGTACGGAAATGAGCTCGAGTACTTTTGAAAATGTGTTCTGTTTTCACATCATTAATTGACAATTGGAAGCAAACTAAGCTTTCTTGACCATAAACAAACCAATGATGAATGGAAAAAAATAGCTTAATTACTTCATGCTACTTTTATGAGACCTAAATTACCAAGGTCTCAATATGAGTGACATTGTAAGTGGACAGTTATGACCACAAGGTGTGTGGGGGTCTTGGGAGATACTTAACATTGTGACCTGTCAAAAAGTCGAGACATAAGGTCTACGGTGATCAAGTACATTCACATTTATGTATGTTTATTATTTTCTGTAGCACATCTCCTACTTTATTTTTGTCATTTGTCATGATCATTTTTATTGTTTGCGCTGTGCTTTACCACGATGTCATCGCGCCGAAATTTTGAACTGCAATTTTATCATCATAGCATTGGCTATGCGCCTTTTACATGATTTCCAAAGTACTTTTTTGTCAAATTCATTTCTAATTATGACAAATATTTTCCTGTAGGATAATGAATGGTAATTCCCTGTAATTTATTATGAAGAGTTAACAAACATGATGACAACTGTGAAATCCTGCTATCTTTTAGAGATTAATTCATGATGTCGTCAAAGAATCGACCCTGTTAAATTAAAATTTCAATTGCACAACAACATGTTCATGCGTAGGAACTCTGTAAATTGCTATTATAATGCAATGATGAAATCGTCAAAAACTTTAATTTGGAGTTAACTTCAGTTCTCTGATGAGCTGCGCGCATGATATATTTGTATTTTACAGCCCCAGTCTTGCCAATTTTAAGACTTAACGAGACATATTGTATGCAAACGTTATATTCCCAAACCTCCCCATTTATCCTCTTGAGTGCCAAATCATTAGTTTGGCTAGATTTCATTAATTTCTCGCTCATTTAACCCTTTAACATAAATCTCTTAGACGCTGCTGGCCACATAGACAGATAATATTTCCAATAGGATCTCCCTCGAGTCCACTAATGCTTGGTAATCTATGGTTATTACTGTAGGAATTCTTCCGTAATCAAAGGCATATGAGGGACTGTCATATTTAGCTGTCAAAACAATGATGCCCAATCTGAAGACGGAAACCTTATCTCCGCCATAATGAAAAGAAAATCATTATGCTCCCTTATTTATCACTACAGGCCAAGAATGATCTCTTTATAAAAGAGGTTGACTTAGCCGCCAATCAGCTACTTCTCCCCCTCTTCTTCATTGTAACGTTGTCTATGAAAGGTTATACTTTTGGAGCATCGGATCCCCAGTGGTTCTCATGGGTTATGAAATCGAGAGTGTATCTTGTCAAAACATGGAAACTGCCTTTTAGAGTTTGTATATATATAACATTTATCATAAAGGTCTGTGATCTTTGATTGAACCTGCTTGATATCAACAGGTTTACTGCGCTCTCGACATTTGCAATGAATGTTTTTGTAACCTATACATGTATAAAAGTATAACAGTTTAAGATGAAATCAATTTTCAGATGATCTAACATGGTTGTGATATGCCCCTTTGATTAAATTTCATATTTAATTATCGTAATTACCTCATCAAAAGATAATAAATTATTCTAGGTGACAGGTACATCAGATGTTTTGTTGATCATTGTTGCCACCTGTCCATAAAAAACGAACGTTAGTTTTTTAGTTTGTCCTCATTACGTAGAATATTAGCATATTTGAAAAAAAAAACCAATTACTCAAATGATTCGTCGCAAAAAAAATAAAACTTCGTACGAGTGCAAGTTGAAAAATAGGCCTATAACATGATATGATAATGAACGAGCAACTATGTAAAACTCGGAGAGGAAGATCTAAGTCGGATAACTTGTGCATGTCCAATCCTTTTGCTTTTTCGCAATGAAATAAAAAAATCATAAAAACTAATATTTAAGGAATCGAAAAAGATTGGAAAACAAGAAAAAAATGTCCGCACTTTTGCCTAAAAGTTAGTTCAATAACAAATCTTCATGGATGAGGATCGTTCGTGACTTTAAAGAAAAAAAATATATATTTATAGGAAATAATGATAAAGAAAAATGTAACATCCGTTGATAATTTTGACATATGTATTTATACTGAATTTACTCTCATGATCATTCATGAGGAAGACTTCATCCTTTTTTCCGAAGAGTCAGCTTTCTAACTGATACGGAAAATGTATAATTTCCTTCATATCTGTTGTCATTTTAAGTAAAATCCATTACCGATGAGCGGAGATAATAAAATCCTTAAAATTTTCATATTCGAGTCCATCAAAGTATCAATGTACTCACCCGAGCTCGTAAATTATTAACAGGAGTGGCAAAAAAACTCTCAGATTTACACGATTGATTTTGATATCAATTTTACTTCGATAAATTGTACATTGACCTGAAAGCAATTATAGAAAACACTCAGGTAGAAAATAGTAACTTAAAAAAATATTTAGACAGGATAAGCTACATGTATGTGAGCAGCCGAAAATTAGCTAACAAAATATACGTCTCTACCTCATACAGACATAAGTATCCGATCACCTTGTTCAAGGAATATTGGTAAAATGATATAATGAAAATCCAAGAGTGAGGACTCAATTGCATGGAACGATAAAAATTTTGAAATGATGTGAAAACTTCATCGCATTGCAAACTTGCCGATACAAAAGGTATTTTGGTCAACTGTCCCAACTATTCCTTTCTAAATCAATCAACACAATCTACCGTCGATGGGGTTAACACCCTCTCTGCTTAAAAGTACCTATCCGGACTATGCTCTGAATACCTTGACCCCATAAGGTAATTTTAGGTAATAACCACGCTGCTAATAAGTCAAATATATGTATATTTACAGGCTTCAGAGTATATCCAGCAGCATGGTCTGACGAGTTACTTTGAGCAGCCCAACATAACCGCCTTCATTCCGTCCACCGAGTTCTTCCTATCCTTTGACGCCACAATGTACGGCATCAACATGCAGGACAAAACATCCGCCATGGAACTTTTTCTATATCATATTGGTGAGTATTGAGTATCACCGTTTGGAACAAACGATGACAGTAACAAACACTTAAAGATTCTACATGGTGTGAAGAATATTGTGAAGAAGATGGACCATCATCAATAATCATTAAAAGACCAACACCAAGACATACAAACATATATGTGCAAAGCTGTACATACAATAGAACACATAACATCAAAAACACCAAGATTATAAAGGAAGGTACACAAACACACATGTACAAGGAAGGCACACAAACACATATGTACAAGGAAGGCACACAAACACACACATACAAGGAAGGCACACAAACACACATTAACAAGGAAGGCCCACAAACACACATGTACAAGGAAGGCCCACAAACACAAATATACAAGGAAGGCACACAAACATATACAAAGAAGGCACACAAACACATGTAAAAGGAAGGCACACAAACACACATGTACAAGAAAGGCACACAAACACACATATACAAGGAAGGCACACAAACACACATTAACAAGGAAGGCCCACAAACACACATATACAAGGAAGGCAAACAAACACACATATACAAAGAAGGCACACAAACAAACATATACAAGGAAGGCACACAAACACACATGTACAAGGAACGCCCACAAACACATGTACAAGGAACGCACACAAACACATGTACAAGGAAGGCACACAAACACACATGTACAAGGAAGGCACACAAACACACATGTACAAGGAAGGCACACAAACACACATGTACAAGGAAGGCACACAAACACACATATACAAAGAAGGCACACAAACACACATATACAAGGATGGCACACAAACACATGTACAAGGAAGGCACACAAACACACATGTACAAGGAAGGCACACAAACACACATGTACAAGGAAGGCACACAAACACACGTATACAAGGAAGGCACACAAACACACATGTACAAGGAAGGCACACAAACACACATGTACAAGGAAGGCTTACTAAATAAACATTGCAATATGAAGGACAAAGTGATGGTTCTAGCTTTTAGGATAAAACAGTTTATCAACAGACGCACAACAGTTGTATAAACATAGCACTGAATAAAGATATACAGCGACACTCTAAACGTTCAGAAAGCTAACTAAATAATACCATACGGAAGTTTTCCAGCTCTTTGTTTTTGTTTTTTTTTAAAGAAAATTTCAAACCAATTTTAATGCAGCAGACACGTGTTTCGGATAGTAAAATCCTCATCAGTGATTCTTTTATTCAAAGAGATTTTCAGACACAACCAAATTCATTTCAGTAACGCCCTCAGTTTTTTTAAATCTAAATATACAATTACTTTGCAGAGAGTGCACGGCTCCTCCTGTAGGGTCGATTCAGTAGCAAAGTTAAATAAAATCGAAAACCAAAATAGCATTGGAGGGATAGCGATCATATGATTTACAAATTACCAAAAAACTTTTAGGTCAAGGTTTCCGCTTTCATAAACTAGTTAAGACTTTCTGAAAATTTTACAAAAAATTACAGTCAACTTCTTTTAAAATTCGGATCTAAACATTACATTACTTTGGGTATTACACAACCTGTCTTTTATGACGATATGATAAACAAAATTAGAAGGATCAAAGGTACGCAGCATAACCATCGAAAATGCGTCAGAGTCATCAAACGCCTTTCATACCATGGATATGATCCTAATGTCACCAGACGGACACTAGGCTTGGTACTTGACCAATCTACAGTCTTGTACCAGCGCATCCTTCAGACTTGCACTCTGACTGACTGTGACGACGGGACTCCATGACGGGCCCTGTCCAAACCTCTTTAGAGAAGACAGGGCCCCGACCACCTGTCCTCTCTGACTCAGTCGGACTCCTCGGGTAATTACATACATGAGCTCGCTATAGCCGGCAGAGCACGGACTGTATTACGCACGCCCTCTTTTTATATCCATTTACATATTCATCTGAGTTGCTGGGACCTCTACGTTTTGCAGTCTTGTTTGTGTGATGTCATCTTACAGTGAGGAGGTTGTTTTACACCACAATTTAGACCTCTGGGTAATTGGAGAAGTGAGAGGGTTGTGTGCACGTAATCCAGGATAACCACACCATTTGCTACTTGCGTGGCAAATGGTCGTCCAAAGTCGGCACCGGTTGCCAATTGGTCTCGTCGGTTTAGTGTAGTCTTTTGTGTTCGATATTTACATGTCGTATGTCTCTTTTTCGTCTCATACTATTGTCGTCTTTTGTGTTTTTGCATTGGGTGTTTTGCTGTTTGTGCTGCAACAGGGTCTTGTTGGAAATTCCCTCCCTTCTTCAATTTCGATGCTACTTTTGGATGAAATGACAAGTGTCGGACAGTCCGAAACAGCAAAATGATATATATGATGTCACATTGATAAAGGGCCAAAACAAAGCTTCTTTCAGGCGACAGAAGTAATTATTACACTTCAAACTTAAGCATGACCATTACATATATAGATGTAAAATCTTCCAGAAATGACGTAAGGCCTGGGTATTGCCATCTATGAAGTTTTGACAAGGCTCGTCATAGATTCTTGTAGACACAGTTGGTTAGTTTGAAAAGGATATGAATAGTCATTGGCTTGAGTAAAGAGGGGACAAAATAATTTATTTACGCAAGAAAGACACATATCGCTTTGAACTAAAATTGACATTTTAGTACGTCATTTTTTAAAATTCTTTCAGGAAGTGGAATAGTTAGAACAGAGGATTTCCAGGATGACGTCACAATGAGAAGTAAACACCCAGCAGGATATGCCCTCCGTCTCAATATCTTTAATGACGACCATGGACAGGTACAAGACATTACTATAATATAACCTTTACAAGATCTGTACTTTGTTTACTACCGAAAGTCAAACACAGAACCTTAAGTCAGATGCCAAATTTCGCAATCAAATGGCTTACAAATTCTTGAACCTTTTTACGATGAAAGAAAATAGGACGTACAGACGGAGACAATAATTAACACACCTACATAGAAACACGAAGGATATTTCAATTTCTCTCTACGTATTATTTATCATACCAATCCCCAATGTTATATATTGCACTAGAATTCAACCTATGGACGATTGTCTTGAATGGAAGTCGCATAGATAAAGTGACACGTGACCCCAGTTAAGTTTTATCTAAAGTGATCATATTTTACCATTACTTTAAAAAGTTGATTATTTGAGTATCCAACGGCGAAGAACATTTTGTACCGCTGTTACAGTTTTCATTACTAGATTAAAATGATATTTCCTTTAAAAACATCATGGTCATTTGATAAGATATGACCCCATAGAACTAAATGTTCTACCTGGAACAGGGTTTATCGAAGTCTCTGCCCAGGTATGGGTTCATTAATAACACAGATTGTCAAATCACGATAATGTTGAAAGAAACTGATAACAGAGAGTTTCAAATCGTGACGAACATTAAGCAACAACTACACGGGTGACTATTTGTTGTTCATTTTTCATCTTCGCGTTTGAAAAATTGATATGTCAATAAACATTCATTTGTCTATCAGTTAACGTTTGATCATAAGTCCTTCTTTGTTGTTTTGATGTAATAAATGGATTTTGGGGAACCAGTGCGGTGATTTTGATAGATTTCTTGATCTGAGTAACCTGTAATGGGTATAGATAACATTGCGTAAATATGACTCCTCTTTATGCTAATTGAGTTGTTTGTATAGATTTTAATTCAGAATTTACGTATGTATATATGCTTTTTTTTCTGCCCACATGTTCTTCAGATAAAAAATTAAAAACATTCGTTTTTGGGAGTGGACTCAATGAACCGATGGAAACGATTTAATCAAACAGTCATAAACCGCGATAAGATGCTCTGTTTTACATGAATATGAATTACAAATGTAAGAAAAATAAAATGAAAAGGTCAGAGTATATCAACATGCCAAATTTAAGTTATGATAAATTTATGAATCGCAAGCCTTACAAGTCCCCTATCGGCATTAATCCAGGTCTTCCAACTCTGCCTTGACCTGTACTTGCACCAAAAGATGAATCCCACATCAAAATAAGTTCAGTGTATGCATTAGAAAAGGTCTGCAAAACAGAAAATTTTATCAAATTTGCTAGAGAGGCCATACTTTTTGTAAGAACAGGTTAATTAAAACCAAACTTCAACTTCATATGTATCTTACTACATGTGTAATGTATCTACATACCTAAAATCAGCTCATTATCTACAGCAACAGCCAAGAAAATATTGAAACTGAGAATTTCATGAAATTTAAGTCCAGGGGTCATAACTCCTGTAAAAATGGGTCAATCGATAATAAACTCAAACTTGATCTGTATAACACTAAGATGTATTCACATATACTTTTTTAAGTGCAAGGGCCATAAATCCTGTAAAAATGTGTCGATCTAACTGAAACATGAACTTGATCTGTATCACACCGAGATATATTCACATAAGAAAAACAATTTCAATATCTGCAATACCATGGAATAAATGTCCGAAAAACTGAGGGTTTCATGAAATTTGCCAAGTCCAAGGGCATTGACTCTTGTAAAAATAGGTAATTCGAAACATAACTCGAAATTGATTTGTATAACATTAAGATGTTATCACATATAAAAAATTATTTCAATATCTACAACCATAACCGACAAAAGTCCGGAAAACTGAGAATTTCATGAAATTTGCCAAGTCCAGGGGCCATAACTCCTGTAAAAATAGGTCCATAAAAAAGCAAATTCTAACTTGATCTGTATAACACCAAGATGTATTCACATATAAAAATCATTTCAATATCTGCAATACCATGGATGAAAAGTTCGGAAAACTGAGAATTTCATGAAATTTGCTAAGTTCAAGGGCCATAACTCTTGTAAAAAATGGGTCAATCGAAACCAAACTCAAACTTGATCTGTATCACATTGAGATATACTAACATACCAAAAATGAGTTCAAATATATGCAACGACAGCGAAAAAAAAAAAATAGTCTGGAAAACTATAGTATGACGGACGGACAGACAAACGGGATGGAAACTATAGGTCTCCTCCAGCGAGCCGGTTGGGGACTTAAACATACAAAAATGTTCCTGAAGCATTGCAAAAACATATCAAATTGGGAACTTCTATGTACAAACTTTTATCTACCTTCTTTGAGCAGATATACACCGTGAACGGAGCGTCTATTTTAGTCTCTGACGTTATCGCCAGCAATGGCGTTCTACATATCATAGATGGCGTAATAGCTCCTGTGATGTCACCGAAGACGATACACGACTATACCTTATATCCAGATATGCCTGGTTTACAATTCACGTGAGTTCTTGAAATACCTTTTGAAATCTATCAAAACTCATTTACTTGAAACAAATGAAATCAATCTGTTGGAATCGATGTTTTTATAGGAATTTGAGTTTTTTGTCTCTTTAATAACGCGCACCTGCATCTTTTATTATTTTGTCTAGTTCTATTGCAAGAGCATCGATCATAAATCCAGAACTGAAGCGACGCACAAACAGCACAGAGTATAGCTTTACATCGTTAGCTCCACATGATAATGTTTTGTTCCCAATGCCAAATTATGGTCAAGATTTGCTTTTTGGAGACCTACTTTTGTTAAACGAGGTAAGAGACCATACTTGTATTCCTGTTCTTATTTTGAAAATCTGCTGTCTTTTTATCGCAACGTAGTCTTGTCGTTAGATACCAAACGTAAGAACTCATGATTTGTTTTACAGACTATTTTAGCTCACATTGCTCCCGATAAAGTGAGATTTATACCAAAAAGAGGAAGAATTCCAAAAATGAAAGCATTAAAAGGAGAACTTACATTCACACGTGAAAATGGAAATGGTAAGAGCTCTTTAACGACATTATGCTTTGCGCTTGTCGACAATACAATATAATGGTCTTATACAGTGTACATCAGATGCATGTGCTCATGTAAGGTTACTTTTACTATCTGATTGTGTGTGTCGTGATAATTCATTGTTTCAGATTATAAAACTGTTTTCTAATAATTATATCGGTGTTGCTTACTTACATAAATGTGCGCTTCGTACACTTATAAAAATTTCCAATTATTTCTAACGAAATGTTTGCTTTATCTATTGCGCAAATATTGTAATGCATCTATTAAGAGCTTGTTAAAATTAAGTGTGAAATGCTGTGTCAAGTCTTGTGTCGCCAGTTTTGAAAGAAATATTATATTTGCCTTGATCTGATATATCCCGGATCGACCTTGATTTGGAGCGTATTAAAGTACACAAGATTCATAATTTGGTCTGATTAAAATCCTCTGTCTTACGTTTATCAAATTGACATGAGAATCCAGAAATTGAATTTAAGAACATTTTAAAAATTTGAAGCATCTTCAATTCTCAAACAAACGTCACCAAGAAATATGTCAGATATTTCTTTCGACGTATTTATGATTTTTTTTCGCCTCATCTTTGTCAAAGCCGTCGTCGTATGTATTGAAAAACTGTCAATAGGATGTATTGAAGTGATTGGTAATCATCCCGGTTTGATACGAGATGTCTATTATAGGTGATCCAAATACCTTACTGTCATTCATTTACTCCCGATTAGGAAACTATGTAAATAAGAATGATGAACTATTTCTAACATTAATGTTTAACTAAGTATCTTATCACTATGATAAGGCAAAAGGTCTCAACACAAAATATGAATCTGTCGGCAATTTTCGTAAGTTTTTCCGTTTAAAAGAATTAGGAAATAAATTAAAGAGCGCTTGATATATTTCAATTATGAAAACATGATGGCAAAATAATGAATAGGCATTACACAAGGAGATGGGGCAGGATGATACGGACCACTCTGAATATGTATGGGGATGATGTAAATATCGTATATTTTCGAAAAGTGTTCTGTTTTGCGTAAGATTACCGACCTTGAAATGTCTTAGTTGACGTCACATTGTCTATACTATCTTTAAAACTCAAGTACTAAGATAAAACAATGCTCTTCTTCAAAGTTTTATGCCTCTTATTTACATTTTCATCTTTGCAGTATACGTTACAAATCATATGGTGCGAGCCAAGATCACTCATTTCAACATTCCTGTCATTAACGGCGTAATGCACGTCTTGGACAACCTTCTGTATTTTGTATACCAAAACATTGTAAACACAGTCAAGAACAGCATCGAAATGAGGTATTACATCTTTGCTTCAAACATAATGTCCATCACCTTGCACCTTTCTTGTAAACACATTTACTATTTTTGTGAAGAACTAAATTAAAACATAAATTGGTCAAAATAACTTGTCTTTATTATAGCGTATTTGCATCGTACATGGACAAGATACCCCTGTCGTACCTATCATTCTTACAAGGTACTGACACCAACTTTACCATGTTTGTACCGGTCAACGACAGCTTTGCCAATCTACCACCTAGCGTGCAGCAGCAAATTATGGCCGACCAGCAACTGGTCAGCGATGTAAGGACAGTTATAGATTGCTAACGCTTTATCAAAAGTTAAATAATTATACATTTTAGCATACTTGTTTTCATATTACGGTATTTTCCATGTAAGGCAATCATAGATTGCAATCAGTCCATCTAAAGCGAAATGTGCATTATTTCATATTCAAAATTGTTGTCAAGACACTTCTCACTCTAAAACTTTGTCCAAAACCGTAATGACGAAGTAAAAATCATATAGGAAAGCAAATGAAGGACACCAAGATCCATACATAATGTTCTGAAATGTCTTTAATCTTAGGTTGTTGGAACTCACATTATATCTAGTGGTGTGATTGATTCATCTCAATGGTATAATGGAATATCGTGGCGGACCATCAATAATAAAACTTTACAAATAAAAACTTCAAACGGAGGTAAGTTAAAAGTACACATGCCCTTTCTCTCCTTAGATATTCAATGCAACAATTTATGGGACCTATCGAAAGGTACAACAAAATATAAAATTTAAATTAAATAAACCTATAAAATACATTTTTTTGTGACGAATGTTGTTTATAAATATGACATCTATTTTGATTTGTAATGCATACATTTGCTTATTTAAGGTATTTTTTGCTTGTTTTTAGAACAATATCTACAGTTTGAAAATGTGAAGGCCCAAATACTGAGGAAGGACATACGATGTACAAATGGCATTATACACCTTGTTTCACATGTTCTGTTAAAAAGTACATTTTCCATCCTAGATGCTATCAAAGAGAATCCACAACTCAGGTAAATTCTATCAAAAGCAATGTCAACATAAAAGTGTAGTTAAATACTGCATATAATTCCATTTGTATTTTCCATTTTAGTGAGCGTAATGTCTAAATAAAACAATATGTATGCCATAAAACAATTGGTGTCAGAACTTTATATATGAAGGTAACAATCAACCCTTAGTATTTAATCTGAGATTATGTGCCAAATGTAGGAGAATGATAATATATATTTATGTCTAATCTTGCATTTTTAGTGAGATGACGAAGGCACTTAACGACTATCCAGAGCTGGAACATATGGGAGGAATAACCATTTTTGCTCCTAGTGACCAGGTCTTGATGCGCTTGGGTGACCAAGCCTCCACTATGCTGGAACAAAACCAAACTGTCCTTATTCACGTAAGGTTATCTTCCAATTATTCGGACAAATAAAAGGATAACATCTTAATCAATTCATATAGCAAACACGGAAATCTTGTAATATTCAGTCTCAAAGTCGAGAAAGCAAGGAAAATCATTAGAATTTCCGTAGGAACGGCTGCTAACCTCGGAGTAAATCACATTCCGAAGTGAAACCAGGTGCCCGGGGAGAGCCAGCAATGAAATCTTCATATTTGCAATATGTCCTGGGGTACAATATGGACTGGGAAACAAAAACGCCATAAGCAGGAGAAGACGGAATGTCGCTACTCATGAAAGGGAAGTTAGTCATGTTGAAGCTGAAATAATCACGCTTTTCATACAGTGAGGTGTTCAAATGGCCGTTTTCGTCGAAAGATAGAAGTATATCCAAGTACGAAGCGGTATGTCGCTCTCGGTCGTTTCCTTGATCTCTTAATCATGAGGATAGATTTCATGTTGATGATCCTTGCAGTGCGGATTATTGATGGACAACACATCATCATGTATCTGATGGTAAAATTGAACTGAGATGCGAGGTGCTTTCGCCCAGTCGATAGAAGGTCTGCATGACGTCAGCTTCGTTTGAATATAAAAATAAGTCCGCAAGCAGTGGGGCACAATTGATACCGATGGGGATGCCAATTATTTGCTGGAATACAGTTCCTCCAAACACCTCAAAAATGCTGTCAATCAAAAAATCAAGCATCCGGATGATATAGTCTTCGGTATACTTTTTGTTTATTGTGCATTTTTGGAATCCAGTAGATATAAGGTAGTTCAAGATCAGAGTCATCAGTATGAATATCGAAGAATGTGGTTGTCAAGTATTACAGATACAGATAAATTTGCAAGTGTGTATGTTGGACTTCCAGGCGCTGAATGTAATCAAAGTTCCTCTTACAGGCATTTGAAATAGCATGACTTGCAAACGAAAGTAAACTTGTTTGCCGCTTTGTCAGCAGGAACAATGATATGTTTTTATGAAGGTCAGAAAGTTCTTTGGCAACAACAGGGTCATGAAAAATTGACTCGTGTCTGTTGTTAACTGGGTGCCGAAGACGCCCTAATGGCTATTCTTCTTTTAAGTAATTCTCCGATGGATTTCATCCATTCGGAGAGTGTGTCTAGTTGTACGTCCTCCTTTTTGTCCACCGTCTCCTCACGTGCATCCATAATTATTTCAAAGTTTTCCAGGATTGTGAAAGAACAGGGTTCCCTGTATTTTGGACCTTTACTGAGAAGGTTTTAAAGTTTACTGTTACCGACGATATTAAGGTCACCAGTAACCACATGGCCAAATGGTTGGTAGATGAAAGCAGAGGATGAACATGTGCATTGTATGGGGTTTTGTGAAAGGTGGTGTACATCTAGACATGTCAAATTTTGTTTATAATTATTTTGGAATCAAAGGTTGTGTATATTTGTAGGGAATGCTAGGCGCCTCCTGGTATTTGAAATAAGGAGGGTTTTTATCCTTAACAGAATTGTTTTTTAGAATGTTGCTTTTATTCCCTTTATTTGCAAATTTGATTTTAAAAGGAAGGGACGATTTTCACTGCTAAAAGGTATGTCAGATTTGACAGCCTAAAAAGTCTATTTGACGAGATGTCCATAATAATACTTTGTAGGCGATGTTCTGCTGAACTGATGTCGGTAAATGTAAGAACATTGATGATTCGTACAAGTCATGTAATTTCTTTAAAGGAAGAGAGTACAATTTCGTACGAATATGATGAAGACCTTACTGCTGGTTGACAAAAGACCGTCGAAAGATATATCATGAATATCTGGTTTGTAGTATTTACGTATACCATGACTTCGACGTCTTTTTGTTGAACCGACTGGCATCAAGGACTTGTAAGATTTCCTACGTTGTTGATATGGCAGTTGCATCCATACGGGGCTGCTGTGTCCAGTTGTCGAGTCCAGTGATCTCTTTTACGTTACGTCTATTGAGTCTTTAAGGACTGTTTCCATAGAATTTGATGACGTCATAATCAGTCTACGTCAGATACCGTCTCAAATGGGAAGTAACTCTTGTTCTCGAAAATAGAGAATACGGAGTACTGAGGTTCGGATTGTTAGTTGGATGATATAATTTCTCTAGGATACGGACTTTCAGAGACAAATTGGAGTGGTCGGGCAATTTAAAATGTTTATAAAGGAGCTGATTACCGCACTATAATTAATTTGAAAGCGATGCCCTGTCATCCTACTCCTCAACTGTCCCTTGGTTTAACCAACGTATATCAACGGTTAAAAACATTTTTGACCATGACTCGTGGACATGTAACTAACAATGAATTGGAAAAAGAGAAAAAAAAAAGAGAATTAGTATCAATGAAATTCAAACACAAAACCCAAAATCAGAATAAAAATTACAATCAGTCGGCATACAAATCCCGAAAACTGCATGAAACAAATCAAATATATGGAGGAGATCTCCTATTTAAGTATTTATATCTTGGTTTTTCTTTACTTCAGGCATTAAAAGGTCATGTAATAGAAACGGATGAAGTGTCATCTATGTCATTTAGAGGCAGCATTACAAAATACTCACTTACAGGAGCACCAGTTATTATCCAAAATAACCAAGGTAATTCATCAGTAACATCTTGCTTCATCTTATTGAAACATTAAAATAGGAATTACCAATCGGAAAATGTAAATTCCAACAAGCACATCTAATTAAAAGAACTTCTGATTCGAGGGATAACCTGCAAACTGGAGTATATTATTGCTTAAATTTCAACTTCAGCCATTCCTATCTTATATTCCAGGATTCACAGTGGAAGGCAATCATATCACAGCAAATGTAATTAGAAAGAATATTTGGTGTTCTAATGGCATCCTTCATATAATTGACAATCTTCTCCACATACCCATCAGAAATGTTATGGAAGAAATAAGACGATATCCAGAAATTAGGTAAGAGTTGATCTAACAACAAATATTTAAAACTTGTCCACGAATTTATACCGCATTGTGGCTTTTGAAATCACTTTTGTGCTTTTGTTGCTTTATGAGTTCTGAGAATTGTGCTTGTTTTTATGGATGTGCCTTTGCTTATAACATCAAGATTTTAAGTTTAATATTGATTTTGCACATGAATTTTGTATTTTTCGTATGCTGAAATTTGATTGAAAATGAATGTGAAAAAATGATCCATTTCAATTTAAGCACGGACAATTCAATAATTTTTATTCCATATGGGAATGAGCATGCATGGAAATGGTTAAAGTTGATTATTTGTGCTTGTTTCTAGTGTCTTTAAGGAATTCTTGTTAACGTATCGCATATTGGTACATCGCACGTTGTAAGTATGTGTGAAAAATAAGTTACAAAGAAAGCTGAAATTGACATAAGTTGTTTTATCTTTGGAAATCCAGATGTATTCAATATATACATATATTCATATTCATTTCAATAAAATCTTAGAGGAAACTTTTAATGAAAAACGGTTATATTATATATAATCAAAACAGTGACTAAGTGAAATATAAGCAAATTTTCTCAGGCGAGTTACAATTTCAGCTTTCATTAGACCTCAGTAGGTAATGGATGGCTAGAGCTTCACCTGAGTTCTGTGATCTAGAATCTTATGATAATCACATGGGTTATAGGGATTTTATCAAAAATTAAATCGAAGGTAAATTGTAGATAAAGGTTGTTTCAAAATGTTAATTCATTCTTTTCTATAATTAAATTCTTAATGGCAATTTAATTCATTTATGAGATGGTTATTCAAATCTTGAGCGTTGTGAAAGATTGTACGGGGCTAATTCTGACAGAAAAGTTCATAGTTTAAAATCTTGATCGCGCATTAAGGCCGCGAGTCTCGATAAATAATGTAGAATTAACAAAATTTGGATTCCACATCAACGTTCTGACGCCACAACCTATAGAAGGAAGTCCTGCTTCTGAATTAGAAAATAGATATAATAGTTTTATCATGTTTGACCTTATAATCCTAGCAAATGATAGTTTAACTTTTTCCTTTCATCTCTTGCAAATCTTATGCACTTTTAAATGTATAGACATGTATGTCATTCAAAACACACTCGCAGTTAATGCATGTCACTGAATTACTTCATATTATTCCACTTCTCTTAAAATAGTAATCTTCATTAAATACTGTTGTTGAAAATTCAATCAACGAATACTTTACTCTCCACAAAACTAAGAGTAGAAGTAAGAAAAGCGCGACAACTGGCATCATCAACAACATTCAAAACATTATGTATTGTTAATAACCCCCATATTTGAGTGTTAGGTCGTAAGTTATTGGCGAGGGGATGTAAATCAATTTCCAACTTTGATGTATAGATATCATATCATCTGATAAAGAAAAGAGAGGATTTCACGGGTTTTTTCTTTCAAATATTATACACTATAAAAAAGTAAAAAGTAACAATGTCAACGTTTGAAAAATCTACTTCATTAACAAATAACACACCAACTTCGTTCTTTTTTGTTGTTGTAACGTATTGACTCATGTAATGATTGTAAGACTTACATTTGTGCTGTACAGGCTAATGAAATAAAAAAAGTGATATTAGTTTTAGGATAAAATCTATTCAAAACCGATGTTTTAGATATTTGACGCGAATGTTTCAGCAGCACATTCCGACTTCGGGTTGTAAAGGGATTGATACTTGTAATACATAGATCTTAACATAGATTGATCCATGTTATGGTCATTCATCGGTGTACAAAATATCAAATCCGATACCTCCCCCGTTAGAGAGATACGGACGTTCGAAATTTCAGCTGTAGCCGCGCCTCCTCATGAATATTAATGAGCAGGAGAGCTCCGAGGAACAAAGTGATTAGATACATATACCGATTTAGTAGGTAATTTCGTTGATTATTCCTAACAACGAGAGGTGAAATAGACATCGTATGTTTCTTTCATACGGCATTTCAAACAGTAACGATAAAATAATGTGTATCAAACGATTTAGGACCGATTATATCTAATTTGACTTACATGTCCAGCAAAATATCAGCTACTTCGTGGCGTGTGACGAAATTTAACTAATTTTTCACCGAATTTTATGTATCTATTTGGTCTCTAATATATACTTTCCATATTGCTCTATCACATTGTGTCTTCCTTTTATTTCTTTCTCAATCCAAATCTGAGTATCAGTACGTGTTTCTCTCTTTTCCGTTGAGAGTGTACGGTACTCGCCATGTTTGTTTTGATCTGTACAACACGACGAGCCGTATCGCGCACGCGTGAGGGCAGGTATATCCCAAACATGGGCAATTTTTGTGGCGCCACAAAAATTCGTTTTTAAATTCATTTATTAAACTAACATTAAGGATCTTTGGTTAACAATTTTGGTATTAACGGAAAGTTTATAACTTCTACCATCTAGGAAAAATAGAGATTTGCCCTATATCTTGTTTATGAAGCATAATATCGCATGAAGGCGGAACGTGCTGCTTTAAAAGGGGTGCAATCCAAATTAACTTTCATTTCTGAAGTACCAATTCAAACGAACGGAAATCGAAGAAAAGAAAGTTTGAAACCGGTCGGTATTCATTTGGGTAACAGCATGATTACTAAATTGAGCGGTTGATGTTTCTATCCTATCATTTTCCTAAGAAATGAGCGTCTTTTTACATGTCGAGGAACTACCAGGAATTATTCCATGAGCATAACATACACAACTCGAATCATTTTGTAAAATAAATAATGAAACTATTTAAGCAAGATGCAACATTTTAATACATGAGTACACAGTTTGAACGTTTTTGTTCTTATTACAGATCATGGATTGATATAGATGTAGTATATTTTCAATAGGTATGGCCAATTTTAGTAACATGTATATAATGAGAGGTCCTGACTTACATATCCTTATTGTCCCTTTCAGTTTCATATCGAGTTTTCTGAACCTGGAGACAATGAAAGAATTATCTACCTCACTACAGCAGTTAGACAACTCCTTTACTCTCTTCATTCCTCTCAATTCTGCCTTCTCTAACATCCCCCGGAGTAGAGCAGACAAACTCCTCAGTGACACCAATCTCTTACAGCAGGTAATGTACTTCTTCAATACAATAAAGATAAGGCTAGAAAAAAAAACTGTTTTTGCCAGTTAAAAGTGCAACTGATTCATTTTCAGAAACATACGTGTCTTACGACTTGTTCAAGTCCTTTTATCAAGTTAATTTTAATCAAGCAAAATTCTTCTTTCCTATTTCGCGATATCTCTGCAACCGTTTGCTCACTGCTTATATAGCTTTAAAGGGGCATTTCTTTTCTACTCTTAAAATTTTATTATTAATTACAATTTTCTTCTCAAAAACGTTAATTGATATAAGAAATTTAGCAAGTCTACCGTGTCTGGTGCATCGCATTTAGGAATTTCTTATCAGAGGTCTTTTACATCAGGGAGTTGCACACTTCTTTATTCATTTTAAACGCAACATTATGCCAACATTATGCACTTTAAAAAGACCTAATTACGTTTGACTGTGGTAATTTTCTTACTTTCTACAACATTCTACTACAGGTATTGAAAGCACACATATCACCGAGTGGTAGTCGTTATCTGAAAGAGATGATAGACGGTGACAGCTACCCGGCAGAGGAAGAGGTGTTACATGTGGCCAAAAACTCTTCACATGGTATGTCACAGATTTGATTTTATACATGTATTTGATATGTTATTCTACAATACTATGAAGTTCTTCATAATCCTTTGTCATTGTTTTTATTACTCTTTATGCTTGTCGATGACGAAGTTAGCAAAGTATAGAAGGAGCTAGACAAAAATTAAAAATTATCAAATTTGAAATATATATATTCTTATGTAATGGCGTAGTGTTCCATATGCTCGACCTCACGAGAGAGGAAATCTTGATGATAAGGCTTAAAAACATAATTGAAAGAGCAGAGAGCAGAAAAACAAACAACGTACTTTTAAAGTTAAATTGACAATTAAATGTATGGTATACATGAACTAATATGGTTATGGCCTTGATCGAAACCACAGCATGATGCTTCGAAAGGGCAGAGATCAGAACAACAACGGAAAAGTTAAATTGACAATTAAATGTATGGTATACATAAACTAATATTGTTATGATCCTGATCAAAACCACATCATGATGCTTCGATTAAACTTAAAATGAGACCAATTCACATTTTTTTTAACAGTTTATGTCGTTAACAACAATGTAAGGACCAGAATTATTACCAGCAACATCCGAGCTCTGAATGGCATCATACACATTGTGGATTCTCTACTATACTTCCCCTATTATACAGTGGCTGAAATGATGCACGAGAATGCTATCTTCAGGTATGCCTATTAAAAATAAAATAAACAGGTTGATGAAATATCACAGCTATATAAGATTCGAACCTTATGACGTCCCAATCAGTCATCACTCTAAAAAAAAAACCCTGAAGTGCTTATAGAGAGCAGTCATCTTGACAGCAATTTCAAAATACTGCGCACCAGACATATATATTTCGTAAATGAAAGAGACATTGTTCCATTCACCTGTTTTATTTACCTTTCAATATTTGCTTTTCAGAATGTTCTATGACATGATAAAAGCCTTGCCCGACTTCCTACAGTGGTCTCAAGACGAGTCCATACAGATGACAGTGTTCGCTCCGTCCTCTGAGTATCTCAACAACTTAGGAGGAGAAAAACTGAGGGCTTTGGTCTCTGATTACCGTGTAGTTAGACAGGTAATTACAGGTCGAATCAATAAAACAAATATGATTTGTAATCTTAACTTAATTCTTCAAGTATAACAATATTGTAAGATGTACTTGTATTCTGGTTAATCACCAGAACTTTGAATTGACATGTTATCAACTAATTCAGTTTTACTCTGATTTTAATGACGCTTTACAGAAATGACAAATATGGGTAATGACCATATCCCTGTATACAGCACAAAATCGATAATTCAGAAAATCAGAAACCGTAGGCATACAAATTCAGGATAAAACAGGAACAAAAGCAAACAAACAAAAACCTCCACCACATGAAAAGAAGCGAACTCCCGATGTGGGAGTGAGACCAGGTGCCCAGGAAGAGTAAGCATCTCCTGCTTGCATGCAACACCCGCCGCTTCAATTCGGTAGAACTGTCACATCCGGTTACTTCCAAAGATGAGTACTTGTTAAGTACCCGAAACGTGCGGGTCTGGTCCATGCTGCAAAATCTGTTCTTTTAAATGATGTTATCGAATTTGAAGACGTTTAACACTCATATTGAAATCTTCTGTTCTAGATATTCCTGAGCCATGTTATCATTGGAGCCAGACTTGACAGCAAATTTTTGAGACAAAATCTAAGAGAAGATTATGTTATAAAGACAAGATATGGAAAGACATTTACATTAAGACAGACAGGTATATGTATTTCTGTATATATATGAACTTCTTTTGAAAAGCCAATGAACTACACATCAATGATTACTGTCTTAACTTTCATCACTGGTAGAAATGACTTCATCTTTCTTTTATTAGATATCATAAGTATTACTTGTTAAATCATTTGTTTTGTTTATTTCAGCTACATTAACACCTACCGTAGACGTAGGATACAGTAACCTCAGGATGCCTGTAGATGTTGACAGAGACGGTGTAGCCTGTAGTAATGGAGTCATATTTCCCATACATGGATTTTTGGACATTTCATTCCGAAGTGTTTTAGAAGAAATGCAGAATCAAGAAAAATTAAAGTAAAAACTACATGCAAATCTTTGTTTCTTTCTTCTCTTTTTCTGCCTGTCTGTTGGATTTGCTAACCAGCTGTTCGCATGCGTTTCTACACCTTTGCTCTGCCTGAACTATCCTAGTAGCATTAACGTCAATTTCTAATTGACCTACATGTATATACCAATAATTCCATTTACTTATGTCAATTAGCTCTGGTTTTGCAATACATGTAACGTAAACTGTAACCAGTGTATATTAATCAGAAGTGTAGTGTTCAAAGCATGTTTTGCGAAGTTATGCTAAATGTAGTACTTCGTCAACATTAATATCAATATTGGCTATGCGCTTTGGTTCAACTTTCAAATCTGTACTCTGTCGACTCTTTCTTATCTAAATACAATACTAATATACAATAACATATATATTTTTACCGACATTTACAATTACGAGTGTATTTCGGTTTTAATCTAATTTTATGATTTCCATTTATTGGGATTTCACATATCATATTACAATAATTATATCATGCAAAATATCATTAATCAGACGATATTTAAGGGACAACCAAAACATGACACCAACAAAGTTGTAGTAAATGTATTGGAAAATTACATGTTATATTTGTAAGTCTATTTTCTATCATATGTTTGCCCTCATTTACAAATGGGACAAAGGAAACATGTAGCATTACAGTTTTAATGTAAAGAAAGACGAGTCATGTAGGCTATATTGGTGTACTGTTTCGTAGGGTGTCCCTGCCACAGATCTTAAAAGTTTTCCCCGATGAAGTGGCCGATGAGTTCCGACAGGCCGATAAGACATTCACCGTTTTTATGCCAGCGGACGAAGCGTTCCTGTACTTATCATACTATGAGTCCGTGACGCTTAACAACATGGGGAATACGTCAGAAAAATACGAGGTAAGTTTAACGAAAAGTAGAAAACATAGGCAGAATCAAGAATGAAGGCTTCGCATGTTTATGAGTTGGACATATAAAAGATATCCCTTTTATGAAACGTGCTAAAGACGCCAACATTTCTTGGGTATACGTATGTGTATTATATTACATCTTTGCCTAGAATGACCATTATTAAAAATGCATAATTTATTTGTACATTTCTTAAATCATTGCAGTACCATTGTTTTTTCATAATGCGCAACAAATTGCTATTGTTACTTCCTGAAACGTTTTTAGGGTCTCGTTTTCTTCTGACATTTTCTGGTGCAATTTATCTATTTCATTTCAGATTCTTGGTCGACACGTTATCAATGGTAGTATACTGACCTTCCAGCATTTAGTAGATATGAAGGACAAAGTTATATCAGATTCGAATGTTACTGTCAGACATACAGAACCGACAGGTAAGCACATTAAGAAGCTCTGTTTAGCAGAGTTTACAATCTATATTAAAAACTAAACTCAAATAAAACATTGAGAAATGCATTGCTTATTTTACTGACTTTGTAAAATAATGTAGAGACAATAATGAATGTTGATGTTTACTTCAGATTGTCCCGTCAACCGTTCATGTGATGGGGTGTTATTCCTTGAGTGGAATGGAATAAGCTCCAAAGTGATTCAAGCAAACATTCTAGGGACTAATGGAATCATTCACGTTCTAGATCACGTGCTATTTAAGGCGGAGGAACCAACCACAGTGAAGCCCCCTCCCACAGCACCCTCCTCCATCAATTCATGTAACATTGTTCAGCTGAACTCATACCTGCTTACCGTTCTTATAATGTTAAGTATTATGATTGTTAGAAGGTGACCTTTGAATCGAATCAACCACAATTGTATCAGTCCCACGTATCTGGAAATTGAGTGAATGTACGTCACATGCTGTACAACAGCCACGGGTGCAGAGATATAGAGAAAATGAGATAGAGAAAGAAATAGAGAAAAGTGATCATTCTGATTGAGATAACAGCGAGAAAGATGAGAAAGAGATGGCAAAAGGAGAGAAAGAGATGGACAAGGAAGGAAAGAGAGAGAATAAGAGTGAGATAAAAGAAAAAGAGAGAGAGAGAGATAGACAGAGAAAGAAAGAAGAGAGAGAATGAAAGAGAGAGTAGTTTATCATACAAATGAGATTTATATGAGATTAATATGAAAGTGTCTAGAAGAGAAAGTGTTTTATTCATATTCCAATAGCTTCAGGCAGCAGTGTATAAGAGGATATTTACCGCACGTTTTCTAGGGTAGTGAGGAGTATTAACGATTCTGTGAAATCTTGATGTTTATCTTAGTTATTTGTCGATATATATCTTTGTTAAAATTTGTATAATAAATTGTTGATTATTATCCACTACTTAAATAATTCAATGCCATAACTTTCATTCTGTTTAGCAAAAGGAAAAAACAGGCTGACGAGGTTCTCCTTAACCATATTTTGGATTGACAGTACTGTTTATTGACGAACTCTGATCTAAACTTAGACACATTCCGTTCCATGTTTGTTTTCTGTGCCCCTGAATTGTGTTATCTTCGACTTTCAATGCTCTGTGACTATAGAACAAACTTTACTCAAACAAACGGGCATCTTTATCATGTATTTCTCTTCTTATGATGTTGTGAAACCTAAACGAAAATTTACACACGGAAAAAGACGAAACAGAAAACTTAGAAACAGAGCTAGAATACATCGTACCCTCAGAAATCTACTAATTACTGCACGCAACAGCGGCAGACACGATCTGCTTTATGCTCTCTCATCAGTTCAGCAGTTCACTTGAAATCTATCTTGGATGGAGAATATCATTGTCGCATTCGCACAGAATAAACCTTATCCTGTTATTAAAAACATTTCCCCTAAAAGAAGATTCATAAAAATTCCATTTATTAACAAAGGTTTCGATTTTCTTAACATCTCCAATATTTTTCGGGACCATCGCGTACAAAGTACTATTCCTCAATATTTTGAGAATTTAGAACCTCCTCTTATTTGTTACAAGTATACGAAACTTATTCGAAATTTCGTATTTAACTACAATAAAGTAACATCAGATCCTAAAATACTAGAATCAAATCCTGCTTCTTGAGAATGTGCAACATCTGAATACCTATATAAACCAGCTGGCCATATTGTTACAAGTGACTTTTCAATCATCCAGGACCAGCAGTTCCGCAGTCTTCTAAAAAAAGGACCTAAGTATAGAATCCCATCCAAGATAGATATTTGTCATTTACTAAATGTCGCGAAGTACTAAAGGAAGCCTTCGATAACTATACCAAAGGATATTGTATGACTGGAAAAACCTCATTTTTGATATTACTAATATTCGAATAGATAACATCCACAAAAATCTTCCTCTTTTTGAAAATCCAAGTTCTAAATCTGAAAAATATTTCAAATCCAAATAACGTGATTTACATGACAAATAGTTCTTCGCTCCTAATCATTTGTTACTACATATAAACTTTAGTTTCGGAACTTTCGTCTACAAATACTTATATCAAAAGCAATGAAAGTGTCGCTAACTTTTTAGGCAAACATAACAGTGACAATGACAAATATGGATAATTAACATATCCCTATATACAGCACAAAATCGATAATTCGGAAAATCATAAACCGAGGGCATACAAAATCAGGATACAACAGGAACCAAAGCAAACAAACAAAAACCTCCACCACATGAAAAGAAGCGAACTCCCGAAATGGGAGTGAGACCAGATACCCAGGAAGAGTCAGCATCTCCTGCTTGCATGCAACATCCGTCGCTTCAATTCGGTAGAATTGTCAAATCCAGTTACTTAATTCTTCATTCATCATCCCTATTTCTAAATTGGATCTTCCTACAATATACTGCATACCAAAATTGCACAAGTCTCCTTACAAATGAGTTAGCGAAGATCCTGACGATAATCTCAACAGCACACACAATAGAGCACAAAATTAAGCATCGACGGACCCCTAGCAAGTTTCGATACATTGCTAAATCAGGAACTAAAATTTTGTCCAGAAATCTGACATCAGCACTCACGGCAATAAAGGAACACATAGCTAAAAATTCAGGGGATGTAAATCACAAACTGAAATCTAGAAATTTTCAAGCCAATATAATTTCTTCATCCGACTTTTCAAATATGTACACCACGCTTCCTCACGACAAAATTAATGATAAATTTCCAAACTCATTAAATGGTGCTATAATCGAGAGGGGAAAACTTATATTTGTACATCTAAATCAAAGGGTTTCTTTTCCGCTAAAAAATATAAATCATACAAATCATGGACATGTAGTGACCTTTGTACTGTTTTGTCCATCCTCTTGGACAACATTTATGTAAGATTTAGCGAGAATCTCTACAAGCAAGAAGTAGGGATATCTCTCTTATATCATCAGTAGGTCACTTGAGAATGAAGTAGTAGTGGTACTGTAGAGAGGATGCCTTAAATATGTATTCAACAAACAGTGAATGAAAGTCAAATGCCCGAAATCATAACCAAATGGCTTGTAAATTTTGAAAAATTAGTCTTGGATAGTTACAGAGCAAGTTTGACTTTCGTCACGCTTGACTTATTTTTCGAGGAGTTATGCCCCTTGATGACTTTGAAAATTCAGTTTTTGTCAGTTTTCCGGACTTTTTTCTGCAACGGATGGAGATATTTAGATGAAATTTGATACACAGCTTGGTCTTGGATAGTTACAGAGCAAGTTTGACTTTCGTCGCGCTTGACCTATTTTTCGAGGAGTTATGCCCCTTGATGACTTGGAAAATTCTGTTTTGGTCAGTTTTCCGGACTTTTTTCTGCAACGGATGGAGATATTTAGATGAAATTTGATACACAGCTTTGTCTTGGATAGTTACAGAGCAAGTTTGACTTTCGTCGCGCTTGACCTATTTTTCGAGGAGTTATGCCCCTTGATGACTTGGAAAATTCTGTTTTGGTCAGTTTTCCGGACTTTTTCCTGCAACAGATGGAGATATTCAGATGAAATTTGATACACAGCTTGGTCTTGGATAGTTACAGAGCAAGTTTGACTTTCGTCACGCTTGACCAATTTTTCGAGGAGTTATGCCCCTTGATGACTTGGAAAATTCTGTTTTGGTCAGTTTTCCGGACTTTTTTCTGCAACAGATGTAGATATTCAGATGAAATTTGATACACAGCTTGGTCTTGGATAGTTACAGAGCAAGTTTGACTTTCGTCACGCTTAACCTATTTTTCGAAGAGTTATGCCCCTTGATGACTTGGAAAATTCTGTTTTGGTCAGTTTTCCGGACTTTTTTCTGCAACAGATGGAGATATTCAGATGAAATTTGACACACAGCTTGGTCTTGGATAGTTACAGAGCAAGTTTGACTTTCGTCACGTTTGACCTATTCTTCGAGGAGTTATGCCCCTTGATGTCTTGGAAAATTCAGTTTTTGTCAGTTTTCCGGACTTTTTTCTGCAACAGATGGAGATATTCAGATGAAATTTAATACACAGCTTGGTCTTGGATAGTTACAGAGCAAGTTTGACAGTCATCACCCTTAACCTCTTTTCGAGGAGTTATGTCCCTTGATGACTGGGAAAATTCAGTTTTTGTCAGTTTTCCGGACTTTTGTCTGCGACATATAGAAATATTCAGGTGAAAATTTGATACATAGCTTGGTCTTGGATAGTTACAGAGCAAGTTTAACTTTCGTCACGCTTGATCATTTTTCGAGGAGTTATGCCCCTTGATGACTTGGAAAATTCAATTTTTGTCAGTTTTCCGGACTTTTTCCTGCAACAAAGAAAGATATTCAGGTGAAATTTGATACTCAGCTTAGTCTTGGATAGTTACAGAGCAAATTCGACTTTTGTCACGCTTGACCTATTTTTCGAGGAGTTATGCCCCTTGATGACTTGCACAATTCAGTTTTGTCAGTTTTCCGGACTTTTTTCTGCAACAAATAGTGATATTCAGGTAAAATTTGACTCTCAGCTTAGTCTTGGATAGTTACAGAGCAAGTTCAACTTTCGTCACGCTTGACCTCTTTTTCGAATCGATAAAGCAGATAAAACCTCAGAACTGAGCTGCACAGACAGTAAGTTTAATTAAAACTCATGTTTAATTGAAGAGTAATTCATAGGCAGAGTTGCAGGACATAAATATATGCCGCCGGTAGGGGACTTATATCGCTCAGCGATCATAACATTTTATGTTTATTGTTTCATTCTAAGTGTATGGTGTATAATGTTACATTTACTTGTCATTTGTTTAGTTTTATTCAGTACTGTGCGTTTCTTCGAAAATAATGTTTACTATCAAACGATGCAGATTTCATAGAATATATAAATGTCGAAACAATGAGACATGTGCAAATAGTTTTTACATGTAACTGTTCTCTTATATTTCCAAAATACACAAGTTTGAAGGTAATTGTGCACACAAGATATACACGAAAATGTTCAAAGCATCAATTAAAGTATATATTATACATACAGTGAGGAAAATACTCCTTATAACATTGTTTACATAACCTTGGAAAACGCAATTGACTTTTTAAGGTAATTAATTCAACAACAGTTGGAAAGAACATGATGCTTTAGATGTACGTATCAAAGCCGAATTGTAATCTGACAATGTAACATCAATATAATGACTTCTACTGTGACAAACTATCACCATCAGTAACACCTTTAGTTTGACGCAAAAAGGTGTTTTCAATAAGTATAAAAACTACGGTTGTCCATCCAGGGAGAGGTTTGGTGCCCGTCATGGCGGGCTGCACATCGCGCACCTTGCGGCGAGTGTTGCTCCTTACTATATTTATCCTGATTTGTATACTTGCATACGATGAATGTGAAGCCAGATTTAGAAGAGGTAAATTATTTCTGTTCAACGATTCTTGATTATTGACAAACAAGATTCCAGTCTTTTTATTTAGCATGTGATTCCGCTCACCAACAGTGCACTAATGTAGCGTATACCTTGGAAACCAGTACTTCGAAAAATCTAAATTTAGTAAGAAGTTTATTAGACAATGTTGCTGAAACATCTTTAGATAATTTTTAACAAATTTAAATCAAATTTTCAAAATTGACTTGTGAGAGACAAGGAGGAAATACCAAATATGACGACGATCATGAAGCAATTCTTAACAAATTTGAGTTTTTGTGAATTTATAATGAATCGTGCCCTGACTTTGCTGCACTTAAGATGAGTAATAAAAGCAAAATCATCACTAAAACCAATATTCTGATATTCGAATTTTTTTTTCAAATAAACATCATTCACTGAAACGATTCCCTTAAAGTAAAAAGGGAAATGATTTTGTATTATGTGTATTTTCATACAGGTAGATTTGGTGTAAGAAGGGGCTTCCGTGGGTTTAGAGGTAGACGTTCTTTTAGAGTATCTCATCGACGAGTAAGAAATGTTCGCTTCAGACGTTCAAGAAGCTTTAGGCGACCAGTTATTAGGAGAAGTTTCAGACGTCCGCGTATAAGGCGTCCTGTAAGACGGATACGTATAAGTCGTCCAACGATCAGACGTCGATTTGTTCGTGTCTGACGTCCAGTGAGAAGATTTGTACGACCTAGTAGAAGAATACGCTTTGTACGACCAAGAAGAAAAGTACGTCGTATAAGAAGAATACGATTTGTACGACCTAGCAGAAGAGTGCGGCGTGTAAGAAGAGTACGATTTGTACGACCTAGTAGAAGAGTGCGGCGTGTAAGAAGAGTACGGTTTGTACGACCTAGTAGAAGAGTTCGGCGTGTAAGAAGAGTTCGATTTGTACGACCTAGTAGAAGAGTGCGGCGTGTAAGAAAAATACGCTTTGTTCGTCCTAGCAGAAGAGTACGTCGTGTAGGAAGAATACGACTTATACGCCGAATCAGAATACCAGTAAGACGACAAAGACTTATCAGGCGTTCTAGGATAAGGCGACCAGTACGCAGAATTCGATTACGACGCATAAGGAAAATACGAATTGTACACCCAAGAAAGAGAGTACGCATAAGACGTCTCAAACCTCCAAGACCCGTACTTCCACCTCCTCCACAACTGCCTCCTCTACCACCACCACAACCACCTCCTCAACCACCAGAGCCCCCACAACCACCCCCTCCACCACCACAACCTCCTCAACCACCAGAGCCCCCACAACCACCTGAGCCTCCACAGCCACCACCACAACCTCCTCAACCACCAGAGCCCCCACAACAACCAGAGCCTCCACAACCACCCCCTCCACCACCCCCTCCATCACCCCCTCCACCACCGCAACCTCCTCAACCACCAGAGCCTCCACAACCACCCCCTCCACCACCGCAACCTCCTCAACCACCAGAGCCTCCACAACCACCACCTCCTCCACCACCACAACCTCCTCAACCACCAGAGCCTCCACAACCACCCATTCCACCACCAGCACACCCTGAGCCTCCTGAGGAACCTCAACCTGAACAGCCTCAACCGCCTGCTCAGCCGCCCGATCAACCACCTCCACCTCCACAACCTGAAGATTCTTTTCCACCATCTGATGCAACTCAATCGACACAATCAATACCAACACCTCCTCCACCACCCCAAACTCCTGAATCACCACAACCTCCGCAAAATCCCCCGTCATCACCACCATTTTTTCCACCAATAGATGAACCGCTGCCTCCACAAGGCTCAGGAGGATGTACAGACGTTTGTGGCGCAAATGCATCATGTAATAGTAGCTTTGGTAAATGTGTCTGTCTACCAGGATTTGAAGGAGACCCCATACAAGGGTGTGTGGCTATAAAAAGTGAGTTATCTATAAATTTCGTGATTTTCTTTAATTCATAAATCAAATATAGTATTCATCATTTTAAAGAATTAACGTAGTAGAAACATACGTTACGGTAAACTCAATATGAATTAAATATGTGACTGTTTCAGAACCATGTGATCACCCATGCGGAGAGCATGCGCACTGCGATAATGGATCATGCGTTTGTGATGATCATTGCCATGGTGATCCATATACACACTGTGAAGAGGACATCAATTCTAGTATGTATGGTTAAAATGTAAACGGAATGAAGAAATCAAAGCTGATATATTCGGACACAAGTAATTTACATACAATGAAACAACACGTCGTTTTCAGATTTGATTACGACTTTTTCTAAAAGGCGCGCTACGCTATTCAAAGCTGATAAATATTCGAAACGGATATTTCAATACACAAACAAGTAGCTGTATAACATTTTAATATTTTTCTCTCGAATTATTATCTCGAACATTGTTAGTAGGAGGGATGACTGAAACCTTTCTTCAAAGATCATGCAAACAAAAATGTTAAATTTTCATACTTTATAAACGGTGTAATACATTTACAAAGAATGAATCTTATAGAAAAATCAAAATTCAATGTTCAAATGAAATTCAATGTGAAAATACTACGTTTAAAAGGACGCTTACGTGATATTTGCCTGTATATTGTATAACTGTGTATAGCCCTGGGAACAACCCTCCGTGAGTTTGTATCTTGGCCGTTCCTGTATATTGTATAATTGTGTATAGCCTTAGTAACAACTCTCCGTGAGTTTGTATTTTGGCCGTGCGTGTTTTGGAGAGTCTACGGTTGCTTCGAGTTTTTTTAAGTAGGGTAAGAAGTGGTACGAGTATGGAACGAGTGAGTAAACACAAGTCGCACGTACGGTTCAAACGGTAATCGCATGCATCAAATGTTGCGCATGCATAAGTGAATTGCAGTGCTTTGATCGTGCGTGCAACTATGATCTCCGCACGGCTTCTACTTTATCTTCATGCTGTAAAAGCACGGGGCCCTAATTCCCTCACATTATTCAGTACTTTCTAAATAAATAAGTAATTCATCTATTTTTAGTAGAGCCAGCTACAATGAATTCCGTTAAGGAAATTTGTTTTTTTCTCTCAAGATGCTTTTTTGTGAAACTGTTTTCATGCTTCTATAATTTATGAATTTCTGTTCACAAAATGTTGTCGAAATTTCTGAAATGTGGGTCCTGCAGTATCATATCTCACCCATCCGGCTACGTCTTTCGGTATTTTTGACATAACTCCTCTCACAGTTTTTGGCCATATTTATCATTGTTTGAATTGAGGATCACTGATGAGGGTAAAGTAGCCGAAACGTGCATGTCTGGTCCATGCTGCAAAAAATATGTACTCAAAAACTTTACATTAATAGGCATATTTACATTTTCTGAAGGCATTTGATTGAAGCCACGTGATTCGGATTATTCAGTTATTGAGTCGCGCACTCTTTGCAATGTGTAAATGCAAAAAAAAACTAAAATCAAAAATGAAAACTAGAGGGCGCTACTAAAATATATTAAGCTGAGTCTGAAAATCTCTTTGGGTTAAAAAACAATAGATGCATCACTGATAGGGATTTAATATCCCCAAACGAAATACGTGTCTTGTGAATTAAAATTGGTTGGAAGTTTTATTAAACAAGAGCCCCAAGGGGCACAACGCTCACCTGATACCCATGCACGCTCTTATTGACATACTGACATTGAATACTGATAGTGCCAGTACCAGGATTTTAGCCCACAACCTTTCTAAAAAGATTTTTGCCGGATGCAGAGAAGTGTTTTTTTCAGACAACCTTTAAAAGTACAAAAAAGAAAAAAATAGTCACATTTCAAAACAATAACTTTTTTACTGATTTGAAAAAAAAAAAACCGGATAAAGTGGTCCAACGTCATATGCCCAGCTAGTATAGTTCAATTATGCAACATCAAAAATAAAATCATATTGTAAAATTCCACATTAATGTGCAGCAGAAAAAGAATAAAACAATGAAATGATTTCACAAATTAAGTTTATTTAAAATTGAACACAAAACCTTTCATTATTGATAGCTAGCATGCCAGAAATTATAAAGCCTGTGTTTGTGAAACGAGAATGCCCCCGGCGGCATCTTTGTTAGTATAAACGCCATTTTCTGTTAAGTATGTGAGAGGTCAGGGTCAGCGTAATATTGGTATCAATGGAAAGATCTTGTCACAAGGAATACACATGTACAATATGAAAGCCCTATCACTAACCATTCAAAAGTTATGCCCAATGTTAAAGTTTTTGAGAAGTACGTGAAAGGTCAAGGTTATGGTCATGAGGTCAAAAATTTTGGTAAATACACATGTGAAATATGAAACCTCTATCACCAGCTTCCATTCAAAAGTTATGCCCAATGTTGAAGTTTTTCGGAAAACAGACAGACAAACAGACAGACGGACAGGCCAAAAACTATATGCTCCCGAATCTTTTATTCCAGGGGCATAAAAAACAAAGATTTTTCAGTTTTGCCTTTATTCACTGAAATCTATGAATTATGCTTTTGAATAGTATTGATTTCATCTCAAATACATGAAACGTACAGTTAAAATCGTTTTGATCCAATATTCATCAATTCAAGTGAGTTGTGCAGAAAGTGTGCCAGTTTGTTTTCCAAAAAAGCAGTGTATGTTGTATGACCCAGTGAAGCCATTTGAACAAATAATTTTCAGTAAATATGCTGAAATGCGACGCTTCTTGCCTATGCATATTTCAACAGGCGAGAAGGAGCGTCGCATTTCAACATACGCTGTTCAACAACTCAAGTGGTTTCTCTAGGTTTCGCAGTTTGAAACAAATTAAAAGGCCCATGAAATTGTTAAGCTTGTCCAACTAGCAGACCTACGACATCGTTATTTACTGTTAACTAATTGTACACGGACAAGTTGTTAGCGGAGAGAGTTCATGAAATGTATCGGTTGCATTGGATTTGCCGACAAGAAGTTATTTGGTCCGATAAAAACTCATCATGTATCTATTATTTGATCAGATAAAAATTCCCAAATGTCTTAACACAGGATCCTGTCGTTTTATGAGAGAAAATGTTTTAGTATTCACAACCTCAGGCCTCTGTGTTCCTCTTAGAAATATTATACATACAAGATGACGAACACAGTGGCATAAAGTTGTGAATAATAATTTATTTTCTCTATTAAAACATTACAGCTTCTGTGGTCCAACATTTCATTGGAAGATTTCAGGAACTCTGAACGGAATTATTTATTTTCAAGAATTTCAGATATTAAATGTCCTATGCATTCTCAAAATCCAGAGGAAGAGATTACTCATTAGACGTTTCTTCAAGAAATCAGTCCGTAAATTACTTCATACTGCATACCAATACTGCATACCAAAACTGCACAAGTCTCCTTACAAATTTCGATATATTGCTAATTCTAGCAACTGCTCAACTACAATTTTGTCTAGAAATCTGACGTCAGCACTCACGGTGATAAAGGAACACGTTGCAAAATATTGTGAAACTGTTCTAAACAGGAATGATGTAAACTTATTTTGGTCTATTAAAAATTCAGGGGATGTGATTGACAAAATGAAATCGAGAAATTTTCAAGCCAATTCGATTTCTTCGTACGACTTTTCAAATATGTACACCACGCTTCCTCACGATAAGATTAATGATCAATTGTCCAAACTCATTAAATGGTGCTTTAACCGAGAGGGTAACTTATATTTGTACATCTGAATCAAAGGGTTTCTTTTCCAATACAGAATACAAATCATATAAATCATGGACATGTAGTAACATTTGTATTGCCTTGTCCTTTCTTTTTGACAACATTTATGTAAGATTTGGTGAGAATCTCTACAAGCAGGTTGTAGGGATCCCTATGGGTACTAATTGTGCGCCTCTTGTTGCAGATTTATTTTTATTCACGTATGAAAAAGAATTTATCCAAAATCTTCAAAAACAAAGAAAACATGATGATGTGAAATGTTTCAATGGTACTTCTAGGTACCTGGATGATATCCTTACTATCGACAATCCTGTTTTTGAAAAGTATAAAAATGTCATTTATCCACAGGAACTGACTCTAAACAAGGCGAACGTCACAAACACAGAAACACCATTTTTGGACCTGAATATCAAAATTATTAATGGAGAGATTCATACAAGGGTGTATGACAAAAGAGATGACTTTGGATTCAATATAGTAAATTTTCCCTGGCTTGACGGTGATGTTCCTAGATTACCGTCTTATGGTATCTACATTTCGCAGCTCATCCGGTATGCTAGAGCATGTACTGATGTTTTGGATTTTCATGATAGAAATTTACAAATAACAAAGAAACTTTTAGGTCAAGGTTTTCGCTTTCACAAACTTGTCAAGACATTCTGGAAATTTTACAAAAATTATTGTCAACTTCTTTTGAAGTTCGGACCCATACAAGCTATAGAGTATATTACTTTGGGTATTTCGCAACCTGCATTTTATGGTGACATGATCAACAAAATTAGAAGGATCAAAGGTAGACAGAATTACTATCGAAAATGCGTCAGAATCATCAAACGCCTCTTATACCGTGGATATGATCCTAATGTCACCAGACGGACACTAGGCTTGGTACTTGACCAATCTACAGTCTTGTACCAGCGCATCCTTAATACTTGCACGCTGACTGACTGTGACGACGGGACTCCATGACGGGCCCTGTCCAAACCTCTTTAGAGAAGACAGGGCCCCGACCACCTGTCCTCTCTGAATGTCAGTCGGACTCCTCGGGTGATAACATACATTAGCTCGCTACAGCCGGCAGAGCACAGGTCGTATTACGCATGCCCTCTTTTTATATCTATTTACATATTCATCTGTGTTGCTTGGGCCCCTGCGTTTTGCGGTCTTGTTTGTGTGTGGTCATCTGACAGTGAGGAGGTTGTTTTACACCACAATTGTACGTTCTTCGAGACCTCTGGGTAATCGGAATAGTGGGAGGGTTGTGCGCACGTAATCCAGGATAACCACACCGTCTGCTACTGACGAGGCAGATGGCCGTCCTAAGTCGGCACCGTTTACCCATTGGTCTCGTTGGTTTATGTGTAGTCATTTGTGTTTTATGTTTTTCTGTGATTTGACGTTCATTGTACTACTGCGTCTCTTTCTGTGCGTGTCATTTTTGTGTTTTACACTGGGTGTTTTGGGAGGTTGCTGTTGATGCTGCAACTAGGTGTTGTTGGAGATCCCCTCCTTTCTTTCATCTAAGGGAGTCTAAGACAGAGGAAATTCGAGCAAACTTTATACATGATATATGCAAGTGTTCCAAGTACATGAATGATAACCATTATGAAAGTGTTCCAAGTATAAAAAACTATTCCGTTTGCACTGTATATCCTGAAATGTATCGCAGTACTACTTTGCGGTTTGTATTGCAATGAAGCGCCTAGCGGAATACGATGCGTCTTGGGGACGAAGATGAATTAATGCATATCTAGGTCATTATCTAGATCATTGTCCAGGTCATTATCTAGGTCATTGTCCTGTCAAATAGTTCCGATTATTTTCTTATTATTTTCAACAATTGGTGGAAAATACACACAATGTTTATCTTTAATTGTCTTCCCGTGATTGTTTACTAGATAGATGAAATAAAATTCTGAATATAGTTTAAAGTGTGTGAGACATCTACATGTGTGGAAGAATGCGTGTGAAAATGGGTCCTCAGATCATAAAATTCGAATAATTCCGGTCCGGAACCAGGTGCATGGCTTTGAAAAATATTTAAAAAGTTGTGTACTTTTAATCTTCACGGCATTTTTTTTTGTGATTCAAATAAAATTTCTTCATTCAAAAGTAGTATCAATGTGTTTAACCCGGTGCGATTTGAGAATTTTTCTCCTATTTTTGGTAAGAAAACATACATTATACCTATGTACAATCTTAAAAAATATTCCTTAAAAATCCAAAAGTGGATATCTTGACAAAATTCTTTCACTTGAAGGGTACCATGCATGAGTACCTCATACCTACAAAATGTCATGACAATCTGAAGAGTGGTTATAGAAAAGAAGCAGAAAATGTATGAAAATCACCCCCCCCCCTTCCTTTTTACATAAGAAAAAAATTCATAAAAAAATAAAAAAAATAAAATTTAAGCATAAAATACATATCAAAGCATTCAGTAAGTTATATATGATAAATATGCAGTAAATGAGTGTGTAAAATCATACACTTATTGAGTTATTTAAAGAAATAGTGCAAAAATTTGCATTTCTGGCTAAGTCCGAAGAGACGTCAAAAAAAGCGTCAAAAATTTGACTTCAGAGTGGAACCAAAAATAACAACACTTCTTAAGACATCTCTGTAGATCATTCTGATGCTTTCAGTTTGTCGATACGTGCTTCCGTTCTGAAGAAGAAGTTTGTCAAGGGAGGGTACCCCCCGTGACCTACTTTTGCCTGTGGTGGCGCCACCTGTTGAGGGATCCGGACGAAAAACAACAACACTTGTAGGGGATCATTAGTACTTTATACCTACCAAGTTTCATCAAAATCCCTTAAGCCATTCTTGAGAAGAAGTTGAAAATGTGAAAAGTTTACGACAGACACACGACACACGACAGACGACACACGACGGACGACGGACGCCGGACGGATCGCTATGACAATAGCTCACTAGAGCCTTTGGCTCAGGTGAGCTAATAAGGGAAAAAAATTTGTTGGGGTCCTGCCGGGGTTTGGAGCCACTTCCCATTGGTCCATTGGGCATGGAAAACATACATTATACCTATGTAACAATCTTAAAAAATATTCCTTAAAAATCCAAAAGTGGATATCTTGACAAAATTCTTTCACTTGAAGGGTACCATGCATGAGTACCTCATACCTACAAAATGTCATGACAATCTGAAGAGTGGTTTATAGAAAAGAAGCAGAAAATGTATGAAAATCACCCCCCTTCCTTTTTACATAAGAAAAAAATTCATAAAAAAATAAAAAAATAAAATTTAAGCATAAAATACATATCAAAGCATTCAGTAAGTTATATATGATAAATATGCAGTAAATGAGTGTGTAAAATCATACACTTATTGAGTTATTTAAAGAAATAGTGCAAAAATTTGCATTTCTGGCTAAGTCCGAAGAGACGTCAAAAAAAGCGTCAAAAATTTGACTTCAGAGTGGAACCAAAAATAACAACACTCCTTAAGACATCTCTGTAGACCATCCTGATGCTTTCAGTTTGTCGATACGTGCTTCCGTTCTGAAGAAGAAGTTTGTCAAGGGAGGGTACCCCCCGTGACTTACTTTTGCCTGTGGTGGCGCCACCTGTTGAGGGATCCGGACGAAAAACAACAACACTTGTAGGGGATCATTAGTACTTTATACCTACCAAGTTTCATCAAAATCCCTTAAGCCATTCTTGAGAAGAAGTTGAAAATGTGAAAAGTTTACAACAGACACACGACACACGACACACGACACACGACGGACGACGGACGACGGACGCCGGACAGATCGCTATGACAATAGCTCACTAGAGCCTTTGGCTCAGGTGAGCTAATATGGGAAAAAAATTTGTTGGGGTCCTGCCGGGGTTTGGAGCCACTTCCCATTGGTCCATTGGGCATGGAAAACATACATTGTACAATCTTAAAAAATATTCCTTAAAAATCCAAAAGTGGATATCTTGACAAAATTCTTTCACTTGAAGGGTACCATGCATGAGTACCTCATACCTACAAAATGTCATGACAATCTGAAGAGTGGTTATAGAAAAGAAGCAGAAAATGTATGAAAATCACCCCCCCCTTCCTTTTTACATAAGAAAAAAATTCATAAAAAAATAAAAAAATAAAATTTAAGCATAAAATACATATCAAAGCATTCAGTAAGTTATATATGATAAATATGCAGTAAATGAGTGTGTAAAATCATACACTTATTGAGTTATTTAAAGAAATAGTGCAAAAATTTGCATTTCTGGTTAATTCCGAAGAGACGTAAAAAAAAGCGTCAAAAATTTGACTTCAGAGTGGAACCAAAAATAACAACACTTCTTAAAACATCTCTGCAGATCATCCTGATGCTTTCAGTTTGTCGATACGTGCTTCCGTTCTGAAGAAGAAGTTTGTCAAGGGAGGGTACCCCCCGTGACCTACTTTTGCCTGTGGTGGCGCCACCTGTTGAGGGATCCGGACGAAAAACAACAACACTTGTAGGGGATCATTAGTACTTTATACCTACCAAGTTTCATCAAAATCCCTTAAGCCATTCTTGAGAAGAAGTTGAAAATGTGAAAAGTTTACGACAGACACACGACAGACGACACACGACACACGACGGACGCCGGACGGATCGCTATGACAATAGCTCACTAGAGCCTTTGGCTCAGGTGAGCTAATAAGGGAAAAAAATTTGTTGGGGTCCTGCCGGGGTTTGGAGCCACTTCCCATTGGTCCATTGGGCATGGAAAACATACATTATACCTATGTACAATCTTAAAAAATATTCCTTAAAAATCCAAAAGTGGATATCTTGACAAAATTCTTTCACTTGAAGGGTACCATGCATGAGTACCTCATACCTACAAAATGTCATGACAATCTGAAGAGTGGTTATAGAAAAGAAGCAGAAAATGTATGAAAATCACCCCCCCCCTTCCTTTTTACATAAGAAAAAAATTCATAAAAAAATAAAAAAAATAAAGTTTAAGCATAAAATACATATCAAAGCATTCAGTAAGTTATATATGATAAATATGCAGTAAATGAGTGTGTAAAATCATACACTTATTGAGTTATTTAAAGAAATAGTGCAAAAATTTGCATTTCTGGCTAAGTCCGAAGAGACGTCAAAAAAAGCGTCAAAAATTTGACTTCAGAGTGGAACCAAAAATAACAACACTTCTTAAGACATCTCTGTAGATCATTCTGATGCTTTCAGTTTGTCGATACGTGCTTCCGTTCTGAAGAAGAAGTTTGTCAAGGGAGGGTACCCCCCGTGACCTACTTTTGCCTGTGGTGGCGCCACCTGTTGAGGGATCCGGACGAAAAACAACAATACTTGTAGGGGATCATTAGTACTTTATACCTACCAAGTTTCATCAAAATCCCTTAAGCCATTCTTGAGAAGAAGTTGAAAATGTGAAAAGTTTACGACAGACACACGACACACGACAGACGACACACGACACACGACGGACGACGGACGCCGGACGGATCGCTATGACAATAGCTCACTAGAGCCTTTGGCTCAGGTGAGCTAATAAGGGAAAAAAATTTGTTGGGGTCCTGCCGGGGTTTGGAGCCACTTCCCATTGGTCCATTGGGCATGGAAAACATACATTATACCTATGTAACAATCTTAAAAAATATTCCTTAAAAATCCAAAAGTGGATATCTTGACAAAATTCTTTCACTTGAAGGGTACCATGCATGAGTACCTCATACCTACAAAATGTCATGACAATCTGAAGAGTGGTTTATAGAAAAGAAGCAGAAAATGTATGAAAATCACCCCCCCTTCCTTTTTACATAAGAAAAAAATTCATAAAAAAATAAAAAAATAAAATTTAAGCATAAAATACATATCAAAGCATTCAGTAAGTTATATATGATAAATATGCAGTAAATGAGTGTGTAAAATCATACACTTATTGAGTTATTTAAAGAAATAGTGCAAAAATTTGCATTTCTGGCTAAGTCCGAAGAGACGTCAAAAAAAGCGTCAAAAATTTGACTTCAGAGTGGAACCAAAAATAACAACACTTCTTAAGACATCTCTGTAGATCATCCTGATGCTTTCAGTTTGTCGATACGTGCTTCCGTTCTGAAGAAGAAGTTTGTCAAGGGAGGGTACCCCCCGTGACTTACTTTTGCCTGTGGTGGCGCCACCTGTTGAGGGATCCGGACGAAAAACAACAACACTTGTAGGGGATCATTAGTACTTTATACCTACCAAGTTTCATCAAAATCCCTTAAGCCATTCTTGAGAAGAAGTTGAAAATGTGAAAAGTTTACAACAGACACACGACAGACGACAGACGACACACGACGGACGACGGACGACGGACGCCGGACAGATCGCTATGACAATAGCTCACTAGAGCCTTTGGCTCAGGTGAGCTAATATGGGAAAAAAATTTGTTGGGGTCCTGCCGGGGTTTGGAGCCACTTCCCATTGGTCCATTGGGCATGGAAAACATACATTGTACAATCTTAAAAAATATTCCTTAAAAATCCAAAAGTGGATATCTTGACAAAATTCTTTCACTTGAAGGGTACCATGCATGAGTACCTCATACCTACAAAATGTCATGACAATCTGAAGAGTGGTTATAGAAAAGAAGCAGAAAATGTATGAAAATCACCCCCCTTCCTTTTTACATAAGAAAAAAATTCATAAAAAAATAAAAAAATAAAATTTAAGCATAAAATACATATCAAAGCATTCAGTAAGTTATATATGATAAATATGCAGTAAATGAGTGTGTAAAATCATACACTTATTGAGTTATTTAAAGAAATAGTGCAAAAATTTGCATTTCTGGTTAATTCCGAAGAGACGTAAAAAAAAGCGTCAAAAATTTGACTTCAGAGTGGAACCAAAAATAACAACACTTCTTAAAACATCTCTGCAGATCATCCTGATGCTTTCAGTTTGTCGATACGTGCTTCCGTTCTGAAGAAGAAGTTTGTCAAGGGAGGGTACCCCCCGTGACCTACTTTTGCCTGTGGTGGCGCCACCTGTTGAGGGATCCGGACGAAAAACAACAACACTTGTAGGGGATCATTAGTACTTTATACCTACCAAGTTTCATCAAAATCCCTTAAGCCATTCTTGAGAAGAAGTTGAAAATGTGAAAAGTTTACGACAGACACACGACAGACGACACACGACACACGACGGACGCCGGACGGATCGCTATGACAATAGCTCACTAGAGCCTTTGGCTCAGGTGAGCTAATAAGGGAAAAAAATTTGTTGGGGTCCTGCCGGGGTTTGGAGCCACTTCCCATTGGTCCATTGGGCATGGAAAACATACATTATACCTATGTACAATCTTAAAAAATATTCCTGAAAAATCCAAAAGTGGATATCTTGACAAAATTCTTTCACTTGAAGGGTACCATGCATGAGTACCTCATACCTACAAAATGTCATGACAATCTGAAGAGTGGTTATAGAAAAGAAGCAGAAAATGTATGAAAATCACCCCCCCTTCCTTTTTACATAAGAAAAAAATTCATAAAAAAATAAAATTTAAGCATAAAATACATATCAAAGCATTCAGTAAGTTATATATGATAAATATGCAGTAAATGAGTGTGTAAAATCATACACTTATTGAGTTATTTAAAGAAATAGTGCAAAAATTTGCATTTCTGGCTAAGTCCGAAGAGACGTCAAAAAAAGCGTCAAAAATTTGACTTCAGAGTGGAACCAAAAATAACAACACTTCTTAAGACATCTCTGTAGATCATTCTGATGCTTTCAGTTTGTCGATACGTGCTTCCGTTCTGAAGAAGAAGTTTGTCAAGGGAGGGTACCCCCCGTGACCTACTTTTGCCTGTGGTGGCGCCACCTGTTGAGGGATCCGGACGAAAAACAACAACACTTGTAGGGGATCATTAGTACTTTATACCTACCAAGTTTCATCAAAATCCCTTAAGCCATTCTTGAGAAGAAGTTGAAAATGTGAAAAGTTTACGACAGACACACGACAGACGACAGACGACACACGACACACGACGGACGACGGACGCCGGACGGATCGCTATGACAATAGCTCACTAGAGCCTTTGGCTCAGGTGAGCTAATAAGGGAAAAAAATTTGTTGGGGTCCTGCCGGGGTTTGGAGCCACTTCCCATTGGTCCATTGGGCATGGAAAACATACATTATACCTATGTAACAATCTTAAAAAATTTTCCTTAAAAATCCAAAAGTGGATATCTTGACAAAATTCTTTCACTTGAAGGGTACCATGCATGAGTACCTCATACCTACAAAATGTCATGACAATCTGAAGAGTGGTTTATAGAAAAGAAGCAGAAAATGTATGAAAATCACCCCCCTTCCTTTTTACATAAGAAAAAAATTCATAAAAAAATAAAAAAATAAAATTTAAGCATAAAATACATATCAAAGCATTCAGTAAGTTATATATGATAAATATGCAGTAAATGAGTGTGTAAAATCATACACTTATTGAGTTATTTAAAGAAATAGTGCAAAAATTTGCATTTCTGGCTAAGTCCGAAGAGACGTCAAAAAAAGCGTCAAAAATTTGACTTCAGAGTGGAACCAAAATATCAACACTTCTTAAGACATCTCTGTAGATCATCCTGATGCTTTCAGTTTGTCGATACGTGCTTCCGTTCTGAAGAAGAAGTTTGTCAAGGGAGGGTACCCCCCGTGACTTACTTTTGCCTGTGGTGGCGCCACCTGTTGAGGGATCCGGACGAAAAACAACAACACTTGTAGGGGATCATTAGTACTTTATACCTACCAAGTTTCATCAAAATCCCTTAAGCCATTCTTGAGAAGAAGTTGAAAATGTGAAAAGTTTACAACAGACACACGACACACGACAGACGACACACGACACACGACACACGACGGACGACGGACGACGGACGCCGGACAGATCGCTATGACAATAGCTCACTAGAGCCTTTGGCTCAGGTGAGCTAATATGGGAAAAAAATTTGTTGGGGTCCTGCCGGGGTTTGGAGCCACTTCCCATTGGTCCATTGGGCATGGAAAACATACATTGTACAATCTTAAAAAATATTCCTTAAAAATCCAAAAGTGGATATCTTGACAAAATTCTTTCACTTTTGAAGGGTACCATGCATGAGTACCTCATACCTACAAAATGTCATGACAATCTGAAGAGTGGTTATAGAAAAGAAGCAGAAAATGTATGAAAATCCCCCCCCCCCCTTCCTTTTTACATAAGAAAAAAATTCATAAAAAAATAAAAAAATAAAATTTAAGCATAAAATACATATCAAAGCATTCAGTAAGTTATATATGATAAATATGCAGTAAATGAGTGTGTAAAATCATACACTTATTGAGTTATTTAAAGAAATAGTGCAAAAATTTGCATTTCTGGTTAATTCCGAAGAGACGTAAAAAAAAGCGTCAAAAATTTGACTTCAGAGTGGAACCAAAAATAACAACACTTCTTAAAACATCTCTGCAGATCATCCTGATGCTTTCAGTTTGTCGATACGTGCTTCCGTTCTGAAGAAGAAGTTTGTCAAGGGAGGGTACCCCCCGTGACCTACTTTTGCCTGTGGTGGCGCCACCTGTTGAGGGATCCGGACGAAAAACAACAACACTTGTAGGGGATCATTAGTACTTTATACCTACCAAGTTTCATCAAAATCCCTTAAGCCATTCTTGAGAAGAAGTTGAAAATGTGAAAAGTTTACGACAGACACACGACAGACGACACACGACACACGACGGACGCCGGACGGATCGCTATGACAATAGCTCACTAGAGCCTTTGGCTCAGGTGAGCTAATAAGGGAAAAAAATTTGTTGGGGTCCTGCCGGGGTTTGGAGCCACTTCCCATTGGTCCATTGGGCATGGAAAACATACATTATACCTATGTACAATCTTAAAAAATATTCCTGAAAAATCCAAAAGTGGATATCTTGACAAAATTCTTTCACTTGAAGGGTACCATGCATGAGTACCTCATACCTACAAAATGTCATGACAATCTGAAGAGTGGTTATAGAAAAGAAGCAGAAAATGTATGAAAATCACCCCCCCTTCCTTTTTACATAAGAAAAAAATTCATAAAAAAATAAAATTTAAGCATAAAATACATATCAAAGCATTCAGTAAGTTATATATGATAAATATGCAGTAAATGAGTGTGTAAAATCATACACTTATTGAGTTATTTAAAGAAATAGTGCAAAAATTTGCATTTCTGGCTAAGTCCGAAGAGACGTCAAAAAAAGCGTCAAAAATTTGACTTCAGAGTGGAACCAAAAATAACAACACTTCTTAAGACATCTCTGTAGATCATTCTGATGCTTTCAGTTTGTCGATACGTGCTTCCGTTCTGAAGAAGAAGTTTGTCAAGGGAGGGTACCCCCCGTGACCTACTTTTGCCTGTGGTGGCGCCACCTGTTGAGGGATCCGGACGAAAAACAACAACACTTGTAGGGGATCATTAGTACTTTATACCTACCAAGTTTCATCAAAATCCCTTAAGCCATTCTTGAGAAGAAGTTGAAAATGTGAAAAGTTTACGACAGACACACGACACACGACAGACGACACACGACACACGACGGACGACGGACGCCGGACGGATCGCTATGACAATAGCTCACTAGAGCCTTTGGCTCAGGTGAGCTAATAAGGGAAAAAAATTTGTTGGGGTCCTGCCGGGGTTTGGAGCCACTTCCCATTGGTCCATTGGGCATGGAAAACATACATTGTACAATCTTAAAAAATATTCCTTAAAAATCCAAAAGTGGATATCTTGACAAAATTCTTTCACTTGAAGGGTACCATGCATGAGTACCTCATACCTACAAAATGTCATGACAATCTGAAGAGTGGTTATAGAAAAGAAGCAGAAAATGTATGAAAATCACCCCCCCTTCCTTTTTACATAAGAAAAAAATTCATAAAAAAATAAAAAAATAAAATTTAAGCATAAAATACATATCAAAGCATTCAGTAAGTTATATATGATAAATATGCAGTAAATGAGTGTGTAAAATCATACACTTATTGAGTTATTTAAAGAAATAGTGCAAAAATTTGCATTTCTGGCTAAGTCCGAAGAGACGTCAAAAAAAGCGTCAAAAATTTGACTTCAGAGTGGAACCAAAAATAACAACACTTCTTAAGACATCTCTGTAGATCATTCTGATGCTTTCAGTTTGTCGATACGTGCTTCCGTTCTGAAGAAGAAGTTTGTCAAGGGAGGGTACCCCCCGTGACCTACTTTTGCCTGTGGTGGCGCCACCTGTTGAGGGATCCGGACGAAAAACAACAACACTTGTAGGGGATCATTAGTACTTTATACCTACCAAGTTTCATCAAAATCCCTTAAGCCATTCTTGAGAAGAAGTTGAAAATGTGAAAAGTTTACGACAGACACACGACACACGACAGACGACACACGACACACGACGGACGACGGACGCCGGACGGATCGCTATGACAATAGCTCACTAGAGCCTTTGGCTCAGGTGAGCTAAAAAGATATCGTCTTCGAACACTTCTATTTTCTTTTTATTTTTAATTTACAGTGGTAATTTTCTCTTGAATTCTAACGTATTCCTTTGCTATATGGCTTTATCACATGATACACTCATTATGCAGTTTCATAAAGCCATTTCATAATCAAATATTATGATAATACGTTACATATCCCTCTGCTTGAATGTGATTGGTCAATTTTGGAGCCTCATCACCTACACTGTGACAAGTGTGACCTTTCAAATATCGGTCGTATGTTAAATTAAGACGCAAATTCAATATCAATTAACAAAATAGTTGTTGTTGAAATAATCATTGGATTAAAGTACTCAACAAAATTGAAATACTATTCTCTTTACGCACAGAACATCTATATAATGGGTAACTACTTCAAAATGACTGGTATGCCTTAAACGTTTTCAACATCTCCATGATCTCTGTCCTTCATTTAACACTGAATTATAATCGCATCCAGTTTTGCAAGTGATAATCTAAAACATGTTGAGGTGTTCATGATCATTTACTTTTCTCGCGATTGCCTTCCAGTATACGTCATGGAAGCATATATACTGTAACATATAACAAATCTCTCCGTAAACGAAAGTAATTGTCACAAGCGACTGCCTCGATGTCCAGTCCTGGTCATTACCAGGTGTGATGTTCTGAAAAGCATGTACTCAAGCGCTTACTAAGCGCTCTATCTCCGAACGGGCTGCAAGAACAATAATTATTCCATCATTTATTTACTGTTGTCATATCACTTGCTGGACTGCCTTAACTTCTCCGTCTTTCGAATACATGTAATTGATTATATTTTCAATATCAGTCCTATTGTTCATGTATACAGGATCTCAAATGAATTTTCATTTCATACGATGTATTATGAAACGAGTTGTATGTTTTAAAATCACCTAACCTTGGCGAGGGGATACAAAACGCACAACGAGTTTCATAATTCATCGTATGAAATGAAAATTCATTTGAGATCCTTTTCATTACATGATTCTGCCAAAAATGCTTATTTCCAGCGTGAAATCAACGATCCTGAGAACTAGAGGCGAACCAGGCCATGCCCTAGAACTCGTCTGCTACGCTACGAGAAGAAGTTACCCATTATATAGATGTTCTGTGCGTAAAGAGAAAAATTCTAGAGCATGGCGTGGTTCCTGGGGATGCAGTGCGCAGTACTTAGTCGTTAAGAATACACAAATACATCGCAACAATGGTCGGAATGCTCCTTCTGTGTTTTTGGATTTTACTTAAATTGCTCTCTTTCGAGCGAAAAAACAATTCATGCAAAGTAATATATATGAATTTCGAAAGCGTGTCAAATATTTCTTCAGTTGCTTGTAAAAATTACAACACGAATATTGGATACTGTGAGTGATATTGTTGATATTATTGCTAATGAAATATTTTTTGTCGCCTGCACCATCCATTTGCTATTGTGAAGATCATTTCATCCATTATTAAAACCTTAATAAATGTAAAAAATGCCAGAAACTAATAACAATAAGTAATCATAGAAAAGGGTGATTTAAATGCTTAGTAATCCCAACTTATGTATTCAATAGCATAATTTATAAACGGATTAATTTGCAGCATGCACCAGACATGCACGTTTCGTGTACTCAACCCTTGTCAGTGATCCTCAATCTAAACAATGTAATATGTGTGAGCATTTGATATTCAATAAAACCCATTATATACTCAGATAAGAGAATGGACATTTGAGATCATTTCCCGTTAGAATCTGTATGAAGTTTGTCGATTAAATCACTCGTATGGTGCTCCTTCTCTACAACATATGAGATAATATTGTATTTTATTACTGTGCAACATAAATCAGTTGATAAATTTTTCAAGAAAAGAAGAGTGTAAATTTTCTTAAGGGCAAGGGGCGGTTAGGGGGTTTCTAGGCCCAAAAGCCCAAAATTGTTGTTAATTCCCAAGATTTAAAAATATTGAAATTGATACTGAAATTGGTAAAAAGAAGCTTGTCTTTAATAGATTCAACATGAAAAATGTTTAATTTCATTTTTTTGTCGGAGTAACCCCCCTTTGAAATCGCCTATGAAACCGGAAATGAACAAAAATCAATACATTTTCACATATGATAGCAAAATTAGACATGGCCACATGAAAACAACAAGTTCATACTTTTTCTGTATATCCGTATAAGTATTTTGTAAATGCTGTGAAAGTATGAATCTGTTGTTTTCATGTGGCCAAATTGAAAACGGAAGGAAATCAATGACTGTTACCATGCGAGCGGGTCGTTTTGGAAACAGAAAAACACCTTTTAACTTCTATAATACAAGAATTATTTGAGTAAAATCGATACAATTCAATATATTTTGATCTGTTGTTATTGATGATATTGATTATTCATTAACACATGCACGAAATCAAATAATACAGACAAAAATGTCTTTCAAATTTTTATTATCCTCGTAACGTAACAGATATTCAGGACGATAGAATGACGTCATACTGAATATATGACGTCATATATGTTCGCAACGTTGATGTTGCTTGTACTTTGCGAAAAAAATTCAAGTCAAAGTGGTCATTTCATATGCATATTGAATCGAAACGACAGAGTATCTAAAAGGGTACTAGTACAGTCGGCATTTATAAAATGTCAAACTTTAAGCCAGAATCAACGAATTAAAATATTTAAAAAAAAAAAAAAATCCTGAACAAGAAACAAGAAAAAGAAGAAAAACTAAACAAACAACATCAACACCCCCAGCACACACAAAAATCAACCAAACAAACTATTATATTAAATGAAGATGTGAAATTTTTGGACACAATAATTTTCATACTTTTTGGCCATATTACATTGTTTAGACTGAGGATCACTGACGAGGGTTTAGTACCCGAAACGTCCATGCTGTAAATTTATCAGGTTTTAAATGATGCTATTGAATTTAAAGACGTTTAACATACAACCATGAAAATGCTTAGAATACTACATAGTTTTCAATTTAGAATATTATATCATTTTCAATTTAGAGTACTATATAATTTTCAATTTCTCTTTCAGTGTGGTAAACAGAGCAAGGGAAACTTTCAACAACATGGAGTTTATGTATGTTTTTTACCTGCTCGTACCTAATTTAACATAATGTATATTCATGTCTTTTTATTTGAAGAAATGTTGATCATTTATATCAAAATAATTATACCGAATAAAAATTCTAACCATAAGGTTATCGTAGAAAGAAAATAAACATCAAACAATGAGATTTCGGAATTTCAATGCCATAACGATTTTTTCTGTAGTTTTTTACTTTTGTCAAACTCATTGGTGATTTTATCGAGATGGTATAAGGTAATTGTACATCTGAATCGATTTTCCGGAAAGAACGGCAAGTCATACAATGGCAAATATGGATAATGACCATATCACTATATACAGCACATAATCGATAATTCAGAAAATCATAAACCATAAGGCATACAAAATCAGGATAAAACAGGAACCAAAGCAAACAAACAAAAACCTCCACCACATGAAAAGAAGCGAACTCCCGATATGGGAGTGAGACCAGGTGCCAAGGAAGAGTCAGCATCTCCTGCATGCATGCAACTTAAATATCCGAAACGTGCAAGTCTGGTGCACGCTGTTAATTAATCTGCCTTAAAATGATGCTAATGAATTTGGAGACGTTTAACATATAACACCCTTCGCCTCAATTCGGTAGAATTGTCACATCCGGTTGCTTCCATTTGGAAGATATAAAGTATAATCTTTGGTTGGATGGTACAAATGGGCTATGACAAGATACACATGTATCATCCACCATTCTGGAGAGTGGTACATCATAGTGTATGACGAGTTCTCCATATCGACGGTAGAACTTCCTCAGTGACGATGTTAGTCGATTACAAACGTATACCTGACTGAGAAGCTTATCTGAAGGACGCCTAGCTCTCAGAATAAAAACTGTATATTTGGTACTTGCTCTGACATAACGTATCAATTAATAAGATATGAAAACGCTATAAGCATGCGAGGGAAGGATGTTGCTTCTCAGAAAAGGAAAGTTTGTGATGCTGAAATTGAAGCCGTCACGTTTGTCATAGAGTGAGTTGTTCATGTGGCAATCAGTATCATAGGACAGCATTCTGTCCAAATAGGATGCTGAATTACTAGTCTCGTAGTTTGTTTGACTTCAAGCTCAACCGGATAGAAGGTTATCCGCGAATTTCGGATTGTTGATGGACAGCACATCGTCTATATATCGGCAAGTGAAGTTAAAGTCAGAAGCTAAGTATCATTTCCCAAAGATTGAATGAATTCAGCTTCATACAAGTAAAGAAAAATGTTGACAAGGAATGGGGCACAATTGGTCCCATTTGAATAATGCGGAAGGGGTCCAACTCTATACCTTCTTGAAGAAAATTTTAAACAAATTGTCATGCACCAGACACGTGTTTCGAATATAAGCTCTCATCCGTGATGCCTCCAGCCAAAGTGCTTTCACAAGCAGTTCAAATTAATTTCACTAGCGTTCTCTTCCGTTATTTTTACAATTAAAATTTCTGCATTTACTTTACAGAGAGTGCGCGGCTCCAAAATTTCTGAAGGGTCGATTCAGTAGCATATCCAAATAAAATCATGTTCAAGGTAGGCATTGGAGGGATGGTGCTAAGATGTTAACCTCCTTGAATTTCGATATTTTTCGATGAAAAGGCAAGTTTCCGAAATTGCAAAAAAATAAAAATAAAGATATAAAGTTCCATTGATAAAGGGCCAAAACGAAGCTTCTTTCAGGCGACAGAGCTGGAAAGAAGTAATTAATACACTTGACAAACATCAAACAATAGTGATTTGGAAGACCTTTCCTCCAAACACCACCAAAAATGTTGTCGATTAGAAAGTTTAACATCTGAATAATATCTGTTTCAGTGTACTTATTTCCAGAATCGGACTTTTCTTTTACAAGGTAGCTTTTGTCATAGTTAACAACAATAAAGGAGTAGGCGCGGAAACCTGCTATTTCGGCCCTATTTTCAAACTTGTTTATATACCCATAATTTTCTAGTTTTTAAAATGTCAAACGCATGGTGAATTCAAATCAGCAAAGCCTTTTTTTATTTCACAGTCCTATACTGAATAAAACGTCGCTCAAAACGTCTAAAACCGTAGAAATAATTGAAAATATCAATAAATGAGCGATATTTCGATACAAAACTATGAAATCAAGTGGAACTCCAGGCCTTGCCCATGAATATTTTTGTATTAATCGATGTATTTCTGATCGAACTTTTAATTTGCATAACAAATTTCGTGGGCGAGGCCTGGATCATTAATGAATTTTGATGATTTGTATGTAAAATACGATGATTTTCCTTAGTTTAGCGTCATTCAGGCTAAATGACGTCAAAACATGACGTCAAACATCACGCGAGTGACGTTACGAGGGCTCAAATTTATGACGCGGTATTTCCTCAACTATTCAACATAGCAAAAAGTGATAATCAATAATTCTTTTGTCAAAAGCATTTTTCGTCGAAATTATAGGGCCGATATGAGAGGTTAGCGCACCAAGTCCTTTATAGTTCCGATTGCAGTTCTTGTTTGTAAACGCATTAATTATATTTTTTTGCGAGTCTTTCCTTCAATGAAGAATGTGGGACTCTACTGAAATAAGTGGATTTCAGATGTTCTAAAAGATCCTTCGAATTCTTAAATCAACATCTGGTTATTACCGCTACGAGAATACTGTGGAACAATATTGTTGAAGTCCAGATTTGATTTCAGATAAAACTTTGGTGAGTAAGATCGATACAGATTTGGTAGACCATTTTGAGGAACCAGCGATGAAACGTTGTTTGAACGACTTTTAATGCATTTTAGGTATACAGTACAAGTATGGTAAATCTACATATAAACTGTGCCAAAGCCAAAGGAAGCGAGAGCTGATTTATGGTTATCTATTATTTCAGAGGCAAAAAGGTTTACTGGGTCTTCTTTGTTCCTATTGTCCACTATGTGTCGACGCTTTTGAGTTTTAAAAGGTTTTACTTTGCTGTGGACGCGGCAACAGAGTCCTGATGGAGACCCCTCCTTTGATATTTTTCAACAGACATTGATTTTTATTCCAAAACAATCTTGTCATTCATGAATGTCAAGGAAATTGAGTATTGACTCAAGAATCCTAATATTTATGGAAATCGACTCGTTTGCAACAGCAAAATGACAAAAGACCGGAACATCTCATTTGAAAACACACAGCCCAACACTAACCTAATACTCACGTACCCTCTTAGCGAACTGAAAGCTGAAGATCCTGATATTTGTTCTTGTCCATTGATGTAAGAATGACAACTCTTAATGTCACATTGTGAAAATAAATTCAATATAAATCTTTTGTACTTGGAATTTCATAAACAGAATTGAAAAAAAAACCCTATGAAAGCATTTAGGGGTTTACTAGAAATATTGAAAAGGTGGTCGTTTCATATAATTATGCACTGCCATATCTGGTGTATCTTACCGTACTGAACCATTTTATATGTTTCATTCAAATTGACATTACAGTTTATGGTCCCGACCATTGCTTAAGTCATGCGACTTCTGTAAACGTCGTAGTATTCTATCTTTTTCTATACAAAACGAACTTGAAGTATAGCATTTTACCCCTAAAACCTTCGAAAGAACTTAGATGTTTACACCACAATTGTACGTTCTTCGAGACCTCTGGGTAATCGGAAAAGTGGGACGGTTGTGCGCACGTAATCAAGGATAACCACACCTTCTGCTATTTCCGTGGCAGATGGCCGTCCTAAGTCGGCACCGGTTGCCCATTGGTCTCGTTGGTTTATGTGTAGTCCTTTGTGTTTGATGTTTCTTTGTTGTGCGTTAACGTTTAATGTCCCTTATGCGTCTCTTTCTGTGCTTGTCTGCTTTGTGTTTTTGCATTGAGTGTTTTGGGGATTTGCTGTGGGTGCTACAACCTGGTGTTGTTGGAGATCCCCTCCTTTGTTTTAGATTTGACAAACAAAGAGTAATTTAGTGCACTAGAGCCGCAGGGGGCACAACCCTAACCTGATACCCATGCACACTCAAAGCACAAAGATATTGCATAAAGAAAGTGTCATTGCCAGGATTTGAACCCACAACATGTGGGTGCATATGCATATAAACATAACTATTTATATCGATATTTCCATAGACAAATTCAACAAAAATGGTTAATAATCATCATTGAATTTCTTTTATTATTAACAATTATTATTCTCAGTGACCAATTATTCAAATTATATATTAAATACAACATTTTGATTTATAAAAGTGTGGTTGCCATGGCAACATAAGTCAATTATGGCTTATTTTTTCAAAAAAATAATACTAAAAAGCCGTCGGTTTCCTGATTGAAATACATTAAATGACCTTGACCTTTTAAATGGCATAGACCTTTTACATATTTTCATCAAGCAGTATGATTATCCATGAATGTTGTGTCAATTTTTGAATAATGATAATAATATGACATAATTATTTAACACTTATTCAACAGTCAGATGACAACGATGTGATTAATCAAAAGTCTTGTCGATTATTTCCTCACTTTCTGTGAGTTTTTTGTTTAGATAAAAATATATGATTTTTTTTCTATTTTGTTATGCTTGAAAGGACATCAAACATGATAAGAATAAAACTAGATGTTTTCCCCTTAAGAAGAAGATACCATAATGGTAATTGCCAGAGGTCAAGGTAAAGGTCACAAGGACAAATGTCTTGATCTCAGACATAGTACATGTACTATAACAGGTGAACAGACGCCAGAAAAGTTATCCCTATATGTAGCCCTTGCATTGCAGGCAACCTAAAAATGTACAGTGATACTGATATAGTTAAAGCATCAAGTATATGTTAAGATTTCATGGTCAAATAGGAACAAGCTCTATGTTTGTGAAACATAAATAGATGCCACGGATAGCAGCTTTGAGTATCATAAGTCAAAGCCACAATGTCAAACTGTTGGTACTTTCAAAAGGAATGCAAAGGCCCTACTAGTATCACTAATCAAAAGTATGAGAAAAGGTCAAATCTTAACATCAAGGTCACATTGTCAAAGGTTAAGGTCTGGAAAGAGTGGTCTTGTCAAGGAGCTGATAAGATAAGGGCCGTTTTTAGCCCTAAATCTCGTGCCGTGTTTCTTCCACATGACGATACATATGCAGACAAAAGGTAATCATTATTGAAAAAGAATGTATTTGAAGACTTTTTGTTTGTTTTTCTTTTCGATGAAATACTCTCAAGATTCTAAAATGAAGGTCCAAGGAGGTAGGGGGTACTCGGATAATAAAACTGATAATATCGACCATAAACGTAGAAATTTTAGAATATGTTGCCTGAAATGGACAAATCTTAACTAAAAGATATCAAATACATCTACATTGTATATCAGAAATACATTTCGAAAGTTCTATTTTCTCTAATCGGTAAATAATGAAATCCGGAACTCAAAATACGGTAATGGCGATAATAGAAGCTGTTTAGCGCGAAATACACATTAGCGGAGAAATCCACATCGCTCCTGCTTATTTCGTTCCTAATTGTTGTACATTTCATTCGATTGTATTTAGAACACATCTTTTTATGGATTAAGGAGGAAAAATAGTCAAATTTTCCATATTTAATGATCATAAAGATCGATTCTTAAACAAATGCACCCCCTTCCTTTTTTGGTTTTTCGTCTCTGGGGTAGTGTTCCCCCCGGAGATACAGAACCCCACTTTTCCAGAAAATTTGTATCATGAATATACACCTCCACTATAAGTGGCGTTCTGTATCTCCGGGGGGAACAATGTTCAAAAAAACTTTTCTGTTTTCTATTGATTTCTATGGGAAAAAGACAAGTTTGACCCAAATAATAGCAATATTATGCATAAAAGATCTAAAATAACTTCAGAGTTTGATGGGATACTGTATTTGTATTGATTCAAAAAACGATTTTTCATAAGATATCCATTTTCAAAATTCCACTTTTTAGGGCAGATTTTACGTCTTATCTTATCAGCTCCTTTATATATGAAATATTTAAGACCTACCATTTATAATTCAAGAGATACAGCCTCATATAAAAGTTTAGAAAAGCAGGTCAAATTTCAAGGTCAAGGTAACATTGTCTCTATTCTAAGATGAATGATCTTGTCATAAGTAATGTACATGTGAAATAATAAAGCCCTTCCATCATGCTTCAAAAGATACAGCCAAGTTTTAAACTTGCTAGTTTGGGAACCTTCCCTCCCCCCCCCCCGCCTCCTCTCCTTTTGCTGTGATGTCTCGAAACCGTGAGAAAATATATTATAACAAACTGTATGTATCACTTGAATTATATGAAATTTAAAAGCATTCAAGGAGACAGATTTTATATGAATTCTAGTAGAAAAAAATGAAAAAAGTAGGTCAAAGGTAAAGATTAATGTCAAAGGTAATATATATGCCCCCCCTTGAAAAGTGGGGGCACAACCATGTTTGCGCCCCCCCCCCCCCCCCACACACGAATACTTTTCAATCAAAATATTTTATGAAGCATTAACATGGTTTAAAATAGCAACATTTTGTACTATAAATCTACATTTTTTCTGTCAATTTTCATTTTTTTTTGTTGGTTCGCTACCGCTCACCAGACATTTCTTCATGTACGTAAAAAAACAGATCCAAAATTTAGAACTGCACCAGATATATCTAAATTTGTGAATACAGAACATGAAACCCCGTGGCGGATTCAAGGGGGGGGGGGGGGGGCGTAGGGGGTGTGCACCCCCCCCCCCAAAAAAATTTGAAATCATAGATAAAACGATCATTTTACAAAAAACAGAAAATATTAGTATATCTTGACCACCTATTAGTTTATATATTATTGTAAAATGCATCAATTTTAATTCAATAATCAGTTTCAGTCCTGAAAATGGGCTCGAAAAGGCTGAAATTCGTTAGCTTCCGTGGGGCTTCGCCCCCCCCCCCCGGTCTTAACCAGCTGACGTTATTTATACCTAATTCTTTTTTTTTTTTAGATTCATCTCTTACAAGATATTGTATTATTTCCACTTAAGAATCAAGATAAACATTACATTTTGCTTTAACAATAGATATAATATGGACCAAGATTACAGGGACATTTAGGGGATCAACCATGAGTCGGATATTACAGGGACATTTAGGGGATCAACCATGGGTCGAATACTTTTTACAAGAATATTTCTCAGTATTTCTCAAAGCTGTTTTTTTTTCTCTGGCCCTCTTCGTTGTATTTTTTCCAAAATAAATACCGTCGTAGCAAAATGCTTTATTTTTCCACCGACGCTTTAGGCCAGAATAATCTTTTTGACAAAAATTCAAGCAAAGATTTCTTATCCCCCCAAATCATATGGCTTCTCCTTTTCACAGAAAAAGAGGGGTCAAGTGCATGACCTCAAGAGGGTTTCGGATCATGGACTCCTCCCTTTCCTCCAATTTATAGGGTACATGAAATGGTCTGGTATTCACCCCACTCCCCAAAGGTAAATACCTAATTTTTTCGCATGTCAAAAAATAAATGTTTCAACATGTTCAGCACAGTCATTGATCCTAATTTCCCGATCCCACGAGTAGAGATCGAGAGAGAGAAAAAGAGAGGGAGAGAGAGAGAGTTCAAGTGCGATGAAAAATATAGGCATATGTATCAAAATAAACAAATTATAAACTGTAAATACACAGCAATCATGCAAAATTTCCCTCCATGTTGATTGTTACTAAACGTTTACTTCCTCCGTCCTCCTATGGGAATTCCCCTTTTTCTAAAATTAGTAAGTTTTATGGAAATTGATTTTTGATTTTTGAAGTAATTGTAAATAGCCCCAAAAATGTTTTTGTACATTTTGAAAATATACCATTAGATTGATTACATGGTAAGTTTACATTTTACAGGCATGGCTGCGTTTTTTGATATTTGCTTCAGGAAATAGGCTTAGAATTGCACATGCAGTTACAAAGTTTTCACTATTTCATCAAAGTAGGGAGACATTTTTTAGGTTTGAGTATAAATACCTAAAGAGTCCATGTTGTACTACAGTATTTAAAACAAATAAGTTCTGTATAACATATAGTTTTCATTAGAAGATAACATAAGTTAAAATCCCCATATTATCACAAACCAAATATTGAAACTGTGTTTCCATGGTAACGGATCACCGTATGACATTGTCCCCATTAACTTTTTTTCATATCTGATCACAATGATTATGTATGTAAAATTTCATCACGATTGGTCACCATGCGTGCCAAATTTAGGTTGATGGTTACAGAGAATTGGTGTTAAAAATGTCGAAGGGTTCCAACTCTCTACCTTCTTGAAGAAAATTCCAAATCAATTTACATTTAAATTCTCATCACACTAACAACTTTCCTTTAACAAAGTAAGCACTTCAGAACTGTTGCATCATTTCGCCTCTGGGCATGCGCAGGCCTTGTATATAAACAAAAATCAAAACAAAATGGCGGATTCTTCTTCTTCTTCCTCGTTTTTTTCTTGATCTAATAGACAGTATGAAAATGTTATTTCATCTTCAGGAAGTGTGGAAAAGTATATTTTCAAAAAAAAAGAAAAGAAAAAAATATGAAATACTTAAAAAAAAAAAGTAGCCCCCCCCCAAGAGTGTTGGAGGTTGACCCCTTTCCAGATTCAATAATTCAATGTTA